>CM059425.1:181942810-183142810 GCA_030390025.1 Squalus acanthias
TGTTAAGGATGTTCAATGAGCATCACAACTATATGGAGGCACTGAGACTTCTCTCCCAGCATGTATGGCATATGACAGGTGGCTTGATTTGGCCCACTGATTTCATAGCCAGCAATGTGAGGGAAGTTTTTCCTTGTTTGAGGGATCAAAGGCATGTGTGGCAGCTACATTGCAGACTGCTACTGTCTCCGCACCCTGCCTTCCCTAAAGTAGGATAAGTTGGTGTCTTTTCCACTATCAGAGAGGTCATCACCTCTAAGTTCCCCTCTAAGTAACACATCATCCTGACTTGGACATACATTATCACTTCTTCATCATCACTGGCTCAATATCCTTAAATTCCCTACATAACACCATCATGGAAACATTATCACCATAAGGACTGCCACAGTTCAAGAAGACCCATCACCATCTTCTCAGGCCAACTAGGGTCTTGCCAGCTTCACTAGAACAGAAATAATTTCAAAAATCTGAATGGAGCCTGACAGGCATTCCTGGAAATCGTAGTCCCATGACCCATGATCTTAACTACAAAACCCAGCAGAACAGACTACAGTTCCCAGAATGAACTGTGAATCATTGTGCATATTCAGTGGGGGTTATGTGAAGTAGCACAAGTGAACACATCATCATGAGTTGTGGTATGGGTATGGCGGGTTTGCTGGCATGTGGGTTTGACACCTGTTAACTGGCAGCCGTCCTTTCGATTGTCTTTGACTGTAATAAAAAGTTTATAGTCTGCTTTTATTTAATTTAAATGGCGGGGTCAGAGTTTCAGGTGTAGGTGCTAACCATTTTCAGCCAGAAAAAGACTGATTTCCAGCCATCAGCAGAAAAAAGTTAGAAAGAGCGACTGAAAAAGCTGTCTATCTGCATGAAAATCAAACTGTTGACAACTATGAATACAACTGATAGAATATTGCATATGTCTACAGCTTAAGTTATGTCAAGTCCATGTCTCATTGCACACCCAATGTAACTACTTCTTTTTATATTTCATATGTGAGGTCATTGGATTTCAATTTTCACAGAGAAACAAAACGAGTTGTGCAATATAATCCCCAAATACTAATAAAAATCATGAAATCTGAACAATAAAAAGTGATTTCCCTTATTCAGTAAACTTGAAGCAGTGGCCTTGGTCAAAGCCTTTATGCAGGACTGTTTTTCAGTTGTCATTTTATGAGTTGTCAGCTTTTTTGGGTTGTGTCAGCATTTTTGAAACAGTTTATCAGCATCTTCGAATATTGTAGTTTGGCATGCATGCTGTCACTGTCCTCCGAGTGAATCAGAGCCTCTGAAAGCATTGCTTCTCGGTTCAGGTCCAAATAATTCCTTTGTGGCTGATATATTTAGTTGGCAGGGTAGCAGTAAGTAGGAGCTCACCTCCTGCAATGATGTTGCTCTTCCCTGTCATCTAAAAGTTCTTCCTGGCCCTCCTGCAAGTAGTATGGGTGTAATGGGGTCTGAATAGGGCACCATAATGCTAAGGGGGAAGGTGGGAACCAAAAACTGGAGGGCCGATTATAACTCGTTCCGACCAGTGTGGTAATGGTCCTGAATTAGCAGTGCTGCACTTATTGCTCTGTTCCTGTTACGATTGTACCCACCTTCATTTTATTTGGGGCCTTCACTAGGACAGCCCAGGCACCAACCTGAAGCAGGCAGGAGCCCCATTAAGGTATTTAAATTGGAGTCCTATGATGTTGAACATAATAAGAACATAAGAACGTAAGAAATAGGAGCAGGAATAGGCCATTTGGCCCCTCGAGCCTGCTCCGCCATTCAATAAGATCATGGCTGATCTCAGGCTCAAAGCCACTTCCCTGCCCATCCCCCATAACCCTTCACTCCCTTATCTTGCAAAAATCTGTCTATCTCCACCTTAAATGTATTTAATGACCCAGCCTCCACGGCTCTCTGGGGCAGAGAATTCCACAGATTTACGACCCTCTGAGAGAAAAAATTCCTCCTCATCTTAGTTCTGAAAAGGCGACCCTTTATTCTGAAAATATGTCCCCGAGTTCCAGATTTCCCCACGAGGGGAAACATCCTCTCTGCATCTAACTTGTCGAGCTCCCACAGTATCTTATATGTTTCAATAAGATCACCTCTCATTCTTCTAAATTCCAATGAGTATAGGCCCAACCTGCTCAACCTTTCCTCATAAGTCAACCCCCTCATCTCTGGAATTAACCTAGTGAGTCGTCTCTGAACTGCCTCCAATGCAAGTATATCCTTCCTTAAATAAGGAGACCAAAACTGTACGCAGTACTCAAGGTGTGGTCTCACCAATACCCTGTACAGTTGTAGCAGGACTTCCCTGCTTTTATACTCCAACCCCCTTGCAATAAAGGCCAACATTTCATTTGCCTTTTTGATTACTAGCTGTACCTGCATGCTAACTTTTTGTGTTTCCTGCACAAGGACCCCCAGGTTCCTCTGAACTGTAGCATTTTGTAATCTCTCTCCATTTAAATAATAATTAGCTTTTTTATTTTTCCTGCCAAAGTGGATAACCTCGCACTTTCCCACATTATACTCCTTTTGCCAAATGTTTGCCCACTCACTTAGTCTGTCTATATCCCTTTGCAGATTCTTTGAGTCCTCTGTACAACTTGCTTTCCCACCGATCTTTGTATCATCCGCAAACTTGGCTACATTACACTCGGTCCCTTCATCCAAGTCATTAATGTAGATTGTAAATAGTTGAGGCCCCAGCACCGATCCCTGTGGCACCCCACTAGTTACCGTTTGCCAACTGGAAAATGACCCATTTATCCCGACTCTCTGCTTTCTGTTAGTTAGCCAATTCTCTATCCATGTTAATATATTACCCCCAACTCCGTAAGCTCTTATCTTATGCAGTAACCTTTTATGTGGCACCTTATCGAATGCCTTCTGGAAATCCAAATGCACCACATCCACTGGCTCACCTTTGTCCACCCTGCTCATTACATCCTCAAAGAACTCCAGCAAATTTGTTAAATATAATTTCCCTTTCATTAAACCATGCTGACTCTCCTTGACTGCATTATGATTTTCCAGATGTCCTGCTACTGCTTCCTTAATGAAGGACTCCAGCATTTTCCCAACGACAGATGTTAGGCTAACTGGTCTATAGTTTCCTGCTTTCTGTCTCCCTCCTTTTTTAAATAGGGGTGTTACATTTGCGGTTTTCCAATCCGCTGGGACCTCTCCAGAGTCCAGGGAATTTTGGTATATTGCAACCAATGCACCCACTATCTCTGCAGCCACTTCTTTTAAGACCCTGGGATGCAGGCCATCTGGTCCAGGGAACTTGTCGTCTTTTAGTCCCATTATTTTACCAAGTACTTTTTCCTTAGTGATAGTGATTGTCTTTAGTTCCCCCCTCCCTGTGGCCCCTTGATTATCCATTATTGGGATGTTTTTAGTGTCTTCTACCATGAAGACAGATACAAAATATTTGTTCAAAGTCTCTGCCATTTCCCTGTTCCGCATTATTAATTCCCCAGTCTCATCCTCTAAGGGACCAACATTTACTTTAGCTACTCGCTTCCTTTTTATATACCTGTAGAAACTCTTACTATCTGTTTTAATATTTATTGCCAGTTTACTCTCATAATTCATCTTCTCTCTCTTTATAATTTTTTTAGTCATCCTTTGCTGATTTAAAAAAAGTTCCCAATCCACTGGCCTCCCACCAATCTTGGCAACATTGTATGGATGGTGCTCCCTAATCACAGAATCCCCACAGTGCAGATAGAGGCCATTTCGGCCCATCAAGCCTGCACCGACACATATCCCACCCTATCCCCGTAACCCCACGTATTTAATCCCCCTAACACTAAGGGTCAATTTATCATAGCCAAATCAACCTAACCCACACATCTTTGGACTGTGGGAGGAAACTGGAGCACCCGGAGGAAACCCACGCAGACACGGGGAGAATGTGCAAACTCCACACAGACAGTCACCCGTGGCCGGACTCGAACCCGGGTCCCTGGCGCTGTGAGGCAACAGTGCTAACCACTATGCCACCGTGTTGCCTTAAAATCTTAAAATCTTTCTTTCTCACTGGAATATATTTTTGTTGAGAGTTATGAAATTTCTCCTTAAATGTCCGCCACTGCATTTCAACTGTCTTACCCTTTAAATTATTTTTCCAGTCCACTTTAGCTAGTTCTGCCCTCATGCCATTGTAATTGCCTTTGTTTAAGATCAGGACACTGGTTTGAGATACAACTTTCTCACCCTCCAACTGAATTTGAAATTCAACCATGCTATGATCACTCTTTCCTGGAGGATCCTTTACTATGAGATAATTTATTAATTCTGCCTCATTACACAGTACCAGATCCAAGATAGCCTGTTCCCTGGTTGGTTCCATTACATACTGTTCTAAGAAATCATCCCGGATGCACTCTATGAACTCCTCCTCAAGGCTACCATGGCCAATTTGATTTGTCCAATCAGTATGGAGATTAAAATCACCCATGATTATTACCGTACCTTTTTTACAGGCCACCATTATTTGTTGATTTATGCTCTGTCCAACAGTATTGCTACTGTTCGGGGGCCTGTAGACTATGCCCACCAGAGACTTTTACCCCTTATTATTTTTTATCTCCACCCAAACCGATTCTACATCTTGATCTTCTGAGCCAATATCACTTCTCACCACTGCACTGATCCCATCCTTTACCAACAAAGCCACCCCACCTCCCTTTCCTTTCTGTCTATCCTTCCGAATTGTCAAATACCCTGGAATATTCAGTTCCCAGCCCTGGTCACCTTGCAACCACGTCTCTGTAATGGCAATCAGATCATACCCATTTGTATCTATTTGTGCCGTCAACTCATCTATCTTGTTACGAATGCTGCGTGCATTCAGATATAGAGCTTTTAACTTTGTCTTTTTTACCATTTCTCCTTGTTTTGGCCCCATTTTCTGTTGCACTCTTATTTTTAGTCCCTTCCTGCCACACTCTGGTTATTATTTCCCCCATCTCTATCCTGCTCTATTGGTTTCTCATTCCTCATTGACTTTTTAAATTCACGGTCACCTGGACCCTCCCCTCCATTATTTAGTTTAAAGCCCTCTCTACAGCCCTAGTTATTCGATTCGCTGGGCTCTTGCCCCAGCATGGCTCAAGTGAAGCCCGTCCAAACGGAACAGCTCCCTCTTTTCCCAGTACTGGTGCCAGTGCCCCACAAATCGAAACCCATTTCTCTCACACCAGACTTTGAGCCACTCGTTCATTTCTCTGATCTTATTTACCCTATGCAAATTTGCTTGTGGCTCAGGTAGTAATCCAGAGATTATTACCTTTGTGGTTCTGCTTTTTAATTTAGCCCCCAGCTGCTCATTCTCTCTCAGCAGAACCTCTTTCTTTGTCCTTGATAGGACCTTTACACCATTATCAATGGCAAAAACAGAAATAGCAAACATTACTAGACCTATCCAGTACTTCTGGGTGGTACAGGCTTGAAACAGCAATTGCAAGGGCCAATTAAAGGGACACTCATCTGCAAGCACTCAAATCATTGGTGTAAGTGTGCAATTCATTGGCTGGATTTCTTCATATGTTTTTTAATTGGAAATCACAGATTCTCATATTCTTCTGCTTCTAAACCTTCAAGAAGCCCATAGAGGGGCTGCACAGCGCATGTTGTGACTCTCTGCATGCCTAAAAGTGGGAGATGGACCAGTTCTTGACTGGGGAAGAGATCGCATCATATAGAAGGTAAGTGGATTTACAGGAAACACATGGTCCATATCATCACTGGACTGGTTTTGATTGCCTGAGGGGGTTGGAGAGGAATTTTCCAGAGTATTTTTTCCCTTATTAGCCCTTGTTTTTTCTCTGTTAATCTTCCAGGAGATTACATAGCTGCATGGGCATCGGAAGTCTCTAGTCATTATACTCCGGCCATCATGAGTATGGGGTAGGCTTGATGGACCACCTGATTATTTTTGAATGTTTGTATGTATCCTGGCCACTCTGCTGTCTTCTTCTTCTTAGGCAGTCCCTCGGAACCGAGGATGACTTGCTGCCACACTAAAAATGAGTTCTCAGGTGACTGATGAGTCCAATGTGGGACCTACAGTCTCTGTCACAGATGGGGCAGACGGTGGTTGAGGGGGAGGGTGGGTGGGGTGCTTGGATTGACGTGCGCTCCTTCCGCTGTTTGCGTTTGGCTTCCGCTTGCTCCCGGCGAAGAGACTCGAGGTGTTCGCTGCCTTCCCAGATGCTTCTCCTCCACTTTGTGCGGTCTTGGACCAGGGATTCCCAGGTGTCGGTGGGGATGTTGCACTTTTTCAAGGAGGCTTTGAGGGTGTCCTTGAAGCGTTTCCTCTGCCCACCTGGGGCTATCTTGCCATGGCGGTGCTCCGAGTAGAGCGCTTGTTTTGGGAGTCTCGTATCGGGCATGCGGACGATGTGGTTCGTCCATCGGAGCTGATCGAGCGTGGTCAAAGCTTCGATGCTGGGGATGTTGGCCTGAGCGAGAACACTGATGTTGGTGCGCCTATCCTGCCAATGGATTTGCAGGATCATGCGGGTGCAGCATTGGTGGTACCTCTCCAGTGCTTTGAGATGCCTGCTGTACATGGTTCATGTCTCTGAAGCATACAGGAGGGCGGGTATCACTACTGCTCTGTAGACCATGAGCTTGGTGCTGGGTTTGAGGTCCTGGTCTTCAAACACTCTCTTCCTCAGGCAACCGAAGGCTGCACTGCCATACTGAAGGCAGTGTTGAACTCTGTCATCGATGTTTGCCCTTGTTGACAGTAAGCTCCCGAGGTATGGAAAGTGGCCCACGTTGTCCAAGGCCTCGTCGTGGATTTTGATAATCGGGGAGCAGTACTGTGTGATGGGGGCAGGCTGGTAGAGGACTTTTGTCTTACAGATGTTTAGTGTAAGGCCTATGCTCTCGTATGCTTCGGTGAAGGTGTTGACGATGGTTTGGAGTTCAGCCTCAGAGTGTGCGCAGACGCAAGCGTCGTCTGCATACTGTAATTCGATGACAGAGGATGGGACGACCTTGGATCTGGACTGGAGGCGATGGAAGTTGAACAGTTTCCCGTTTGTTCTGTAGATTAGCTGCACTCCAGTGGGGAGCTTACTGAGGGTGAGATGAAGCATTGCAGCCAGGAAGATCGAGAAGAGCGTTGGTGCGATGACACAGCCTTGCTTGACCATGGTCCATATGTGAATTGTGTCTGTGGTGGATCTGTTGGTCAGGATCACGGCTTGCATGTCATCGAGAAGCAGTTGGAGGATGGTGACAAACTTTTGAGGGCAGCCGAATTTGAGGAGGACACTCCATAATCCCTCATGGTTGACGGTGTCGAAGGCCTTTGTGAGGTCAAAGAAGGCCATGTACAGCAGTTGGTGCTGTTCCCTGCATTTCTCTTGTAGTTGACGCGCGGTGAAGATCATGTCCATTGTGCCCCTTAGTGGGCGGAATCCGCATTGCGACTCTGGGAGGAGATCTTCAGCCACTGGGAGAAGGCGATTGAGGAGGATTCTTGTGATGACTTTCCCTGTGGCAGACAGCAAGGAGACTCCTCTGTAATTACCGCAATCGGACTTGTCACCTTTCTTGAAGATGGTCATGATTACGCCATCTCTGAGATCCCCTGGCATGCTCTCCTCCTTCCAAATAAGAGAAATGAATTTATGTATTCGCGTCAATAGTGCTTCTCCGCCATGTTTTAGTGCCTCGGCGGGGATTCCATATGCTCCTGAGGCCTTGTTGTTCTTCAGTCGTCGGATGGCCTTTTCAACCTCATGCTGGGCTGGGGTTGTGCTGAGGTGGTGGCGGGTAGCATATTGCGGGATGGAGTTGAGGACACTCGCGTCGAAGACAGAGTCTCGGTTAAGGAGATCTTCGAAGTGCTCCTTCCAGCGGGCACTGACTGCCGATCTGTCTTTGATGAGTACCTCTCCGTTCTTGGCCCGCCGTGGGGTAGGACCTTGGGTGCTTGGTCTATAGGTGGTCTTGACTGCGCTAAAGAATCCACGCACATCATGGTTGTCGGCTAGCTGCTGGATATCCTGCACTTTCTTCACCCACCATCTGTTCTTTTGGTCGCGAGTTTTTTGTTGGACCTCGGCCTTCAGGCATCTGTAGAGATGCTTTCTTGCTCTCGAGTTCTGTTGCTGTTTCCAGATCAGGAATGCCTTGCGCTTGTGGCTTATTAGCTCCTGGATCTCCTGGTCGTTCTCATCAAACCAGTCTTGGTGTTTCCTAGTCAAGTGACCGAGCGTCTCTTCACAGGCGTTGATTATGGAGGCCTTGAGTGCAGACCAGGCGCTGTGGACACTCTGTGTCTCTGAATCACTGGGAGTCGTCAGGTTGGTTGTGAGGCGCAGGCTGAATAGAGCTTTCTTAGCAGGGTCTTTGAGTGCTCCAGCGTTGATTTTCCTGCGGCATTGCTTCTGTTGCCGCCGCTGTTTTGGGGCTACGTTGATGAAGATGGAGGAAGAGAAGCAACAGGAGGAGCAGCAGAATGGGGCTATGAGCAAACCACACCTGAGGAGGGCTGAAGCTCGTCTGTGAAATTTAAATGATGCCCAAACTCACAATGGCTCGGGTCTCCTTGCCCTCTTGATGGGGAGGGAGGCCGCTGCACTCTGGCAGTTGGCTGCCCAAAAGTGAAAATCAGCACCAGCAAGTGTACATCATATGCAAGACCTTTAATAATATCTAGGTACACAGGTATATTAATTTAATTTCCAGTCTTCTGAAATATGTTTGGTTTTTCTGTTGTGGTATCTTTAAGCTTCTTGCTTAGCCATTTTGGTCTATATTTTTGCTATCCATCAGTATTAAGGTTTATTTTCCACAAACATAAAACCCATTATCAATTGTACATAGAGGCCCTGAATTTGTTGTCAGCGGCGAAGGAATGACAATTGCCGCTGACCACGAAGAAAATTGCCCACAAAGATCTCACGATCTCTGTAGCGAAAACATAAGCTTTCTCGATGTTAAATTGATTGTAACACTGTCAAAAGGGTATCCCCAGCACAATGCAGCAGCAACGTCATCAAGCTGTCTAAGCAGCCAATCACATTGAAGAATTCTCAAAGACAGCAAACCAGGAATTAAAAGGCACTGATTCAATTCACTTTTTAAAATTTTTGCAGACAGTGAAATACAGATTGGGACATACACATGGGGTTAAGGTAAAAGCTGAAAAGCATAAACAAACTTTAAAAAAATATGTATTTTGTTATTATTTGAAAAATCTAGCAATTTTCTTTCACAATAGTGAAAATAAACATTCCACAAATATAGAATTTGTTTTTCAGGGCCAGAACAGTTGTTCAGCAGTCAATGTGCCGTTAAATCCCGAGTTATACCTAGTCCAACAAGGCAAAGGCCTAGAAATTGGATAAGGCCCTAAAACGGGCAGCGTGAAGCGCTATGTGCTCGCACCCATTCAAAGTGGTGCAGGTAGCATGCAAAATTTGTGCTGCCTGCTTATTATATGATTGCAGCACTGATCTCAGCATTGAATGTGCTGCTAATTGGCTTGAAGTTTGGCCTAGGCTCTCTGCAGTACTTAAAGGAGAGGTGCTTTTCTGTAGAAGAACCTCATTGTCATCGTGGAGAAAGCCATGGCCCAACAGCCAAGAGAACGGGCGAGGAGATTTTCTGATGCGGCACTGGAGGCCTTGGTCCTGGGGGATCAAAGAAACTGTCAGGTCCTCTAACCAAAGGGGGACAGGAGGCCTTCAAGGCAGAACAGCAGAGGCTGTGGGAGTAAATCGCTGAAGCCATCAGTGCGATGTGTATTGTCACAAGGATCTGACTCCAGTGGCGCAAAAAGGTTAATGATCTCACACAAGTGGTCAAGGTGAGTGAATATATCTTCAAACGCCACATCCCATCATCTGCACCACAAACCTCACACACTGCTCAATGCACCACACCCCCATCACTCAACTACCAACAATCTCTAACAATCACCACTCATACCTCACAATCATAGCTTCACTTCATCCTCACACTTACCACTGCTACAAGCCTCACACCCACATCTCACACCTTGCACACACTACCAGCTATTCAACCATTGCAGGCACATCACCCAAATACATTGCACCACACTCACTGACACACTTCCCTTTCTCTTGCAGGCAAAGGTCGCTCATAACTGCCTGGAGCAGCAGCAGACGGGTGGAGGGGAAGCCCGTCTGCAGAGCCTGATGGAGCTGGAGGAAGCAGTGCTGGAGATCATTGGAGGGGCAGTCACAGAGTCCGTGGTGAGCGGGGAAGTTGAAAGCATTGCTGATGATGATGGTATGCTCATACCTAATCCTTCTTCTTACATCCCACTTCCCCTTCATCCCACAATCTCTTCTCACTTAGAAACTACTGATGGTGTATGCATGGATATCTTGCTTCCCCGCCTCTCCTCACCACAACCTGACCCTTGTGCCTTTCACTTTTCAAACACCCAAGAACTCCAAACTGGTCCCAGCCAGTCCCCGAAGTGATGGAGGACAGTGAAGGAGGAGAGGAAAACACACCATCACTCAATCTGACACTCCCAGGCACCAGCTCAGAAAATGGCACTGTGCGGACTTTAGAGGGTAGTACAGAGGCGGAATCTGCACGTGGTGAGTCACAGAGCACGAGTGGGCTGCAGCCAGGCCAGGAAGAAAGGGTATCCCTGCCACCAGCTCCCCAGAGGATGAGTTCACGAATGAGTTCTGCTGCACAGGACTCAGATGATGACCTCAATGGGGCAGCCTTCAGAAGAAGGGTGATGGGCACGCACACACAAATGCTAGGTGCAATGGCAAGCCTTCCAGAGAGCCTCTTGTCATTGTCAAGGAGCATAGAGGGGTCCGGCTACAACACTGCATGGAACTTTGCACGGAGCTTGGAGTCCGTGATTTGCAGGAAGGAAATGATGGGCAACTCGATGAGAGGCCTTGTGGACCCAACCTGGTGGTGTAGTCTACAGCCGGGCCTTCTAGGCCCAGAGCTGCTCGAGGTCGTCCTGGCAAGGCCATCTGCAGTCTCCCTCAGTCAAATTCAGCAGCCTTCCACTAGCCATGCTGCAGCCTCTGGGGTAGCACTGCATAGGAGCAGTAGAGTACGCAAAGGAACACAAAAGACAGACACTAAGGGAATGCACAAGGGTGATTAGTTGACATTGTTTGATTTGGATTTGATAAATGTATCAATTATGTTTGGAATGTTTGTTTTGTGGTGGCTCTCATTTCAGCTTGTGCCCAGGAGGAAGCTGTGATGTTCTGTGATAGAGGGATGGTAAGATGGGGAAGTGGTGAGCAACAGGGATCTGGGGTTTCATTCAGGGTAACTGGATTCTGATGAGGCGTTCATAGACAACGTGTCCATTACGGGGATCTGCTGTCTGCCTCTTCCCTTCCGCCTCCTCCTCCTCCTCCTCTGAGGTGGTCCAGGAATCCATGGTGGCAAAGGCTGCGCCCTTATGATGGTCAAGTGTGGAACATGCAGCAGACCACCACGAAATGGGACACCCGCTCAGGCATGTACCAGAGGGCTCATCCTGAGTGGTCAAGGCAGCGGAACTGTTGATTGAGCACCCAATGGTCTGCTCGATGAGCTTCCTCGTGGCTCTCATTATATGAGTGCTGGCTGCGAGTGGTGGGGATGTGGCGGGAAGTCATCAGCCAGGCGCAGAGCGAACAGCCCTTGTCTCCGAGCAGCCACCCTCAGGTTTGACGTGGTGGCTGGAAGATTGCCGTCACACCGGACTGGCGAAGGATGAAGGCATCATGACCTCTGCCAGGATAGCGGGCATTCAGCATTCACCACACAGTAAATGCATATTAAGTGAGTGGTGGCCTTTGCTGTTATGGAGTATCTCAGGATTGGTATGCGGCACCCGCAAAGCCACGTGTGTGCAGTCGATGGGGAAACCTGATACCCTGGCAAAGCCACATTCACACTCCTTCTGCTTCTCTCTGTTCAGAGAGAAGGCAATGAAATCCCTTCTCCTGGAATACACAGCTGCTGTGACCTCCCAGATGCAGTGATGGACAGCAAAATGGGAGATGTTAGCTATGTCTCCTACTCCAGACTGGAAGGATCCATTGGTGAAAAAATTGAGGGCCACGGTGACCTTGTGGGCCACTGGCAGTGCCGTTGTCGCCCTGCTCTGAGGCTGCAGGTCTGGTTCCAGGAGGTGGCAGAGTTCTGTGACCACCTCCTTGGTGAAGCTGAACCTCCGAATACACTGCTCCTGGCTTAAGTGCAGGTAGGAGAAGAGCTCTCGGCAGACCCTAGGTGGGTAAGGCCTCCTGCTGAGAGCCCTCCTGCCCCTCCTTCTCCTCCCCCTGTGAGCATCTTATCTTCTTCTTCGCTGCCTCGGCTCCATCTCCCTGTCATACTTGAGCACGAGGGGGACTGCGAGTAGAGCCTCCATGACTGGGAGCAAGTCATGTGAGCAGAACCTTTTAAATGAGAAGCAAGGCATTCTCCACTTGCTGCACCACTCCCTGTCACCTCACCAACTTTAAACAACTCTAGAATGCTCCAAACGGTTGCACAAATTTACACAGAGCCAGTGGAAATGAAAAAGCAAGCCAGCTGCAAGTTGTTGATGATCCCCTTAAATAGCGCTAGTGGGGATCCTTCCTGCTGCTGAACGGATGGTCAGCTGGTCGTGATTCGGAGAGAGCATTAAATGGGGTGGCGACATCAAAAACGGCCTCATTTCCATTTCTGCAGTGAGTTCAGGCAACACCAACGCTGACGACCTGCCCAAAATGGCGGCTGCCATGGGACTCGCAAGAAGGGGGCAGAAGCGAGGCGGCCGCCATTTGTTCTTCCAAACCAGCCTTAACGGGCGTCGCAAACAGGTCCAATTTCCCGGCCTTAATGTTTAATGGGGTGTTTAACATCGCATTTAGATCAGAAAAGCTTCAGTTTTCGTCAGTTCAACGAGGGAGAATTCCACAGCGCAGCCTGTGGCGGAACAGGGAATGACGGACCGCAACTTCAGGGTTTCCACGTCTAGATGCTCATGCGCTGAATCCTGAAGTTACGGTCAGTTTCAGAGGGGTAATAACAGCGAACGCTGACAGTTTGCCGTCATTACCACCACAAAATCCAGGCCAGAACATTTATGAATAACAAGGGGTCCTGGACTGACCTTTGCTGGACTCAGTTAACCGATTCCAACTTGATAAGATCTCCTTACCCTTTCGTTCGCTTCTTAAACCAATTTTCTATCCAATTTGATATTTGCCCCTGGGTCCTTTCAGCTATTACTTTTGCTACTGACGTATAAAACATTTTTGAAAGTCAGGTTATATGATTTTGAACAGCATTCAAAGTTCATCAGCTATGACCTGCCTTTCCTGAACCCTATATTGACTTTAACTTATTGCCCTATTGCTCAACAAACGGTTTCTGATTTCATCACTTATAAATGGAGTAGAATTTTCCCACTGTTGACATTAAGCTTGCTGAACTTTGCTTCCCAGAATCATATATGTACTTTCTGGAAAGCAGATTACATTTGTTACATTCATCTTCTGTCAAACTATTAGCCTGTGGAAGATTTCAGCTAAAGTTTCTTCTAGTTCTTCCACTTGCCTCTCATTTAGCAGGTTACAGCCTGGTACTTTGGATCTAAAATTGGCAACGCAGACACAAGCATGGCCGAGAGGAAAACGAGGAGATTGTTCTGCAGCTGCAGACCAGCAACATTCATCGACAGAAAAGGGTAACACACCATTGCTGCACTGTCGGTGGTGCCGTCTTTTGGATGAGACTTAAACTGAGGCCCCGTCTGCTCTCTCAGGTGGACATAAAAGATCCCATGGCACTATTTTGAAGAAGAGCAGAGGAGTTATCCCCAGTGTCCTGGCCAATATTTATCCTTCAATCAACATAACAATCAACGTAACAAAAACAGATTATCTGGTCATTATCACATTGCTGTTTGTGGGAGCTTGCTGTGTGCAACTTGGCTGCCGCGTTTCCTACATTACAACAGTGACTATACTCCAAAAGTACTTCATTGGCTGTAAAGCGCTTTGAGACATCTGGTGGTCTGTGAAAGACGCTATATAAATCCAAGTCTTTCTTTCAAATCTTTCTTTCATCTCTTCACAGATAGTGGCCGATCACAGGAACATCATGCAGGTCTGCGCAAAGTACCCAGGGAGCTGCCGCAATGCTTTTAGTCTCAGACACTCCATTATCCACTCCCCTCCCCCACCACCCTGCTATTCCACCCTGGGAGGAGCATGACCAGCCCTGCAGACCTGGCTGATGACACCCCTGCACAACTCCACCACACAGGAGTAGCACAGACATGAGCAATGCCAAGGGCCAACCAGATCCTTGTAGAACACACTATAGGAATGCTTAAGCATAGGTTTAGGTGTCTGCACCACTCAGGGGGCTGGCTGCAATATGTCCCAGACAGAATGTCACCCAACTTGCACAACATTCCATTGCAGAGAGGCCTGCTTCTGGAGGAGGAAGAACAGCAGCAGCAATCATCAGTGGAGGAAGACCTAGCGGAAGGAGACGAAGCAGCAGAGAAAGGAGGGCCACATCAGCATCTTGCAGCCAGAGATCTCAGCGATCAGCTCATAGTTGAACAATTCTGCTGAGCTTTTCACACACTGCCCTAAGAACTTACACAGAGCCCCTCTGCATAACAGTCCTAGTCACATTCTTCACCATCCCCTTCACCTTGCATTGAAGAACATTTAAACTATTCAGACAAATTCTATATCAATGAGATTCTGACCATGCAGACTCAGAACCACATTTCAGACTAATGCCTGAATGCAATAATTACACTTGGTTTAATGCCAAACATAATAAATGTCTTCCATTCATTTCTCATCCAGGTGATCAACCCATAGTACTTCTCCTTAAGAAAGGTTTCCTATCTCTACTACTCTTCCGAGGCGCTTCCCTAGTGGCCTGAGCAAAGCTGGTGGAGGCTGCTGTTCCTCATGTGGGGACCCTTGAGACACTCATGCACAATGATTTCTGGGTGCTCAAGCCTTTGAGAGCCCGGCCGTAGGCTGCTACAACTCAGCTGCTGCTGGAGCTGACTTGCTGGCACCATGGCCGGTATTGGTTGGGAGCTGGCAAATGTGCAGATGTACTGACATCCTGAGAGAAGTCAGCACGTACTGTTCCCATTGCATCACTCCCTTGGTGCTGGGCTCATCACTTCCAGTAATCTGTGGGAGCCCTGATGTGAGGGCTCCATTGCAGCATACCTGGAGGTGACTGCACAATCCACGGTAGACTGCGGAGTGACGATGCCATGTAAGAAGACACAACAGAGTCTGGGTGCAGACTCCTCCACGATCTCAGCGATAGTGGTGAAACTCCTTAGCATGCCTTGCAATACCTCGTACAGCTGTCTGTGTGAGGTGAGCAGTTTTCTTCTCATGACAGGGCTCTGGAAGTCTTCATCTCTGCCGTCTTCAGCAAAGCTAGGAGAGGGGCTCGTCCTCCAGCACGGTCAATCCTGTGCTGTCTCTGCCATCAGTTGCTGCTGTTGCCCGCTGGTGCAGGGTGTTTCACCAAGTACAGATGCCTCTAGCTCACTATTTAACCCACACGGCGTGCCAATATCCAAGCTGGTACCTGGGAGGGATGGAGCGCCTAATGGTATATCCTCAGGAGAATTGTCCTTCTCTGAGGCCTGTTCTTCTGCAGGAGTCTCTTGGTGTTAAGAAGGCCCAATAAGAAAGAAAAATGGGAGAAGAGTTAGGATGGAAGAGAGAAGAAGCACATGATCAGTTAACATTCTTGAGAATGCAGCTTGAAGTTGTGAAGCTTGCTACATCTGTGCTGATCTGAAAGAAAGAAAGAACAATTTGCATTTATATAGACCACCAGATGTCCCAAAGTACTTTACAGCCAATGAAGTACTTTGAAGTGTAGTCACTGTTGTAATGTAGGAAACATGGCAGCCAATTAGCGCTCAGCAAGGTCCCACAAACAGCAATGTGATAATGACCAGATAATCTGTTTTTGTGATGTTGATTGAGGGATAAATATTGGCCAGGACACCGGGATAACTCCCCTGCTCTTCTTTGAAATAGTATCATGGGATCTTTCACATCCACCTGAGAGAGCAGACGGGGCCTCGGTTTAACATCTCATCCAAAAGACGACACCTCTGAGAGTACAGCACTCCCTCAGTACTGCACTGGAGTGTCAGCCTAGATTTTAGTGCTCAAGTCTCTGGAGTGGGATTATGAACCCACAAGCTTGTGACTTAGAGGCAAGGGTGCTACCAACTGAGCCACAGCTGACACTCTGGGCTCGATTTTAACAGCCCTGAGGAGGCGGGTTTGGAGGCGTGTCAGCTGGTAAAATCGGAAAAAATGGCTTCAGACACCCAACTCGCCTCCATCCCGCCCCCACGTGATTTTCGTGAGTGTCGGGTCAGCCGCTCCCAAACTGACCCGACTCGAACCGGTGGGACAGGTAGTTAAGGCAGTTAAGAGCCTGTTAACTGTCTTGATAATCCTATTTTGACAGAGGTTTCCCATTTTCGTGCCTCTGGCTCCTGTTTCCCGTCTTGTCAGAAACAGTCCTGCTGCAAGGAGATGAGTTGGTGGAGGACATGATCTGTAGTCATTATTGGTGCAGAACTCTAAAAGCGCTCCTGTAACATGGCTGGCATTCAAATGCAACAACTTTGTTGTTGGAGTTTTGGGATAAGATTTTGCAAATCTACTGACCTTCTGACTGGTCAAGCTAACACATATCTGCTGTTTGAACTGATTGGAATAATTTCAGGCCACTTTGAGTGTGCGCTTGCAAGCTTCTTTCCTCAACTGAAATTTATAACAACGGGATGGGAACCATTTACATCCTCTCATCCTGGTCATCAGATTCGGAGGAAGAGCAGTGCGGCTTAGTGCTGCCAGAGGAACAAGTGGCTCAGCACACAGCCTCCTTGGAGGAAGATGAAGAGGAAGATGAAGAGGATGATGAAGAGGGGAGTGACGCCTTGCGGGGCCGGATGTGGCCAATCTAGCAGCAGGCGACCACATTGCTGGCCGTCAGGCAAGGGATGCACTCATCCATGCCAGATTCGCGTAAGCTTACGCTTCAACCACAGGTGGCTGGCACATGGAGATGAATATAAGTCTGACATTCTCAAAACCCCAGGCATCATCTGTCCAATAAACGGTGGTTTGCGCTCAGTGTCACCACCAACATTCTACATGGAAATCACCCTGAGCCCTCACTCTTGAACTTCCATTTCCCAGAACACAGAGGCCACACTTTAGGTGATCGCCGCAGATCATTAAACCTTTTTCCACACTGAACCCATGTGTGTCTGCACACAGACCTCGAGCTCACCTCCTCAGCAATTTGCAGCCAAGTTGCCTTGGTTTGCTGAGGAGGCCTCCTCCTTCTGTTTCCAGGGAAGAGGAGCTCCTGACGTCCTCTAACTCCCTCAACAAGAGCATGGAGAGAGCCCTCATTGAACCTGGGTGCAGCCTTAGTTATTGGGGCTGCCATTCCTGCAGCTCCCAGCATCTTTAAGAGAAAAAAGCATTAATATTACTAAGCCAATGATTGGAAAAAATCTGGCATCTTTTTCATTTTATAGTCAGATAATAAATTGATATATTAAAAAAATCATAAATATCTTTCTGGAATAATATGAACAGCAATTTCATTCATTAATTTTGTTCAGAACAGACGCTGTCAACTCCCCTTTCTATATAATGCAGCACCAATCCATCCCATTGACATTTTTTCCAAAGGGGACATGGCCCCTTTAAATTTTCATCCAAACAACGCGTCATCAGACGCGAGAAACTGACAGCCTCCAAGCAATTGCCTGGAGGGACCCGCACGTCGGCCGTAACGAGGCCAATCAAGCCAAAATAGTAAGTGATGAGAGGCGGCAGCCGGGAGCGGGTCGGAAAGCCTTTGAGCAGCGGACCCGTACTCAACCTGCCTCCATTAATAAAATCGTGGCGATAGTGTCTGCAGGGATACAAGTAATACAAGTGGGATTTGAATCTACAACCTTCTGTCTCATCTACAGCTTGTCCTGCTTGCTTTCATAACCTATATTTTCCCTTGTACAATATCCTCGTTACCTGTCTTTTGTGCTGTAATTGTATTATATTAGTAGACAAATTTGGGTTTACAATACTGTATCATGCAACTATTCATCAAATAGAGTAATTAATACTAAAACAAAAGCAAAATACTGCAGATGATGGAAATCTGAAATAAAAACATAAAATGCTGGAAACACTCAGCAGGTCAGGCAGCATCTGTGGAGAGAGAAACAGAGTTAATATTGAAACGTTACCTGTTGCTCGCTTCACAGCTGCTACCTGACCTGTTGAGTGTTTCCAGCATTTTATGTTTTTATATGAATAATTAATACTGTTTTGTACACCGAGTCATTAATAAAATTGCCATTGCTAATCTCTCCTGTAATATACTCAAATGAAGCCATCACTGGATCAAATTCTTTTCTAACTGAAAGTGTTCATTTTAAAGCTCATCCCTATCTGCAATAACAGAACTGTACTTTTCATCCTCTTGTTATCTGATTTTACCTGTAGGCAAATATATCCCTGAAGAAGCTCTTGTTATTCTCTGAGTTATCAGTCGATCAGTGGCTGTATATTCGTAGCAGACATAATGTTATAATGACAGCATTCTCTCCGTAGCAAACAAATCAATTATAATCAGCAAAACATTAGCTTAATGTAGGGAGGCATGTGTAATATAGCATGAAAGAGACACTCTTCATTTGTTAAAATGGGCTTACCTTTAGATGGAGTTAAATGGTTGTTCTGATATTTCATGCACTGTTTATCAAATCATTGGACAATAGTGTTACTACAAATAGATTTGCTAATACATATTATGTGACTTTTAGCACTGCTTGAAAACAAAATAACAAAACTTAATTTGCATTAATGGGGATGTAAGATGCTTTGGTTTTTCCATTAGCTTCTGACATTTGACTAAGTGCCACTTCTCAAATGCGAGCACCTGATAATGTACCCCATAATAACATTGAGGTGCATTGTCTGATAATTTACAGAGATACCACTACCTTCAAAATATTCATTTGAAGATGATTGAAATCATTACTTCAAAAATAGTTATGTGCCTAAACAAATTATTTGGAGTATAAAGTGTAAGTAACATAGCAATTGCCATTTTAATTTTTAAGATTTTTTTTCCTTGCCAAGCGTAAAATATTTTAAACATTTGTATTGGTTGTAGGGTAAAATGATTTCATTTTGTATAGGAACATAAGTAAAATCAAGGCTGAGAAAACATGACACCTACGGGGTAGGGAGTCTCTTGACCTGATGCATAAGGCACCACAACTATGCGACAGGCAGAATGGTCTTTTTCTATCCATCATTTTTATATGACTGTATTCTAAACCCCTGTATTGCCTCTGGAGACTAGTATTTTAGTGTTCCAAGAATCTATCCCAGCATTCCGGTTGCTTTTTTAATTAATTTGTTACTGTCCAGATATTGTAAGTGATAAGTCTATCATCGTCTCAGGGCCCTTTCTAAGCTACTTTCTGCATAGCAGCTCATGTAGTCCAGTGTCTCTGTTTTGAATCTTCGCACTGTTGAAAAGTTCCTACATGAGTGATCCCTTTGAGCAAGGCATTCACCTTAAATGGGCTCCAGTATATCAGCTGCTACCAGGCATTGCTGGAAAATCACTGTGTGAAAAGACTGCCCCCCATCCACAGTAATTACACACTCCTAACCCTGGGCCAATAAAAGAGAGATGGGCACTTCCCATATCGCCAGCCTGTTATCAAGGGTTGGCTGTGGGCAAACTTTGATATATTTATCTTGTATATTATTAAACATTATAGTTTCAATGTGTTCTATTCTTGCTTGACTGAAATGCCTTTCAGCAATACTTCATCGTTCATTTCTTTTAGTTCATTCCTTATTCCCTTGATATTTGCCTTTCTAAAGCCGTAGGGGGTGAAATTGGTCTGGACCGGTAGTGTGAAACGGGCTCATACTGAATCGACAGCCCATTTTACACTGTGCCACATTGAAGTCAATCGACTTGGTGTAAAACGGGCTGCTGATTCACTATAAGGTCGTTTTGCATGACTGGTGTAGACCAATTTCACCCTTGTACATTTTTGTCTTGGTTCTTTCTAATGTTATTGCCAGATAATCTTCGTTTTTCCATTTTTGATTATTTTGTTACTATTGTATCCTTATGTTTGAGGATAATTAATACTAACATTATCCATGGATGAAATATTTACCCACTTTGGTGTTAATGTTAACACTGGAAATTTGCCCATTCTTGGTTTGCCTTTGATCATGACAGTTTCATACTTCTCAAGTAACTTAATAGCCATTAACTACTATAAGTTAATCAACTTTAGTTGTTAACTCCACTGTGCAGCGCATAAATCTGGGTAAATTAAGGCACAGAAGAATATCCCACTTCACCGACAGATCTCTATCTATACCAGTCGATATGCTGATCGACAGGAGAAATTATCTTTTTTAATCTGTGGGCGTCAGCACCACAAAGGTCAGGCAGCAGCATACTTGGTATGATGTGGTTGTCAGGACAAATGTTGGATCTTTAATGCCCCAGACACTGGATGATGCTCGCAAGAAATTTTACAAACAGAAAGCCAACAATGTAAGGTAAAGGAAGGATAAAACAGAGATTCGGATTGTGACCCAATATAGATTGCAAGCTGCTTATAATATAACGGTCTTGTTGCAATCACGACATGGGCCAAGTATGCTGTGACAGTTTAAGTTAATGTGCAAATGGTCCACAAGTAGTGCAGAATCTTGCAGAACCTGGTAACACAGTTTTCTAGCCTATGCTTAGCTTTTACTTTAATGTAAAACAAATTTACCAAAGGTTTGTGAGAATGTTTAAGAGTTGATTGAGTGCATTGTAATTGTCAGCTGTATGTGTGAATAATGTCTGCATTCAATCTTTCTTAGCTGCATCATTCTATAATTTTTGACCCTTCTGTGCCAGTCCTCAACCATGTGCATTGCTTCTCTTTGTGTTCTAATTGCAGTAGGTTCCTGCATCATTTTAGCTCAAGTATAGTAAGGTACTCAAGCAAATTCATCTGATACCTGTAACTTCACTATGATTGTCATCAGTGGCACTTACATGTCTGACACACTCATTCTCATTTCTCACTTTGTCACTTTTCTTCAAGTCTGATGCCTACTTCTAGATATTCTTTCAGCTTCTCTTGATACATGACCCCTCTTCAATCTCCTGTGTGATAGCCTCCCATGCCTACTTCACAGTCTGACCATAATTGGCTTACCCATCTGCTCCATGCTGAGAATTTTACCGTGCTCACGTACTTATAATCTGTAGATCTTGATTCATGAATCTTGTTTACACATTCTGCAATGTCCCTTTATTACACACAGAAAGTACACTCTCCACAGCTGGAATGGTCCATTGTGTATTATTTATATCACATAAGTGTCCATTTTGCTAGGTAAGCTGCAGTCATGCAGGTGATTTCTGACTGGCTGCTTACTTGTGCATTTTTCTAGTGCACCCTAATACAGCTGAGCTTCCAGAAACTACAAATTACATTGTGATGCACATTTTGTGCAACTCTGCTGCCTCTCAATGCATAACCCATCTCCCCTCTCCCTTATTTTTTTCTCTACGTCCTTCTCAGCAGCCACAGTCCCCTGAAGAAGAAACCTCAGAAGAGGAGAGTCCTTTTGAGGATGCACCTTTGCTCCCAAGCACCAGCACAGAGGCTGGCACCACGGCTGGGATAGAGAGTGAGTTAGCGAGGTCTGCACATGGTGATGCACCTAGCACTAGTGCACAGGAGCAGATAGTGGTGGCAGGACCAGCTGAGGAGACAGCTGGCTGGAAGGCTACTTCCCTAGGCCATTAATTCCTACACAGACTATCACCACTGGCTCCCTCCTCTTACACTGCAATAGCCCATTGACCCTCCCTTCAATATTCACAACCTTAGCCCCTGGTTGAAAAGAAACAACCTATTAACATTATTTTTATTGTAGAAGTAATAGCTCACAAAATCATACCATTGAATTTTCTATTACTATAATCCCCACCCCCCACACACTTTTTTACAACAGCTGTTCTGACTTTTCTCCAATTTCCCCATCCTTTTTCCGTCACTGCTTTTTCCTGTGACAGAATCCTGGACTTCTTGTTCTTTTGACGGCTTTTCTTAACTCTCTCCCTGATCAACCAAACAGTCTCATTCTCCACTATTGCTGCTTGTGCTGACTTTCGTATGAGACATTAAACTGAGGCCAGTTCAGGTAGATGTCAAAAATCCTGTGGACCTATTCAAAGAAGAATAGGGAGTTCTCGCAGTGCCCTGGCCAATATTCTTCCCTCAATCAACACCACCAAAAACTGATTATCACATTTACTGATTTTTGAGATCATGCTTCGTGTAAACTGACTATCTACTTAACAGAAACTGCATTTCAAATATAGCTAATTGGCAGTGAAGCACTTATGGATGTCCTAAGAATGTGATAAGATGCTATATAAATGCAAGTTCTTTCTTTCTTTCCTTCTGCCTTTTTTCTTTCTTTCTAATATTCTTTTCCAGCTGGTCCCTGTGCTCAGCTGTTTTTCCTTTTGAGTCTGATAGCAACCATGTATCATGAATAAAACACAGAAAATGCTGGAAATACACAGCCGGTCTTTCAGGATCTAAAATCAGAAAAGACTGGTCAACATTTTGAGCAGCAATCCCTTATCAGAACTCATATTTTTTGTCTTCTATGAACTGTTCCCTGTATACACATCGGCCCTGTTCTCCAATTCCACTGTCCTTCAGTTCCTTGATTAACAAACAATGTTTACAACAGTAGCCATGTCTGAACTCCTCAGCTCTGAGAACTGTAAACATGATCCCACACATAGAAAACATTGCTCGCAATTCATTTTCCATTTCATTGTGCATTTGAGGCCCTGTTTTAAATGTGTTTCATAATATATGAGGTGATCTAATTGAGGTGTTTAAGATGATTAAAGGAATTGATAGGGTAGATAGTAGAGAGAAACTATTTCATCTAGTGGGGAATCCTGAACAAGGGGGCATAGCCTTAAAATTAGTGCTGGGCTGTTCAGGGGTGATGTCAGAAGCACTTCTTCACACAAAGGGCAGTGGGAATCTGGAACTCTCTCCCCAAATGGCTGTTAAGGCTAGGTCAATTGAAAATTTCAAAACTGAGATTGCTAGATTTTTGATAGGCAAGGGTATTAAGGGTTACGGAATGATAGTGGGTAGATGGAGTTAAGATGCAGATTAGCCATGATCTAATTAAATGATGGAACAGGCTCAAGGGGCTGAATGACCTTCTCCTGTTCCAGTGTTCTTATCCCTTTTCAGTCCCCTTTCTATGGTCCAGACTGCTTTGCCAGTGCAATAAGGGCCGCATCAGGTAAAAACATTGATAAGAATGGTTATTTGATTTCTGTGATTAATTCTCAGTTGTGTTCCATAAATTATTCTTAATTTGGAAAATGTACAAGAGAGTAGTTTGTTTGTCATACTTTTGTTTAATATAAAATGCATAAACCTCAGATCTTCTAACATCAATAGAAATGATATAAAATGTCAATCTGAGGAGAATTCAGCATGGAATATTTTGGCTTCCTCCTGTTTCCCCCATCAACAAGAGTCACTGCATTCTCAACTTGATAAAGGTTCCACTGTTGTAGGTTTATTCACATACCACAGTAAGACTCATATTTCAAGAGTTTGAGAACACTTTGGTTCTTGCCAATGACAACTTGCATTTACAAAGTGCCTCTTGGTGGAAGAATTCCTCTATGTGTTGTGTACTGAAATTGTAAACCTGTCTATAAAGAATGGGTTTGTGATTTTGCTATAATGGAAATCTTCTCCCTCATGTGAAAACAACTCAAGTGCTTTACAAGTGGAAAGATGGACAGTAAACAGAATAAAGGAGGAATATGAAAGCAAGAAGAGAACAAAGGTAGTCAAAATGATGAGATTTCTGAACTCAGGAAAGGTGAAATAGTTTTTGGAAAGAGTTGCAAAGGACCAGAACATAGTCACTGAACAATGGGTATAACTAGGCATAGGGTTTATATGTACTCATGGACAATTTTTAATTTCCAAGGCACATCTTCCCAGATATCCTGCTACTCCCAAGGATGAAATGTTGCTGAAGGCAGGAATTCTCACCATAGTTTTGCAAGGTCAGGATTCCAAATCTCACAAAACTTCAATATCTCTTCCTCAAAATAGTAAGAGGTAGGGGTGGGGGAAGAGTGCTGTGGGCTCAGAGAAGGTAATGAACTGGAAGCCCGTCTAAATAAAGCATCATTGACCTTTTTTATACAATGATGAGCTGCTGATTGACTAATGTGACAAAGGCCATCTGAGGCTACCTGGAAAGTTCCAGTGGCAAAAGAAATTCAAGGCAGTGGTTACTTTAGCTGCTAACGATAATATTCTACTCCTCTTGGACTTGGAATGTAAGTCTTCCGCCAACAGTTGGCAAAACTCCTTAGTAGCCTCCAGGAGTAAGTCCAATCTTCTGACGCATTGATGGACTGAAAAATCTAAATAATACCTTCAAGGTCAATAAACCCTGTGAGTGGGTATCTATGGATTGGAAATAAATGTCTTCTGTGCTGCCTCACTCTAATGTCCTCCACTAGATCCTCCTCCTCCTCTGCTTGCACAGAAAGAGAGGATTCCCAAAGGAAATTTGTCTCCCCACTCCAAACTTTACATTTGTCGGAAGACACCAATGTCATTATTATCTCCTCCTGGTGCCTTCTTCATGTAGAAATCTTTTGTACTGTCCTCCTCTCCAGGGTGTTCTGCTTGTCATGAGAAATTTACTGTAATGTGTTGCAAATGTGGGTACTGGACCCTTTCTACTTCTCCATCATCTCAACTATATCATGAACATTGCCCCCACTGCTTACACATAGAAACATAGAAACATAGAAACATAGAAACATAGAATAGAAACATAGAAACATAGAAACATAGAATCTAGGAGCAGGAGTAGGCCATTCGGCCCGTCGAGCCTGCTCCGCCATTCAATACGATCATGGCTGATCATCCAAATCCAGTACCCTGTCCCTGCTTTAATCCCCAAAGTACACATATCCCACCCTACCCCCGTAACCCCACGTATTTAATTCCCCCTAACATATCCCATCCTATCCCCATAACCCCACATATTTAATCCCCCCCTAACACTAAGGGTCAATTTTATCATAGCCAAATCAACCTAACCCGCACATTTTTGGACTGTGGGAGGAAACCGGAGCACCCGGAGGAAACCCACGCAGACACGGGGAGAATGTGCAAACTCCACACAGACAGTCACCCGAGGTCAGATTCGAACCCGGGTCCCTGGCGCTGTGAGGCACCAGTGCTAACCACTATGCCACCGTGTTGCTCCCTAATCATAGGTTCTTTGAAGATTGGGCTCCTGAGATCTGGGTCCCTAAGCTTCACAACCGACTGTGATCATTTCCTCCTCCTCTGTAAAGGAATGGCACTCTCCCTTTCTTTCATTCCCAGGTCCTCATGTTCACTATTGCTCAGTGCTTCATGCAGTGACCATCCTTCTGATTCACTAATTAATCCTTCAAAGTTGTCTTTGTGCTGTGCTAGTGCAGGCAAGATGCTATGACAAAGTTGAGGAAGTGGCAGGAGTTGCAGCGCTGGAATTGGTAGCTTGGTTGTGACTTGGGTGGGGGGGCGGGGCGGGGTATTTTAATACTACCTGCCCGATGGACAGTTACCCACCGGAAAGCTGCCCAAATCCCACAACTAAGCTGCCTGAGGTCTCATGGTAGGGAACGGGGGTGAGGTGGGGGGGTGGTGGTGGGGGACGGAGAGTCCGGGGCAGGAACTTGCTACTCCTGGCCTCACAAAGGAGAGCAAAGAAACTTACATGGAGGACTTTTTCAGCTTCCTAATCCATGCTGGCCTTCACCTGGTGGGAGATCCATGGCAGCTTCCCCACTCAGACCGAAGTTTAATTGCTGTCAGTGCCTAATAAAATCATCATATCCCAATTAATTTATGTGAATAAGGATTCCACCAGCCTTGCAAGAGCGACTTAACTGCCTGTGCAGAAGCATCTGTTAAAATCGGAAATGGTGGGACTTGGGCAGCTTTATGGCGAGTAAGTAACCCAGGCTATTTTAACTGCCCGCGTGCCCGGTTCCCTCCAGGTGGGTATGGGTAGGGTTAAAATCCAACCCTCATCACCCCCGTGTTTCGGAAATTGATAAAGAGCAAGATTGTTATTGCCCCGTATAGGATATCAAAATACAGTGATTCAGCCACTGCACCACAAGAGGAGTGGAACTTGGAGGTGGTGGTGTTCCCACGCGTCTGCTTCCCTTGTCCTTCTAGGTGGAAGAGGTCACAGGTTTGGGAGGTGCTGCCAAAGAAGCCTTGGCGAGTTGCTGCAGTGCATCTTGTAGATGGTACACACTGCAGCTATGGTGCACCGGTGGTGCAGGGAAATGAATGTTTAAGGTGGTGGATGGGATGCCAATCAAATGGGCTGCTTTGTCCTGAATGGTATCGAACTTCTTGAGTGTTGTTGGAGCTGCACTCATCCAGGCAAGCAGAGAGTATTCCATCACACTCCTGGCTTGTGCCTTGTAGATGGTGGAAAGGCTTTGGGGAGTCAGGAGGTGAGACACTTGCCGCAGATTACCCAGCATCTGACCCACTCTTGTTGCCATAGTATTTATGTGGCTGGTCCAGTTAAGTTTCTGGTATAATCAGCAGAAACAACTTACATTCATATAGTACCTTTAACATCGAAAAATGTCCCAAGGGACTTCACAGAAATGTAAGGAAAAACAGACACTGAAATAGCTTGTGCATTCACAGGCACTGAATGAACAATTCAATGGACGTGAAGACAATCTTCACCTGTTGAGAATTTGCATTAAGTTGTGTATACCAGTCTGATGTGAATTTGGCTCTATATTTCAGATGTGTCAAGGGGGTGAAATTAGTCTATGTCAGCAGTGTAAATGAGCTCATAGCAAATGGCCAGCCCACTCCCAGCAGGAGTGCTCCTCCTGGCTTCACAAAAATAATTCTAAGCTTACCTTTTGCTGCCTCTTCTGCTGTGCCGCCTGGTAAAACTGGGCAGAATATGCACGGTGCATGCTCTGCCCAGTTGTGTACCAAAATTGCAATCATACACCAGAAACAGGTTGGCACCCTGGCCACCCAGCAGATTGCCCCTTTAAGGATGGCAAAGGCCAGAGCGCTGGCGTAAATCAGACGGTAAGCCATTTATCACTGGTTTAAGCCAGGCGGTCAAAGTTAATATCTACTCCATGGTGCCTGGCTGGACTTCCTTTTTGGCTGTGGAGAAAAGGAGATGAGACACAGACACAGTAATTGAAAGGCACAAACAATATCTCAAACCATTGGCATCCTTTTGGCAAGGCTGAAAGGTCAGGGGATTCAAAAGTGGCAGTAAAATAATGAAGAGAAAGGCAAGCCAGGCTCTAGCATGAGTCTTCAGGCAAGTGACAGAGCAGGCAAGTGCAGATCCTCCGTTTGATATCTGCTGAAGTGGAAATGTTGCTATGTAAGGCAATTGTGACCATCCCCATAGGTCAGCATTGCAGAATTCCAGCAAGGAGGTGGGCCAAATTTCAGGCCGCAGCTGGCCATTACTGTCACTGGATGTACCAGCCCTATGCTGCAATGGTAGCTTGCAGCAGATGGCACAGATCTGCATCTGGTTCTCTGATGACCTAGTCTCTATGAAGCAGGTTTCTCCACAATTGTGTGCCACAGCCTACAGATATGTTTAGCAGTCCTGGCAGGTGCAGCTAATCAGACTATGCTGCCTGTGCTGTCCCAGCATGCTTTCTTTCCTGCAGTGCCACAGGAAGCATGACATACTATGGGGGCTGCTTCCAAGGAAGCATCCAGCATTATGGGTGGCCAGGCATTCTGACTAAAATCGGCCCCATTTTCTCTAAAATAAATTGTTAATATAATATTGATTTGTGCCTGTAAACATCTTTTGAGTGTCAGCCAGTGGCTCAGTTGGTAGCACCCTTGCCTCTGAGTCAGAGGGTTTTGGGTTGAAGTCCCACTCCAGAGAATTGAGCACAAAAATTTAGGCCGACACTCCAGTAGAGTGCTGCACTGTCAGAGGTGTCGTCTTTCGGATGAGACATTAAACTGAGGCCCCGTCTTCCCTCTCAGGTGGACATAAAAGATCCCATGGCACTATTTTGAAGAAGAGCAGGGGAGTTATCCCCGGTGTCCTGGCTAATATTTATCCCTCAATCAACATCAGTAAAACAGATTATCTGGTCATTATCACATTGCTGTTTGTGGGACCATGCTGAGCACAAATTGCCTGTCATGTTTCCTACATTACAAGAGTGACTACACTTAAAAAAAGTACTTCATTGGCTGTAAAGCACTTTGGGTCCGGTGGTGGTGAAAGGCGCTATATAAATGCAAGTCTTTCTTTCTTTCTTTCGTTTAATGAATGCGACATGTGTTGACTGAGGAATGATTTAATGCTATCTGATAGTATTATGTTTGTCTGCATATAAGCGTTAAAAAAGTGATTTTACCTGCAATCTACATAACATATAGCACAACCACTTTCAGCATATGAAAGGCATCACTGAGCTAACAAAGAGTGCATTGTGAATGCAAAACCTACCTCTGTGGCAGCCTACCTGGCAGTATTCATTTCTTGGACCACCTATGTATCATTTGGTGCCTAACGGTTCATCAAGAATTAATTTTGTTTCAGTAAACTAGTCCATTATCTTTGGTTCAAGACTCCTGTAATTATTTAGTCTCATTTAGTGCCTGCTAAGCCTTTAAGGCACTTCTTTCCTGCTTGCTGACTTTGCATCATTCTGAAAAGTCGGTTCTGTTTTCACCTGATGTCCACAGAAACACTTTGCAGCAAAGGGGCCACTGGTGGCTTCACAATAATTACAGTTTAAACAATTTACTGGTTTTATTATTTTGGATTTCTGCTCTGTAACAGGATTTCAGTACTTTTTACAGACTTACCACAAACAGTCAAGAAACTTTACACAGTGTAAAAAGAAATGCTGTGTTCTAATCTGGATCAAGGTTTTGGACTCTCAGGTTGTGAAATCACTTCTGATGTTTTTACAGTCTTATCTGTCCAGTTACTGCTTAACCAATTATATCTCTTTTCAGCTTCATTGGTTTTAACTTATTAAGTCATCTGCTCAACACTCTTTAGCATCTCGAAAAGCAGTAATTGAGGCTTGTGACCTTATAAGTAGTTAACATAACTACCAGAACTTTTAAAAATTCATTCTTGGGATGCGGGCGTCGCTGGCAACGCCAGCATTTATTTCCCATCCCTAATTGCCCTTGAGAAGGTGGTGGTGAGCCGCCTTCCTGAACCGCTGCAGTCCGTGAGGTATTTTCCTAGCGGTTTGATGCAGCTGAGTGGCTTGCTAGGCCATTTCAGAGGGCAGTTAAGAGTCAACCACATTGCTGTGGATCTGGAGTCATAAAGAGGCCAGACCGGGTGAGGACGGCAGATTTCCTTCCCTGAAGGATATCAGTGAACCAGCTGGGTTTTTACAACAATCCAGTAGTTTCATGGTCACCATTACTGATACTAGCTTTTTATTCCAGATTTATTTTAATTAACTGAATTTAAATTCCACAGCTGCCGTGGTGGGATTCAAACTCATGTTCATTAGTCCAGGTCTCTCCGGATCATTAGTCCAGATCTCTGGATTACTAGTCCAGTAACATAACCACTATGCTACCGTTCCCATAGGAAATGACACAACAAGCTCAATAATTCTGGAATTCATGGCCGCAAAATTCGGTATGTTAACGCCTCTCGTTAGTGCCTGGTGGGGGTGCTAATGGGGCGCTAAGGGGTTAGCGCCTGGGCGCAACGAATGCAGCGACACCGGCGAACTTCAGTGCCAGTTTAGCGCTGGCACTAACTCTTAGCGCCTGGGCCTCTAGCGCCTCGCAGATCATGACATCATAAAGTGCGCAGCGCCCCATTATCGCCCCGGATGGAAAATTGACTCTCGCCCTCTGCTTTATCACCTCGCACTGACAACGGCAGCAAGAGCAGGCATTGTGAACTCGGATGGCCACATCGGGAGCAGTAATTAAAGGAAATGCTTTTCAGCTAGTGCAACCTTTATTATTTGCACCAGACTAGTGCCTGCGCAAAGTTTTTAATGTTTCATTGGTGCAAGATGTCCAAGCCCTCCACTTTGTAAGAGTGCTTGGTGCTGTAATGGCAGTCGGCCAGGTCGCCTTGCAAAACAGAACTGACGACAACTTTCCACCATCTACAAGGCACAAGTAAGGAGTGTGATGGAATACTCTCCACTTGCCTGGATCAGTACAACTCCAACAACACTCAAGAAGCTCGACACCATCCAGGACAAAGCAACCCGTTTGATTGGCACCCCATCCACCACCTTAAACATTCACTCCCTCCACCACCGGCGTACCGTGGCTGCAGTGTGTACCATCTACAAGATGCACTGCAGCAACTCGCTAAGGCTTCTTTGGCAGCGCCTCCCAAACCCACGACCTCTTCCACCTAGAAGGACAAAGGCAGCAGGCGCATGGGAACACCATCACCTCCAAGTTCCCCTCCAAGTCACACAACATCCTGACTTAAAAGTATATTGCTGATCCTTCATTGTCGCTGGGTCAAAATCCTGGAACTCCCTACCTAACAGCACTGTGGGAATACCTTCACCACACGCACTGCAATGGTTCAAGAAGGCGGCTCACCACCACCTTCTCAAGGGCAACAAGGGATGGGCAATAAATGCTGGCCTTGCCAGCGATGCCCAGATCTCATAAGCGAATAAAAAAAAACGAGCTTGTGCAGCATCATTTGCCCTTCCCTTTAAGCGAGGGAAGCAGCCTCTGTGATGAAAGAGTGCCGTTTACAATGCACTCGAAATTGTTGAGCACACTGCCGCTACCGCCCCGCTCTCAGACTTTAGCGCCCTAAGAGAAGTGGTTAGCGCTTGATTTAGTTGAACACAATGGGGGAAATTCAACATGCGAGGGGGGCAAAACGAGCAATAGTGGATCGGCCACTGATTATATGCCACATCCGTTTTTCTTCTCCGCTGACTTTAATGTAAAGGAAAACCGGGCGGGGGGTATAATGGACGGCTGGTCCACTATTGCCCCTTTCTGCACCATGCCAAAGTTGAATTTCACGCCCAATCTTCAGAAATAAGGGGAGCAAACAAAAGTCGAGGAGGCGTGTCTATTATATGAAGAAACCCATAAAAGAAAAGATTTCATCCAACTGAATAGAAGTGCTGGGGGTGGTGCATTCATTAATCTGGAAGAGTTAATTCTGGTGGAGCTGAGGGTTGTCTTCAGTATAGAGAGCCTGGAAGGTTAAGTTCAGAGGCAGTGCCATTGCGCCTTGTAAGTGCAAACCTAATGTATGCTGTTTCCATATACATGCATACAGAAGGAAGAATCAGACAACATTGATCTAAAATTGAAATTCTACGCATGAATCTGCCGTGCCACATCCCATCTCCTAGCAGTAAATCTGTACTTCACTTTTCTGATGTGGCTACAAGGGTTTTGTCAGATATTCCTAAGCTTTAAATACAGATTCTAAATACAGTATGCTACAGCTGCAGGGAGAAAATGCACTTCCACTTTCCAGTATAAAATCAGATAGTTCCACACAGATATTCTGCATTATATTTCTGTAGATGTTTCATTACCTTATTTTGAAGTACACAGGCACATCTCTCTCTTTCTTCCTCTCACACACAGTTGAAGGTACAAGAGTCAGTCAGGTGTGGTTAAAACAATAACTTTTATTCAGCCACATGGGTGGTTCATCAACACTGTCATCTACAATATCAAATAAGCAGAGTGGTCCATTGGTTCAGGGTACAGATCTTCATGGGAACATTGGAAAAGGAATAGGTCATTCAGCCCCTCAATCCTCTTCCACCACTCAGTGGCCGCGATTTTGCCGGCGCTGAGCGGACCCGATTGATGGCGGGTCAGCTGTGAAATTTAAAATGATTGTCAGCGGGTCGGGAACCCGCTGTCAAAACCCGCACACCTGCATTTTCCGATGTTGGGTCTGCCAGCGCTGAGCAGACCCGACAGGCAGCGGTGGGGGACCCAATTCAAATCATTAGTGGCTTGTTTACAGCCACTTAACAAAGCTTTTTTCCCCAGGTCTCCCACGGGTTTCTTGCTGTGCCTAGACCTCGTCAGTGAAGCTAAGACGGGAGGTCAGTGGCCATTGAATCAGCTGATGAGTTGACAACTTCAAATGTCAAGTCAAAGCTCCCAGCTGATTCAGCTACCTTCCCTTAAGCACGAGCATCTCTAAACTGCATTTCCACTACAGCTTCAGGATGCTACAAGTCTTTACACCATGCAGTCTGACTTCATTACCTCTCCCACCATTGACAGATCGCTTCTGTCATCTCTACTTCACCTGCCATCTAGTCCATCAGCATGGGTGTACTCTCTCACCTTGGTCCTCAGATTCTGACCATGATCAGCCCCGACACCAGCATCACCAGGCACACCAGCAGCACCAACAACCACACCAACCTTCGCCGCAATCACATGATGCTGCACAGGACAGAGGGCATCAGTACCCGACCACATTGCTGCCCGAGACGCCAGGGACGGCCTCACCATGGTTACATTTACTTCACTTGATGCTGTACACCCTGGCTGCCACATGATGCGCCAGGTTGGCACCACCCCACACCAACACCATAAAGCATCCCTACAATGCCCAAGTCATTCCTTTCACACTCATCAGCATTGCGGGAGGTACCGTTATGCCTCGCCATTCACTGCAACTCACTAAGCCATTTTCGAAGGTGCACACAAATCTGTCCAAGAAAGCAAAGTGTTGAAAATAAAGATTTCAATGTTTGACAGCACATTAACAGAAACTTCACATGAACATTGGCTAAAACACACAAGTGCCTACCCTTGTGTGTTATTAGTTGGTATGATTGGACTAGGATGAGGGTGTATGTGAGGGGTGGCAAGTGAGATGGGGAAGTGATAATGTAGATAGAGAGGGATGGGTGGAGGTGCAAGGTAAGTTGGTGTGAGTAAGGATGTGCAGGAGTAGGGTAGGTAAGGCAGAGTGATGGGGATGTGATGAGTGGCACAGCAGGATGAAATTGAGTGTGGCTTTGCAGTAACGTTTCGTGATCTACTGAGATCATTGAAAGGTTTGCGCCACTGCAGTCTGGTCCTCCTGACGACATCCCTGCTTGTGCCCTCCTCTGCAATGTGCAACCAGGCTGCGTTGATCTCCTGGGGAGGTCTCTTCCACCCATGGGAAGGGTAGAGAATCTCCTTGTGTGCTGTGACTCCATCCATAAGCATAAGGAGGGAGTCATGGGCGAGCCTGGGTGCAGCCGTGCATCACTTATCAGTGTTTGCTGTAGAATACTGACAGCACAAATGTCAAAGTAAATTTGCGCATGCTCCCTTTAAGGAAACTGGCTGATGACATGTCATAAATGACGTCATCAGACCCGCTTCCTTCAATTGGCCGGGAAACTCGCTGGGCGGGCTTAACAATCCCTATCACGGGAAAGTCATGTCGGAGGCCAGGATGGAGCCAACTGCGGGGCCGAGACCCGCCACCGATGTCGCCTGCCTCAGATCCACCGCGGTAGGGAAAATTGCGGCCAACGAGATCATGGCTGATCTGTATCCTAACTCCATCCACCGCCTTGGCTCCATATCCCTTATTACCCTTGGCTAACAAGTCTATCAATCTCAGATTTAAAATTATTAATTGAGCTAGCATTTCCTGCTTTACACAGTAGTCCAGATGTGGTCTAACCAGGGTTTTGTATAGCTACAGCAAAACTTTCTCCCCATTATATTCTGGCCCTCTAGAATTAAAGGCCGACATTCCATTAGCCTTTTTGATTGTTGTTTGTACCTAACCATGACATTTTAATGATCTGCGTACGTGGACCTCTTTGGACCTCCACCGCTCCTAGCTTTTCACCATTTAAAAAATACTCAGATCTATCCTTTTTTGGTCCAAAATGGATGACCTCACATGTAAATGCGTTGAAATCCATCCGCCACAGTTTTGCTCACCACTTAATCTATCTTTGTAATGTTATGCTTCCGTCTACACTATTTACTATAGCACCAATCTTTGTGTCAGCAGCAAACTTGGATATACGGTTCCCTATTATGTTATCTAAGTCATTACTAATATAGTGAATAGTTGAGGCCCCAGCACAGATCCTTGTGGAACACCACTAGTCACTTCTTTCCAATTTGAGTACATACCCATTATCCCTACTCTCTGTTTTCTAACCAATCTCCTAACCTGGTCAATAATTTGCTTTCAATTCCATGAGCTTTATTTTTAGTTAACAGGCTCCTTTGTGGAACCTTATCGAATCCCTTCTGGAAGTCCATATAAACTACATCACTAGATATTCCCCTGTCGACTACTTTAGTTACTTCCTCAAAAAATTCAATTAAATTCATTGGACATGACCTAGCCTTTACAAATCTAGGGGGGCGATTTTCTGACGTCCGAGGAGGTGGGTTTGGAGGCGGAAAGGCGGGAAAATCGGAAACAGAGGGCTGGATTTTCATTGACCCGTGGAGGCGGGTTTGGAGGCGTGTGGGGGGTTAAAGTTGCAGATTCGGGGTTCCTGACCCCATCCCGCCCCCAACCTGCCTCCATGCCAGTTTCACTGGAGGCGGGTACCCGACCTGTGCTGGGACCCGACTCCCCGAGGCGGGAAGGGGATTAGTGACAATTAACTGCCTGTTAACAGGCAGTTTTTTGCCTAATCCCTATTTTGAAAGGTGAAATGTGGGCTTCCCGACAGGTGCCAACCACACCAAGTTATCGGGGCGGACCGTGGGTCTGCAGGGGTTGGAGGGGTCGATATGTCCGGTGGGCAGGTGAGTGATGGGTGCATGTGTGCAGAGGTAAGTGTGTAAGGTAAGTGCAAAGTGTGGGAAAAAGTTTTACTTACCTTAACTTCCTCCTGCAGTTGTCAGCCCTTCAGGTCTCGGGAGTCAGAAATCTAACCGGCACAGAAAGCTAAATGGCCGTGGTCCTGTCAAAAACTGCAGCCTTCTGTTTTCTGTGCTGAAATGATTTCTAACTCAGCCTGAGAGGAAGGACTCAAGTTAGAAGACAAATTGTCAGTGTTTGACAGCTTCACAGAGCTGTCAAACGCTGATATTTCATCTGTCAAAAGCTCTTGACAGATGAAATGTCAATCTGTGACGTCACCTGTTGCCGGGTGGCCCTTAATTGGCCTGCTGAGCCCACTGGGCGGGCTCAACAAGGTCAATCAAGGGAAAATACAGTGGGTTGGCCACATCTCGATGGAGGCGGGTCTACAACCCAAAAAGTGGGATTCACGACCCCAACCCGCCCCCGGTATCAAAATCCAGCCCTATGAGTGCGGGTTCAGAACCCGCCTCCAACCCGCCTCCGTGGGATTTTGCCAGTGTTGGTTTTGCAGGGCGGGAAACGGTCCTGCCTCCAGCTGGCCAGAGCGCTTGTTAAGAGGCTTAAATGCTCATTAAGGGCCTCTCTAAGCCTATTTTGAGAGGCCCTTGTGATTTTTCGACCATTTCGGCGTGTTCCACGACCCTCCTAAACCAAGCCAGCTAAACCTGGCAGGTTGACAAGTGGGTGGTCTCCTCACAGCTGCAGGTCCAACATTAAATCGTTTATTTCATCAGGGATTAGCTGCAGGTGGCAGATCTTTGCTTTAAAAGGTCTTTGAGCACTTTTAGAAGGCCTTCCAAAGTCGGAGGTGCTGCAGCTTGAATCTATCAACTGTGGGACCTCCTTGGAAGACCCTCTCCCTGCTTGCAATGAGCGCTTCCCCAACGGAGGCATCTGCAAGCAGCATGGGAACCATTCATTTCCTTTCACCATGGACCTCAGATTCGGATGAGGATCATCCACGGCAGCAGCAGAACCAGGCAGCTCAGGAGCAACAGCAGCAGGAGCCCCAACCTCCTGCTCAGGCAGCTCAGCAGTAACAGCAGCAGGAGCCCCAACCTCCTGCTCAGCCACCTGATGCTGCACAGGGCAGAAGGCGCCAGCGTATCGAGGCACCTCGCCGCAGGAGATACCCCCGACAGAGGGTTTACAGACAGAGGATGAGCTACCTCAACATGAGTGAGCAGCAGTGCCAAAGGAGGCTGAGACTTTCGCGAGAGGTTGTCCGAGAGATCTGCGGACTGCTGCAGCAAGACCTGGTGCCCAGAGGAACGGGTGGACACCCCTTACCAGTGGCTGTCAAAGTCACCACCACACTCAACTTCTTTGCCTCAGGCTCCTTCCAGGGATCATCAGCAGACATCAACAGCATCTCCCAGTTGGCCGCCCACAGTTGCATCATGCAGGTTACTGATGCCCTTTTTGCTAAGGCCCACAATTACATTCAGTTCTCAAGGGATCAAGCAAGTATAACGACCCGTTCGGTTGGCTTTGCAAATATGGCAGGCATGCCAATGGTGCAGGGTGTCATAGACTGCACACAGATCTGGAGGTTATATCCCTTGCCAGCTGTACCCACGCAGCCTTGGTTTCTTTGGGAGGCCTCTTCCTCCGAGATGAGTGGAAGAGCACCTCCCTGCTAGCTGTCACCCCCTCAAACAACATTTGCAGCGCCTCATCCGAGAGCCTTGGGGAAGCCCTTGCCTTGGAATTAGACATAGTGGTTTCTCAGAATATATTGCAGGTGGTGCAGCATAGGCAGAAATCCTGTGGAATGATCCAAGGCAGCAAGAAGCCATAAAATCAGACTGGAAAAGTGCTGTCAACAGCGGCGAGTTTCAGTCCTAAAACACTAATTGACCAAGGGCATCCCACACCTCTGAAATCAAGTGGCCAATCAGGGGAAAATCACAATTTTTTGAAAACTATCAGTGGAGGCGGGTTTCAAACCACCCAAACCGAAACCCGCCTCCATCTCTCTCCAGTGGGAAAATCGCCCCCTATGTTGGCTCTCTGTAATCAGCTCAAATTTCTCTAAGTGCTCAGTCACTTTGTCTTTAATTAGAGATTACAATAATTTCCCCACAACAGATGTTAGTGGTCATAATGAGTACCATAAATTACAGTACTTAACAAAGATTAAACTAATTTATATCTTTCCCTCTTTCCAAAATATCTCAACAACAGCATTATTTCAAAGGTTTTGCTTAAATAACAGAACATATTTATGAATAAAATCAGGCCTTTAATTCAAAATTCCTCCTCCCAAATTGAATAATGGCACCATCCTTCCAGGATTTCCTTATTTTATGTTAACCCTTGTTCTGTTTTATTTGTATTCTTTCTTTGACTCACAGATACAGATAAATGAAACAAATACAGCCATCCCAATCACTCAGAATATATCACAAGATAACAGTAGCATTGAGTGAAAAGTTTAATTTGTTACAGCACATTTTTCACTATGTTAACTTACCAGAAAGAGAATTAAATATTCTGTGTTGATTCTGAAGGTGTAGCAAAATTTTGGGTATCCTGGTTGACATGTGCAGAGACTGTAACATTGTCATAGGACCAGAAATTGATCTCGCTCTGTTCCCGCGGGGGTAAGGCTTCCCCACGATCTCTCACTCCGCTTGTGCTTTTTCAGATCCAGCTCGCACGAACTTGATGTTCCAGACATCAGCTGGGCAGTGCTTGCGTATCCCACCGGCGTAGTGAATTCGTGTGAGCTGTGGGATCACGTGACTCAGTTAGAGCCAATGGCAGCACACCATCTTCCATTCATAAGTTTCACATACGTGCTGTGAAATCTATGAATCTTACACCCCCCCAAAATAACAGCTAAACCTCAATTAAATTTTAAAAAAAACATCACATTAATAAAATAAGTATAGTTAAATAAATTAACCATTTTAAATAAAAAATTTAATTTTTGAAAAAATTTAAAATCTTTTAAAAAGTTATAAAAATAAACTTACCTGTCTTTAAAGTCTCTAAAACAGATATACCTGTTAAAAAAAATTCAAAAAAATACTTAATTCACTACTTACCTTGTTAAAAGTGGGTCTTACTCCTCCTTTTTCCATTTCTAAAATCTTCCGTACTTACCTGCGTGTCCAAAGCATGAAGTGCACAGCGTGCGCGCAGCCTGTAGCGCACACGCGATGCACCGAGGAACCGCCCCCTTTTCAAAAGACCAAGTGCCGGTTTTCAGCGCATGCGCAGGGCATGCAGAAAACCGGCAATTGGAGTGGGAATACGCGAGAGTACGCAGTGCGTACTCTCGCGTCGCGGGATGAATTTTTGGCCCATTGTTTCTGGAAAGAAGTACTTTGCTGCTAAATGCCTTGCTACCATCTGAAAATTTATGGGTTACGATCCCATTGGTCATATTAGGATCATGTCTGCAAGTGCCCTGCAGAGCTAACTCTACTGGAGTTTGTGGGGTTAGCAAAGGGCACCACATTAAATGGGACAGGTCAGCACAAGTGCCACTTTAGGTGCATCTCCAGCATCCACCTACCCTTGGGGGAAGGTCCAGCAACCCTCCCATGCCCCTCCCAACCCTCGCCATGGTCTCTGAAGCTCCCTGTGTAATGGGGTAATCCATCAATTTTCACAAACGAAGCTCCTTTCCTTTTGGGGGTCCAGGCTACTTCCAGAGGCTAGTATGTCTCACTTGGCATACTAGTCGCCACTAATACACCAGGTCCCGATTGAGCCAAAGGATTGGGAACTCCCATGTAGAGAGTCCCAGTTCCGGGATCTACCTCCTTGCTGTCATTTGCTTTGTAAGGGACAGAAGGAAGTTCTGCCCCTTACAATGCAAATAGGAAACTCCCAGAAATGATGGAGACTCGGAGAAACCGGGTCTCTGTCATTTTTTAGGGTATTCTACCAGAGTCCCACTGGAGTCATAGTGAAAGAGAGATAGAACCCTTGAGGAATTTTGGCTTCAGTTTCTCTAAAAAGCTACACGCAGTGAGTAATTTTCACCTTCACCGCCTGGGCGGTAATCTGGCAAAGCGGATCATTTTAGAACATGTGCAATTTTTAAAAATATATGAATTCTCAGGATATGGGCGTCACTGGCAAGGCCAGCATTTAGTGCTCATCCTAGTTGCCCTAGTTAGTGAGCTTTCTTCTTGACGCACTGCATTGAACCTATTGAATTCAATGGAATAAAAGTTGGATTGTTTCTACAATGGGCTGGCGATCTGCTCTGACAGATTATTGCACAGATCATCAGCAAAGTGATGGAAGGTGTTGTCAATAGTGCTATCAAGCGGCACTTACTCACCAATAACCTGTTCACCAATGCTCAGTTTGGGTTCCGCCAGGACCACTCGGCTCCAGACCTCATTACAGCCTTGGTCCAAACATCGACAAAAGAGCTGAATTCCAGAGGTGAGGTGAGAGTGACTGCCCTTGACATCAAGGCAGCATTTGACCAAGTGTGGCATCAAGAAGCCCCAGTAAAATTGAAGTCAATGGGAATCAGGGACTTTCCACTGGCTGGAGTCATACCCAGCACAAAGGAAGATGGTTGTGGTTGTTGGAGGCCAATCATCTCAGCTCCAGGACATCGCTGCAGGAGTTCCTCAGGGCAATGTTCTAGGCCCAACCATCTTCAGCTGCTTCATCAATGACCTTCCCTCCATCATAAGGTCAGAAGTGGGGATGTTCGCTGATGATTGCACAGTGTTCAGTTCCATTCGCAACTCCTCAGATAATGAAGCAATCTGTGCCCGCATGCAACAAGACCTGGACGACATTCAGGCTTGGGCTGATAAGTGGCAAGTAACATTTGTGCCACACAAGTGCCAGGCAATGACTGTCTCCAACAGGAGAGAGTCTAACCACTGCCCCTTGACATTCAACGGCATTACCATCGCCGAATCCACCAACATCAACATCCTGGGGGGTCACCATTGACCAGAAACTTCGATGTTAAAGGTACTATATGAATGTAAGTTGTTTCTGCTGATTATAGCAGAAACTTAACTGGAGCAGCCACATAAATACTGTGGCCACAAGAACAGGTCAGAGGCTGGGTATTCTGCGGCGAGTATCTCACCTCCTGACTCCCCAAAGCCTTTCCACCATCTACAAGGCATAAGTCAGAGTGTGATGGAATATTCTCCACTTGCCTGGATGAGTGCAGCTCCAACAACACTCAAGAAGCTTGACACCATCCAGGACAAAGCCGCCCACTTGATTGGCACCCCATCCACCACCTTAAACATTCCAAGTTCCACTCCAGGGACTTGAGCATATAAATCTAGGCTGACACTCCAGTGCAGTACTGAGGGAACGCTGCACTTTCGGAGGTGCTGTCTTTCGGATGAGATGTTAAACTGAGGCCCAGTCTGCCCTTTCAGGTGGACGTAAAAGATCCCATGACACTATTTCGAAGAAGAGCAGGGGAGTTATTCCCGGTGTCCCGGCCAATATTTATCCCTCAATCAACATAACAAAAACAGATTATCTGGTCATTATCACATTGCTGTTTGTGGGAGCTTGCTGTGTGCAAGTTGACTGCCGTGTTTCCCACAATGACTACACTTCAAAAAGTACTTCATTGGCTGTAAAGCGCTTTGAGACGTCCGGTGGACGTGAAAGGCGCTATATAAATGTAAGTCTTTCTTTTTCTTTCTTTTTCACTCCCTCCACCACTGCCACACCGTGGCTGCAGTGTGTACCATCTACAAGATGCACAATAGCAACTCGCCAAGGCTTCTTCGACAGCACCTCATAAACCCACGACCTCTACCACCTAGAAGGACAAGGGCAGTAGGTGCATGGGAACACCATCACCTCCAAGTTCCCCTCCAAGTCACACACCACCCTGACTTAGAAATATATCGCTGTTCCTTCATAGTCGCTGGGTCAAAATCCTGGAACTCCTTCCCTATCAGCACTGTGGGAGTACCTTCATCACACAGGACTGCAGCGGTTCAAGAAGGCAGCTCACCAACATCTTCTCGAGGGCAATTAGGGATGGGCAATAAATGCTGGCCTTGCCAGCGACGCCCACATCCCAGGAACGAATATAAAAAAAATGAAGTTGAAAATTACCCTATGGTAAAATCCATGTTAGAAAACACAGTGGGAAATTGTTGCCTTTGGAACTGAAACTTAACTGTTCTAAATCTTTTAAGTTATCATTGTGAAGAGCTGATGCGTAATAGCAGTTCTTTCACTTTTACTTATGCTCTACAACTTCTCAAAAAAATGGCTCTTGCTCCATGTATTCCATAAGGTTCAAGTTTTTTCGATTAAAAAAAATGTAGCATGCATTCTTGTTATAATTAGTCACCGGATGATCACCTACAGATGAAAGATCAACAACAGAAGTACATCAGATGCAAATTAGAGGTTTATCGCTTATGTCATCAAAGGGATGATTTTGATTGAAAATCGGGAGGGAATTCTGTGATTTCCTAATATGCACTCCCAGAGCTTGAGGTTTCCAGTTGAAAGGGCATAGTCATAAAATCAGCCCTAATAAGGTTACTTAAACCCTGGGGGTGAAATTCGATCGCACTGAAAAACGGGCGCATGCACCGTGATGCGCGATATGCCCGTGCAGGAGCTCGGGCAACATGTCAAATTCATGCTGCCTGTTAATTATAATGAATGTAGCGCACACCCCAGCGCTGAACGCTCTGCTGACAGGCTGTGCGCTCAGCAGGGGGCCCTAGTTCTCGATGTTCGCGCGAGGCTAGCTTTACTTAAAGGCAGTCTGCACCTTTTAAAGGTGAGCTGCCTTCTGATAATCAAAAATGTTAAAAGTGCTTCAGCACGAACCCAAATGGCTCAACAGGCCAGGGAAAGGGCATCCGCGGTCTTGGATGCAGCACTCGAGCTTTGTGCAGGGTGTGAACACTGAAAGAGAGGTTCTCTACCCACAGGAAGCCAGAAAGAAGGATGTTGGACCAGACCGCCGAGGCAGTCACTGCTAGCAGTATTGCCCCAGGGCGTGGCTCCAGTACCCAAAGCAGTTTCATGACTTCAGATGAGTGGTCCAGGTCAGTGAATGCATCTTCAAAAGCCGTCTCCTACCAACTGCACCAATAGCCTTACACACTGCTCAAGGCACAACCCCCCCATCACTCACCTAACAACAATCTCTATCAAACACGAGGCACACCTCACATTCCTAGCTTCACATCACCCCCTTAGAGGAGATTGTGCTGGCCATTCTTGGCAGTGGCATGGCTGAGCCCTTGGCCAGCGGCGGTGCTGAAAGAATACAAGATGCTGGTATCCTCATACGTTATCCTGCTTCTGAAATCCCACTTGCCCCTCATCCCACAATATCATCTGATTTACAAGCTGCACATGGTATAAGCATTCACCTCTTCCATTAGCCACCTCCCTTCACTTCAACCCTACCCTTGTGCCATCCTCATTTCAGACACCCAAGAAATCCAGCCTGCCCAGCCAGTGATTGACCAAGAAGAGGAAGAGGAGAGTGAAGAAAAAAAAGAAGAAACACTGTCACTCGATTTGACACTCCCAGCCACCAGCTCCTCGAAGTCGTCCTGCAAGGCCATTTTTAGTGTCCCCCCCCCACTGAAAGTCAGCAGCCTTCCACCAGCCATGCTGCAGCCACTGGGGTAGCACCGCGTAAGAGCAGTAGGCACATGCAAGTCATTCACTAAGGGACTGCACAAGGGTGATTAGTTGATTTTTTTAATGTAATATTGGATGGATAGATGCATAAATTTGGATTGGAATGTTTGCTTTGCGGTGGCTTTTATTTCAACTAGGGATGACAAATAGAGCACGCATGACTGGGAGCAAGTGGTCTGACCAGAACCCTTGAAGTTAGAAGCAAGGCCTTCTCCACTTGCAGCACCACTGTCTGTCACCTCATCAACTTTAAGTAACTCTAGAAAGCTCCAAACAGTTCCACAAACTTACATAAAGGCAGTAGAAATCAAAAAGCAAGTTACCTGAAAGTTGTTGATGATCCCTTTAAATAGCGCTGGTGAGGGGTCCTACCTGCTGCTGAACGTATGTTCAGCTGTACGTGGCTAACACAAGGCATTAGTTCCAGTGATGATGACGAAAATGGCAGCACTTGTGTCAAATCAGCATTGCACGTTGATTGACATCACAATCTACCTATTTACCATACTTCCAGCGCACGCTCATAACAACCGCCCTATCCCCTAACCAAGATGACACCCGGCGCAGCCCACACCAAAAGTGCGCGTGCACTGCTTGGATACCAATTTGGATCCAGTAAATAAAACCGAAACCAAACCTAATTTAATTCACTGACTCCCATACCCCACCGCTGAAGCTTAGCTTCAGGGAGGTGAGGCTCAGTCCTCGGGAAGAAGCACCAAAGCTGTCCGACTCCCAGAATAAAACACATTATACAACAGTGCACATCCCAGGCTAACATGAAGTCTCCCTCCCTCCAATTTGTGTTTCTCTCTCCCACCCCAGTTTCTGTTGCTCTGTCTCTCCCACCCCAGTTTCTGTTGCTCTGTCTCTCCCACCCCAGTTTCTGTTGCTCTGTCTCTCCCACCCCAGTTTCTGTTGCTCTGTCTCTCCCACCCCAGTTTCTGTTGCTCTGTCTCTCCCTCCCCAGTTTCTGTTGCTCTGTCTCTCCCGCCCCAGTTTCTGTTGCTCTGTCTCTCCCGCCCCAGTTTCTGTTGCTCTGTCTCTCCCGCCCCAGTTTCTGTTGCTCTGTCTCTCCCTCCCCAGTTTCTGTTGCTCTGTCTCTCCCTCCCCAGTTTCTGTTGCTCTGTCTCTCCCGCCCCAGTTTCTGTTGCTCTCTCTCTCTCTCTCTTTCTCTCCCCCAGTTGCTCTCCCAGGACACACGGAGTTTCGAGTTGATTTTTGTTGGCCCCGATGCCGTCATCCTCACAATCAGTAAGGAAGCGGTGTGTTTCTGAATAACGAGGGATGGGCAGGGCTCAGACAATGTGGTTTGGTTGCAAGCCACGACAGCCAGGGTGCTGCACATGTTCGAACCGCACATACAGAGATCATTTCTCCCGAGTCACCAGCAGCAGCGCTCGGGAGACCAATCGCCCATTCCGGTAGACTCCCACTCAAATTGGGAGGGTTGAGAACCCTAAGTGGCCTCCCCTAAGCTCAGGCCTAGTACTAGAGAATCATAGAAATTATAGCACAGAAGGAGGCTATGCAGCATATTTTACTTATGCCATTGTTAGCTCTTTAACTGTAATTATCTATTATATCTCATTTCCTTCAAGGTCTTGTTATGTCTTGGGAGGAGCCAAAGCAAGCAGTGCAATACCAAGTTGGTGGTCCTAGTTCCTGTACAGCTGCCTTGCTTTCAAATGCTTTGTGGTGGTGAGGTCCTGTGGGTAATAATGGCTTCAGTTAGCATTCACAGAGGCAGAAACTGTAGGGCTTTGATCTTAATACATGTGTGCTTTCTGCCTGCCATATTGAAGGTTTAGGAGGCCATTTAGCATCCAAAAACAGACACTGTATGGCTGAATTTCTAATGATGCGGAGATGCCGGTGTTGGACTGGGGTGGACAAAATTGAGAGGTCGCACAACACCAGGTTATAGTCCAACAGTTTTATTTGAAATCACAAGCTTTCGGAGCTATCGATTTGCTCCTTCCTCAGGTGAAGTAAATTAGATACAGAATCTCCAAAGCATATATAGATGGAAAACAAAGCATGTGTACTTTACAATTGCAGACCAATAAATTAAATCATCCTGACTATCTGCCGAGGTGTGATAAAGTTAATTAAGTCAGCCAGGAAGGTACCACATCAAAGACATAGCAAGATACAACTGAGACAATGAGGTGTAGTCGCAGGGGTTCTAACGTGTCAAAAGCTGCCGTCTGTATGTAAAACGAAAAGCTTTAACATTTTTTTACTTTTTTACTGGGAAAATTTTTACTTTTTTACTGGGAATCACATCTGTGAACAAGCTAACGACGACTCGAGTCCGGATCACGTCATGTATCGTGACATAAACCCAAGATCCCGATTGAGACCGTCTTCATGAGTGCGGAACTTGGCTATCAGTTTCTGCTCGATGATTTTGCGTTGTCGTGTGTTTCTAAGGTTGCCTTGGAGAACGCTTACCCGCAGATCCGAGGCTGAATGTCCTTGACTGCTGAAGTGTTCCCCGACTGGGAGGTAACAATCTTGCCTGGCGATTGTTGCGCGGTGCTCGTTCATACGTTGTCTCAGTGTCTGCATGGACACTGAGACAACGTATGAACGAGCACCGCGCAACAATCGCCAGGCAGGATTGTTACCTCCCAGTCGGGGAACACTTCAGCAGTCAAGGACATTCAGCCTCGGATCTGCGGGTAAGCGTTCTCCAAGGCAACCTTAGAAACACACGACAACGCAAAATCATCGAGCAGAAACTGATAGCCAAGTTCCGCACTCATGAAGACGGTCTCAATCGGGATCTTGGGTTTATGTCACGATACATGACGTGATCCGGACTCGAGTCGTCGTTAGCTTGTTCACAGATGTGATTCCCAGTAAAAAAGTAAAAATTTTCCCAGTAAAAAAGTAAAAAAATGTTAAAGCTTTTCGTTTTACATACAGACGGCAGCTTTTGACACGTTAGAACCCCTGCGACTACACCTCATTGTCTCAGTTGTATCTTGCTATGTCTTTGATGTGGTACCTTCCTGGCTGACTTAATTAACTTTATCACACCTCGGCAGATAGTCAGGATGATTTAATTTATTGGTCTGCAATTGTAAAGTACACATGCTTTGTTTTCCATCTATATATGCTTTGGAGATTCTGTATCTAATTTACTTCACCTGAGGAAGGAGCAAATCGATAGCTCCGAAAGCTTGTGATTTCAAATAAAACTGTTGGACTATAACCTGGTGTTGTGCGACCTCTGAATTTCTAAGCCATTAAGTCATATGAAATGATTTTGCATGCAGATTACTGTGCTGCACTTGAACTGCAGAGGAGAACTAAAATAGGAAATGACGGTCAAAAAGAGTATGAGAAAAGATCAACAGTGAACATAAAAGGGAACGCTATCTTTGTATATTTAAACTTTACATGTTTATAATATATTTTATAAACATATAAATAGTAAAAAATAGTCAAATGAAGGGTGGGGCCAATTAGGGACCAAAAAGAAAATCTTTTGCAGAGGCAGAGGGCATGGCTGAGGTACTGAATAAATAGAGGCATAGAGTACAAAGCAAGGAAGTTATAAATCACTGCTTACACCTCAGCTAGAGTATTAAGGTGTTTTTTCTCTCTTTTCTCTCTAACCTAGGACAGTGGTTTAAACTAGGTGCAGGAAACTACAAAGTACTGTATTAAATTTATAGCTTAACTAGTTAAACTAATTAATATAACTATAAATAATTGTTGAATAAAGACTTTAACTAATTAAATAAATAAAATAAGGCTAGACTAAGATATGGCAGGGCAGGTTGTGTGTCTGGACTGCAGTATGTGGGAGTTTGTGGACAGCGAGACTGTCCCGAGCAAACAGGTCTGCAGGAGATGTCTCCATCTTGAATCTCTCCGGCTCAGAGTCATTGAGCTGGAGTGCGAGTTGGAGACAATCCGACACATAAGGGGGGGGGGAAGGAATTTCTGGACAGTTTTATCCAGAATGCAGTCACAGGCCAGAAGGAAGCACAGGCTCAGGAAGGGGAGGGTGTGACTGTTAGGGAGCCGGGTAGCGGGGATTTAGGAGAGGTTGAGAAGGAGGTCCCGCAGACACTGGTCCTGTCCAACAGGTACGAAGTACTCGCTACCTGTGAGGAAAAGGAGAAAGACTGCAGGGAGGACAGCCACAATGCAGACCAAGGCACCGTGGCTCAGAAGGCTGTCCAAGGGGGGAGGAAGAGCAGAATAGAAATGTGGTAGTGGTAGGGGACTCTATATAATTACGGGGATAGATAGCGTCCTCTGCAGCCAAGTACGAGAATCCTGAAGGGTGTGTTGCCTACCCGGTGCCAGGGTGAGGGATATCTCACGGTGGCTGGAGAGGAACTTGGAAAAGGAGGGGGTAAATCCAGTTGTCGTGGTCCATGTTGGAACAAATGACATAGGTAGGAACAGGGAGGAGGTCCTGCTGAAAGGCTATCAGGAGTTAGGCTCTAAATTAAAAAGCAGGAACTCGAGGGTAATAATCTCTGGATTATTGCCCGAGCCACGTGCAAATTGGCATAGAAGCAGACAGATCAGGAGAATTAACACGTGGCTAAAGGGCTGGTGTGGGAAAGAGGGGTACCTTTTCATGGGACACTGGCACCAGTTCTGGGACAGGAAGGAACTGTACCGATGGGACGGGCTCCACCTGAACTGGGATGGGACCCGTGTCCCAGCAGAAAGAGTAAATAGGGAGGTGGCAAAGGCTTTAAACTAGTAAGATGGGGGGAGGGATCTACAAGAAACGTAACCAGCCTAATTATAAACAAAACAGGAAAAGAGAGCTTAGGAAAGAATAAAATAAGGGATAACATTGTTGGCAAGGGAATAAATAGTATTATAGAACAGGAGTTTAAAAAGATGGTTAAACATAAAGTGAGAGTTAAACTGTCTGTACAGCAATGCACACAGTAACTCGTAGCACCTCCACAAAAACCCGGCCCAATTGAGGCGGGGTGCTAATATCGCCGCACCCGGGCGAAAACCCATTTGCGCCCCGTTAATGCCCTAACGGCAGGCGCACAGCAGCTGAATTCCGCACCTTAATTCTTTCCAGCAAAAAGAGCTCCAGGTTTCAGTGGCGCAGAACCTATTAGTGTCATGTTGAGGCAGAGCAAACAGCAGCTCCTCGCAATAATAACTGTAGGAAACCATTTGAAGCAGGCTGAGGTGATAGAGGAGCAAGCTGCTCTCTGAAAGAACATCCCGCTGTCCTTTTTCTTCTTTAAAAAAAAGAATATTAACGTTCCTACGACTCAGTGAACTATTAGAAACACAATTCAAATCAGAACAGTTTAATGCAATGCTATTTACTTGTTTACATCAGTTTCTTCCTTAAATCAAGTTCGGTCTGAAATCCCATTTAAACTGCCTATTTTGCGTGAACCTGGTTTCTGCACTGCAGGTAGTGGTTTGATATGCTCAAAAGTCTACTCTCTTTGTACTGTGAACAACAGGGAATCTCAAAAACACATTGAGTTTGATGTCTGACATGTGGTTTCCAGCCTAGGGCTGTGAAGCTATGTTTTCTTACTGGATTCATGCCACATTCACCTGCTATTTTTATTGGGTAGGATTTACATTGCAAACTCTACCAGCATGGCTAGCATCAATATTTTCCGACTCAGGGAAGAATTACTCTGGTCTCAATGTGCAGAGACATCATAAATACATTCAAAAGAATATTTAGCATAAACAGCAATTCTACTCCACTGGTGCTACATCTTTTCTGGATGTTGGACAAGGATGGCCTGCCCTCGCTGCTAAGAATATACAAGTAGGTAGACCAAATCATTTTCATGAATATTTGAGAACTAATTTTATGAACCAACACTCCTGGCATGAGCTTTGTCTGCTAGGAGCGCATATTGGAATTTAGATTCAAACTCCCCACTATTTTCCATCTGGAAATTCATGAGGAGCACTCATCTGAATTTCCAATATCCACTGAAAATTATGGGAGCATGTGCCCAAAGTCCTGATATGTGCTCCCGGTGGGCAAAGCTTCTTGCTGGGAGAACAAACTCGAAAAATTGCCCCTTTGGTTCCCAGAATGAACCAATTTATTCTATGCAAATATACTTCCTGGCATAAGGAACAAAAGGAATAGTTCTCTTCAATCCATATGTGAGGGCTAATGACTGCTACCTGGTGACTGGCTCTTATTACTATGTACAGAGGAATGCAGGTCAAGGAAAGAGTAACATTTAGCAGCCACCATGACAAAACAAACCTTACAGGACAGTTCATCTGATCCAATGAAGTGCAAGTGTCTGCCTGGTATCTGCTGTTCAGATTTAAACTACAGCTCCCAGTTTCATTCCACTTGAGGTTTCCCTGGATTCCAGCTACTTACCCCTTCACCTGGCTACAGAGCATCCAGCCCTGTAGTGTAACTCCCATAATCCCACAGTGAGATGTCATTCTTATATGGGGTCTCTTGAAATTGATCGCCTAGATTTGACTTCAATCTCTTTTTTAACACACATAATTACACTGACAGTACTTACTCCGTTCTGAAATTGTAGCTCCCTTGAGGGTCTTTTTCTCCTCCACTCCCAGTCTGACAATTAATAGAAAGAACTTGTTTTAATCTTGTTTTAGTCTCGTGCCTTTCACATCCTGAGGACGTCCCAAAGCACTTCATAGCCAATCAATTATTTTTTCATTTGGTCACTGTTGTTATGTAGCTAAACATTGCATTTAGTTTATACAGAGTAAGGTTCCAAAAACAGTGAATGAAACAAATGATGAGTTAATTTGTTTTGGTTAAGGAATGCATGTAGGCTAGAACATTAAAGAAAACTCTCTCTGATCTTTTTTGCATAGTACCATGGGATCTCTTAAGTCACCTGAACAGACAGATAGGGCCTTTGTTTAACACCGCATCTGAAAGACGGTACTCCCTGCACTGAAATAGGCCGCGTCTATTTGCAAAACCAGATTTCTGATTGGTCCCCTTGGAGGACAAGACACACCCAGCAGTTTATCTGGAATGTGTAATTAGATCCTGCCTGCCTAAGTAATCAAGTATTTTGCAATGTGTAATTTGAGCCATTCATTCTGACTGCTAGGCTCCAGACAGAGCTCACAGAGAACAGACAGGGCTCACGCTCGGGGGTTAGGATCTTCTCCCCCCAAACAAGTTCCTGCCCCCCCAACAAGTTCCTAACCTTGCCCCCACCCTCACGTTTCTGTCCTTTTCCCTCCCAAACAAGCCCCTGACCTTCCCCCCGCCTCCTCACTCCAAGTTCCTGACCTTCTCCCCATGCCCAAGTTCTGACCTTCTTTCCCCATCCCCATTTTGACCATCCCCCCACGCCGCCCCCCGCCCCATAGAGGGGGCATTGTGTGTGGCTCACTGACTGTTAACAGGTTTATTGGGTATGAAGTGAATAGTGACAGTGTCATGACTGCCGGGTTTTGTCCAATCCAATGATATCACTTGCCACACACGCCCCGAGCCTTCCGAGAAATCAGCCAGGTCTAGGGGGAGGAGAGGGAGAATGTGGTGTGGGTGTAAAGGGGGTGGGGGTGGGGTTGGAAGAACGTGATCCATCTTCCCATCTGGATCACGTTCTCACTCTCACCGCGCCCCCCCTCTTTTGACCTGAATCATGTTCATCCCCCATCCTCACTCTGCTCTCCGTGCTCTTTACCTCCATCCCCTGAGTTCCTGACCTCCTCTCCCCCCTCCGAGATCCTCTACTCTCCTCCTCCGATCCTCATTCTTCCCCCCTCCAATCTTCTCTTTCCCTTCCATCCTCTCTCTCTCTTCCATCCTCTCTCCCTCCTTCGATCCTCTCTCTCCCCCTCTCCGATCTCCTTTCTCTCTCCCCCTTCGATCTCCTCTCCCTCGCCACTCTGATCTCCTCTCTCTCTCCCCCACTAATCCTCTCTCCCCCGATCTCTCTCTCTCCCACCTCCGATCTGTTCTCCTCCTTCAATCTCCTCTCCAACCTTCGATCTCCTCCCTATCTCCACTCCTTCTCTCCCCCCTCCTCTTTCTCTCCCCGTTTCTCTCTCTCCCGCTTCGATCTCCTCTCTCTCTCCACCGATCACTCTCTCTCTCTCCCCTCCGATCTCTCCCCCCATGACCTCCTCTCTCTCCCCTCCTCTCTCTCTCACCCTCCTCTCTCTGCCCTCCTCTCTCTCTCCCCTCCTCTCTCTCCCCTCCTCTCTCTCTCCCCCTCCACTCTCTCCCCCTCCACTCTCTCCCCCTCCTCTCTCTCTCCCCCTCCACTCTCTCCCCCTCCTCTCTCTCTCCCTTTCTTCTCTCTCTCCCCCTCCACTCTCTCCCCTCCTCTCTCTCTCCCCCCTCCAATTCCCTTTCTCTCTCCAATTCCCTTTCTCTCTCCCCCCCTTCGATCCTCTCTCTCCCCTTTTAATCCTCTCTCTTCCCCCCACCCACCCCATCCCCCAGTCACCAATGGGTCCCCTGACCTTCTCCGCACGGAGCCGAGGAAAGCGTGAACCACGGTGCATGCTCTGATATACCGCGTGCATACGCAGAAGGCCACAAAGGTGTTTGTGCAAATAATCACAGCGACTGAAATACCATCCTAGATTTTATATCCAAGTCCAGTACTGGAGCTTGAACCCACAGGGGGGTATTTTAACCCCCAAGAACAGGTGCGTTGGGGGTGGGTGGGTAATTAAATTAATTGCTATTTGGATCACGACTGCAACACGGCTCCAACATGCCCACTTCTGGGTTTAATGGAGGCGTGTTTGGTTGCCTGCGAGTAACCTGAGGCTTTAATTAGTATAGACGGGCAGGTACCTATTGCTACAATTAATGTCATTAGAAGACGTTAATGAGGTGTTTTTAAATTTGAATTTACTTAGGTTTAAATTTAATACCTCCAGCACGAGTTTTCCAGGGCTCGGGAAATTGACCGGTGATACGGAGGCGAGATTGAGCCGCAGTTCAGGTGGGTATTTAAACGTGATTACCCAATCTGAGTAAATCAGAGAGTTCTTGTGTAGATACAGCTTTTTCTAAACTTTGGAGGCTTTCAAACTGACAAGAGCAGGATGGGAGGCGCGTTGGATATGTTTGGCAGCACATCAGAAGAAGACCATCACCATCCACGGCAGTCCCGACGTGCTGTGGTGGGATCAGCACGTGTACAGGAGGGAGGTGCACAGGAGAGAGGTGCACAGAAGGGAGCTGCACAGGAGAGAGGTGCACAGGAGGGAGGTGCACAGGAGAGAGGTGCACAGGAGAGAGGTGCACAGGAGGTAGGTGCACAGGAGGTAGGTGCACAGGAGGAAGGTGCACAGGAGGTAGGTGCACAGGAGGGAGGTGCACAGGAGAGAGGTGCACAGGAGGGAGGTGCACAGGAGAGAGGTGCACAGGAGGGAGGTGCACAGGAGGGAGGTGCACAGGAGGGAGGTGCACAGGAGGGAGGTGCACAGGAGGTAGGTGCACAGGAGGGAGGTGCACAGGAGGTAGGTGCACAGGAGGGAGGTGCACAGGAGGTAGGTGCACAGGAGGGAGGTGCACAGGAGGTAGGTGCACAGGAGAGAGGTGCACAGGAGGGAGGTGCACAGGAGAGAGGTGCACAGGAGGTAGGTGCACAGGAGAGAGGTGCACAGGAGGGAGGTGCACAGGAGGGAGGTGCACAGGAGGGAGGTGCACAGGAGGTAGGTGCACAGGAGGTAGGTGCACAGGACGGAGGTGCACAGGAGGGAGGTGCACAGGAGGGAGGTGCACAGGAGGGAGGTGCACAGGAGAGAGGTGCACAGGAGGGAGGTGCACATGAGGGAGGTGCACAGGACGGAGGTGCACAGGAGGGAGGTGCACAGGATGGAGGTGCACAGGAGGGAGGTGCACAGGATGGAGGTGCACAGGAGGGAGGTGCACAGGAGGGAGGTGCACAGGACGGGGGTGCACAGGACGGGGGTGCACAGGACGGGGGTGCACAGGACGGAGGTGCACAGGATGGAGGTGCACAGGACGGAGGTGCACAGGATGGAGGTGTACAGGAGGGAGGTGCACAGGATGGAGGTGTACAGGACGGGGGTGCACAGGGTACAGTACACAGAGTATGGTAGCATAGTAGTTATATGAATGGACTAGTAATCCAGGGGCCTGGATGAATGATCTGGTTCAAGTGAGTTTAAATCCCACCACGGGAGCTGGGGAATTTAAATTCAGTTAATTAAATAAATCTGGAATAAAAATCTAGCAGCAGCAGACCTGCATCAACAAGAGAAAACAGCAGTGTGACATCACAGGTAAGGCAGGTAAGTGATTGGTAGTGACTGCAGGCCAAGTTTTAAGTTAACATATAACTAAATTTTAAAAACTAAACTTAATTTAATTAATTTAATAAACTAAACGAGGTAAATAATTTGATTAACACTAAGCTAATTAATTAAATAAATAAAATAATGGGAGAACAGGAGATGTGTTGCTGCTGCAATATGTGGGAGCTTGTGGACATTTTTGTCTAGGGTGACTACATCTGCGGCAAGTGTCTGCGGTTCGAGGAACTTCGGCTCCGAGTTGAGGAGCTGGATTCCGAGCAGCAGATATTGCAAGACATCAGGGAGGGAGAAAGTTACCTGGACCTTTTTCTCCAGGAGGCAGCCACACCCCTTAGATTAAATACTTTAGAATTGACACGTGGTCAGGGACAGGAGGGTGTGACTGCGAGTGACTATGGGGCTCCAGGAGGTAGTATTGCAGGAGCCTCAGTCCCTGCACTTGTCCAATAGATTCAAGGTTATTGCAACCCTTGTGGACAAGTGCGGGGACTGCAGGGAGGATGAGCAAACTGACCACGGCACCGTGGTACAGGAAGTCGTTCAAGTGTGGGGAGTAAAATGGAAGGTGGTTGTAGTAGGCAACAGTATAGTTAGGGGGAGCAGCCAGGAGCGTGAATCCCGAAGGCTATGTTGGCTACCCGGTGCCAGGGTAAAGGACATCTCTTCCAGGCTGGGGAAGAACTTGGAGTGGGAGGGGGAGGATCCAGTTGTCGTGGTCCACGTAGGTACCAATGACATCGGAAGGACAAAGAAAGAGGTTCTGCTGAGAGAGTTTGAGCAGCTAGGGGCTAAATTAAAAAGCAGAACCACAAAGGTCATAATCTCTGGATTATTACCGGAGCCACGAGCAAATTGGCACAGGGTCAATAGGATCAGGGAGATGAATGCGTGGCTCAAAGATTGGTGTGGGAGAAGTCGGTTTTGATTCGTGGGGCACTGGCACCAGTACTGGGGAAAGAGAGAGCTGTTCCGTTGGGACGGACTACACCTGAACCATGCTGGGACCAGAGTTCTAGCGAATCGAATAACGAGGGAGGTACATAGGGCTTTAAACTAAATAAGGGGGTGGGGGGAGGGTCCCGGTTGAGAGAAATCTAGAATGCTAAAGAGAAAATACAAGGAAGCAGTGCAGGAAAGTGATTGGGGTAAGGATAACCAGATTGTGTCAGGAAGGGACAGAGCGTACAAACAAAGGAGTGCACTAACAAATAGGGTCCGGGTAAGAAAAATGGTAAGACAAATAGGGCCATACAACAAAACAATGTTAAGATATCTAAAAATGTTAAATAGACAAATCTAAAGGCACTGTATCTGAATACATGAAGCATTGGTAATAAGGTAGACGAATGAACAGCGCAAATAGATGTAAATGGATACAATGGCCCAGAAATTGGCCTCTCCGGCTTGCCGCGGGGGTAAGGATCGCGCACGATCTTACCTACCGCGCCTGCCGTTCTGTTTCGGGCCCACACGAACTTCGGGTCCCGGGCCTCTCCCTGGTGCCGGCGCGCATTGTGTGCGTGTCCCAGAGGCGCAGTTAGTTCGGTGCGACCTCTGGGATCACGTGGGTCATGGAGAGCCAATGGCAGCACACCATCTTTCATTCATAGTTTTGACAGGAGAACTGTCAAAACTATGAATACAAATTGCCCCCAAAAGAACAGCTAAACCTCAATTAAATTTAAAAAAAAACCATCACATTAATAAAATAAATATAGTTAAATAAATTAACCACTTTAAACAAAAATTTAAATTTTTGAAAAAATGTAAATTCTTTTTAAAAGTTATAAAAATAAACTTACCTTTCTTTAAAGTCTCTAAAAAAGATAAACCTGTTGAAAAAATTTAAAATAATACTTAATTAACTACTTACCTTGTTAAAAGGGGGTCTTACGCCTCCTTTTTTCATGTGTAAAATCTTCCATACTTACCCTCGCGTTCAAACCTGAAAAAAAACCTAAGTGTGCTGCGTGCGCACAGCCTGTAGTGCACACGCGGTTCACTTAGGAACCGCCCCCTTCACAATATCGGAAGTGCCGGTTTCCCGCGCATGCACAGTGCATACAGGAAACCGGCACTTCGGGACCGAATACGGGTGAGTACACAGTGCGTACTCTCTCGTATTCGGCCGAATTTCTGGGCCATAATAATTGTGATTATGGAGACATGGCTGCAGGGTGACCAAGGCTGGGAGCTGAATATCCAAGGATATTCGATATTTAGGAGGGACAGGCAAAAAGGAAAAGGAGGTGGGGTGGTGTTGTTAGTAAAGGATGAAATCAGACCAATAGTGAGAAAGGATATTGGCTCAGAAAATCAAGATGTAGAATCAGTCTGGGTGGAGCTAAGAAGCACCAAGGGGCAGAAAACATTGGTAGGAGTTGTCTATAGGCTTCCAAACAGTAGTGGTAATGTAGGGGATGGCATCAAACAGGAAATTAGAGATGCATGTAACAAGTGTACTACAGTAATCATGGGTGACTTTAATCTACATATAGACTGACCAAACCAAACTAGCAATAATACTGTGGAGGATGAATTCCTGGAGTGTGTACGAGATGGATTTTTAGACCAGTGTGTTGAGGAGCCAACTAGGGAACAAGGTATCCTAGATTGGGTATTGTGCAATGAGAAGGGGTTAATTAATAATCTTGTTGTGCGGGGTCCTTTAGGGAAGAGTGACCATAACATGATAGAATTCTTCATTAAGATGGAAAGTGAAGGGGCTGGATTTTGTCTTGGGGTCGGGTTGGGGTCGTGTCATCCGCATTTCATGTTCCCCCCCCCGACTCCAGATTAATGTGGATGAATGATGCAATTTTCACTTAATTGGGCAATTGAGTTCCAGCATGTGGGAACCCATGAACTAATTAGTGGTTTGAGTCTGAAAGTCGCCTCTGATGATGTCATCATTGCTGCCTGGCTTTTGCTGTGAGTGGACCTGGATGCAAAATGGAGAGACAGAGAGAGAGAGAGAGAGAGAATATGAATCAGAATTTTTTGCATCCAAGTCCTCTCACAGCAAAGACCATACAGTCTCTGAAGACATTCAATGCAGCAGCATCAGAGGCGACTTTCAGACCTAATACTACTACCTTCATCACATCTCCGTTGTAATAGTGGACCTGCAGCTGATAGTCAGCTATCCACTTGTGCTCCCGCCAGGTTTCACTGGAGTGTTTCACATCAGGCGTACTTCACGTCGGAAAAGGGTTAAACTAGCTAAAACGTTTCAAAATGGCATTACAGAGCCAATTTAGGGCTTGTTAAGGGCTTTAATGGCCTCTCTCGCCTCTTGGAGGTGGGACGGAGTCAGGAACCCCACGACTGATTTTGTAAAAATTGCGTGGAGGCGGGATGGAGTCGGGATGGGGTCGGGATCCCCGACCCCGCAAATTTAACCCCCCACACGCCTCCAAACCCGACTCCACGGGTCATTGAAAATCCAGCCCAAGAAGTCCAATCCGAAACTGGGGTCCTAAATCTAAAGAAAGGAAACTATGAAGGTATGAGGAGGGAGTTGGCTATGATAGATTGGGGAGCTTCATTAAAAGGCATGATGGTGGATAGGCAATGGCTAACATTTAAGGAACGAATGCATGAATTACAACAGTTATACATTCCTTTCTGGCGCAAAAACACAAAAGGAAAAGCGGCCCAACCATGGCTAACAAAAGAAATTAAGGATAGTATTAGATCCAAAGAGGAGTCATATAAAGTTGCCAGAAAAAGTAGCAAGCCTGAGGATTGGGAACAGTTTAGAATTCAGCAAAAAAGGACCAAGAGATTGATTAAGAGGGGAAAAATAGAATATGAGAGTAAACTTGCAAGGAACATAAAAGCGGATTATAAAAGCTTCTACAAGTATGTAAAAAGAAAAAGATTAGTGAAGACAAATGTAGGTCCCTTACAGTCAGAAGCATGAGAATTTATAACGGGGAACAAGGAAATGGCTGAGCAATTAAACAAATACTTTGGTTCTGTCTTCACGGAAGAGGACACAAATAACTTCCCAGAAATGCTAGGGAACCAAAGGTCTAGTGAGAAGGAGGAATTAAAGGAACTTAGTATTAGTAAAAAAATAGTGCTGGAGAAATTAATGTGACTGAAAGCTGATAAATCCCCAGGGCCTGATAATCTGCATCCCAGAGTACTAAAAGAGGTAGCCATGGAAATAGTGGATGCATTGGTTGTCATCTTCCAAAATTCTATAGAATCTGGAACAGTTCCTGCAGATTGGAGGGTGGCAAATGTAACCCCACCATTTAAAAAAGGAGGGAGAGAGAAAACAGGGAACTACAGACCGGTTAGCCTGCGAGAGGCACAGAGTCAGCGAGAGGAGGATAAAAGGAGCGCGGAGAGGAGGCCTGGGACCGGAGCTGAGCGGCGGACCTGCGAGAGGCACAGAGTCAGTGAGAGGAACTCAGCACAGGAGTGACGTCAGAATTCAGAAGTGAGGTGGTCAGAGTGGAACTGATTGGCGAGTAGCTGGTGGGTATTTTCTGTTAAGTTTTTTGTTCAGTTTTAAGTGTATTTCTGCTGAGTAGTTCATAGCCCATTACTAAAGGGAGTGCGCTCATTGGTGAGTTGCAGGTGAGTGTTTTTGTTAAGTTTTTAAGTTTATTTTGCGGGCTTTTTTCCAGAGGCCAGTGTCGGGAGCGGAGAGAGCAGCAGCACTGTGAGTAGTTAAACTCACTTTCGTGGGCTTTTTTGCAGAGGCCAGTGTCGGGAAAGGGCCCTTGAGTATATCATTTAATTGAAGTGAAATTGGTGGGATTCATTTAATTTAATTTTAATTAATTAATTAAAGGGTCAGTCATGGCAGGAGAGCTCCGCCCCGTGATATGCTCCTCCTGCTATATGTGGGAAATCAGGGACGCTTCCTGTGTCCCTGACGACCATGTGTGTGGGAAGTGTATCCAGCTGCAGCTACTGATAGACCGCATTGCGGCACTGGAGCTGCGGATGGCTGCATATTGGAGCATTTGCGACGCTGAGAATGTCGTGGATAGCACGTTTAGCGAGTTGGTCACACCGCAGGCAAAGGGTGTACAGGCAGGAAGTGAATGGGTGACCACCAGGCAGAGTAAGAGGTGCAGGCAGGTAGTGCAAGGGTCCCCTGTGGCCATCCCCCTCTCAAACAGATATACCACTTTGGATACTGTTGAGGTGGATGACTTATCAGGGGAAGGCAGCAGCAGCCAACTTCCTGGCACCATGGGTGGCTCTGCTGCACAGGCTAGGAGGAAAAAGTGCGGAAGAGCTATAGTGATAGGGGACTCAATTGTAAGGGGAATAGATAGGCATTTCTGCGGCCGCAAACGAGACTCCAAGGTGGTGTGTTGCCTCCCTGGTGCAAGGATCAAGGATGTCTCGGAGCGGCTACAGAACATTTTGGAGGGGGAGGGCGAACAGCCGGTTGTCGTGGTGCACATAGGCATCAACGATATAGGTAAAAAACGGGATGAGGTCCTAAAAGCAGAATATAGGGAGTTAGGAGGTAAATTAAAAACAGGACCTCAAAGGTAGTAATCTCAGGATTGCTACCAGTGTCACGTGCTAGTCAGAGTAGAAATAGGAGGATATTTCAAATGAATACTTGACTAGAGGAATGGTGCAAGGGGGAGGGATTCAAATTCCTTGGACATTGGAACCGGTTCTGGGGGAGGTGGGACCAGTACAAACGGGCTGGTCTGCACCTGGGCAGGACCGAGAGCGATGTCCTAGGCGGAGTATTTGCTAGTGCTGTTGGGGAGGGTTTAAACTAAAGTGGCAGGGGGTTGAGAACCTGAGCAGGGAGACAGAGGAAAGGGAAACAAGGATAAAAGCAAAAGACAGGAAGGAGAAAAACAAAAGTAGAAGGCAATGAACTCAACGGTTTAAATCAAACATGGTCACAGTAAATAATAATTCATATAGGTCTGAGAGTGTTAAAAAAACAAGCCTGAAGGCTTTGTGTCTTAATGCAAGGAGCATTCGGAACAAGGTGGATGAATTAGCTGTGCAAATAGAGGTAAATGAATATGATTTGATTGGGATTACAGAAACATGGCTTCACGGTGGCCAAGGCTGGGAACTCAACATCCAGGGGTATTCAATATTTAGGAAAGATAGGCAAAAAAGAAAGGGAGGTGGGGTAGCATTGCTGGTTAAAGAGGGGATTAACACAATTGAAAGGAAGGATCTTAGCTCTGATGATGCGGAATCTGTATGGGTAGAACTGAGAAATAACAAGGGGCAGAAAACGTCAGTGGGAGTGGTATATAGACCTCCAAACAGTAATACGGAGGTTGGGGACGGCATTAACAGGGAAATTAGAGAAGCATGCAGTAAGGGCACAGCAGTCATCATGGTTGACTTTAATTTACATATAGATTGGGCTAACCAAATTAGTAAAAATACTGTGGAGGAGGAATTCCTAGAATGTTTACGGGATGGTTTTCTGGAACAATATGTCGAGGAACCAACCAGAGATCAGGCCATCTTAGACTGGGTATTATGTAACGAGAAAGGATTATTTAGCAATCTTGTTGTACGAGGCCCCTTGGGTCAGAGTGATCATAATATGATAGAATTCTTCATTAGGATGGAGAGTGAAGTAGTTGAATCAGAGAGTAGGGTCCTGAATTTAAATAAAGGAAACTACGATGGTATGAGGCGCGAATTGGGTAGGTTTGATTGGGGAATGTCACTCAAAGGGTTGACGGTGGATAGGCAATGGCAAACATTCAAAGACTGCATGGATGAACTACAGAATTTGTTCATCCCAGTGTGGCATAAGAATAAAACAAAAAGGGTGACTTAACCGTGGCTAACAAGGGAAATTAGGGATAGCATAAGATCCAAGGAGAGGGCATATAAATTGGCCAGAAAAAGCGGTAACCCTGAGGATTGGGAGCAGTTTAGGATTCAACAAAGGAGGACAAAGGGATTAATTAAGAAGGGGAAAATAGAATATGAAAGTAAGTTTTCAGGGAACATAAAAACTGACTGTAAGAGCTTTTATAGATATGTGAGAGAAAAAGATTAGTGAAATCAAGTGTAGGTCCCTTGCAGTCAGAAGTGGGGGAAGTTATAATGGGGAACAAAGAAATGGCTGACCAATTAAATGCATATTTTGGTTCTGTCTTCACAAAGGAGTACACAAATAACCTCCCAGAGATGTTGGAGAACATAGGGTCTGATGAAAGGGAGGAACTGAAAGAAATCAGTATTTGCAGGGAAATGGTGTTAGGGAAATTGACGGGATTGAAGGCCGATAAATCCCCAGGGCCTGATATTCTACATCCTAGGGTACTTAAGGAAGTGGCCCTAGAAATAGTAGATGCATTGCTGATCATCTTCCAACATTCGATGGAATCTGGAACTGTACCCATGGATTGGAGGGTAGCTAATGTTACAACACTATTCAAAATGGGTGGTAGAGAGAAAGCGGGGAATTACAGACTGGTAAGCCTGACATCGGTAGTGGGGAAAATGCTAGAGTCCATTATAAAGGATGTAATAGCTGAGCACTTGAAAAACAGTGACAGGATCGGACAAAGTCAACATGGATGTACAAAAGGTAAATCGTGCTTGACTAATCTACTGGAATTTTTTGAGGATGTAACTAGGAAAATAGATAAGGGAGAACCAGTAGATGTGGTGTATTTGGACTTTCAAAAGGCTTTCGATAAGGTCCCGCATAAGAGATTAGCGTGTAAAGTTAAGGCACATGGGATTGGGGGCAAGGTATTGACTTGGATAGAGAACTGGTTGGCGGACAGAAAACAGAGAGTAGGAATTAATGGGTCTTTTTCCGAGTGGCAGGCAGTGACTAGTGGGGTACCGCAGGGTTCGGTCCTTGGACCCCAGCTATTCACAATATACATTAATGATCTGGATAAGGGAACTAAATGTAATATCTCCAAGTTTGCAGATGACACAAAGCTGGGTGGGCGTGTGTGCTCCGAGGATGATACTGAGAAACTCCAGGATGATTTGGACAGGTTGGGTGAGTGGGCAGAAGCGTGGCAGATGCAATATAACGTGGATAAATGCGAGGTTATCCACTTCGGTGTCAAAAACAGAAAGGCAGACTATTATCTGAATGGCAATAGATTGGGAAAAGGGGAAGTGCAACGAGACCTGGGTGTCCTTGTGCACCAGTCGCTGAAGGTAAGCATACAGGTGCAGCAGGCGGTGAAGAAACCAAATGGTATGTTGGCCTTCATAGCGAAAGGGTTTGAGTATAGGAACAGGGATGTCCTGCTGCAGTTGTACAGGGCCTTGGTGAGACCACACCTTGAGTACTGTGTGCAGTTTTGGTTGCCTTATCTGAGGAAGGATGTTCTTGCCATGGAAGGAGTTCAGCGAAGATTCACAAGGCTGATACCTGGGATGGCAGGAATGACATATGAGGAGAGATTGGGTCGATTGGGCTTATACTCGCTGGAGTATAGAAGAATGAGAGGGGATCTCATCGAAACATATAAAATTCTGACAGGTCTGGGCAAAGTAGATGCAGGAAGAATGTTCCCGATGGTCGGAGAGTCCAGAACCAGGGGTCATAATCTAAGGATAAGGGGTAAGCCATTTAGGACAGAAATGAGGAAGATTTTCTTCACCCAGAGAGTGGTGAACCTGTGGAATTCTCTACCACAGAAGGTATTTGAGGCCAAGTCATTAAATATATTCAAGAATGAGTGAGATATATTTCTTAATGCTAAAGGTATCAAGGGATATGGGGAGAAGGCAGGTACAGGGTACTGAGTTTGGATGATCAGCCATGATCTCATCGAATGGCGGAGCAGGCTCAAGGGGCTGAATGGCGTACTCCTGCTCCTATCTTCTATGTTTCTTGGAGTCATGAAACCCGGAATTAATTGCTTCAATTCAGTTGTGATCTCAGATTCCGACCCGCTGAGTTGTCTTCCAGGTTTCACCCACACAATATCACCTCACCGCCGCCACCCCCCTCACCTCGTGGAAACCGCCTTCTTACTAATATCGTGGTCACAGTCTTCCAACTCAGAAGCGAGAGTCTTCCAACTGAGCCAAGCTCATACGAATTAAATATGTTCTTTTTCCCTTAAATGCACTGGAAAGCTAATGGCCCAGAAATTAAACATCGATGGTTCCCGCGGGGGTAAGGATTCCCCGCGATATCGCACTCAGCGCCTACCTTTTTGTTTGGGGCCCACACGAACTTTAGTTTCAGAGCCTCTCCCTGTTGCAACCGTGCAGTGCTTGCGTATCCCAGAGGCGCAATTAGTTCGTGCGAGCTCTGGGATCACGTGATTCAGTTAGAGCCAATGGCAGCACACCATCTTTCATTCATAGTTTTGACAGCAAGAGCTGTCAAAGCTATGAATACTACAAGCCCCCAAAAGAACAGCTAAACCTCAATTAAATTTTAAAAAAGCCATCACATTAATAATATAAGTATAGTTAAATAAATTAACTACTTTAAACAAGAAATTAAATTTTTGAAAAAATTTAAAATCTTTTTAAAAGTTATAAAAATAAACTTACCTTTCTTTAAAGTCTCTAAAAAAGATAAACCTGTTGAAATTTTTTTTAAATAACACTTAATTAACTACTTACCTTGTTAAAAGGGGGTCCTACGCCTGCTTTCTTTATGTATAAAATCTTCACCACTTACCTGCGCGTTCAAACCTGAAAAAAAAACTAAGTGCACTGCGTGCGCGCAACCTGTAGTGCGCACGCGGTTCACTTAGGAACCGCCCCCTTTGCAATTCACGAAGTGCCGGTTTCCCGCGCATGCGCAGTGCATGCAGGAAACCGGCAATTCGGGACCTAATACGCGAGAGTACACAGTGCGTACTCTCGCGTATTAGGTTTAATTTTCAGGCCATTATCTATTTAATATTTTTTAGCACAAAGTACTCTAGAACATCAGGTAAACCTTTCAGCAATACTGGTTCCTTCTAGTCTCACCAACTAGTTTTTATTGGTTGCTGATTGGCTGGCATCTGAGGTGGCCAATCAGGATGCTAATGTCCTTGTATGGCAGCTTCCTTTCATAGAAGTCCAGTTCTGGTGCCAAAGTCAAAGAACTACAATCTACAAGTGTGTTTCTGCTACATATTTGATTGCTAAAATGCTTTCATCATATGTACTTATTACAAATTGTCAGGAGACCATGGCCTAAAAATTCGGTTGCTTTGCGCCTCCCGTTAGCACCCTAAGAGGGCGCTAAAGGAGCGCAAAGCAACTAGCGCCCGGGCGCGGCGCCGCCAGCGCCTCCCGTGAAATTCAGCTGGAGGTTAGTGGCGGCGGTAACTGTTAGCGCCCTGTGGCGCTGCGCCGCCGGCAATGATGTCCTCGCCATGTGCAGTGCCCTGCTCGCGCCCCGGCCACGATCTTCGGTAGCACCCCCTGACTTACCGCCGGATGCTATGTCCGACGCGGTCAGGGGTCCTACCTGCGGCCCGGGGCAGCACTAATTAAGGGCGAGGTGCTAGGCGGCCATTTTTGTTGCTGGCCGCCTGCCAGCACCTGCCCCCGTTGCCGTCCCCAGCCTCCTGACCAGCCCCTCCGCAGAGTGCCAGCTGCACTCCGTGAGCCCGGCACTTCTCTTGAGTGCCGGGCTGTTTTGCCGGCACTCCGATCCCTGGTGGCCCAGCTGCGCAAGGCCCCTCCCCTTTAAGAAGGGGCGGAACGCCTGCAGTACTGCGGCACATAGCGCCATGATATTCCCTCACAGTGCCCCAAGAGGGAGGCGGGGCGCTTCCAGTAGAGACCCGCCTCCCTCTTGGGGTGCTACTGATGAATTTCGGCCGCAGGGACGTTAATTTTTTCGTAGCGCCCCGGCGAAGTTAGCGTCCCAAAGGGGGTGCAACTCAATTTTTCCCCCCATAGCTATTAGCGTGACAGTGTATTATTTTGTTTTGTGTCATGCAATCATAGCCCAAAATTATACAATCAGGATGATTTCTTCTTCAGATTAGGTAGCCAATATAACACGTGAGGTAATTTTCATTCATATCACATACCCAATGTGATAAAAGCAGTTCGCCCCATGCAAAAAGGGGTCACAATAATATGTGATGGTTCACAGTGCAGCAAATTTTGTTTTGCTTGAGTTCTATATTCATAGCTGGAATTTGAGGAAATGCAATACCTCTCTCTCTGCACAGCTTTCTTTCTAAATGTGTGGACTGATGATCAGAAAATAAATGGGCTGAAGCAAAGGACTTTATATTTCATAGTAATATATAGTCTGGAGCACTTGTCTTCCAGAACTAGCCGCGCCTCTAGCCAAGCTGTTCCAGTACAGCTACAACACTGGCATCTACCCGACAATGTGGAAATTGCCCAGGTATGTCCTGTCCACAAAAAGCAAGACAAATCCAATCCGGCCAATTACCACCCCATCAGTCTACTCTCAATCATCAGCAAAGTAATGGAAGGTGTCATCGACAGTGCTATCAAGCGGCACTTACTCACCAATAACCTGCTCACTGATGCCCAGTTTGGGTTCCGCCAGGACCACTCGGCTACAGACCTCATTACAGCCTTGGTCCAAACATGGACAAAAGAGCTGAATTCCAGAGGTGAGGTGAGAGTGACTGCCCTTGACATCAAGGCAGCATTTGACCAAGTTTTGCATTCAAGGAGCCCTAGTAAAATTGAAGTCAATGGGAATCAGGGGAAAGACTCTCCACTGGCTGGAGTCATACCTAGCACAAAGGTTGTGGTTGTTGGAGGCCAATCATTTCATCCCCAGAACTTTGCTGCAAGAGTGCCTCAGGGCAGTGTCCTAGGCCCAACCATCTTCAGCTGCTTCATCAATGATCTTCCCTCCGTCATAAGGTTAGAAGTGGGGATGTTCGCTGATGACTGCACAGTGTTCAGTTCCATTCGCAACTCCTCAGATAATGAAGCAGTCCATGCTTGCATGCAGCAAGATCTGGATAACATTCAAGCTTGGGCCACACAAGTGCCAGGCAATGACTATCTCCAACAAAAGAGAGTCCAACCACCGCCCCTTGACATTCAACGGTATTACCATCAACATCCTAGGGGGTCAACATTGACCAGAAACTTAACTGTACCAGCCACATAAATACTGTGGCTACAAGAGCAGGTCAGAGGCTGGGTATTCTGTGGTGAGTGTCTCACCTCCTGACTCCCCAAAGCCTTTCCTAGCCTCTACAAGGCACAAGTAAGGAGTGTGATGGAATACTCTCCACTTGTCTGGATGAGTGCAGCTCCAACAACACTCAAGAAGCTCAACAGCATCCAGGACAAAGCAGCCCGCTTGATTAGCACCCCATCCACCACCTTAAACATTCACTCCCTCCACCACCAGCGTATCATGGCTGCAGTGTGTACCATCTACAAGATGCATTGCAGCTACTCGCCAACTCTCAAACCTGCGACCTCTACCAACTAGGAGAACAAGGGAAGCAGGCGTATGGGAAGGAGGAGGCGGATCTGTGTGGGAGCGGCAGCGGGACCCGAGAGAAGTGTGGTTTCAACAGAGTGCTGCGAGTTGGAAGCTTACCAATCTCGCAGACCGGCGGCAGTGTTCCAGAGCCATGTCACGATTCAAAGTGATGCGGGCAAGAGGAAGCAGCTGATTGGGTGAGTATGGCCAGGTGAGTATTTATACTGCTCTATAGTTTGACAGTTAAGGTTAATAGTTTATAAAGTTTAGAAGGTCTTAATTTTTGTGGTTATATTTTCTAAGGTCTCTGTTGTGTAGCGGGGAGTGCTAGTAAACAAGGGCCCTTGAGTATATCATTTAATTGTAGTGTAATTAGTGGCATTGATTTGATTTAATTTAATTTAAATTAATTAAAGGGTAAGTCATGGCAGCACAGCTCGTCACCGTGGCATGCTCCTCCTGCACTATGTGGGAAATCAGGGACACTTCTTGTGTCCCTGACGACCATGTGTGCGGGAAGTGTATCCAGATGCAACTACTGGCAGACCGCATTGCGGCGCTGGAGCTGTGAATGGATGCATACTGGAGCATTTGCGATGCTGAGGACGTCGTGGATATCACATTTAATGAGTTGGTCACACCGCAGGTAAAGACTGCACAGGCAGGAAGGGAATGGGTGACCGCCAGGCAGAGTAGTAGGCGCAGGCAGGTAGTGCAGGGGTCCCCTGTGGCCATCTCCCTCTCAAACAGATATACCGCTTTGGATATTGTTGGGGGAGATGGCTTAGCGGGGAAAGGCAGCAGCAGCCAACTTCCTGGCACCACGGGTGGTTCTGCTGCACAGGACGAGAGGAAAAAGAGCGGGAGAGCTATAGTGATAGGGGATTCTATTGTAAGGGGAATAGATAGGTGTTTCTGCGGCCACAAACGAGACTCCAGGATGGCATGTTGCCTCCCTGGTGCAAGGGTCAAGGATGTCTCAGAGTGGCTACAGAGCATTTTGGAGGGGGAGCGAGAACAGTCAGTTGTCGTGGTGCATATAGATACCAACAATATAGGTAAAAACTGGGATGAGGTCCTAAAAGCTGAATATAGGGAGTTAGGAGGTAAATTAAAAAATAGGACCTCAAAGGTAGTAATCTCAGGATTGCTACCAGTGCCACGTGATAGTCAGAGTAGAAATAGAAGGATATTTCAGATGAATACGTGGCTAGAGGAATGGTGCAAGGGGGAGGGATTCAAGTTCCTGGGACATTGGAACCGGTTCTGGGGGAGGTGGGACCAGTACAAACTGGACGGTTTCCACCTGGGCAGGACCGAGACCGATGTCCTAGGGGGAGTGTTTGCTAGTGCTGTTGGGGAGGTTTTAACCTAAAATGGCAGGGGGTTGGGAACCTGTGCAGGGAGCCAGAGGAAAGGGAAGCAAGGATAGAAGCAAAAGACAGGAAGGAGAAAAGTAAAAGTGGCTGTCAGAGAAATCAAGGGTGTAAATTAAACATGGCCACAGTAATTAATAATTCTAAAAGGTCTAAGAGTGTTAAAAAAACAAGCTTGAAGGCTTTGTGTCTTAATGCGAGGTGCATTTGTAATAAGGTGGATGAATTAGCTGCGCAAATAGATGTAAACGGATATGATATAATTGGGATTACGGAGACATGGCTCCAGGGTGACCAAGGCTGGGAATTCAACATCCAGGGGTATTCAATATTACCAGGAAAGACAGGCAAAAAGGAAAAGGAGGTGGGGTAGCATTGCTGATTAAAGAGGAGTGTAACACAATAGTAAGGAAGGATATTAGCTCTGATGATGTGGAATCTGGATGGGTAGAGCTGAGAAATACCAAAGGGGCAGAAAACGTTAGTGGGAGTTGTATACAGACCCCCAAACAGTAATGCTGAGGTTGGGGATGGCATTAAACGGGAAATTAGAGACATGTGCAATAAGGGCACAACAGTTATCATGGGTGACTTTAATCTACATATAGATTGGGCTAATCAAATTTGTAACAATACTTTGGAGGAGGAATTCCTAGAGTGTATACAGGGATGGTTTCCTGGACCAATATGTCGAGGAACCAACTAGAGATCAGGCCATCTTAGACTGGGTATTATGTAATGAGAAAGGATTAATTAGCAATCTTGTTGTGCAAGGCCCCTTGGGGAGGAGCGATCATAATATGATAGAATTCTTCATTAAGATGGAGAGTGAAGTAGTTGACTCAGAGACTAGGGTCCTGAATTTAAATAAAGGAAACTATGATGGTATGAGACGCGAGTTGGCTAGGATGGATTGGGGAATGTTACTTAAAGGGTTGACGGTGGATAGGCAATGGCAAACATTTAAAAATTGCATGGATGAACTACAGAATTTGTTCATCCCTGTTTGGCATAAAAATAAAACAAAAAAGGTGACTCAACTGTGGCTAACAAGGGAAATTAGGTATAGCATAAGATCCAAGGAGAGGACATATAAATTGGCCAGAAAAAGCAGCAAACCTGTAGATTGGGAGCAGTTTAGGATTCAGCAAAGGAGGACAAAGGGATTAATTAAGAGGGGGAAAATAGAGTATGAGAGTAAGCTTTCTGGGAACATAAAAACTGACTGTAAAAGCTTCTATAGATATGTGAAGAGAAAAAGATTGATGAAGTCAAGCGTAGGTCCCTTGCAGTCAGAATCAGGAGAGTTTATAATGGGGAACAAAGAAATGGCAGACCAATTAAATACATACTGTGGTTCTGTCTTCAAAAAGGAGGACACAAATAATCTCCCAGAGATGTCGGGGAACATAGGGTCTAATGAGAGGGAGGAACTGAATGAAATCAGTATTTGTAGGGAAATGGTGTTAGGGAAATTGACGGGATTGAAGGCCGATAAATCCCCAGGGCCTGATAATCTACATCCTAGGGTACTTAAGGAAGTGGCCCGAGAAATAGTAGATGCATTGCTGATCATTTTCCAAAATTCTATAGACTCTGGAACAGTCCCCATGGATTGGAGGGTAGCTAATGTAACCCCACTATTTAAAAAAGGTGGTAGAGAGAAAACAGGGAATTATAGACCAGTAAGCCTGACATCGGTAGTGGGGAAAATGCTAGAGTCCATTATAAAAGATGTAATAGCAGAACACTTGGAAAACAGTGACAGGATCGGACAAAGTCAACATGGATTTACAAAAGGTAAATCATGCTTGACTAATCTAGTGGAATTTTTTGGGGATGTAACTGGTAGAATAGATAAGGGAGAACCAGTGGATGTGGTGTATTTGGACTTTCAGATAAAAAATCACGGGATTGGGGGTAATATACTGGCATGGGTGGAAGATTGGCTATCTAGCAGAAAACAGAGAGTTGGGATAAACGGTTCATTCTCAGGTTGGCAATCAGTACCTAGTGGTGTTCCGCAAGGGTCAGTGCTGGGACCCCAACTCTTTACAATCTATATTAACGATTTGGAGGAGGGGACCAAGTGCAACGCATCCAAGTTTGCTGACAATACAAAGATGGGAGGAAAAGCAGTGAGTGAGGAGGACATAAAAAACCTGCAAAAGGACATAGACAGGCTAAGTGAGTGGGCGGAAATTTGGCAGATGGAATATAATGTTGGAAAGTGTGAGGTTATGCACTTTGGCAGAAAAAATCAAAGAGCAAGTTATTATCTAAATGGAAAGAAACTGCAAAGTGCTACAGTACAAAGGGATCTGGGGGTCCTGGTGCATTAAACACAGAAGGTTAGTATGCAGGTACAGCAGGTGATCAGGAAGGCCAATGGAATCTTGGCTTTTATTGCAAGGGGGATGGAGTATAAAAGCAGGGAAGTCTTGTTTCAGTTATACAAGGTACTGGTGAGGCCACACCTGGAATACTGCGAACAGTTTTGGTTTCCATATTTAAAAAAAGATATACTTGCTCTCGAGGCAGTTCAGAGAAGGTTCCGGAGATGAGGGGGTTGACTTATGAGGAAAGGTTGAGTAGGTTGGGCCTCTACTCATTGGAATTCAGAAGAATGAGAGGCGATCTTATTGAAACATATAAGATTGTGAGGGGGCTTGATCGGGTGGATGCGGGGAGGATGTTTCCACTGATGGATGAGACTAGAACTAGGGGGCATAATCTTAGAATAAGGGGCTGCCATTTCAAAACTGAGATGAGGAGAAACTTCTTCACTCAGAGGGTAGTAAATCTATGGAATTTGCTACCTCAGAGAGCTGTGGAAGCTGCAACATTAAATAAATTTAAAACGGAGATAGACAGTTTCCTAGCTGATAAGGGAATTAAGGGTTATGGGGAGCGGGCAGGGAAGTGGACGTGAGTCTAGGTTCGGATCAGCCATGATCCTATTGAATGGCGGAGCAGGCCCGAGGGGCCATATGGCCTACTCCTGCTCCTACTTCTTATGTTCTTAAGTTCTTGTGTTCGATAATGTCCCGCATAAGAGATTAGCGTGCAAAGTTAAAGCACATGGGATTGGGGGTAAGGTACTGACTTGGATAGAGAACTGGTTGGCAGACAGGAAGCAAAGAGTTGGAATAAATGGGCCTTTTTCCGAGTGGCAGGCAGTGACTAGTGGGGTACCGCAGGGATCGGTGCTAGGACCCCAGTTATTCACAATATATATTAATGATCTATACGAGGAAACTATATGTAATATCTCCAAGTTTGCAGATGACACAAAGCTGGGTGGGCGTGTGTGCTGCGAGGAGGATGCAGAGAAACTCCAGTATGATTTGGACAGGTTGGGTGATTGGGCAGATGCATGGCAGATGCAGCATAATGTGGATAAATGCGAGGTTATCCACTTTGGTGGCAAAAACAGAAAAGCAGATTATTATCTGAACGGCAATAGATTGGGAAAAGGGGGAGTGCAACGAGACCTGGGTGTCCTTGTGCACCAGTCACTGAAGGTAAGCATGCAGGTGCAGCAGGCGATTAAGAAGGCAAATGGTATGTTGGCCTTCATAGCGAGAGGATTCGAGTACAGGAGCAAGGATGTCTTGCTGCAGTTGTACAGGGCCTTGGTGAGACCACACCTTGAGTATTGTGTGCAGATTTGGTCGCCTTACCTGAGGAAGGATGTTCTTGCCATGGAGGGAGTGCAGCGAAGATTCACCAGACTGATACCTGGGATGGCAGTAATGACGTATGAAGAGAGATTGGGTCGATTGGGCTTGTATTTGCTGGAGTTTAGAAGAATGAGAGGGGATCTCATTGAAACTTATAAAATTCTAACAGGACTAGACAGACTAGTTGCAGGAAGGATGTCCCCGATGGCGGGGGAGTCCAGAACCAGAGGTCACAGTCTAAGGATAAGGGGTAAGCCATTTAGGACCGAGATGAGGAGGAATTTCTTCACCCAGAGAGTGGTGAACCTGTGGAATTCTCTACCACAGAAGGCAGTAGAGGCCAATTCATTAAATATATTCAAGAAGGAGTTAGATATATTTCTTAAGGCTAAAGGGATCAAGGGATATGGGGAGAAAGCAGAGACAGGGTACTGAATTTGCATGATCAGCCGTGATCTCATTGAATGGCAGAGCAGGCTCGAGGGGCCGAATGGCCTACTCCTGCTCCTATCTTCTATGTTTCTATGTTTAACACCACGACCTCCAAGTTCTCCTCCAAGTCACACACCATCCTGACTTGGAAGTATATCGCCGATCCTTCATTGTTGCTGGGTCAAAATCCTGGAACTCCCTCCCTAACAGCACTGTGGGAGTACCTTCGCCACATGGACTGCAGCGGTTCAAGAAGGCGGCTCACCACCACCTTCTCAAGGGCAATTAGGGAGGGGCATTAAATGCTGGCCTTGCCAGTGACGCCCACATCCTAGGAATGAATAAAAAAAAGATCAGCAGTCGATGGCTGGAAGTTGAAGAGTGAGGCAATGGTGCAATGTTGAGAGAAACAGTCTTGCATGCACTTTAAACATTAGGCCCAACCTTGTTGTTGTCAGGCATCAATTAGGATAAGATAGGTTCCTACAGAGATTAATGGAAAAGAGGTACAGAAAGTGAAGTGGGGAGTGTGATAGACAAGTAGTATAGCAAATAGATGAGAGGTTGGTAAAAGCAAGGAAATGGACCAAGTTGGAAAATTAAAGGGGAGGGGGTACAAATGGCAGCAGGAGTGAAAGTGAAACAGGATTGACAAGGTATAGGAGGAGATATGGAAAGAAGAAAGCGAGAGAGAAGGAGAGGCGGAATAGATACAGTTAATAGAGTAAGAGATGAGAAAGACAAGCAAAAGTGAGAAAAGAGATGGCAGGGAATATGAGGTAAATGGGCAAGGAAGAGATGAAGCAATAAGAGGAATAACTAGGAAAAATATGAATCCAATATTCTCTTAGGATATATTATCTTTTTGTTTATATTTAGTATCACCTATTAGGTTATATTTTCATATGTTCCTAATTTAATAAAAAATTAATGAGAGAATATAGGGCCCAAAATTAATGGTATGGGGTAGGGTGCAACTTAGGCAGATCACCTCGCTGAGTTCCATGAATTGGCAGCAGATCCACTTCTACTCGGCCTCTGCCCTATGCAAGTCATGGCCCAAATTGCAATCAAGAGGGAGGTTGGGCAGCTGCTCTAACCCAAGTCTGCTGCCAGCTTTGGGGGCATGTCTGGAGAATGTATACATGTTACTCCAGGAATTCCACTCACTTAACCCTCTGTAATCCCTGTGGAAGGCACGCCTGCTGAGAACCGGCATAGGATCCATTTAGGGTCTTCCCAAGGCCCCAAACATTTCAATGAGCTGAGGTAATTGATGACACACAGCCTCATACTCTTTGCTGCTCCAGGTTTCCGTGAGACACGTGTGAAGGGTGCCTCAGTTGTACCTTTACTGGTGCAGGATGTCCACTCTGACTTTTTAAATCGTCCTGACCCTGTGATTTGAGATAGAAGTCCCGACTTGCTGCACTTCTAGAGTTGGAACAGGAACCCCAGAATTCAAGGTTCACAGACTATGGCCAGGAAGTTGGAGCCATTAGCGCTGGCCGTTAAGGCCAATTTGGAAGAAAAAATGGCGGCCGCCTAGTTTCTGCCCGCTTCCAGCGTGGAATGCAGCGGCTGCCATTTTGGGCAGGTTGACAGCGCTGCTGTTGGTTGCGCTTGCTTCCCATATTTAAATGATCCAAATCGTGATGTAAATCGGTGAGCAACGCCTGAATTGACGCATGATCTGGGATTTTGGACATCGCCGCTCTTAATAATGCCCTCTCCAAACCAAGCACGGAAGAACGTGCGTGCAGCAGTACAACAGAGCTAATGCCAATGCTTCTTAAAGGGACACACACAGCTTTCAGGTAAGTTTAGAATTTTTGCTTTTGGAGTGGTTTGTTTACATTTTATTGGAGTAGTAGCTTGTTGCAATACATTTAAAAAGTTGTTGAAGTGGGCAGGGAGTGCAGGGAGTGCTGCTGGATGTTTCCAAGGCTTTGGTGTGTAAAAGAAGGCCTCTGAGAACACCACTTGCTCCCAGTCCTGGGGGCTCTAGTTGCTGTACCCATTGGGCTGCACATTAAATGGCGATGGAGCAGAGGCAGCAAAGGGGACAAGCTGCTCACAGATAGCCAAGTTGCGCACCCATGAGGACGGCCTCAACCGGGATCTTGTGTTCATGTCATGCTACATGTAACCCCACCTGATATAGAGTCATCCAGACTCGAGTCGTCGTTGGCTTGTTCTCTCTACACAGATGCGGCCGGACCTGCTGTGATTTCCAGCAAAAAAAGTCTTTTGTTTTCCATACAGATCCCAGCATCTGCCACATTTGACCCCTTGTGACCCCACCTCATTGTCTTTGATGTAATGTTTTCCTGACTGACCTGTTTGGACACCATCCACACCTTTGATTGCCGTGATTATCTCTCTGCCGAGATGTGATAAAGGGCAGTTGGAAAGATTAACTGTAATCATCTGGCAGTGTTCTCTGACTATATATGCTGTGCCTATATGCATCTCTTCACTTCACCTGACGAAGGAGCAGCGCTCCGAAAGCTTGTGATTTCAAATAAAGCTGTTGGACTATAACCTGGTGTTGTGCGACTTCTCACAGAGGGAGAAGGAGGTGGAAGAGGAGCAAACAGAAGAGGAGGAAGGAGAAGAGGGAAAAGCAGAAGAGGAAGAAGCAGAAGAGGAGGAAGCAGAAGAGGAGGAGGCTACCCAGACAGCCCCTTTCTGGCTGGGATATTCGGGATTGAATCATTCACCTGTGATACCAGTGAACACAACCACAAATCCCCTTTCAGTATTTGTCCCACACCTTAGCTTCCCTCTATTACTGACCATCACAGCATCGTCTTGGCCACAATGCTGAAATAAAAGCCACCACAAATCAAGCTTTCCAATTTGACTTTATCCATATATGCATCCAATATTACATCAAAAAATCAACTAATCAGCCTTGTGCATTCCCTTAGGGAATGTCTTGCATGTTCCTTTGCCTATCCTAGTGCTCCTATGCAGTGCTACCCCAGTGGCTGCAGCATGGCTGGTGGAAGACTGCTGATTTTCAGTGGGGGACACTGCAGATGTTCTTGCAGGATGATCTGGAGGAGCTGGTGGCTAAGAGTCTGAAATTGAGTGATGGTGTTTCTTCATCTTCTTCTTCTTCACTCTCCTCTCCCTCTTCTTGGTCAACCACTGGCTAGGCAGGCTGGATTTCTTGGCAGTCTGAAATGAGGAAAGCAAAGGTAGGGTTGCGGTGAGGGGAGCGGCTAAAGCAAAAAGTGTATGCTTACACCATGTGCAGTTTGTAAATCATATGATCTTGTGGGATGAGGGGGAAGAGGGATGTGAGATGGATAACATTTGAGGATAGCAGCATCTTGCATTCTTTCAGCCCCGACAAGGGCTCTGTAATGCCCCTGCCAAGAGCCAGTACGATCTCCTCCAAGGGCGTGAGGTGAAGCTAGGAATGTGAGGTATACCTCGTGTTTGGTAGCGATTGTTGGTAGGTGAGTCACAACATTTTCCTTTCTGTGTCTCCACAAATTTGACAGAAAAAGATGTTACTAGGCCATCCCATCTTCAGCCAGTCAGCTCGTCAGCTAACACCTCATCACTGCATCTAATTCAGGCAAGCACCAGCACAGAGCCATCTCCCCACAGAGGATCTAGATAGTAGGATAGCACAGTGGGTGAGCCACAGAACAATGGTGAGCAGGAGTCATGGGAGGTAGCATCAGAGGAAACGACCTACGAGGAGTTGGGACCTGAGGAGGCTGACCATAAATACAGCGGGAGGAGAGGAAGCGCGGACCTGTGAGGAGTCGAGACCTGAGGAGGCTGACCATAAATACAGCGGGAGGAGAGGAAGCGCGGACCTGTGAGGAGTCGGCACCGGAGGCGGCGGTATATCGCCGGCGAATTTTAAAACAACAAAAAAAACAAAGAGTGACATCACAGGACATCAGGTAGGTGATTGGTTGGTTAGTATTAACATTTCTTACTCTAAGCTAAGCAGTAGTTTAAACTAAGTGTGGGAAACTATAACGTACTTTATTAAATTAAAAACGTAACTAGATAAACTAATTAATATAACTATAAATAATTGTTGAATAAAGATTTTAACTAATTACATAAATAAAAGAAGGTTAGACTAAGATATAGCAGAGCAGGTTGTGTGTCTGGACTGCAGTATGTGGGAGTTTGTGTTCAACGAGACTGTCGCAAGTGAACACATCTGCAGGAGATGTCTCCATCTCGAATCTCTCCGGCTCAGAGTCATTGAGCTGGAGTGTGAGTTGGGGACACTCCGACACATAAGGGAGGAGGAAGAGTATCTGGACAGTTTGCTCCAGACTTCGGTCACACCTCGTAGAGAGGTGCAGGATCAGAACGGGGTTGGTGTGACCGATAGTGTGCAGAGTAAGGCGAACCCAGGTAAGAAAGAGAATGAGGATCCACAGAAACTGATTCTATCCAACAGGTACAATGTACTTGCTACCTGTGAGGATAAGGATGAAGACTGCCAGAAGGACAGCCAGAATGCGGATCATGGTACTTTGGAGCAGGAGGCTATCCTAAGGGGGAGGAAGATGAGGAGATAAAGCGTAATGTGGTAGTTGTCGGGGATTCTATAATTAGGGGGACAGATGGCATCCTTTATAAGCAGGATCGAGAGTCCCAAATGGTATGTTGCCTACCTGGTGCCAGGGTAAGGGACATCTCAAACTGGCTTGAAAGGATACTGGAGAGGGTGGGGGAAGATCAAGTCGTTGTGGTCCATGTTGGGACCAACAACATAGGGAAGAGTAGACAAGTGGTCCTGTTTGGGGAATACCAGGAACTAGGAGCTAAATTAAAGAACAGGACCTCAAGGGTTATAATCTCTGGATTATTACCTGAGCCACGTCCAAATTGGCATAGGGATAAGCTGATTAGGGAAGCAAACATGTGGTTAAAGGAATGGTGTGGGAAAGAGAGGTTCCATTTCATGGGGCAGGAAGGAACTGTACCGTTGGGACGGACTCCACCTGAACCAGTCTGGGGCCAGAGTCCTAGCGGAAAGGATAAATAGGGAGGTCACAAGGACTTTAAACTAATAAATGGGGGGGAGGGCTCAGGTGGAAATTGTAGTAAAAATAACAGTTCAAAAACAAACGAAAGGGAAGAGAGTAGAGTAACAGTCAGAAATTGTGCTTTAGTCACTACATGTAGAGGGAAAACTAAAAGATGTAAAGTGATTAAACCAGGTGAGAGAAATAAGAAACAAGTGAGAAAAACATTAGAGCCGAAGGACAGGCTAGGGTGTGTGGACCCGAACAGAGCAATCTGTTAATGGGTAAAATGACAGAAGATCAGTGGGAGATGTTCAAAAAAGAATTTGTGATACAGAACCAGTTTATACCCCTGAGGGGCAAGAGCTCCACTTGCTAAAAAAGCAGCCACGGATGACTAAAGAGGTAAAGGACAGCATAAAACTAAAAGAAAAAGCATACAAAAATGCAAAAACTAGCACAGATCCTGGCAAATGGGAAAGATACAAAGAACAGCAAAGGGTCACAAAACAAATAGTAAAAGCTGCCAAAAGGGAGTATGAAAGGAAACTTTCAAGGGATATCAAAATCAACAACATTTTTTTTACAATTTTATTAGGAAGAAGAGGGTGGTCAGGAGCAATGTTGGCCCCTTAAAAACTGAAAGCAGTGATGTTACCAATGATTATAAGGAAATGGCGGACATGTTGAATAATTACTTTGCGTCAGTATTTACAGTAGAGGAAGAGGATAGCATGCCAGAAATCCCAAGGAAACTAAATCAGGGACAGGGACTCAATAAAATTAATTTAATTAAAATAACATTAATTCAGAAAATAATGGCATTAAGAGTGACAAATCCCCAGGACCAGCTGGTTTCCATCCCAGGGTTTTAAAGGAAGTAGGTGAGTACCTATTGCCCTAACTATAATCTTCCAAAGTTCTCTTGATTCAGGAACCATCCTTTAGATTGGAAAATTGCACATGTCACTCCACTATTTAAAAATGGAGAGAGAGGGAAACCAGGGAATTATAGACCAGTTAGCCTAACATCTGTTGTCGGGAAATTGCTAGAGTCTATAATTAAGGATAGGGTGACTGAACACCTCGAAAATTTTCAGTTGATCAGAGGGAGCCAGCATTCATTTGTGAAAGGTAGGTAATGCCAGACAAACCTGATTGAATTTTTTGAGGAGGTGACTAAAGTAGTGGACAGGGGAATGTCTATGGATGTTATTTATATGGACTTCCAGAAGGCATTTGATAAAGTCCCACATAAGAGACTGTTAACCGAGGTAGAAGCCCACGGAATTGAGGGCAAATTATTGACCTGGGTAGGTACACAAAATTGGCAGGAGGTGACTAGTGGTGTCCCACAGGGATCTGTGTTGGGGCCTCAGCTATTCACAGTATTTATTAATGACTTAGATGATGGCATAGAAAGTCATATATCCAAATTTGCTGATGACACAAAGTTAGGCGGCATTGTAGGCAGTGTAGATGGAAGCATAAAATTACAAAGGGATATTGACAGATTAAATGAATGGGCAAAAATGTGGCAAATGGATTTCAATGTAGGCAAATGTGAGGTCATCCACTTTGGACCTAAAAAGGATAGAACAGGGTACTTTCTAAATGGTGAAAGGCTAAAAACAGTGGAGGTCCAAAGAGACTTGGGGGTTCAGGTACATAGATCATTAAAATGTCATGAACAGGTACAGAAAATAATCAAAAAGGCTAATGGGATGCTCGCCTTTATATCTAGAGGACTAGAATACAAGGGGGTAGAAGTTATGCTGCAGCTATACAAAACCCTGGTTAGACCACACCTGGAGTACTGTGAACAGTTCTGGGCACCACACCTTAGGAAAGATATATTGGCCTTGGAGGGAGTGCAGTGTAGGTTTACCAGAATGATACCCGGACTTCAAGGGTTAAGTTACGAGGAGAGATTACACAAATTAGGGTTATATTCCCTGGAATTTAGAAGGGTAAGGGGTGATTCGATTGAAGTTTTCAAGATATTAAGGGGAACAGATAGGGTAGATAGTGGTGCTAACGTGTGGTGCAAACCACACAAATTTCTCCCCCAATGCTTTTGAAGCGCAACAAATTGTTGGAGGCACTGGGAAATCTGCTTAGGTGCTTCCAACAACTGCCATCAAGTGTGAAGGAGTTCAGCAACCACACGTACAGGTTGCTTAGGCAGAGAATAGAGATGATACAGTTCCAGGAACATCTGCAGTGTGGCCTCTCATACCAGAGGCCTTATGACAGCTCAGATGGCTGCTATATAGGCCTTGAGCTCCAAGCTAATGTCCTCATTCATAAGGATAACTGATGAACGCGGCCAGGAAAGGCAGGAGATGAGCTCAGGTCTTCTATAATGTCATTCCTGGATCTGCCCTCTCACAAACCAGTGGGCACAGTGACATGGGAACCAGCAGCAGGGGCAGGCTGGACCTGGAATGGGTTAGGGTCCTGTCTTTCCAGATGACACCACATTCGAATCAGTCCAGTCCCCACCCCAATGATTTTACAGGACCCTGAAAGTGACCTAGGCTAGACTGCCATCACACCAGCTGAAAGCCAGCACCCTCAAGCAGGGTCCCCTGGCATCTATGCTGCCTATGCTGCAGAACCACTTGCATCGCAGGAGCCTCTCAGTGGCACTCAGCTGACACTTGTCAAGCTCCTGCCATGGAGATTGCACTGAGAAGAAGCAACAGATTAAATAGGAGAATAAAACACACACAGACTGACAGGAAGGGACAGGCCTCTGGGAACAGACATTAGGTTCAGTGACATTTCTGTGATTGCATAATAATAAAGTACTGAGCACACAGCATCCTGCATTGGACATACATTTGTTTGGTCATCTGCTGTGAATGCTGTGATGGGCACAGCATTGCTGTTGATGTTCTGAGGAATTTTATTCTAACTGCTGTGGTGACAGATGTTTCAGTTCATGGGATGGAGATTATGGTGAGAGGAATGTGGGGATGCTGCTGCCAGACAAGGTTGCTAGGCAAGCCTGCCTTGTTAAATTTTGTTTGATAATGCTCCTGTGAAGCACCTTGGGACGTTTTACTACGTTATATAAATATAAGTTGTTTTTGCCTTTGAAGCATTACATTCCATAACTGATCCAGAGGCATTTACAAACAATTAAAAGCATTCATTCTTCCTCCAGGAGAAAAGTTCACGATACACAAGAACAGTATAGAGTTACATAGAATTACATAGAAATTACAGTACAGAAACAGGCCCAACTGGTCTATGCCGGTGTATGCTCCACACAAGTCCCACCCACTGCATCTCACCCTATCAGCATATCCTTCTATTCCTTTCTGCCTCATGTACTTATCTGCTTCCCCTTAAATGCATCTATGCTATTTGCCTCAGCTACTCCATGTGGTATAGAATTACATAGAAATTATGTAGGCAACAGGAGGATGGCCACCAGACATTTGGGTATTAATCCATCAGCAGGAAGAGGCTATGGCAATACTCCAAGCAAGCAGTAGGAGACAGAGAAGTGGAGGCTCTACAGCCAGAGTCAGTTCTTGCTGACCATCTGCATATCTTAGAATCTCAGCAAGTGCTTATTCATCATATGTGTAGCCAGTATAGTGATAGGACCCCCCAAATGGATAGGAATATCCAGCAGTGACGTTAGAAATCTGATAGTCCTTGTGAAGTTTTTCAAATCAACAGAAGCACCAAGCTAGAAAGATGCAGATGATGGTGATAATGACAAGATCCCAGGGCCTCAACTGTAGGCACTGCAAGCATACATTCCCCCACTCCATCATTCACTCTATCACTTGCACTCACCAGCCCAGATAAAGTAAAAGGATGAAATAGATATTGTAGATAATGGTTTGTCAGAGGATGAGGCACAAAGCACAAGGAAGCAAGATGGTGTGGTAATGGAAGAGAAACCAGATGTTCCTGAGCAGAGGCTCAAGCAATGACAGCCCGAGCAGTAGGTCATGGGGCCGATGATATCAAGGGTCCTGCCATGGAAATAATTATAAAAGAATACCCCACCAGGAGTTAATGCCTTCCAGAAAGGAGGAGAGAAAATTGGAGGGGCGGTGCTAAGTTTCTGGGGGTAATTTTAACCTAACCTAATCAAGTAAAAGTCCAATTGTGTGAAGTGTAAAACAGGCAGCCAATCCAAGCCCGGCACTTTCCCACTGAAAGTCTGAAAAATACAGCAGAAATAGAGGTGGTAATTTTAACCCCCAAAAATGGGTAGGTTTGGGCCTTTGTTGTATACAATGTGCTCAGCCGTTTCTTGATATCACGTGGAGTGAATTGAATTGGCTGAAGACTGGTGGGGACCGATATGGATCATCCACTCCTGTCTGAAGATGGTTGCAAACGCTTCAGCCTTGTCTTTTGCACTCACGTTGAGAATGGGGATGTTCATGGAGCCTCCTCCTCCCGTTAGTTGTTTAATGGTCCACCACCACTGGATGTGGCAGGACTTTGATCTGTTGATTGCTTAGCCCTGTCTATAGCATGCTGCTTCCGCTTTTTAGCATGCATGTAGTCCTGTGTTGCATTTCCCCAGGTTGGCACCTCATTTTTAGGTACACCTGGTGCTGCTCCTGGCATGCTCTTCTACACTCCTCATTGAACCACGGTTGGTCCCCTGTCTTGATGGTAATGGTAGAGTGAGGGATATGCCGGGCCATGAGGTTACAGATTGTGGTGGAGCACAATTCTGCTGATGGCCCACAGCGCCTCATGGATGCCCAGTTTTGAGCTGCTAGATCTGTTCTGAATCTATCCCACACAACACGATGGAGGGTGTTCTCAGTGTGAAGACAGGACATCGTCACCACAATGACTGTGCGGTGGTCACTGCTACCAATGTTGTCATGGACAGATGCATCTGTGACAGGTAGATTGGTGAGGACGAGGTCAAGTAGGTTTTTCCCCTCGTGTTGGTTCTCTCACCACCTGTCGCAGGCCCAGACTGGCAGTTATGTCCTTCAGGACTCGGCCAGCAGTGGTGCTACCGAGCCACTCTTAGTGATGGACATTGAAGTCCCCCACACAGAGTGCATTCCGTGCCCTTGCTACTCTCAGTGCTTCTTCCAAGTGGTGTTCAACATGGAGGAGTACTGATTCATCAGCTGAAGGAGGGCGGTAGTTGGTAATCAGCAGTAGGCTTCCTTGCCCATGCTTGACCTGAAGACTTCATGGGGTCCAGGGACTCCAGGGCCACTCCTTCCTGACTGTATACCACTGTGCCACCACCCCTGGGGCAGGACATACCCAGAGATGGTGATGGAGGAGTTTGGGACATTGGCTGAAAGGTATGATTCTGTGAGTATGACTATGTCAGGCTGTTGCTTGACTAGTCTGTGGGACAGCTGTCCCAATTTTGGCACAAGTCCCCAGATGCTGGTGAGGAGGACTTTGCAGGGTCGACTGGGTTGGGTGTGCCGTTGCCGTGTCCGTAGCCAGTGCCGAGTGGTCCGTCCGGTTTCATTCTTATTATTGTTTTTCGTAGTGGTTTGTTACAACTGAGTGACTTGCTAGGCCATTTCAGAGGGCCATGTTGCGGAGATGCCGGTGTTGGACTGGGGTGGACAAAAGTGAGAAGTCGCACAGCACCAGGTTATAGTCCAACAGTTTTATTTGAAATCACAAGCTTTCGGAGCTGCTGCCCCTGACGAAGGGGCAGCAGCTCCGAAAGCTTGTGATTTCAAATAAAACTGTTGGACTATAACCTGGTGTTGTGCGACTTCTCATTTCAGAGGGTAGTTAAGAGTCAACCACATTGCTGGGGGTGTGGAGTCACATATAGGCTAGACCAGGTAAGGACAGTAGGTTTCCTTCCCCTAAGGACTTTAGTGAACCAGATGGGTTTTTACGACAATCTGATAGTTTCATGGTTACCATTACTGATACCAGTAATTATTGAGAGGTCGCACAACACCAGGTTATAGTCCAACAGTTTTATTTGAAATCACAAGCTTTCGGAGCTATCACTCCTTCCTCAGGTGAACCAGTAATTATGCCAGATTTTTATTTAATTAACTGAATTTAAATTTCCCAGCTGCCGTGTTGGCGATTTGAACTCACATCTCTGGATCATTAGTCCAGGTCTCTGGATTACTAGCCCAGAGACATTACCACTACGCTATCATTCCCAGTAATTACTCCCCCCCCCCACCCCACCAACCACTAGTCCTACCTGATCCTCTGCTGCGTCCTTCTGTCGGGCGGGAAACCTGGAAAAAAATTTTAAAAACACGGCCTGCAATTAAAACAGCAGGGTTTTCGGGAAACCTGTACAATGCATCGCTTGGTTAATATTGGAGCCCATTTCTTCCACATGGCAATTAATGGTGGGCAGATGTTCTCTTAGCACTTTTATTACAGGATTCGGACCTGAGTTAATTTCTTTGTGAGTGCTCAGCAAACAAAAATTGCAGCTCAATTTCCTAGTTCCAATGAGATGGATGTAGAGTGAAGAGGGATCTAAAGAAAATTCATTCTTCGTTTTAATTGACTGAGTTTTCACTTAGTTCCAGTATGATAATGTTGCCTTGACCTGGCTTCACTATAGAAATATATCTTTTTTTTTAATTGAGGGAAGTAGTAAGAGCCAAGGCCCAAGGCCCAAGTGCAGGATGCCACAGAAGTGTAGGAGTGAAAACAAGATAAATCAAATCAGTAAGTAATTAGGCAATATCAAGCTTGGGTTTTAACAGGAAGGAAGGACTAAGTAACCTCCTAGCAAATCCAGTTTGGCGGTCCAGGGACCAAATTAGTTAGAGCAGGAGTCTGTGTGGCCAGTCTACAGTTATAGCACAGGCTGGGATGTTTGTTAAACTTTGTTATAAGTACCACAGTTGTCAGTTTGTAAACATCTGACTCCAGCAATCTGCTATCATCAATTTTCTTTAGTACTAAATATTAAATAAATAAGGAAATATTCCTGTATGGCCCAGAGACTTACCTGCTGAAGGCCTCGGTCTTGTTGTCCTTTGTCAGATCTTTGGGTGCTGCAGCAGTATCCGCTCTGCAGCACTGCTGTAGTTTCCTAGTTGGCACTGGTGGAAATCCCTCTTTTTTTTAATTCATTCGTGGGATGTGGGCATTGCCTGCAAGGCCAGCATTTATTACCCATCCCTAGTTGCCCTTGAGAAGGTGGTGGTGAGCTGCCTTCTTGAATACAACTGAGTGGCTTGCTTGGCCATTTCAGTGAGCAGTTAAGAGTCAACCACGTTGCTATGTGTCTGGAGTCACATATAGGCCAGACCAGGTAAGGACGGCAGATTTCTTTCCCGAAAGGACATTAGTGAACCAGATGGGTTTTTATGACAATCCGGTAGTTTCATGGTCACCATTACTAGCTTTTAATTCCAGATTTATTTAAATTTAAATTCCAAAGCTGCCATGGTGAGCATTTGAACTCATGTCTCAAGTGGATTACTAGTCCAGTAACATAACCACTATGCTACCGTTCCCACTGGGGCAGACACAGAGGGGCGGGTGGAACTCTGCCTCGAAGAGGAAAATCTAGGCCACAATGTTGAGAGAAATCAATAATGCAGATGGGAGCAGGCTATTTGAATTGGACTGTGAGCATTAAACTAGATAACACAAGTAAAAATTAATAAGCTTCAAGCAAGAATTGAGATTAGAAGGAATTTTCTCTCCTATATAGTTGTGAATATGTGGAACTAACATGTTTATTTAAACACTTGGGGGGTGACTTTAACTGGGAGCATGTTTCGGGCAGGCAACGGGCGGGGGAGCATCGAGCCCCACTCCCCTGATGACATCAATTTGAGGCCTGGGCTGTTTTAACTCCCAGGCCTCATTTTCATCCCACCGTCCAGTTGCCCACTCAAAACAGGTGAAAAGAAGCATCTGACTGTCAGCCAACTGGTTAAAATCTCCCGCCCGGAGGCCACCCGCTGGCTGGTAGGTCAGTGGAGGGAGGGGGTTTCAGCAGGGTCTCACAGATGGCAAGGTGGGCCAGGGGGTGAGGGGGGTGGCGGGGGTGAGTCCGGGTCAGCAGAGCCCCAGACTTTCCCTGTGGGGCCCAGAGGAACACTCCTTCTCCTCCTGCCCCACAAAGAAAAGTTTAACACTTACCTTTTGTAGCCACTTCAGTCTTCAGAGCGACTTTCACTGAGCGGTCCTGCCACCGTGGGCACCCGGCTCCGACTTCAGAAAAGAAGTCAAAGAAAATCAACCAAATGAATGTTTAAAGCCTCTGGAAATGTATAAAGTAGTCAGACTCATTTGCTTTAGAAGTAAAACAGAGATAGCTAAATGAGGTGATGTTCTCACTTCTTCTTCATTTTAGAGTCCCTTGTAAATTTTACTTGTAAATATTTACCATATGGGGCATCAGTAAAATGCAAAAATTTAATCTATTAGTGAATTGTTAATAGTAAAAACAATACTTACTCAGCAAAATTGTGAAAGCTTCTGCATCTTAATTAACTTTAATGGAGCATCAAAGTTATAACTGGTATCTAAAATTAAGCAGGTGCTTTATTAATTTCATAACCACAAGGAATAACAATTGTTTCATGCAAGGTCACGTGTTTATGTATAACATCAGAATGATAATGAGAGGGATTTAACTAAGATTAACAGATACCCAACCAGCTCCTTTCTTTAGTTAAACTCAACTGTGATATTACCTCAAGGAGTTGCAATAGATCAAAATGCTAATATACGATTCATTTAATTTGTCATATTTTATAATTGCAATGTAAACATTGCTCAAACAGGTCACAGAATATTATTCAATCAGCTTCATAGAATTTATAAATACCTTATTTAACAGGGCTGCACTGCACATTGTCTATTTATACAGTTAGTGCTCTGGGAGCTATTTTTCATAGTTCCATGCTTGGATTGTAATAAAGACGTAACATAATTAAAGCAATACATTTTAATCAGGAGTGGAAACTAGGAATAATTAGGTAACTTTAAACTTCAGGTTCAGATTTATCTTGTGAGGGTTTGTATTTTAGATGCTCTGAACTACAAGGGGCAAAATATGAGAGCAGGTTCAATTTTTTTTCAAAAATGGACTCTAAATTAATTCAATGAGGAAAGGTCAAAGATATGAAATGCAAAAATTTGCCGCCGCATTTGCCTACATCAGAACGACACTTTTAAGGTGATTCATTGGCTGTGAAGTGCTTTGGGATGTCCTGCGGACATAAAAGTCACTATATAATTGCAAGGTCTTCCTTTCTTCAAGGAGACTGTGTAGATTGCTATTTGTATAGTTTTATGATCCTTGATTCTTCAATTTTTCTACCTATTACTTGGAATCTACTGTGAGTAATGTTATTCTGCAAAGGCTTAATGGGCCAAATCTTCCTGGAAAAATAACGGCGAGTTCACGACGCATACTGTTATTAATGCGCAAATCAGCCAGCAAGTTCAGGGGAATAAGAGATATGTTGTGAGTTGCGAACTTGCTCAACTATTATCTCCTCACATTTCCATCACCTGCGGGCCTACTACTCACAATGCTCGCCTACACGGCTTCCCTTCGCTACCTACAATCACTGCACCACACAGTCTCCACTTCCTACTTACACAGTCTGCACCTCCTATTCTCACCTCTATTGAAACCCTCACTTCCTCACACCTCACCTCTTGGACATAACATATGCATTATTTGACCATGACAGGCATATTCTCAAAACAGCTCACACGGCTGTTACAAACAAACTCCCTTCTTTGTTGAAAGAAAAGGTTGCACACAACTTCTGGCAGCAGATGATGACCGGAGAAACCAGAGGCCGCCTGAACACCTTCTCCTCACTTGAGGAGGGTGTGCTGGATATCACGGGCAAGTCTTGTCCACGGCGAGTGGCAACCCTGGAAGTGACGTCATGCAGGGTCTCTTCACGCCTTACCCTTTTTTTACCTTCTCACTACTATCTCACCCTACATAGACTGCATGACAAACTGCAGCTTCTTTCTGGTCTCCCTTCACACTAAAAGCTAACCCTGTCCATTTCTTTCATTTCAAGCGCTTAAAATGTCGAGGCCCCTGTACCAGTGCAGGAAATTAAGGGCATCCTTCCTGAAGATGCAGTGTCATTTGACCATAGCAAGCATCAATGACTGGCTCCACACGTACTTTAAAGGATAGACTAGCAGAAGGCTCTTCACGCGGTGAATCACCAGCTACAAGTGTGCAGGAGTTAGGGCAGGGGATAAGATGCCACAGGTGCCAGCTCACTGAAGGGTAAGATCGCATGCTAGATCTGCTGCAAAGAACTCAGATGATGACTTTGAGGGCACAGACTTCCAAAGGTGGCTGATGGGAATACACCAGGAAATTCTAGGTGCACTGGGCAGCCTGCCAGCAAGCTTGCACATAATGGCTGAGAGCGTGATGGAGTCTCTGATGACAGCGCCGATAGCTTCATGGCAGCTCACACTGCTGCCACCTTGATTCTGGGAGCCAACGTTGATCAGGGCTTCCGCACTCTGTTCTCGCGCAGAGACGGCGCTGGGACAAAATAATTTCACTGAAGGGTCTGACAACCAGACTCGGACTGTTATTTAAATATTATAATGAGCTTCCTGAATTATTCTGGCATGAGCGCTGGACTCCTATGGCAGGCAGCACCTTTCTGTTGCGGGATGGGCTTGCGCGCGCCGCCCTCCATATTGGACCCTTAGGCACCCATTTTATGCCTGAAACAGGTGGCCTTGGAGACTGCCTGAACATAGCAGTAATCCAATGATGTCATGCTAATCAGGGTCCTATGACACGATTAGGACCCCAATGTGCCAAGGGACTTCCCAGCAACCCTTGGTGGTAAAGGCTGAAATCGACAATTGGAAGGTAGATTTAAAGCACCTTCAGACAAGAATGTTGAGTACTTCTGGTGAATTTCGTAGTTGAGGGCTATGGAAGGATTTGCAAATTCAGTACTGATTATAATTCTTGGCAGAATTCTTTGTCTTCAGGAAGGGTGAGTGAGGAGAGGAGGATTGGAAGTAATTCCAGAAACCCAATTTTGGGCAGAAGAGGAAAAGGAACAGCATCAGCAGCAGTAGCAGCAAGGAGAACATGCTGGAGCTGCAGCAGGTACAATCAGATCACTTCTTAGGAGGTGGATTGCTTACAGGTGACCATATCCTCCACAATCCTCCAGCGACAAGTGCTCTAACCGTTGTCGACTTGTGTGCCTCAAATTAAAATCACCCCTTGGGAGTCTGGCACCAGAAATGTGACTCCTGAATTTTTATTTATTCATTCACGGGATGTCGCTGGCAAGGCCAGCATTTATTGCCCATCCCTAATTGCCCTTGAGAAGATGGTGGTGAGCCTGCCTTCTTGAACCGCTGCAGTCTGTGTGGTGCAGGTACTCCCACATTGCTGTTAGGGAGGGAGTTCTAGGATTTTGACCCAGCAACGATGAAAGAACAGCAATATATTTCCAAGTCAGGATGGTGTGTGAATTGGAGGGCAACATGGAGGTTATGGTGTTCCCATGCGACTGCTGCCCTTGTCCTTCTAGGTGATAGAGGTCACAGGCTTACCATGTCTAAATTGTGACAGACAGAAAATACACACAGATGTACCCATTTTATAACGATAAATAGATGGATAGATGGATGGATGGATGGATGGTTGGATGAAATGTGTGGCACATTTTAATTGAAGTGAACTTGAAAGTATTGACTTGGATTATTTTGGATGATTAATTTGAACCCAGTTTCAACAACTACCACCAGATAAGTTATTTCCCCTAGGTAGTGAGTTGCTATTTAATAATTTGCTTACTTTACAATGCAATATAAATGTGTCAGATTTGATAACACTCGGAGCTCCAAGGTATTACAGAACCACTTCTCCTTTATGGTGAGGTAGGCCTCCAGCTGCATGACCAATTGCATATGAGATTCACAACAAATAAATTTCACCTGTTGCAACTCAGATCCCATTTATAACTCGGGTGTGCTTTCTAATCTCATTTACCAACAGCAGTGGTCGTGTTTTCAGCTCAAAGACTGCCCAGTAGTCATTGAATATTTAATTTGGTACCAACCAGTGTAAAATGTAACAAATGGGAGGTCAGTGACTTTGCTGCCATCAAAGTCATTTTTGACTTTTAAAAAGCACAATGTACCAACAGCACAGCACCTATTTATAGAACTCATTTTAAACAAGGCTGATTAACTTTGGCATTTTGTAGGGTAGTTGCCCCATTTGTATTTATTTCTATACTTTTATTTTAATATATTTTTGTTTTAAATGTGAGCATTAATTATTGCATTGGTATTATTGTCTGGGAAGTTAACAAACCCCAACATGCTGAATTAAAACTAATTGATTATCATTTAACCACATGGCTTCTGTTACTTTTACTATTTTAGATGTGTATGCTAATTCAGCTCACACATATTGTTGGGCTTTAAGTAATCACTGTTTTAAACACATGAAAGGAAAGGGGCCATGAAATTCAATAAGGCCCGAAAACGAGCGCGGGCGCCGCGATGCGAGGTACCCCTGTGCCCATTCAGAAAGCACAGGCAACATATCAATTTGGTGCTGCCTGCTACTTTACATGATAGGAGTGCACAGCCTAGTGACTAACGCACTGCTGACAGGCTGTGCGCTCAGCAGGGGGCCCAAGTCCGTGTCGCTGGAGCGTGGCTGGCTTTACTTAAAGCTAGCCTGTTCCTTTTCAAGGCAGTCTCTAACACTTAAAGCTAAACTGTCTTCTGCACATAAAAATTGCTAAAAGTGCTTCAGCACTAAGACAAATGGCTCAACAGGCCAGGGAAAGGGCAGCCAGGGTCTCGGACGCAGCACTCAAGGCCTTGGTGCAGGGGGTCAACACTGGAAGAGAGGTCCTCTCCCCACAGGGGGCCAGAAGGCCCTCCAGAAAGAAGGATGTGGGACCAGATCACCGAGGCCCCAGTGCCCAAAGAAGTTTCATGATCTCAAATCAGTCGTCAAGGTCAGTGAATACATCTTCAAAAGCCATCTCCTACCAACTGCATCACTAGCCTCACACACTGGTCATTGTACGGCACCCCCCCGGCCCACACCATTCAATTATCAACAATCTGTACCAAACACGAGGCACATCTCCCATTCCTAGCTTCACCTCACCCCCTTGGAGGAGACGGTGCTGGCCATTCTTGACAGGGGCATGGCTGAGCCCTTGGCCAGCGGCAGGGTTGAAAGGATACATTATCGTCCTTCTCAAATGCACCTCTTGTTTTACCGCACTTCCCTCACAACAACTCTACTCTTGTGTTTTCCTCAATTCACAAACCCAAGAAATTCAGCCTGCCCAGCCAGTGGGTGACCAAGAAGAGGGAGAGGAGAGTGAAGAAGAAGAAACACTGTCACTCGATTTCACACTCCCAGCCACCAGCTACTCGAGGTCGTCTGGGTTAGCACTGCGTAGGAGCACTAGGACAGGCAAAGGCACATGGAAGACAGGCACTAAGGGAATGCACGAGGATGATTAGTTTACATTTGTATGCAATATGTCATGCTTTGATTTATAAATTTATAAATTTGGTTTGGAATGTTTATTTTGTGTTGGCTTTTATTTTTGCATTGTGGCCAAGCGAACGCTGCGATGGTCAGTAGCAGAGGGAAGGTAAGGTGTAAGACTGTTGGTGAATGGGGAATTGCTCTCTGAAGCAACTGATTTGTGCAGAAGCCTTGAAACCAGGACAAAGTACTTCAGCACCTGCCACACTGCTCCCTGTTGACTTTGAAGAACTCTAGAAACCACATAACACTTGTACAATCATAGCAACAGCCAGTAGAAATCAATCAGCAACTAACCTGAAAGTAGTTGATGATCCCTTTAAATAGCGCGGGTTCAGCTGTGCGAGCTTACGAGAGGGCGTTAGCTGGAGTGCCAAAATGGCAGTGCTGACGTCAAATCAGCATTACACGGTGATTGACGCCATGATCTGTCTACTCTGGATATTTCTGGCAGACGCTCACTGTGCACGTGCTAATGCCCTCACCAATATGGCATCCAGCGCGACTCGCACCAGAAGTCTGCGCGCGTGCCATAGGCGAAATTTTGGATATGCAAGGGCAGTCATAGCACCCAAAAAAACAAGCACGACTGATCCGAATTTTGCGCCCAGTGTATTTGATCAGAATTCCTAACACAACTTACGACACCTAACTCAGCCAGTTAATGCACACGGTAGGTAAATCATGGTGAGCCACTGTTCTGCTTCTCTGGATCATACTGTATGATCAAAGATCTGGTCCAGGAGTTGTGAGGTGATTTATTTTGATGGCCAAAAGCTTTCTCACAATAAAGACTCATATCATTTTACACAGCACTTGTATTACATTGAGGTACAATAACACTGGCATGTAGACATAAGAGTTGCACTGATCTATGATATTAGAAATTAGTTAACCAATCATTGGTTCAGTCTGGGCTGCATAAAACTCATGCAACAATTGAAATCTCAATTTTACGGGATAGGAATGAATGCAAAATAAACAAAGCTGTTAAAACAAACATCTGAGGGAAGGTTTGACTTTAAAATTCAGTGAGATGTCTTGACCCTTAATATATCCAGGCACGTATTGTGTTGGATCTATGGTTGTGATGAAATGCCATGTTAAGAGTGATGAGCTACACGTCCTTTCTGAGTATAATTTTAATCCATGTCATGGATGTTTTTTAAACTGGTTGCAAGCACCTCAGTACAGAATGGTGCTCATCCTGACTAGATTTGGTGGCAGTGACCTACAGTTGCTGAAATTTGCAGGGTGGGTCATCTCAATGTAAGTGCAGTCTTCCGCCTCAACTTTAGTGGGGTCAGGGGGTGTCCAGTGATTTGAATGTTTTCGGCAGTCTTGGGGCACAGCTGGGGACATCCTTACCCAACCCTGCTGAAGGGGTTGGAAAGTCCAAAGAATCCCGGTCCGGGGGGGAGGTGTTGGGTGGGGGAGGTGGTGGGTGAATGATCTTTCCCTCTGGAAGTAAGTTTTAGCTTTCCTTGACCACTTTAAAGCTGAAAAACCTTTCCTGGGCAAATTTCAGGAGTCCAGGCCAGAATCCCAGCCTTCACTCCTGTGTGGACCCCACATCTAACCTTGGTCAGCCGGTATACCTGTTATCATGGCATTCAATTTTTATGCTACCATCAAATTTCGAGATTCCCCATGTTGCCTGTGTAATATAAGTCAGGGTGCCATCTGAGCATGCGTGCTTCAGGTGAATTACACCAATTTTAGGAAAGCCGGGAAGTTCATTCAGTTTGGCATGGCTTTCCGGCAATAGTGTGATAGAACCATACAGGTTAATCAAATTGCTGGTTTTCCTAAAGTGTAGGGTGCAATAGATGGCATGGAGGACTGTGAACTGCTATGGTTAAACAACCTTAGATTTCTGAATGCCACTCACTGAACGTACCCTCCTCTTTCCTCCCCCCCCTCCTCTTCCCTCTCCCCCTCCTGCTGACCACCCAAATTCCTTTTCTGGCTCCCATGTTAGCTGACATTGTTAACGGTTCTCTCTCCTCAGGTACTGTCCCCCTCTCCCTTAAATATGCTGTCATCACCCCCTCCTCAAGAAACCAACACTTGACCCCGCCATCCTTGCAAACTACCGTCCCATCTCCAACCTCCCTTTCCTCTCTAAAGTCCTTGAACATGTTGTCGCCTCCAAAATCCGTGTCTATCTTTCCAAAAACTCCATGTTTGAATCCCTCCAATCAGGTTTCCGCCCTTGCCACAGTACCGAAACGGCTCTCATCAAAGTTACAAATTACATCCTTTGTGACTGTGACAAAGGTAAACTATCCCTCCTCGTTCTTGTTGACTTGTCTGTAGCCTTTGATATGGTTGACCACTCCATCCTCCTCCAACGCCTCTCCACCGTTGTCCAGCTGGGTGGGACTGCACTCGCCTGGTTCCATTCTTATCTATCTAATCGTAGCCAGAGAATCACCTGCAATGGCTTCTCTTCCCGCTCCTGCATCGTTACCTCTGGTGTTCCCCAAGGATCTATCCTTGGCCCCCTCCTATTTCTCATTTACATGCTGCCCCTTTGCGACAGCATTCGAAAACACAGCATCAGTTTCCACATGTACACTGATGACACCCAGCTCTACCTCACCATCACTTCTCTCAACCCCTCCACATTCTCTAAATTGTCAGACTGCTTGTCTGACATCCAGTTCTGGATGAGTAGAAATTTTCTCCAATTAAATATTGGGAAGACCGAAGCCATTGTTTTTGGTCCCCGCCACAAACTCCATTCCCTAGCCACTGACTCCATCCCGCTCCTTAACATCTGTCTGAGGCTAAACCGCACAGTTCACAACCTTGGTGTCATATTTGACCCTGAAATAAGCTTCCCACCACATATCCACGGAATAACTAAGACCGCCTAATTCCACCTCCATAACATCGCCCGTTTCCACCCTTGCCTTAGCTCATCCGCTGCAGAAACCCTCATCTATGCCTTTGTTACTTCTAGACTTGACTATTCCAACGCACTCCTGGCTTGCCTCCCACGTTCTACCCTACGTAAGCTTGAGGTCATCCAAAACTCGTCTGCCCGTGTCCTAACTCGCACCAAGTCCCATTCACCCATCACCCCTGTGCTCGTTGACCTACATTGGCTCCCGGTTAAGCAATGCCTCGATTTCAAAATTCTCATCCTTGCTTTCAAATCCCTCCACTGCCTCACCCGTCCCTATCTCTGTAATTTCCTTCAGCCCCACAACCCCCCTGAGATATCTGCGCTCCGCTAATTCTGCCCTCTTGAGCATCCCTGATTATAATCGCTCAACCATTGGTGGCTGTGCCTTCTGTTGCCTAGGCCCTAAGTTCTGGTATTCCCTCCTTAAACCTCTCCACCTCTCTACCTCACTTTCCTCCTTTAAGACGCTCCTTAAAACCTACCTCTTTGCCCTAATTCTCCTTATGTGGCTCGGTGTCAAATTTTTTGTCTTATAATACTCCTGTGAAGCGCCTTGGAACGTTTTACTATGTTAAAGGCGCTATATGAATACAAGCTGTTGTTGTTGTTGTTACAGAGAAGACTAGGGGAGACCTGACAAAGGTCTTTAAAATTATGAAGGGGTTTAATAGGGTGGATGTGGAGAAATTGTTTCCACTTGTGGTTGAGGCCAGAACAAGGGGGCATGAATATAAGCTAGCCACTGACAGATCAAATAAACAATTTAGGAGGAATTCATTTACGTAGAGAGTAGTGAGAATGTGGGACTCGCTGCCATGTGGAATGGTTGAAGCCGGGAGAGGTGAGAATGTGGGACTCGCTGCCATGTGGAATGGTTAAAGCTGGGAGTGGTGAGAATGTGGGACTCGCTGCCATGTGGAATGGTTAAAGCTGGGAGTGGTGAGAATGTGGGACTCGCTGCCATGTGGAGTAGTTGAGGACGGGAGTGGGGAGAATGTGGGACTCGCTGCCATGTGGCGTGTTTGAAGCCGAGAGAGGTGAGAATGTGGGACTTGCTGCCATGTGGAATGATTGAAGCCGGGAGTGGTGAGAATGTGGGACTCGCTGCCATGTGGAATGGTTGAAGCCGGGAGAGGTGAGAATGTGGGACTCGCTGCCTTGTGGAGTAGTTGAAGCCGGGAGAGGTGAGAATGTGGGACTCGCTGCCATGTGGAATGATTGAAGCCGGGAGTGGTGAGAATGTGGGACTCGCTGCCATGTGGAATGGTTGAAGCCGGGAGAGGTGAGAATGTGGGACTCGCTGCCATGTGGAATGATTGAAGCCGGGAGTGGTGAGAATGTGGGACTCACTGCCATATGGAATGGTTGAAGCCGGGAGAGGTGAGAATGTGGGACTCACTGCCATGTGGAGTAGTTGATTCCGGGAGAGGTGAGAATGTGGGACTTGCTGCCATGTGGCGTGTTTGAAGCCGAGAGAGGTGAGAATGTGGGACTCACTGTCATGCGGAGTAGTTGAAGCCGGGAGAGGTGAGAATGTGGGACTTGCTACCATGTGGAATGATTGAAGCCGGGAGAGGTGAGAATGTGGGACTCACTGTCATGCGGAGTAGTTGAAGCCGGGAGAGGTGAGAATGTGGGACTTGCTACCATGTGGCGTGTTTGAAGCCGAGAGAGGTGAGAATGTGGGACTTGCTGCCATGTGGAATGGTTGAAGCCGAGAGAGGTGAGAATGTGGGACTCGCTGCCATGTGGCGTGTTTGAAGCCGAGAGAGGTGAGAATGTGGGACTCGCTGCCATGTAGAGTAGTGGAAGCCGAGAGCATTGATGCATTTAAGGGGAGAGATACAGGGGCAGGGTGGGAAAAGATCATTCGAGTAGGAAGTGGCTTGTGTGGAGTATAAACAGCAGCACTGACCAGTTGGGCCAAATGGCCTGTTTCTGTGCTGTAGATTTTATGAAATGTAATTCTATGCAAAGTGTGACCAGATGCAAAGAATTCTGCATATCAGTGGCAGATTTGCTCGAGAGTACCATGATGTTTTATGCTCAGGAATTCTGCCCTCCTTGCTCTCTTCAAAGAAGAATCTGAAGTAACCAGATGGCTTGTGTGCAACAAAGCAGAACCCCTGCTGCCATGGATCATGACTCCTCTACAAGTTGCAACAACAGCAGCCGTGGAGTGTGATAATGAGGCATATGCTTCAACAAGAGCTGTAATTGAGAAAACTACAGGGGTCTTAAAGGGGCACGTTGCTGTCTTGATAGGTCGTGAGGGACTCTGTAATATGCTAACGAGCTGGCATCCCGCATAGTGGTTGCTTGCAGGGTCCTGCACAATTTTGCAGTCCAAAAAGGTTTGGACATGGAGTTTCCTGGGGATTGGGCACAGCTGCTTTAGAGGCAGAGGAGCATTGAGGGGAGCATCAGATGAACCAGCATCTGGTGGATTCCTCAGTAACAGTGGCAAGTGTCATCAGAACTCAAATAATTAATGAAGCATCCTCCTCAGTTTAAGTGTCTTGCTGTGTCACCCCTGCCATTATTCCATTATCCTCATCTTCAGTTCAAACCCAAAACTTTCCGTTCAAACATATCTTGGGACCTCACATCATGCCAGACATTTCCGCCCATCACATACCTGCTATTACTAACATGCTCTTTGAATAATTGGGCACAGAATAAGTGCATCTGGTCTGTTATTATCACCAAAACAAATACCAAGAGTAGCCATCCTACTTGTTCTACCATGCCTCCCCTGGGTGTCTAACTTTGTTTTGCTTTCTCGTCTACTAGTGCTTCCCTAGTGTGAATTGAGGGCAAGTATCACAAGAGGTGGTTGGTAATGTGGCAAACTTTGGCGGGATCTGGAGGGCATGCGAAGGCAAAATCCCAATGGCATTGATTATCAGGACCAATGTCTTTGAAATGCAGCAATAGCTTTAAATGCATACTGCAACACTGCACTGATGGCCGGAAAAAACAAAAACAGTTTGCCAAATACTTTTGAATTGAGATTGACATATTCTGACATAATTGAACATCCTGGCTGCGAAATTGGGAGGTCTAGCGCCAGCCGTTAAGGCCGGTTTTGCTGAAAAAATGGCGGCCACCTCGCTTCCGCCTGCTCCCGGCGAGGAGCGCGGCAGCCGCCATTTTGGGGAGGTCGTTAATGCTGCTGTTGCCTGCGCTTGCCGCCCACATGTAACTTATGAAAATTATGATGTCAATCGGCGTGCACAGCCTGAATTGACGCACGACTGTGATTTTGGATGTCGCCTCTCTTAATACTGCCCTCTCCAAACCACGCGCAGTAGAACATGCATGCAGCAGTACTACAGAGCCACTGCCAGCACTTCTTAAAGGGACACACACATCTTTCAGGTAAATTTAGATTTTAACTTTTGGTATTTTGATACTTATTGGACTAGTGGCTGGTGCAATACATTTAAAAAGATGTAAAAGTGTGCAGGGAGTGCTGTGTGCAAGACCCTAGGTGTCCTTGCCCTGGCTTGTTGAGCCATTTGTGTTCATGCTGAAGCACTTTTACCATTTTTTTACATGCAGAAGGCAGTTCAGCTTTAAGAGTTGAAGACTGCCATTTGGGAATTATTTTTAATTTGTTTTTCAGAAGGCAGTTGAGCTCTAAGGGCTAAAGACTGCCTATTTTTAATTTTTTTTTTAATTTTTATAAGGCAGTTCCCCTTTAAGGGCTTGAGACTGCTTTCCAAAATGACAGGCTAGCTTTAAGACAACGCTGCCTTGCTCCAGGGATGCTACGGCCACGCTACATTGGGCCTTCAGCTGAGAGAACCGCCGGTAGGTTCTGCGCTCCGATCATTTGAATCAGCACCAAAATAACGGTGCTGCCTGCGTTCTTTTTACAGGAGGGAGTTAGCCTTGCCCCGCGGTGGCACCGGCTGTTCTTGGTCGCTATCGGATTTCTAGGCCAGGATCTTTCAAAATAAGTAACCATAATTTAAGATCTTCAGCAAGCATAGAATAATGGGATTATCCTTCTATTTATGTTGTCTATCAGGTTAGTCAATACACAACATAAAGCACAGGGGGTTAGGATAATTAGAAAATGATTCAGTGTCTCGCCAGTCAAAATGGAAATAATAAATCAGAGCTTCGGGGCTGGAATTTAAAGTGAGTTCAGCCAACCTTTAGAAATATTAGAATTACAAAGTATTAATGATTTTTTGGGGGGGAATTATTACAATGCTTCTTAAGATGTTATTATAAGTGTTGCAAGAAAACTTTCTTGACTGGTAATAGGAATCATTTGAAAGCAATAGTAAATTACTGGCAGTACATTTATTGTCACTTCTGAGACTTGCAGAAGCACGTCTGTGTCAAGATAAATATTCCAACAGGCATGGGTTTTTTGAGGTTGTGCTGAAGATACTACAGATGTTCTCGAGGTCCAAAGATATCTGAAGTTCCAATGATAATCACGTATTAAATTGGCAGAAACTCATTTTAAGTGTTAGACGAAGAAAAGCAGTTTTATATTTTGAAAATTTAAGATATTACTTTAAACTGCACGGGGTAAAAATTCAGTTGGTTGCGCCTCCCGTTAGCGCCTTAAGAGGGCGCTAATGGGGCGCAAAGCCGCTAACGCCCGGGCGGAGCGATGTTTGCGCCACTCGGGAACTTAACTTGACATTGTGCGGCGGCGCTAAAACTTACCACTGCGACCACCTGCGCGCGCAGATTGTGATGTCATTCCATGGTGCAACGCCCTTGTGGCGCCCCGGAGCGGAAATTGAGTGGCGCCCCCTGCCTTACCGCCTGGCACTTCCAACGACCAGAAGACTGGAACGCTATCAATCGCTGTGGGGCTGGGGGGCGCTATTTAAAGGGGGCCTCTTCCTGTCTTTTATTGTTGGTGGCATTTTTGAACTACGCATTCTGAGAGAGAGAGGGAGAGACTTCTGGAGAGATTCAACGTTGTGTGAAGGAGTTTTGGGTACTGAGCAGCACTTTGCAGGTTCATTTTGATTTGCCATTCCTTGTATCGATTTAGCAGAGACTGTGGGAGCTGCACTCTGAGCTCTTTGCCTGGTACTCTCCATTGTTCTTTCCAGCACATTTGATGTGCAAGTCTCTCCAGGCCGAGATTCAAGGCTGCAATGAACAGGATGTGGATGGAAAGCAAGATTAACCATCCCCTTTAAGAACTGGCCCATGCCATTGTGTGTGTGTTCCATTGCTGACTGACATTACATGAGCTTCGCCAGCGCTCTGAGTTAGCGCCTCACTCCTTGGCCTTTGCGCCTTAAGACAGGTGTGCAGCGCCTGCTTTAGCACTCCACTCACCTCCCGGGGCGGTAAAAGTGAAGTTTCCAGTCAGTGCCGATAATTAGCGCCAGGCGCTAATATTTGCGTCCAGACGATATTTGCGCCCCAAATGGGGCGCGACCTAATTTCTACCCCCACATATTTAAACACATCAATTAATTAAAACAGAGTTTGGTTAATCGTTTTTTTCATTCTTTTGTAATGTACTCACACAAAGTGAGGACACTGCATCACTTCAACATGTGTAGTGGATGTCAATGACATGGATGCTGTATTCCTGAAATGTTCACGGGATCAAAATATAGCAAAAAAACATGTTTTAACTTGGAAACCATTAAAAACATTTCAAAAAATGGTCAAAAGCCACAGCTTTCTCTTCTCTCTCTCTGGAAATTCTACTGGGCAGATTAGCAGGCAGTCCTCCTGCTTAACAGAACAGCTTAAACAGATGATGCTTAATGGCAAAAACCACATACAGAGAGTTCAGATCAAACCCTCACACAATCCTCATCTATGATGCGGAGATGCCGGTGTTGGACTGGGTGGGTGGACAAAAATGAGAAGTCGCACAACACCAGGTTATTGTCCAACAGTTTTATTTGAAATCACGAGCTTTCGGAGCGCTGCTCGTTCGTCAGGTGAAGTGAAGAAATACAAATCAGCAAAGCATATATAGACAGAGAACAAAGCCTGTGTAGCGTACAATGTCTGACATTGTATGCTACACAGGCTTTGTTCTCTGTCTATATATGCTTTGCTGATTTGTATTTCTTCACTTCACCTGACGAAGGAGCAGCGCTCTGAAAGCTCGTGATTTCAAATAAAACTGTTGGACTATAACCTGGTGTTGTGCGACTTCTCATTTTAATCCTCATCTATTGAGACCTGAAATGAAGCAAATGATCATTAGGGTGACAGTATTTTATTTTATAATAAATTATCTTATGAATGTAATCAATACAAATTGGATATTGGTCTAGTTGTTATGCATCTGCAATGTCTATTTCTTTGGTAGTTCAGCAGCTAAAAATGTGTTGGAGAGAAACCAGTCATTATGTAGCCTGCAAATGCTGGAAAGCTTCTGTCACTAAAATAATAATGAACAGCTTTCCTACTTATCAGACACTTTTCTATAAGTTGATATTATCTGGATAAATGTCATACACATGCATATACTACTGATCATGTTGGTGTCGATTCTATGATGGGAGACCGGGTTTGGGATTCTCCTGCCAGCGGCAGTGTTCTAGCAGGCCGGAACTTCCATCCGCCCCTCCAACATTGCCGAAACCCCGACCCAGCAGGACGTTACTGAGGCACTAGAAGAGCTGGGTACAATGGCCTAGAAATTCGGGGGACTAGCGCCAGCCGTTAAGGCTCGTTTTGATGAAAAATGATGGCTGACTCGTTTCCGCCGCTTCTGGCGGGTGCCATGGCAGCCGCCATTTTGGTCAGATCAGCAGCGCTGCCGTCATTGTCAGCGCTCGCTAGAGAAATGGAAATCAGGCAGATCGTGACAACAATGAGTGTGCAACACTGATTTGACACACGATCTGCCATTTTCAATGTCTCCGTTCCACTTACCACACTCTCTTAGTCACAACTAGCTGATCAAGCGTTCAGCAGCAGGAAGGAGCCCCCAGCAGCGTTAGTAAAAGGGATCATCAACAACAACTTGCAGCTGACATGGTTTCTCAACTTTACTGGATCTGTGTAAGTTTTGGCAACTCTTGCAGCTTTCTAAGCTTGTTAAAAGTTGCTGAGATGATAGGGAGTGTTGCTGCAAGTGGTGAATGCCTTGGGAGGAAAATTCAGTTGATTTGTGTATCCCAGTAGCGTCCTAAGAGGGCACTAACGGGGCGCAAAACAACTAACGCCTCCCGTGAAATTCAGCGTGAGGTTAGCTGCGATGGTAATCGTTGTGAAGAGAATAAGATTGGTGAAGTCAAGCGTAGGTCCCTTGCAGTCAGAATCAGGGGAATTTATAATGGGGAACAAATAAATGGCAGACCAATTAAATACATACTTTGGTTCTGTCTTCACAAAGGAGGACACAAATAACCTCCCAGAGATGTCGGGGAACATAGGGTCTAATGAGAGGGAGGAACTGAATGAAATCAGTATTTGTAGGGAAATGGTGTTAGGGAAATTGACGGGATTGAAGGCCGATAAATCCCCAGGGCCTGATAATCTACATCCTAGGGTACTTAAGGAAGTGGCCCGAGAAATAGTAGATGCATTGCTGGTCATCTTCCAAAATCCTATAGACTCTGGAACAGTTCCCATGGATTGGAGGGTAGCTAATGTAACCCCACTATTTAAAAAAGGTGGTAGAGAGAAAACGGGGAATTATAGACCAGTAAGCCTGACATCAGTAGTGGGGAAAATGCTAGAGGCCATTATAAAAGATGTAATAGCAGAGCACTTGGAAAACAGTGACAGGATCGGACATAGTCAACATGGATTTACAAAAGGTAAATCATGCTTGACTAATCTACTGGAATTTTTTGGGGATGTAATTGGTAGAATAGATAAAGGAGAAGCAGTGGATGTGGTGTATTTGGGCTTTCAGAAGGCTTTTGATAAGGTCCCGCATAAGAGTTTAGCGTGCAAAGGTAAAGCACATGGGATTGGGGATAAGGTACTGACTTGGATAGAAAACTGGTTGGCAGACAGGAAGCAAAGAGTTGGAATAAACGGGTCTTTTTCCGAGTGGCAGGTAGTAACTCGTGGGGTACCGCAAGGATCGGTGCTAGGACCCCAGTTATTCACAATATATATTAATGATCTAGACGAGGGAACTAGATGTAATATCTCCAAGTTTGCAGACGACACAAAGCTGGGTGGGCGTGTGTGCTGTGAGGAGGATGCAGAGAAACTCCAGTATGATTTGGACAGGTTGGGTGATTGGGCAGATGCATGGCAGATGCAGTATAATGTGGATAAATGCGAAGTTATCCACTTTGGTGGCAAAAACAGGAAGGCAGATTATTATCTGAATGGCAATAGATTGGGAAAAGGGGCAGTGCAACGAGACCTGGGTGTCCTTGTGCACCAGTCGCTGAAGGTAAGCATGCAGGTGCAGCAGGTGGTTAAGAAGGCAAATGGTATGTTGGCCTTCATAGCAAGAGGATTCGAGTACAGGAGCAAGGATGTCTTGCTGCAGTTGTACAGGGCCTTGGTGAGACCACACCTTGAGTATTGTGTGCAGTTTTGGTCGCCTTATCTGAGGAAGGATGTTCTTGCCATGGAGGGAGTGCAGCGAAGATTCACCAGACTGATACCTGGGATGGCAGTAATGACGTATGAAGAGAGATTGGGTCGATTGGGCTTGTATTCGCTAGAGTTTAGAAGAATGAGAGGGGATCTCATTGAAACTTATAAAATTCTAACAGGACTAGACAGATTGGATGCAGGAAGGCTGTTCCCGATGGCAGGGGAGTCCAGAACCAGGGGTCACAGTCTAAGGATAAGGGGTAAGCCATTTAGGACTGAGATGAGGAGTAATTTCTTCACCCAGAGAGTGGTGAACCTGTGGAATTCTCTACCACAGAAGGCAGTTGAGGCCAATTCATTAAATATATTCAAGAAGGAGTTAAATATATTTCTTAAGGCTAAGGGATCAAGGGATATGGGGAGAAAGCAGGGACAGGGTACTGAATTTGGATGATCAGCCATGATCGCATTGAATGGCGGAGCAGGTTCGAGGGGCCGAATGGCCTGCTCCTGCCCCTATCTTCTATGTTTCTGTGTTTCTAGTGACCCGTGGCGCTGCGCCTCCGGCGATGACGTCATCGCCGTGCGCAGCGCCCCACTCGCGCCCGGACCACGATATCCGACAGGGTCACGGGGGCCTACCTGCGGACGGGGCGGTGCAAATTAAAGGGGTGGTGCCAGGCAGCCATTTTTGTTGCTGGCCGCTTGCTAGCACCTGCCCTCGTTGCCGTCCCCGGCCTCCTGTGAAGCCCCCCCTCCCCCGTGGGGTGCTGACTGCGCTCCGTGAGCCCGGCACTTCACTTGAGTGCCGGGCTCTTTTGCCGGCACTCCGATCCCTGGTAGCCCAGATGGGCTCCGGGTTGCGCTGCGCAAGGCCCCTCCCCTTTAATAAGGGGAGGAAGGCCTGCAGTACCGCGGCGCAACGTGCCACGATATTCACTTGTAGCGCTCCAAGAGGGAGACTGGGGCACTTCCAGTACCACCCCGCCTCCCTCTTGGGGTGCTACCAGTGAATTTCGGGCGCGGGGGCGCTAACTTTTTTGGGGCGCTAAAAATAGCGCTCTGGCGAAGTTAGCACCCCAAAGGGGGCGCAGCCGAATTTTGCCCCCTTGATTCCCATTAAATGGCTTCTGCTCACAGCACTTGATCACAGTCATGGGGGCTCTGCTTGCAGTACCCCTCACGCTTGAGTATCTTCACGAGAGGGATGCTCACAGAGGGAGTAGGAGGAGGGCCAGGAGAGCTCTCAGCATGTGACCTTCCCCACCTACGGTCTTCCGAGAGCACTTCTCTTATCTCCACTTAAGTGAGATGCAGTGTATTAGGAGGCTCCGCTTCACCAAGGAGGTGGCCATAGAACTCTACCACCTCCTGCAAGTAGACCTGCAGCCTCAGAGCAGGGCGACCATGGCTCTCCTAGTGGCTCTCAAGGTCACGGTGGTCCTCAATTACTTCTCCAGAAGATCATTCCAGTCTGTAGTTGGAGACGTAGCTAACATCTCCCAGTTCGCCGTCCATCGCTGCATCCGAGAGGTCACAGAGACTCTCTACTCCAGGATTTGGGACTTCATTGTCTTCTCTCTGAAGAAAGAAGCAGCACGAGTGTGCATGTGACTTGGCAGCATAGAGGGCTTCCCCATGGTGCAGGGCGCCATCGACTGCACACACATGGCTTTGCCAATCCTGAGATCTTCCATAACCACAAAGGCTACCACTCACTTAATGTGCAGTTGTTGTGCGACCACACCCAGCGCATCATGATGGTGAATGCCCACTATCCTGGCAGCAGTTATGATGCCTTCATCCTGCGCCAGTCCGATGCGCCAGCAATCTTCCAGCCACCATGTCAAACCCAAGGGTGGCTGCTCGGAGACAAGGACTATCTGCTTTGCACATGGCTGATGACTCCCCTCCGCAACCCCACCACTCGTGGCCAGCACTCATACAATGACGGTCATGCTGCCACCAGGAACATCATCGGGATGCTCAAGCAATGCTTCCGATGCCTTGACTGCTCGGGAGGCGCCCTCCAGTACATGCTGGAGCTGGTGTCCCATTTCATGGTGGTCTGCTGCATGCTCCATAACTTGGCCATCATGAAGGCGTAGTCCTTGCCACCAGGGAATATTGGACCACCTGAGGAGAAGGAGGGAGAGGAGGAGGTGGAGGAAGAGGAAGAGGATGAGGAAGTTGAAGAGGAAGAGGAGGAGGGAGGCAGCCAGCAGCAAATCCCCATTCTGGACGGGCTGTCCGTGAATGGCTCAACAGACTCTGATTCTAGTGAATGAAACCCCAGATCCCCATTGCTCACCACTTCCCCATCATATCATCCCTCTGGCCTGGAAATCATGGGCTCCAAGCTCTGCGCAAAGTCCCATGCAATGTTCAGGCCAGACTCCTCCATGCTCCTTGACACTGACAAGAGGTTCTCTGGCAGGCTTGCCATTGCACCAAGCGTTTCTGTGTGCATGCCCATCACCCTTCTTCTGAAGGCCGCCCCATCAAGGTCATTATCTGAGTCCTGTGCAGCAGAACCCATGCGCGAATCATAAAATCATAGAAATTTACGGCACAGAAGGAGGCCATTTGACCCATCGTGTCTGTGCCGGCATAAAAAGAGCTATCCAGCCTAACCCCACTTCCCAGCTCTTGGTCCGAATCCTTGTAGGTTACGGCACTTCAAGTGCATATCCAAGTACTTTTTAAATGTGATGAGCATTTCTGCCTCTACCACCCTTTCAAGCAGTGAGTTCCAGACCCCCACCACCCTCTGGGTGAAAAAAGTTCTCAACTCCCCTCTAATCCTTCTACCAATTACTTTAGATTTATGCTCCCTGGTTATTGACCTCTCTGCTAAGGGGAAATAGGTCCTTCCTATCCACTCTATCTAGGCCCCTCATAATTTTATACACCTCAATCAAATCTCCCCTCAGCTTCCTCTGTTCCAAAGAAAACAACACCAGTCTATTCAACCTTTCCTCATAGCTAAAATTCTCCAGTCCTGGCAACATCCTCGTAAATCTCCTCTGTACACTTTCTAGTGCAGTTGCATCTTTCCTATAATGTGGTGACCAGAACTGAACGCAGTACTCTAGCTGTGGTTTAACTAGTGTTCTATACAGCTCCAGCATAACCTCCCTGCTCTTATATTCTATGCCTCAGCTAATGAAGGAAAGTATCCCGTATGCCTTCTTAACCACCTTATCCACCTGTCCTGCTACCTTCAGGGATTTGTGGACATGCACTCCTCTGTTCCTCTGCACTTCTCAGTATCCTACTATTTATTGTGTATTCCCTTGCCTTGTTAACCCTCCCTAAATGCATTACCTCACACTTCTCCGAACTCGCCCTCTGGGGAGCTGGCACCCGAGTTACCCTTTCCCCCTGGCTTGGCTGCAGCCCACTCGTGCCCGGTGACTCACCATGTGCAGATTCTGCCTCTATACTACCATCTATATTCCATGCAGTGCCATTTTCTGAGCTGGTGTCTGCGAGTGTCAGATGCAATGCTGGTGTCTCTTCTTTTTCTTGTTCGTCTCCTCCTTCACTTTAATCAACACGAGGGACATGCTGGCCTGCTGGCAGTTCATGGGTACCTGAAAGCAGAAAGGTACAAGGGGTGGGTTGTGGTGCTGGGAGGGGGTTAAAGCAAGATATCCATGCATACACCATCAGCAGCTTGTAAGTGAGAAGAGATTGTGGGATGAGGGGGAAGTGGGATGTGAAAAGAAGGATTAGATAGGACCATACCGTCATCATCAGCAACGGTTTCAACTTCTCCGCTGGCTACCGACTCCGTCACTGCCCTTCCAATAATTTCAAGCACAGATTTCTTCAGGTCGGCCTGTCTGCTGTTGCTCCCTCCAGTTATGTGCCACCTTGGCCTGCACGAGAAAGGAAAGTGTGTCAGTGAGTGTAGGGCAAGGCGTTTGGGTGATGTGCCTGCCATAGTTGAATAGCTGTCAGTGTGTGCAAGGTGTGAGATGTGGGTGTGAGTGTTGCAGCAGTGGTAAAGTTGTGAGGGTGAAGTAAAGGATGATTGTGAGGTATTTGTGGTGATAGCTAGAGATTGTTTGTAGGTGAGTGATGGGGTTGTGGTACATTAACAGTGTGTGAAGCTTGTGGTGCAGATAGAAAGAAAGAAAGACTTGCATTCATATAGAGCCTTTCACACCCACCGGACGTCCCAACGTGCTTTACAGCCAATGAAGTACTTTTTGAAGTGTAGTCACTGTTGTAATTTAGGAAACGCAGCAGCCAATTTACACACAGCAAGGTCCCACAAACAGCAATGTGATAATGACCAGATAATCTGTTTTAGTGATGTTGATTGAGGGATAAATATTGGCCAGGACACCGGGGATAACTCTCCTGTTCTTCATCGAAATAGTGCCATGGAATCTTTTACATCCACCTGAGAGAGCAGACGGGGCCTTGGTTTAACGTCTCATCTGAAAGACGGCACCTCTGACAGTGCAGCACTCCCTCAGTACTGCACTGCACTGGAGTGTCAGCCTTGATTTTTGTGCTCAAGTCTCTGGAGTGAGACTCAAACCCACAACCTTCTGACTCAGGGGCGAGGGTGCTACCAACTGTGCCACGGCTGACATGGTGAGATATGGCATTTGCTGAAGCCTACACTCACCTTGACCAGCTGTGTGAGGTCATTAAACTTTTCGGCACTGGATCCAGGTCCTGAGACCACACTGGTATCCGTGACGGAGTCAGCAAGCTTCTCCCACAACCTTCTGCAAATGGCCTTGGATTGCCTCTTGCCTTCCTGCACCACCAGAACCAAGGCCTCCAGTGGAGCATTTGGAAACTTTCTTGCTCACTCCTGTGGTTGCTGTGCCATGGCTTGTTCCACAATAACAATGAGGTGCTTCTGCAACAAAGCACCTCCCCTTTATGTAGTGCCAAACTTTATTGGCCATTAGACTGCACCCGATTTTGCCTCCCCCCCCACCCCGGTTCAGGGCTAAGCCAATCAGCAGTGCGTTTAGCGCTGAGATCAGCACTCCAATCATGTTCATGAGCATGCAGCACAAATTTTGCGTGCTGCCTGCACCACTTTGAACGGGCGCAGGCAAATAGCACTGGTTCATGACACCGTCCATTTTCCGGCCTTATCCAATTTCGAGGCCAATGTTCATTATTTGTACATTCTTTTGCTGTTTTATGTATTTTCATTGCCTTACAGAAATGGTCATTTACATCATCAGAATCTGCTCTTTCTCCCCTTCTCCACTTTTGAACTACAGCTCACAAGGAGATTTTTTTTTCTCTTATCTTTTTGTTTTTAGTTCTGATGAAAGGTATACATGCAAAATGTTAACCTGTCTTTTCTCTTCACGGATGCTGACTGACCTATAGTGTATTTCCAGCATCTTCTGGGTTTTTTATTTTAGATTTTCAGCATTTGCAGTTTTTTTTCTTTTTATTGGTGCACTATTGGTTAGTCTTACCCTGCCAGATTCTGTAAATCTGCCAGGGTACTCTCCCAGTGATGCAGGTGCAGCAAACAATACTGAGTCTGGTCACCTCCTCCTGCCAGAGCCCACCACCTTGGTTCACATGGCAGTCTGAGGGAGTGACAGAAACAGCGCCAGTCAAGAACCCGGATCCTGCCTTAACTGCCAGTATTTGCATGTGGCTGATGCAGAAGGAATGGCCAAAAGAGGTCCCTGCAAGGGCAGGAGAGGAAAATTGAGGTTGGGCATAAAAGGTAGTGTTAGTTCTCATGTGCGTTCAGCTGCATGACAGACCCCCCACCAACGTACAAGGTACGCAATACAACTTTGGGGTAAGTGGCTTTTTGCTTTTGTACCGTTTATTTGAGTAGTGCCTTCGTGTAAGACATTTTAAAAGTTGAAAAATTGTGCAGGGAGTGCAGGGAGTGCTGCTGCACATGGGAATGTATTGGCTCTTAGCAGAAGGCCTCTGACTACACCACTTGCTCCCAGTCATGGGGTCTCTACTTGCAGTCCCCCTTGTGCTGCAGCATGACAGGGAGATGGAGCAGAGGCAGCAAAGACAAGCAGCTTGAAGATGGAGGAGGAGGAGGAGGGGGAGGAAGGCTCTCAGCAGGAGACCTTACCCACCTAGGGTCTTCAGGGAGCACTTCTCGTACCTGCACCTAAGCCAGAAGCAGTGTGTTTGGAGGTTCTGCTTCACCAAGGAGGTGGTCAGATAACTCTGCCATCTCTTGGAACCAGACCTGCAGCCTCAGAGCAGGGTGACGACGGCTCTGCCAGTGGCCCTCAAGGTGACCGTGGCCCTGAATTTTTTCACCAGTGGATCCTTCCAGCTGGAGCAGGCGACATAGCTAACATTTCCTAGTTTGCTGTCCATCGCTGCAACCGGGAAGTCATAGAGGCTCTGTACTCCAGGAGAGGGGACTTCATTGTCTTCTCTCTGAACAGAGAGAAGCAGGAAGAGCAGCATGTGGCTTTGCCAGGATATCGGGCTTCCTCATGGTGCAGGGCACCATCGACTACACATACGTGGCTTTGCGGGTGCTGCATATCAATCCTGAGATGTACCGCAACCGCAAAGGTTACCACTCTTTTAATATGCAGTTGGTGTGCGACCAGGCCCAGCGCATCATGATGGTGAATGCCCGGTATCCTGGCAGCAGTCATGATGCCTTCATCCTGCGCTAATCCGGTGTGCCAGCAATCTTCCAGCCACCACGTCGAACCCGAGGGTGGCTGCTCGGAGACAAGGACCTGGCTGATGACTCCCTCCCGCAGCCCCACAACTCGTGGCCAGCAAACATATAGGCCCGTATTTTCCGATGCCTACAGGTGTGTTCGCGCTGTGTACACACCCGTAGGGACATCGGAAATGCTGGTTTCAGGCATGCGAAGCGCATGTGCTGAAAACCGGCATTTCCGATCTGTCAAGAATGCTCTTAACAGATCGGACACCTGCCCTAGAGAAGGGCCTCTGCGGGCGGATAGTTCCGCTTTGTGCAGACCCTCTGCCCGCTGAAAACTCTTAGAAATCTTACGCCTGGTAAAAAAAAATTTCACTCATTTATAATTTTAAAATACTTTTAAAAAAGGTAAGTTTATTTTTAGCCCCGTAAAAAACTTTAATTATATTTTTCAAAAAATTTAATTTTACTCATTTTAAAAACATGATTTTTTAAAAAACTTATTTAATGTTTTAGTATCTTTTTGGGGTGAGCTCCATTCATACTTTTGACGGGCCTATCTGTCAAAAATATGAAGGGAGATTCCCTTCTCCTATTGGCCGGCCTGGCCCACGTGATCCCAGGGACACTTGCGAACCGCATGCGCCCCTGGGATACGTGGGCCCTGCACATTTCAACTGTGGAGAGGCCCAGCATCGGAAGTGTCCGGACCTCGGGAGCCCTCAGGTAAGAGCGCAGATTTTTTTCCAATAGGAGGCATCCGCACGCAGGAAGCCTCCTATCGGAAATTGCAGGCCATTATGTCAGTTATCGAGGAGACCAACAGGGTTCTGAAACAATGGTTCCGCTGCATTGACCGCTCTGAAGGAGCTCTCCAGTACTCGCCGGAGCGGGTGTCCCAATTCGTGGTGGTCAGCTCCATCCTCCACAACTTGGCCATGATGAGGGCGCTGCCCTTGCCACCATTGGTTCTGCCACCACCTCAGGAGAAGGAGGAGGAGGAGGAGCAAGAGGAAGATAAGGAGGAGGAGGAGGAAGGGAGGAGGCAGCCTGCAAATCCCCATTCCGGATGGGCTGTCGGTGAGTACATCATCAGACACTGGTTCCCCTGACTGAAACCCCAGATCCCCGTTGCTCACCACTTCCCCATCCTATCATCCCTCTGTCACAGAACATCACAGCTTCCTCTTGGATACAATGCTGAAATGAAAGCCAACAACAACAAATTGTATTTATATAGTGCCTTTAACGTAGTAAAACATCTCAAGGCGCTTCACAGGAGTATTAAAAGACAAAAATGTTGACACCGAGCCACATAACGAGAAATTAGGGCTGGTGACCAAAAGCTTGGTCAAAGAGGTAGGTTTTAAGGAGCGTCTTAAAGGAGGAAAGAGAGGTAGTGAGGCGGAGAGATTTAGGCAGGGAATTCCACAGCTTAGGGCTTTGGCAGCTGAAGGCACAGCCACCAAAGGTTGAGCGATTATAATCAAGGATGCTCAAGAGGGCAGAATTAGAGGAGCGCAGATATCTCAGGAGGGTTGTGGGGCTGAAGGAGATCACAGAGATAGAGAGGGGTGAGGCCATGGAGTGATTTGAAAACAAACAAAACAAACATTCCAAACATAGTTTATAAATTAATAATTCCAATATAACATTACAAAGTCAACTAATCACCCTGTGCGTTCCCTTAGTGTCCATCTTTCGTGTTCCTCTGCCTATTCTACTGCTTCTACGCAGTGCTACCCAATAGTTGTAGCATAGCTGGTGGAAGGCTGCTGACTTTCCGTGGGGGAGACTACAGATGGCCTTGCAGAACGACATCAAGCAGCTCTGGGCCTAGAAGGTCCGGCTGTGGACTGCACCACCTCGGCACGGGTGGCAGCAGTATGGGCTGGGTGGCTGACAGGCAATTGAAATGGCACTGACTGAGTGGCAATGGTGGGAGTACGAATGCTGTCATCCTGGGAGAGGACAGCAGGTTCAACTTCCACGGAGCCACTGCCACTCCCCCGGGACAGTGTCTCAGCATTCCTAGCCATCTGTTGGAGCAGATATTGCTGGACTGCTGTGAGACCCTGCAAGCCCCTTTCCACACTCATAAACACAGCCATGATGGCAGCAGTCTGCGCTTATGCCAAGCATTTCTGTGTGCATGCCCATCACCCATCTTCTGAAGACCGCCCCATCGAAGTACTCATCTGGATCCTGTGCAGCAGAACTCATGTGAGACCTCACCCTCCGGGAGCTGGTAGCCTGCACTATCCTTTCCCCCTGGCCTGGCTGCAGCCTACTCATGCCCCGTGACTTACCACATGCAGATCCCACCTCTATACGAAGCTCTAAAGTATGCAGAGCACCATTTTCTGAGCTGGTGCCTGGGAGTGTCAGATCGAGTGATGGTGCCTCGTCTTCTCCATCACTCTCCTCCTCTAGTTCTTGCTGAAGAGGTTGGGCTGCTGGCAGTTCTTGGGTATCTGAAAGGAGAAAGGCACAAGGGTCGGGTTGTGATGAGGTGAGGTGGTGGAAAGCAAGATGTCCATGCATAGAAGCATAGAAACATAGAGGATAGGAGCAGGAGTAGGCCATTCAGCCCCTCGAGCCTGCTCTGCCATTCAATGAGATCATGGCTGATCATCCAAATTCAGTACCCTGTCCCTGCCTTCTCCCCATATCCCTTGATCCCTTTAGCTTTAAGAAATATATTTAACTCCTTCTTGAATATATTTAATGAATTGGCCTCTACTGCCTTCTGTGGTAGAGAATTCCACAGGTTCACCACTCTCTGGGTGAAGAAATTCCTCCTCATCTCAGTCCTAAATGGCTTACCCCTTATCCTTAGATTGTGACCCCTGGTTCTGGACTCCCCGGCCATCGGGAACATCCTTCCTGCATCTAGTCTGTCTAGTCCTGTTAGAATTTTATAAGTTTCAATGAGATCCCCTCTCATTTTTCGAAACTCCAGCGAGTATAATCCCAATCGACCCAATCTCTCCTCATACGTCATTCCTGCCATCCCAGGTATCAGCCTGGTGAATCTTCGCTGCACTCCCTCCATGGCAAGAACATCCTTCCTCAGATAAGGCGACCAAAACTGCACACAATACTCAAGATGTGGTCTCACCAAGGCCCTGTACAACTGCAGCAAGACATACTTGTTCCTGTACTCGAACCCTTTCGCTACGAAGGCCAACATACCATTTGCCTTCTTAACCGCCTGCTGCACCTGCATGCTTACCTTCAGCGACTGGTGCACAAGGACACCCAGGTCTCGTTGAACTTCCCCTTTTCCCAATCTATTGCCATTCAGATAATAATCTGTCTTCCTGTCTTTGCCACCAAAGTGGATAACCTCGCATTTATCCACATTATACTGCATCTGCCATGCTTCTGCCCAATCACTCAACCTGTCCAAATCATACTGGAGTTTCTCGGCATCTTCCTCACGGCACACGCTCCCACCCAGCTTTGTGTCGTCTGCAAACTTGGAGATATTACATCCAATTCCCTCGTCTAGATCATTAATATATATTGTGAATAGCTGGGGTCCTAGGACCGATCCCTGCGGTACCCCACTAGTCACTGCCTGCCACTCGGAAAAAGACCCATTTATTCCAACTCTTTGCTTTCTGTCTGCCAACCAGTTCTCTATCCAAGTCAATACCTTGCCCCCAATCCCATGTCCCTTAACTTTACACGCTAATCTCTTATGCGGGACCTTATCGAAAGCCTTCTGAAAGTCCAAATACACCACATCCACTGGTTCTCCCTTATCTATTTTACCAGTTACATCCTCAAAAAATTCCAGTAGATTAGTCAAGCATGATTTACCTTTTGTAAATCCATGTTGACTTTGTCCGATCCTGTCACTGTTTTCCAAGTGCTCTGCTATTACATCTTTTATAATGGACTCTAGCATTTTCCCGACTACCGATGTCAGGCTTACCGGTCTATAATTCCCCGTTTTCTCTCTACCACCTTTTTTGAATAGTGGGGTAACATTAGCTACCCTCCAATCCATGGGTACTGTTCCAGAGTCTATAGAATTTTGGAAGATGACCAGCAATGCATCTACTATTTCTAGGGCCACTTCCTTAAGTACCCTAGGATGTAGATTATCAGGCCCTGGGGATTTATCGGCCTTCAATCCCGTCAATTTCCCTAACACCATTTCCCTACAAATACTGATTTCTTTCAGTACCTCCCTCTCATTAGACCCTATGTTCCCCGATATCTCTGGGAGGTTATTTGTGTCCTCCTTTGTGAAGACAGAACCAAAGTATGTATTTAATTGGTCTGCCATTTCTTTGTTCCCCATTATAAATTCCCCTGATTCTGGCTGCAAGGGACCTACGCTTGACTTCACCAATCTTTTTCTCTTCACATATCTATAAAAGCTTTTACAGTCAGTTTTTATGTTCCCCTGCAAGCTTACTCTCATACTCTATTTTCCCCCTCTTAATTAATCCCTTTGTCCTTCGTTGCTGAATCCTATACTGCTCCCAATCCTCAGGTTTTCTGCTTTTTCTGGCCAATTTATATGTCCTCTCCTTGGATCGTATGCTATCCCTAATTTCCTTTGTTAGCCACGGTTGAGTCACCTTTTTTGTTTTATTCTTATGCCAAACTGGGATGAACAAATTCTATCGTTCATTCATGCGATCTTTGAATGCTTGCCATTGCCTATCTACCATCAACCCTTTGAGTGACATTCCCCAATCAATCCTACCCAACTCGCGCCTCATACCATCGTAGTTTCCTTTATTTCAATTCAGGACCCTAGTCTCTGAGTCAACTACTTCACTCTCCATCTTAAAGAAGAATTCGATCATATTATGATCGTTCCGACCCAAGGGGCTCGCACAACAAGATTGCTAATTAATCCTTTCTCATTACATAATACCCAGTCTAAGATGGCCTGATCTCTAGTTGGTTCCTCGACATATTGGTCCAGGAAACCATCCCGTATACACTCCAGGAATTCCTCCTCCACAGTATTGTTACTAATTTGGTTAGCCCAATCTATATGTAGATTAAAGTCGCCCATGATAACTGCTGTGCTCTTATTGCACGCTTCCCTAATTTCCCTTTTAATGCCATCCCCAACCTCCGTATTACTGTTTGGGAGTCTATACACCACTCCCACTAGCGTTTTCTGCCCCATGGTATTTCTCAGTTCTACCCATACAGATTCAACATCATCAGAGCTAATATCCTTCCTTACAATTGTGTTAATCCCCTCTTTAACCAGCAATGCTACCCCAACTCCTTTTCCTTTTTGCCTATCTTTCCTGAATATTGAATACCCCTGTATGTTGAGTTCCCAGCCTTGGTCACCCTGGAGCCATGTTTCCGTAATCCCAATCATATCATATTCGTTAACCTCTATTTGCGCAGCTAATTCATCCACCTTATTACAAATGCTCCTCACATTAAGACACAAAGGGGTAAAAATTCAGTTGGTTGCGCCTCCCGTTAGCGCCTTAAATGGGCGCTAATGGGGCGTTAAGGCGCTAACGCCCGGGCGCAGCGCTGTTTGCGCCGCTCGAGAACTTAACTTGAGATTGTGCGGCGGCGCTAAAACTTACCGCTGCGACCACCTGCGCGCGCAGATTGTGACGTCATTCCGTGGTGCAACGCCCTTGGGGCGCCCCGGAGCGGAAATTGAGTGGCGCCCCCTGCCTTACCGCCTGGCGCTTCCAACGACCGGAAGACTGGAACGTTATCAATCGGTGTGGGGCTGGGTGGGCGCTATTTAAAGGGGGCCTCTTCCTGTCTTTTTCTGTGGTCGACATTTATGCACCACTCGTTCTGAGAGAGAGAGAGAGATTCGGAGAGAGAGAGAGAGAGACTTCTACATTGACTCAACGCTTTGTGAGGTAGTTTTGCCTAGCTCATCCTAACTTTGCTGCTACTTTCGTTGCTGTACCTCATTACTTTTCTGGCAAAGAGAAGATGGGGGCTGCAATGATTGGGGGCGTCGTCCTGCTCCAGCTCAATCGGAGGAGAGTGAGACGCAGACAGAGAGTGGCAATGATGGCCAGACGGAGGAGGCCCATCAGGCGCATGTACAGGAGAGCTTACCCTCCCAGGGTATATCGTGAACAGCTCTCCTACATCCACATGTCCGAGGAGCTGTGTTTGCGAAGGCTGCGATTCAGCAAGGAGGTGGTCACTGAGCTCTGCCACCTGCTGCAGCCAGATCTGCAGCCTCAGCTGAGGTCCAGGACGTCTCTGTCGGTGGCAGTGAAGGTCACAGTGGCTTTGAACTTCTACGCCACTGGCTCATTCCAAGCTGCTGTTGGGGACCTCGCCAATATCTCCCAGTTTGCGGTGCATCGCTGCATCCGGCAGGTCACCAATGCCCTCTTCACAAGGAGACGAGACTTCATCTCCTTCCCTATGACCCCAGACAAGCAGCATGACCGTGCTATGGGCTTTGTTAGGGTAGCGGGCTTCCTCATGGTGCAGGGCGCCATTGACTGCACGCATGTGGCTTTGCGTGCTCCGCGAGAGAATGCAGAGGAGTTCCGGAACAGAAAGGGGTTCCATTCCTTGAATGTGCAGTTGGTCTGTGACCACAGACAGGTGATTCTCGCTGTCAATGCCCACTATCCGGGCAGCTGCCACGATGCTTTCATCCTGCGCCAGAGTACTGTGGCAGAAATTTTCGAGGCACCGCATCAGCCAGTTGGTTGGCTTCTGGGGGACAAGGGGTACGCATTGAGCACCTGGCTGATGACACCGCTCCGTGCGCCAAACACCCCTGCTGAGCTGCGGTACCAGGAAAGCCAACAAGCAACGAGGAACATTATTGAGCGCACAATCGGCGTGCTCAAACAACGATTCCGCTGTCTGGACCATTCCGGAGGAGCCCTGCAGTACTCGCCTGAGCAAGTTTCCAAATTCGTAGTGGTGTGCTGCATGTTGCACAACATGGCAATCCTCAGGACGCAGCCAATGCCACCAGGCCTTGCAGCACCACAAGAGGAGGAGGAGGAAGAGGAGGAACAGGCCGAGGACGATGATCAGCAGCAGCACCAAGGCAGGAGGGCGGCCCACAATGGTCAAACTGCAAGGGCCGTCCGTCAACGACTAATAGCAAGCCGCTTCTAGGGCCCCTGCCAGTGCTACAAACACGAATCAACCCAGCACGCAACCCCTAAGCCGGCCAAGGCACCAATAATTCCAACCACCAGCCATGTATATTTTGAATACAGAAAATTATTTATTGTACAAACTCTGTGTGTGTCAATTCCTCATGACAAACTCATAGAAATAAACACAAAAAAACAGTCAATAACATAACTGGTTCTCACAACCTGGAGATAATGTCCAAAACACTAAACAAAAGTTGGGCCATGAACCTCGGCCTTTAATAAAAAAATGACCAGCATTTTGGCACACCTCCTACTTTTTGCCCTTCGAGGGTGATCTCCTTCCCTTGCGCACTTCCCCCCTTCTAACCCTACTGCTCCTCCGTAATGGGACCTCAGTGGCTGCAGCAAGGCTGGTGGAAGGCTGCTGCTTGTCAGACCCTGACACTGCAGATGCCCCTGAAGGATGGCCTCGACCACTTCTGGGCCTGGAGGGCCCGGCTGCAGACTGCACCAACTCTGCATGGGCGGCAGCAGTCTGTCCTACAGGCGGTGGCAAGTGCAGTGGAGAAGTGACAGTGTTGGCAGCAGGAATGCTGTCATCGTGAGAGAGGACAGCAACTCCCTGCTCGCCCGACACACTGGCACTCCCACGGGGCAGCACTTCAGCATCCGGAGCAATTTGCCGGAGAACAGATTGCTGGCCTGCTGCGGCGCGGTGACAGCCCCGGGGACATGTGCACGAACCATCGAGGATGGCAGCAGTCAGTGCTCGCGTGGCCTCAATCTGAGTCTGCATGAGAGCAGGCTCAGATGGGTTCCTGGCAGCCAGTGACTGAATTGCAGCAGTAAGCTTTAGTGTGGCATCCGCCTGTGCTACAGCGAAGTGCTCCACACTCCTTGCCAGTGCCTCAATGCATTCGGGCACCCTTCCCACTGCACCCATGAGCTCAGTGTGCATGACCACCGCCTGGCTGTTCATTTCTGCAATCAGCCGCTCCTCCTCTGCGTCCATTGCATTAGGAGTGTCTGGCATACTCTCCCTCTGGGGAGAAGGCTCCCGTTCTTCCCTCCCCCCCCCATGGCGTTGCTGCAGCCCGCTGGGTCCTGGAACTTCACCATCATCAGCCCCTTCCCCCCTGCTCCCCCGTTCTTCCCTCCCCCCCCCATGGCGTTGCTGCAGCCCGCTGGGTCCTGGAACTTCACCATCATCAGCCCCTTCCCCCCTGCTCCCCTCCGGGGAAGGCGTGTTCCCAGTGTGGCCATGGGCTTCCTCGGGAGAGGGTGGCACTGATGCTCCGGCTTCCTCTTCCTCCTCAGCTGCAGCATCACTCCCAGTGGCAGCTTCAGGGACCATCTCCTCAGCTGGTGAATCACCATCTGAAAGCAGGGAGGTACAAGAGTGGCTTTAGCGTGAGGACAGGGTGGCAGTAAGGGAGGAATAAGTGCAGCGAGTTAGCAAGTTGGATTGAAAGTGTCAAAGGCTGGTATTGTGAGGGACAAGTGGAAGGACAGAGGACAAAAAGGTGATGACCTTACCATTGCTGTCCACAACGGGGTCGGCGTCTCCAGTGGCGACGGGACCGATCACCCGGCTTGCCACAATCCTGTGGACGCGCTCCTCCAGATCGCTGAGGGGTTGCAGCTGAAGCCGCCCTCCACCCGTCCGTTGCTGCTGTCTCCGATTATGAGCCAGCTTCGCCTGCAAGAAAAAGGACAGCATCTGAGTCAATATACAGCCATGGTCTTGCCTGATGTGCCTCCCATAGGTGAATAGCCCTTACTGTATGCAGCCATGGTCTTGCCTGATGTGCCTCCCATAGGTGAATAGCCCTTACTGTATGCAGCCATGGTCTTGCCTGATGTGCCTCCCATAGGTGAATAGCCCTTACTGTATGCAGCCATGGTCTTGCCTGATGTGCCTCCCATAGGTGAATAGCCCTTACTGTATGCAAAGTGTGGAATGTGTGTGTGTGTTTGATGAAAGGGCCATAGGTGTTGCATGAGTGTTGTGCATTGGGGTTTTAAGACCCTCTGGCCATAGAGTGAGGTTGAGATGGAGGGATGGAGAGGTATTGAGAAAAAGCCACTCACCCTGACGACCCGAGTGAGGTCGTTGAACTTTTTGCGGCACTGGACATGGGTCCTGGGCACCATGCTCCTGGAGGAGACGCTCTGAGCCACCTCCCTCCACACTCTTCTGAACTCGCGTGGCAAAGGCCTCCTGCCACTCTCCGGGAACAGCATGCATCGTCTGCGCTCCACTGCGTCAACCAGAGCATCCAAGGCCCGCTCGGTGAAGCGATGAGCGCGTTCTCTCACCCTCTCCATGCTTGGCAGCAAAATGGATTACAGGTCTCTCCAGGCTGAGATTCAAGGCTGCAATGAGCAGGGTGTGGCTGGGGAGCAAGTGGCCCCCCCCGCTTTAAGAAGTGTCCGGCGCCAGTGTGTCTGTGTTCCCTCGCTAACTGGCAGCAGCTGCGCTGCGCTCGTGCGCTGAGTTAGCGCCTCACTCCTAGGCCTTTGCGCCTTAAGAGAGGTGTGCAGCGCCTAATTTAGCGCTCCACTCACCTCCCGGGGCGGTAAAAGTGAAGTTTCCTGTCAGTGCCGATAATTAGCGCCAGGCGCTAATATTTGCGCGCGGACGATATTTGTGCCCCAAATGGGGCGCGACCTAATTTCTACCCCAAAGCCTTCAGGCTTGTTTTTTTAACGCTCTTAGACATTTTAGAATTATTATTTACTGTGGCCACCTTTGATTTAAACCCTTGGGGGTAAAAATTAGGTCGCGCCCCATTTGGGGCGCAAATATCGTCTGGACGCAAATATTAGCGCCTGGCGCTAATTATCGGCACTGACTGGAAACTTCACTTTTACCGCCCCGGGAGGTGAGTGGAGCGCTAAATCAGGCGCTGCACACCTGTCTTAAGGCGCAAAGGCCAAGGAGTGAGGCGCTAACTCAGAGCGCTGGCGAAGCTCATGTAATGTCAGTCAGCAATGGAACACACACACAATGGCACGGGCCAGTTCTTAAAGGGGATGGTTAATCTTGCTTTCCATCCACATCCTGTTCATTGCAGCCTTGAATCTCGGCCTGGAGAGACTTGCACATCAAATGTGCTGGAAAGAACAATGGAGAGTACCAGGCAAAGAGCTCAGAGTGCAGCTCCCACAGTCTCTGCTAAATCGATACAAGGAATGGCAAATCAAAATGAACCTGCAAAGTGCTGCTCAGTACCCAAAACTCCTTCACACAACGTTGAATCTCTCCAGAAGTCTCTCCCTCTCTCTCTCAGAATGCGTAGTTCAAAAATGCCACCAACAATAAAAGACAGGAAGAGGCCCCCTTTAAATAGCGCCCCCCCCAGCCCTACAGCGATTGATAGCGTTCCAGTCTTCTGGTCGTTGTTAGCGTCAGGCGGTAAGGCAGGGGGCGCCACTCAATTTCCGCTCCGGGGCGCCACAAGGGCGTTGCACCATGGAATGACGTCACAATCTGCGCGCGCAGGTGGTCGCAGCGGTAAAGTTTAGCGCCGCCGCACAATGTCTAGTTAAGTTCCCGAGCGGCGCAAACATCGCTGCACCCGGGCGTTAGCGGCTTTGCGCCCCATTAGCGCCCTCTTAAGGCGCTAACGGGAGGCGCAACCAACTGAATTTTTACCCCTTGATTTCTCTGACTAACACCTTGTTTTTTTCCTTCCTGACTTTTGCTTCTATCCTTGTTTCCCTTTCCTCTGTCTCCCTGCTCAAGTTCCCAACCCCCTGCCATTTTAGTTTAAACTCTCCCCCAGAGCACTAGCAAACACTCCCCCAAGGACATCGGTCCCAGTCCTGCCCAGGTGCAAACCGTCCGATTACACCATCAACAGCTTGTAAGTGAGAAGAGATTGTGGGATGAGGGGAAGTGTGATGTGAGAAGGAGGATTAAGTATGAGCATACCATCATCATCAATGGTTTCAACCTCGCCAAGGACTCACTGACGGCCACTCCAATTATCTCCAGCACTATCTCCTCCACGGGGGTTAGGTTGCCCCCCACCTTTTTGTTGCTGCTCTCTCCAATTGTGAGCGACCTTGGCCTGAAAGAGAAAGGGAAGTGTGTCAGTGAGTGTAGTGCAATGTGTTTGAGTGATGAGTCTGTCATGATGGCATTGTGTGCAATGTGTGAGATGTGGGTGTGAGGCTTGCAGCAGGGGTAAGTTTGTGAGGGTTAGGTGAAGCTTTGATTGTGAGGTATGAGTCATGATTGCTGGAGATTGTCGGTAGGTGAGTGATGGGGTTGTGGTGCATTGAGCAGTGTGTGAGGTTAGTAGTGCAGTTGGTGGGATATGGCATTTAGAATCATAGAATGGTTACAGCACAGAAGGAGGCCATTCGGCCCGTCGAGCCTGTGCCGGCTCTCTGCAAAAGCACTTCAGCTAGTCCCACTCCCCCTCCCTTTCCCCGTAGCCCTGTAATTCTTTTTGCTTCAGGTACTTATCCAATTCCTTTTTGAAAACCACGATTGAATCTGCCTCCACAACACTCTCAGGCAGTGCATTCCAGATCCTAACCACTCGCTGCGTATAAACATTTTCCCCATGTCGCCTTTGGTTCTTCTGCCCATCACCTTAAATCTCTGTCCTCTGGTTCTCGACCCTTCCGCCAATGGGAACAGTTTCTCTCTATCTACTCTGTCTAGACCCCTCATGATTTTGAACACCTCTAATCAAATCTCATCTTAACCTTCTCTGCTTTAAGGAGAACAACCCCAGCTTCCCCAGTCTATCCACGTAACTGAGTCCCTCATCCCTGGAACCATTCTTGTAAATCTTTTCTGCACCCTTTCGAAGGCCTTCATATCCTTCCTAAAGTGTGGTGCCCAGAATTGGACACAATACTCCAGTTGAGTCCAAATCAGTGCTTTATAAAGGTTCATCATAACTTCCTTGCTTTTACATAGGATTACATAGGATATACAGCACAGAAACAGGCCATTCGGTCCAACCAGTCCTTGCCGGCATTTATGCTCCACATGAGCCTCCTCCCATCTTTCCTCTTCTAATTCTGTTAGCAGAACCCTCTATTCTCTTCTCCCTCACATGCTTATCAAGCCTCTCCTTAAATGCATCTATACTATTTGCCTCAACTGCTCCCTGTGGTAGCGAGTTCCACATTCTCACCACTCTCTGGGTAAAGACGTTTCTTCTGAATTTCCTATTTGATTTCTTGGTGAATATCTTATATTGATGGCCTCTAGTTATGTTATTCCCCACAAGTGGAAACACTCTCTCTGTATCAAAACCTTTCCGAATTTTAAAGACCTCAATTAGGTCACCCCTCAGTCTTCTGTTTTCAAGTGAAAAGAGACTCAGCCTGTTCATCCTTTCCTGATAGGTGTACCCTCGCATTTCTGGTATCATCCTTGTAAATCTTCTCTGCATCCTCTCCAGTGCCTCTATATCCTTTTAATAATATGGCAACCAGAATTGTACGCAGTACTCCAAGTGTGGTCTAACCAAGGTTCGATACAAGTTTAGCATAACTTCACTACTTTTCAATTCTATCCCCCTTGAAATAAACCCTAGTGCCTGGTTTGATTTTTTATGGCCTTGTTAAACTGTGTCGCTACTTTTAGTGATTTGTGTATTTGTATTTGTCACCGGCTTTCCCTTAATTGGCCGGCTAAGCCCGCAGGGTGAGCTTAACAAGGTCAATCAGGGGAAAATAGCGTGGGTTGGCCGGACGTCATTGGGGGCACTACTGAAACCCGACAACCAGCAGTCCCGCCCCCAACGTGCCCCCATTGAGAAAATCCAGCCCTATGTTTTTTACTCATTTCCCTAATTTGTTTGCATATTTCTTCCCCCACCTCCCTTCCACTATTAGGTGACCTGGAGACTACCCCAATTAGTGTGATTGATCCTTTATTATCTTTTATCTCTATCCACATGGATTCTATTTCTGTCTTGCTGATAGCTGTGTCACATTTTTCTACTGCCTTTATGTTATCCCTAATTTTTCCCTCTCTATCTTTTCTAAATATGTTATACCCTGCAATGTTTAATTCCCAGTCCTGATTTTTCTGTAGCCATGTCTCAGTAATCCCTACTATGTCTGGTTCCTCACAACGCATGATTGCCTCCAGCTCCCCTGTTTTATTGCCCTGTGTGCATTGCTGTACAGACAGTTTAACTCTTTTTTAATAGCAGTTCCTTTCACTTTATTGTTAACCATCTTTTTACACTTCTGTTCTATAACTCCATTTATTCCCTGGCCATCAATATCCTCCCTAACTTTACTCTTTCCTATGCTCTCCTTTCCTGTTTTGTTTATATTTAGGCTGGTTTCCTTTCTTGTAGATCCCTCTTACTAGTTTAAAGCCTTTGCCACCTCCCTATTTACCCTTTCCGCTAGGACACAGGTCCCATCCCAGTTCAGGTGGAGCTCGTCCTATCGGTACAGCTCCTTCCTGTCCCAGTACTGGTGCCAGTGTCCCATGAAAAGGACCCCTCTTTCCCACACCAGCCCTTTAGCCACATGTTAATTCTCATGATCTGACTGCTTCTATGCCAATTTGCACATGGCTCGGGCAATAACCAAGAGATTAATACCCTCGAGGTCCTGCTTTTTAATTTAGCTCCTAACTCCTGATACTCCTTTAGCAGGACCTCCTCCCTGTTCCTATCTATGTCGTTTGTTCCAACATGGACAACAACAACTGGATTTACCCCCTCCCTTTCCAAATTCATCTCCAGCCACCTCGTGATATCCCTTACCCTGGCAGGGTAGGCAACACACCCTTCGGGATTCTTGTTCATGGCTGCAGAGGACACTATCTATCACCAAATTATAGAATCCCCTATCACTAAAATATTTATATTCTGCTCTTCCCCCCCTTGGACAGCCTTCTGAGCCATGGTGCCTTGGTCTGCATTGTGGCTGTTCTCCCCGCAGTCTTTCTCCTTGTCCTCACAGGTAGCGAGTATATCATACCTGTTGGACAGGAACAGTGTCTGCGGGACTTCCTTCTCAACCTCTGCTAAATCCCTGCTACCCATCTCCCTAACAGTCACACCCTCCCCTTCCTGAACCTGTGCTTTCCTCTGGGGTGTGACTGTATTCTGGTGAAAACTATCTAGAAATTCCTCCTCCTCCTTTATATTTCAGAGTGTCTCTAACTTGCACTCCAGCTCAATGACTCTGAGCCAGAGTGACTGAAGGCAGAGACATTTCCTGCAGATGTGGGAATCTGGGATAGTCTTGCTGTCCACAAACTTCCACATGTACTCTATGCCTCTATTTATAAAGTCCAGGATCCTGTATGCTTTTTTAAGCGCTTTCTCAACCTGCCCTGCCACATTCAACGATTTGTGCACATATACCCCAGGTCTCTCTGTACATGCACCCCCTTTAGGATTGTACCCTTTAGTTTCTATTGTCTCTCCTCATTCTTCCTACCAAAATGTATCACTTTGCAATTGTCTGTGTTAAATTTCAGCTGCCACGTATCCGCCCATTACACCAGCCTGTCTATGTCCTCTTGAAGTCTATCACTATCCTCCTCAATGTTCACTATAATTCCAAGTTTTGTGTCATCTGCAAATTTTGAAATTGTGCTCTGTACACCCAAGTCCATGTCATTAATATAAATCAAGAAAAGCAGTGGTCCTAGTACCGACCCCTGGGGAACACCACTGTATACCTTCCTCCAATCCGAAAAACAACCGTTCACCTGTTTCCTGTCACTTAGCCAATTTCGTATCCATGCTGCCACTGTCCCTTTTATTCTATGGGCTTCAACTTTGCTGGCAAGCCTATTATGTGGCACTTCATCAAACGCCTTTTGAAAGTCCATGTATACCACATCAATCGCTTTGCCCTCATCAACGCTCTCTGTTACCTCATCAAAAAACTCAATCAAGTTAGTTAAAACATGATTTGCCTTTAACAAATCCATGCTGGCTTTCCTTAATTAATCCACACTTGTCCAAGTGACTGTTAATTTTGTTCCGGATTTTCAGTTCTAATAGCTTTCCCACTACCGAGGTTAAATTGACTGGCCTGTAGTTGCTGGGTTTACCCTTACACCCTTTCTTGAACAAGGGTGTAACATTTGCAATTCTCCAGTCCTCTGGCACCAGCCCCTATCCAAGGAGGATTGGAAGATTATGGCCAGTACCTCTGCAATTTCCACCTTTACTTCCTTCAGCATCCTAGGATGCATCCCACCCAGTCCTGGTGACTTATCTACTTTAAGTACAGCCAGCCTTTCTAGTACCTCCTCTTTATCAATTTTTATCCCACCCAGTATCTCAACTACCTCCTCTTTCACTATGTCTATGGCAGCATCTTCTTCCTTGTTAAAGTATTCATTTAGTACCTCAGCCATGCCCTCTGCCTCCATGCGTAGGTCTCCTTTTTGGTCCCTAATCGGCCCCACCCCTCACTTACTACCCATTTACTATTTATATGCCTATAGAAGACTTTTGGATTCCCTTTTATGTTAGCTGCCAATCTATTCACATACTCTCTCTTTTCCCCTCTTATTTCCTTTTTCACTTCCCCTCTGAACTTTTTATATTCAGCCTGGTTCTCACTTGTATTCTAAGCCTGACATCTGTCATACGCTCCCTTTTTCTGCTTCATCTTACTCTCTATCTCTTTCATCATCCAGGGAGCTCTGACTTTGGTTGCCCTACCTTTCCCCTTCGTGGGAATGCACCTCGACTGTACCCTAACCATTTCCTCTTTAAGGGCAGCCCATTGTTCAATTGCAGTTTTGCCTGCCAATCTTTGATTCCAATTTACCCGGGCCAGATCCATTCTCAACCTACTGAGATTGGCCTTCCTCTAATTAAGAATTTTGACTCTAGATTGCTCTCTGTCCTTTTCCATAGCTAATCTAAACCTTATGATAGTATGATCACTGTTCCCTAAATGTTCCCCGACTGACACTTGCTCCACTTGATCCATCTCATTCCCCAGAACCAGATCCAGCAATGCCTCCTTCCTCAATGGGCCGGAAACGTACTGATCAAAAACGTTCTCTTGAACACACTTCAGAAATTCTTCCCCCTCTCTGCACTTTACACTATTTCTATCCCAGCCTATATTAGGATAGTTGAAGTCCCCCATTATCACTACTCTATAGTTCTTGCACCTCTCTGTTATTTCCCTGCAAATTTGCTCCTCTATATCCTTCCCTCTAGTTGGTTGAAGATGCCTTCACTCACCTTGACCACTCAAGTGAGCTCATTAAACTTCTTCCGGCACTCGATCCAGGTCATGGGGTAACACTGGTGCCACTGACAGCTTCCACTATTTTCTACCACTGCCTTCTTATGGTGTGCCTGGAAGGCGTCCTGCACCCTGCGGATACAGGACCTTCCTCCTCTTGTACACCCCCTGCACCAAGGCCTCCAGTGCTGCATCAGAGAACTGAGGTGCACGCGCTCTCCCCTGTTGAGACATATTTATCTGACTAGCTCCACCAACAATGACTAGCTCCACCAACAATTACTAGCCCCACTAACAATGACTAGCTCCACCAACAATGACGAGCTCCACCAACAATAACTAGCCCCACCAACAATAACTAGCCCCACCAACAATGACTAGCCCCACCAACAATGATTAGCTCCACCAACAATGACGAGCTCCACCAACAATAACTAGCCCCACCAACAAGAACTAGCCCCACCAACAATGACTAGCTCCACCAACAATAACTAGCCCCACTAACAATGACTAGCTCCACCAACAATGACGTCCTTCTGATTCAGAGCACCTCCCCATTAAGAAGTGCAGAACAGGTGTGACTCTGCAGACAACCTTTAAATGGAGAGAAGACTGCACAGCATATTGGCCCCCCTCTTGAGCACTGAGCCAAGTAGCAGTGCATTTAGCACTGAGCTCAGCGCTCCAACCATTGTAATGAGCAGGCAGCATGAATTTTGCATGCTGCCTGCACTACTTTTAATGGGCGCAGGCAGATTGTGATCTCCGTGCCCATTTTCCAACCTAATCAAATTTTGCCCCCTATATCTTTTCAAATTTATGCTGCAGCCTTTCAAGTGGTGCATTCTTGCAAGATTTTTCTGTACCCTCAAATGGCAGGGGAAGGGGGGTGTTTAAATTTGATTCATGAGCCTGCTTCATGGTATTCGACACAGCCAGCTCATCATTCTGCTGGCACACACCTCAAACCACACACAGCAGCCATAGTAGCTTTTAATCGGAATTGCCCCTGATGTACCAGTCAGTGTCGAATGAATTTTGTGATAAGAAGCCTTATCATCCTTGGATGGTGAACTGCAAAGTTACTTGTCAGAGTGGAGCTCCATACAAGTGACTGGAAACAATGGCAGAAGATGCTGTTTGGTGGTATACTTGACATTTGAAATTTAACAAAAAGAGTAGTGCTCCAAGTTAACGGTTCAGTGCTAGTGCTGTCTAATATTTGGCAGAATGCAGTCACCAGGAAATAAAATACAATCGCCATATATTTAAAATGATAGGATTTTCAGATTAATGCTTCTGGATCTGCTTCTGTCTGTCCACTGCCCCATATCCCCAACACCTGCAATGCATGACACAGATCGATCATATGGGCTCAATAATATTGACATAAATCTCTAATCTGCATGTAATAAAATTGTAAGGGATTCATAAAAGATAGCAACTTATATTCATTTAAGGACAGGGAGAATATAATTAATATTCTCAACATGTTACTAATAAAAGTTGCTGACAAAAAAGCACACATTGCACATGTCGACTACACAGACGAAGGTAAATACTATTCACAGCACAGTTATATTAAATAGACAACGTCATTTCATTTTTATCCTCTGTGGTTTCATGGGAAAGCCAGTGAAGGAATTTGTCAGATGAGAGTAACAAGCTGACTGGATGACTGGTCAGAAAACAAAAACTGATGTGCAAACATTCTGCCAGATGTTCACAGTCAGCAGAACCCCATTGGGAAACACTATATATAGGGACATGTCTAATTCTTCAAATTTTTAACCTATGTAGGCAACAAATAGGATTGGCAAAATTAATTAGCAGTACAAACAGCATAGGCTGTGATTATTTAACAAACTGATAAACAACAAAGAAACCTTGATCAATCGTCATGTCGAAAATGCATTACGTTGGTTAGAACTAACAATTATTTATCTGCTTTGAAAGAACAGTAACTTGTAAGAGTGCAAGGACAGTGGCTAGAATTTGATTATTCTCAGATAAATCAGTCTATAGTATAATGATTGAGGAGTGGAAATGTACAGCATATTTTTTAACAAGTATGAAGAGCCCTGAAGTGGAATAGATAACACGCTATTTGTATGTATAAACTAAATACAAACTGGTAATTACCTCTCTTTGGTGTAATAGAGTATCTCTTGAACCTTTGTGACTCCACTAGCAAATAAGCCAGCAAATCTTCAGCACTGTCATGGAGTTGACCTTCAGCTGAAAATGTGAGCACTCACTTGGTAATATTAATAACCAAATGATTGCCCATAAGGAATGGACTTTGCATAGCTGTTACTTCAAGAATTTTGAAAATAAAGAGATACTTTGCGCAACAAAACCTTTGTATGATTTTCATAATTTGTGGTATTTTCCAAGTCAGCCATTAGTTGCATAGACAGTTCATTGAAATTTCACTGAGATCACCCAATTGAAATTAATTTTACAAAATTGTGGCCAAGTTGGATGTAAATGCCTTCTCAGAATGTAGAAAGGTGGGTTGGATATTCAGAATAGACTATACAAGATAATAATGCTATGTGATAAATGTGCAGGAACTGAGTGGGGAAGTAAATATAAGGATAGAACAAAGACAATAAAAACACAATAGATGAAAAGTCTGCATCGGAAGGAAGAGCCATTTAAAGAAACCAGAAAGAGCTCTAAAAATGGAATAGACAAAAAAATTGTGGGCTGGCAGTGGCCCTTAGGAACACTATCAAGCTGGGAGGAGCTCCACATCACCTTAAAAAAAATGCACTTACTCCTTTGTTGGAAGCCATTTGCTGGACCGCATCCACACCAGAAAAACCTCAGCGGAGCAGGCCCAGCACCTACTCTGCTCAGAGCAGCCAATTTCATAGAGGGGTCCGAAAACAGGCATTAGGCCTCTTATTAGCAAATGCTTGGGTCACAACCCCGCTTTATGTGACTGCCCTGGATGCCTGAAAAATGGCTCGACCCAATATCGGGTCAGTCGTCTTTCAGACGTCCTTGAGCGTGCAGGAGGTTGGTCCCTGAAATTGGCATAAAACGAGTGCAATGAGGTCCAATTTCTACCCCGCATGGGTAAGATGAGTCCCAAGGTGAAATATAGGACCAGACAGCAAATAAATAGCCCATGCTAATTTGAGGTAAGGTGAACTGTGAAGCATACACTAGACAATGTGTTGGAGGACAACAAACACAGTGGGACAAGGACAAGGTGTGTACCAGAGAAAAGTAGCCAGCTGAATCCTTAGTTAAAGTACAATATTGAACCAGTACCTGGTAAGGAAGCCAAAATGATGCAAATTCAATTAGATTAATTGTAGCCAAGTAAAGGCACCTGAAAAGGAATAAAACCAAGGTGCCAGGCCTACCAACCACTAGAACTATCAGCAAGTCTTAAATACTAACATAGTAGTCTGGACAATCCAGTGTATTGTTGACAGCATTTTGTCTTAGGAGCACAAGTACAGTATAAAGCATGGATCTATTGTGCAGTACAGCTATAGCTGAGATTTCACTCATACATTTACATGTGCTTTATTTCAAGGTATCATTGTGCAACTTGGGTATTATATCTATTACTGTACTTGAGACTTATACATCTGTTAACATTTAGTATCAGAAGCATGACAAGATGACACAAATTTGATTGAAAATTAAAAAGGGCCTGGAACCATCCCAAGCTCTTTTGGGCTAGAAATGACTAGCACCAAGTGCTGATTTAATTACAGTAGATTGTGGTGCCTGTTATGGTATAACCTACAACCAACAGCTTGATATCAGTATAATAACAGAAAATGCTGGAAACACTCAGCAGGTCAGGCAGCATCCGTGGAGAGAGAAACTCTGACCTGCTGACAGTTTCCAGCATTTTCTGATGTTATTTCAGATTTCCAGCAACCGCAGTATTTTGCAATGACATCAGTATAAACTGCTTGACCTACCGAGAATAATCCCCTATTAATGTACATTTAAAGCTGAGTATTGTACAATGATAAGAATTATTTATTCCTGGTCAAACACTGTTCTTCGTGCAGTGACTCTGCAATGAAGCATTGCAATGCATTTGGCACTTATGGGGGGTGAAATTCGATAACGCAAAAAAATGGGCACAGGCACCATGATGCGCGATGTGCCTGCACCTGTTGAAAGGAGCTCAGGCAACATGTCAAATTATAACGATTGTAGCGCACAGCCCAGCGCTAAACATGTTCCTGATAGACTGTGTGGTCAGCAGGGGACCAAAGTTCTCGATGTTCACGCAAGGCAGTCTGCACCTCTTAAAGGGAGTCTGCACCTCTTAAAGGTGACCTCCCTTCAGGGGATAAAACATTTTAAAAGTGCTCCATCACTAAGCCAAATGGCTCAACAGGCCAGAGAAAGGGCACCCAGGGTCTCGGACGCAGCACTCGAGGCCTTTGTGCAGGGGGTGAATACTGGAAGAGAAGTCCTCCACCCACAGGGGGCCAGGAGGCCCTCCAGAAAGAATGATGTGGGACCAGATCACCGAGACTGTCACTGCCAGCAGTGTCACCCACCCCCCCCCCGCCACTCACCCCCCCAGGACCTGGCTCCAGTGCCCAAAGAAGTTTCAACACCTCAGACCAGTGGTCAAGGTCAGTGAATGCATCTTCAAAAGCCATCTCCTACCAACTGCACCACTAGCTTCACACACTGCTCAAAGCACAACGGCCCCCCACCCCGATCACTCACCTACCAACAATCTCGACCAAACACGTGGCACACCTCACATTCCTAGCTTCACCTCATCCCCTTGGAGGAGACGGTGCTGGCCATTTTTTCACCGGAGTGATTATTTGCACAGCAGTTTTTTGACACCCTCTGCGCATGCGCCCCTGTTTGGCTCTGTGCATGCACACTCGATCCGGTAGCGCATGCGAAGTACGATATATGAAGAAGCCGGTAGTGGGGCTGAACCACGTTGCCGAGCCTGGAGCTGCTGCCATTGTTGCTCAAGCCTGAGCCTGCTACTAGTGCTTTTGGGTTAGCTTTCGAAAATCAATGACTATACTAAAGGAGCCACCAGGATTTTTCCCTACAATATCGCTGTGATTATCTACACAAACATTTTTGTGGCCTTCAGAGAGAGAGGGGATCAGAGGGGAAGAGAGAGAGAGGGGATCGGCGGGGGAGAGAGGGGATCGGAGGGGGAAAGAGAGAGAGGGGATCAGAGGGAGAGAGAGAGAGAGTGAGAGGGGATCGAAGGGAGAGAGTGAGAGACAGGGGATAAGAGGGGGGGAGAGAGAGAGAGAGATGGATCAGAGGGGGAGAGAGAGCAAGAGAGGAGATCGGCGGGGGAGAGAGAGAGAGGATCAGAGGGGGAGAGAGAGAGCGAGAGGGGATCGGAGGGAGAGAGCGAGAGACAGGGGATCAGAGGGGGAGAGAGCGAGAGAGAGGGATCAGAAGGGGAGAGAGAAAGAGAGAGGAGATCAGAGGGGGAGAGAGAGAGAGAGAGCGAGAGGGGTACAGAGGGAGAGAGTGAGAGACAGCGGATAAGAGGGGGGGGAGAGAGAGAGAGGGATCAGAGGGGGAGAGAGAGCAAGAGAGGGGATCGGCGGGGGAGAGAGAGAGAGAGGGATCAGAGGGGGAGAGAGAGCAAGAGAGGGGATCGGAGGGAGAGAGAGAGAGACGGGATCAGAGGGGGAGAGAGAGAGAGAGGGATCAGAGGGGGAGAGAGAGCAAGAGAGGGGATCGGAGGGAGAGAGAGAGAGATGGGATCAGAGGGGGAGAGAGGGAGAGAGGGGATCAGAGGGAGAGAGAGAGAGAGAGACAGGGGATCAGAGGGGGAGAGAGAGAGAGAGAGAGGGATCAGAGGGGGAGAGAGAAAGAGAGCGAGAGGGGATCGGAGGGAGAGAGAGAGAGAGACAGGGGATCAGAGGGGGAGAGAGAGAGGGGGGATCAGAGGGAGAGAGAGAGAAAGAGAGAGAGGTGAGAGAGAGAGATGGGATCGGAGCCGAGAGAGAGAGAGGGGATCGGAGGGGGAGAGAGAGAGAGAGAGAGGGGAGAGAGAGAGAGGGGATTGGAGCGGAAGAGAGAGAGAGAGGGGATCGGAGGGGGAGAGCAAGAGAGAGGGGATCAGAGGGGAGAGGGGATCGGAGCAGGAGAGAGAGAGAGAGGGGTCCGGAGGGGGAGAGAGAGAGGGTGATCGGAGGGAGAGAGAGGGATTCGGAGGGGAGAGCGAGAGAGAGAGGGGAGAGAGAGAGGGGATCGGAGCGGGAGAGAGAGAGAGGGGAAATGAGAGGGATTTGGAGGGGGAGAGAGATAGGGGGGATCGGAGGGTAGAGAGAGAGAGAAGAGGGGAGAGAGAGAGAGGGGAATGGAGGGGGGAGAGAGAGGAGAGGGGAGAGAGAGAGAGAGGGGATCGGAGGGGAGAGCGAGAGAGAGGGGAGAGAGTGAGAGAGGGGAGTTCGGAGGGGGAGAAAGAGAAAGAGGGGATCGGATGGGAGAGGGGATCGGAGCGGGAGAGAGAGAGGAAAGGGGAGAGAGAGAGGGGATCGGAGGGGAGAGAGATAGAGGGGATCGGAGGGGGAGAGAGAGAAGGGATCGGAGCGGCAGAGAGAGAGAGAGAGAGGAGATTGGAGCGGGAGAGAGAGAAAGAGAGAGAGAGCGGAGAGAGAGAGAGGGGATTGGAGCGGGAGAGAGAGAGAGGGGATCGGAAGGAGAGAGAGAAAGAGAGGGGATTGGAGGGGGAGAGAGAGAGAGGGGGATCGGAGGGAGAGAGGGGATCGGAGGAGGAGAGAGAAAAAGAAAGAGAGAGGGGATCGTAGGGGGAGAGAGTGAGAGAGTGTGGGGATTGGAGGGGTGAAAGAGAGAGAGAGGGGAGAGAGAGAGAGGAGATTGGAGGGGGAAAGAGAGAAAGAGTGAGAGAGAGAGAGGAGAGAGAGAGAGGGGATCAGAGCAGGAGAGAGAGAGGGGATCGGAGGGGGAGAGAGAGATGGGATCAGAGGGGGAGGGAGATAGAGAGTGAGAGGGGGATCGGAGGGGGAGGGAGAGAGAGAGAGAAAGGAGATCGAAGGAGTGAAAGAGAGAGAGAGAGGGGAGAGTGAGAGGGGATTCGGAGTGAGAGAGGAGATCGGAGGGGGAGAGAAAGAAAGAGAGAGAGAGAGCAGAGAGAGAGGGGATCGGAGCGGGAGAGAGAGAGAGGGGCTCAGAGGGGACAGAGAGAGGGGATCGGAGGGGGAGAGAGAGAGAGAGATGGGATCGGAGGGGGAGAGTGAGAGAGAGGGGATCGGAGTGGAGAGAGATAGAGGGGATCAGAGGGGAGGGAGAGAGAGGGGATCGGAGGTGTAGAGAGAGAGGGGATCGGAGGGGAGAGAGAGAGGAGATCAAAGGGGAGAGAGAGAGGGGATCGAAGGTGTAGAGTGAGAGGGGATCGGAGGGGACCGAGAGAGAGGATTGGAGGGGAGAGAGAGAGGGGATCGGAGGGGAGAGAGAGAGATCAGAGGGGGAGAGAGAGAGAGGGGATCATAGGGGAGAGAGATAGAGAATCGGAGGGGGAAGTACAGAGGAGGGGAGAGAGAGAGGGCATCGGAGATGGGAGAGAGAGGGAAACGGAGGGCGGAGAGAGGGAATCGGAGGATGAGTGAGAGAGGAGGGGAGAGAGAGAGGGAATCGGAGGGGAGGGAGAGAGGAGGGGAGAGAGAGAGGGAATCGGAGGGGGAGGGAGAGGGAATCGGAGGGGGAGAGAGAGAGGAGGGGAGAGAAAGGGACTAGGAGGGGACGATAGAGGGAATCGGATGGGCGAGAGAGAGGGAGAGAGAGAGGGGAGAGGGAGAGCGAGAGGAGAGAGTGAGGGAGGAGGGGAGGGGAGGATAGAGGTCAGGGACTCGGAGGGAGAGGAGGTCAGGAACTCAGGGGTGGGGCTGGTAAAGAGCACGGAGGGCACGGTGGGGACGGGGGAAGAACGTGATCCAGGTCTAAAGGTGGGGGAGGGGATGAGAGCGAGAACGTGATCCAGATGGTAAGACGGATCACATACTTCCAACCCCACCTCTTTACACCCGCACCACGTTTTCTCTCTCCTCCCCCTAAACCTGTCTGATTTCTCGGAAAGCTGTCACTATTCACTTCATACCCAATAAACCTGTTAACAAACTGTGACCCACGCACAATGCTCTATCTATGAGGGTGCAGTGGGGGAAGGTCAGGAACTTGTTGGGGGGAGAAGGTCAGGAACCCGGGGTGGGGGGGAAACTTGGGCGGGGCGAGGCGGGGAAGGTCAGGAACTTGGGCAGTGGGGGGAGGTCAGGAACTTGTTTGGGGGGTGGGAGAAGGTCTTAACCCGTGAGGTTGAGCCTTGTCTATTCCCATTGAGCTCTGTTCTGTCTGGAGTCAGCACTCAGAATGGCTCGAATTACACTTTACAAAGTAATTGATTTTGTAGGCAGGGAGGATTTAATTACACATTCCAGAGAAACTGCTGGGTGTGTCTTGTCCTCCAAGGTAACCAATCAGAACTTTGGTGTTGTGAATAGACATGTCCTTTTTTCACTGAAGGCACTAAGGTGCTGAATTTCACGGCCAATGTGTGTTGTGAACTGAGTTTGCCCATATGGAAAGAAATGGGTGAAAAAAGCAATTTGACACTTATTTTCCATTTGGGGTGGCAGGGCAACATGCAGCAAAAATATTCCCAAGTCAATGCTGGTCTCGTCCTCAACATAATTTATTTTGATCCTGGATTCTCTCACATTAGGTGCGGCTGGAGTTCAATCCTCAGAGGATAAATCAGACCCTCTGCTTGTGACATATGTGCAATTTACTATAAATGTAGCTTTCAGGATGAAAGTCTCAACAGACAAATGCAGCTGTTGAAAAGATCACTCACGTATATTACCTATCTTGAAGACATGCAGTGTTATCACTAAACAGAGTGGTACATGCTGGATGCTTCAACACCAAGCACAGAACTGCTGCGATTATTTAGTTTGTCTGTTATCTAGTGGAGACAGAGACGGTGGCTTGGTCTCCATACCCAATAAGTAATAGGCTCACAAGTGTACTATTTGATTGATAAGACTGTGTGTGAGAAGACAATTTTAAATCTGCTCTATTAAGTCTTGCAGGAAATTTGTTTCTTTTGATAGTTAACATCAGAACAGCTTTCATCTAGATATTAAATTTAAATAAAAAGCTTAAAACAAGAAAAACAAGATAGGAACAGCTTTTTCATCAAAATTCTTAAGCATTCACATAATAATAGATTATAGAGGCTGACTGGCTGAATTATTGTAATAGTGAAGAAATAATCTGGTATGAAAAATATTCTTCATCATCTGCTCTTATGAATTTTTTGCTGTTTATAATTTACCTTTTTAATGTAAACAAAGATAGGAAAACTGAATATTTTGTGATAAAGACAAATGTTTAATATTCTGGTCATTAAATTCAGTAATCAGAAATGATCAAACACTTCATGACTACATCAAAAGTTGCCATAGGAAGAAACGAGTAAATAATAAATACATTCTATACAAACCCTGTACAATATCCAACCAGCAAAATTAATACAGTTGATACAAGTAATTGCCCTATTTCAAAAGGTAGTATTGTAAAACTTGTGTTAATGGCGTAAGGCCTGCTTTTACCAGGATAAGAGTTGAAAAAAAGTAATAAAAACAATATTTTCAGTCATTTATCATTTAAAAATACTTTAAAAAAAGGTAAGTTTATTTTAGCCCTGTAAAAAACTTTAATTATTTTTTTCAAAAAATTTAATTTTTGTTTAAAATATTTAATTTATTGTAATTTCAACTAATTTTAAAAATGTGACTTTTTTAAAAATTTATTTAATGTTTTGAAGTGTTTTTGGGGTGATCTCCATTCACATATTTGACAGGTCTATCTGTCAAGTGTATGAAGGGAGATTCCCTTCTTTGATTGGCTCCCCATGGCCCATGTGATCCCAGGGACGCTTGTGAACTGCATGCGCCCCTGGGATACGTAGGCCCTGCATACTTGGAGTTCGAGAGGCCCAGCATCGAAACTATACGCACCTCGGGAGCCCTTAGGAAAGTGCGTAGATTTTTTTCCAGCATATTTTCTGCACGCGGGAAGCCTCCGATCAGAAAATATGGCCCATAGTCACCTTCAGCACCTTGAGGTTCAACTTCTCCAATACTCTCCCAATCTGATTCCCATTTCAATTCTCCACAAGTTGCAACCACTTCAAAATACAGCCGCCCATATCCTCACTCGCACTAAGTCCCACCAACAACGTCTACTCCAAGCTTCACTGGTTTCCTGTACTACATCAAGATGACTTCAAAATTTTCATCTTCAGATTCAAATGCCCCACCCAACACTACTCTAGAAATCTTTTCCAGCCTCGTGTCCCACGTGCACTCTTCACTCCTCTAGCAGAGGGCTTCTCTTTTCTTAGAATCATCTCATTGTTCATTCTTCTTGTCTAACTAATTTTCAACTTTACTTCTGCAGCTTAAATGCCACAGGGTAGAATTTCCATGGGGGTTCCCTGCTGTAACTTCAGCAGAAGATCAGCAGAAACCCCAGAGAAAAGGCATAAGCGTTCAAAATTAGGATGAGAGAACCCCTGTGGTAATTACTAGAACAAATATATTCTTATTTCAGCAAGCAAAGTCTGATTTTCACATCCATACAATGCCAGTGACTACACATTAATGTGTATTCGTGCCATCTGCCATTTCATCTCCTCAGTTACTAATTTTATTTTGGGTCTCTTTGAACTACATCGCTCTCACACTGCGCTTTCCCATTGAACGGAGTAGCATAATTCTCCTGACAATGCTCTTATTAAGCCCAATATCTGGGGCATTCCATTGGTCACAGCTTTCAATTATAATTATTACACTCTGTATCCTTTTGATTTAGTCAATTCATTATGACATTTACAAATTCTTTCCTGATCCTACAAGGATTTCATTTTAGCTGTAAGTCTTGTCTGTGAGACGTTATTGAATACTTTCTGAAGGTTAAGATAAATAGTATCAACAATGCTAGCTGCATCCTTTAACTTTACTACACTCTCAGGAATTTATCTGAACATATGAAGATCAGCAGCTTAATATGCTGTTTGAGGAAACAAAGGCTTGTGGAAAGAATGAAGGAACAATATTTTGAAGCTGCGTGAAGTAAATGGTCGAAGATAATAAAGAAAAGGTTCTGCGGTGTCACTGAGCCATCAAAAGCATAGAAGGGAGGAATTTCCACCTGCCACTTCATCGGGCAGGGACCCCTTCTCAAATCCAGAGAACAACTATGGGAACTAGTCTGCAAGAAGAGATATATCATGGAATATGAAAAAAAAGAAAAGTCTATCAAACTAATGTCTATTCAATACTTCTGTATCATGGTTAGATCTGGGTCCTGATGAAGGCATAGGTGCAGAGGCCAGATGCTTTGGAACAATCTTGGCATGGAGGATGTTAAGTATCAGTTGAGAGAATAGACTGACAAACAAATTAATTTGCATTTATATAATGCTCCTCACATAAGAGCATTTCTTAGTGCACTTCATAAGCAGAGAGATTAATACGAAGTAATTTACTAAGAAGATATAAGGTATGATGAATAGATGATCTTTTTCGGAAGCTTTTGAAAGCAGAGAGGGAGGTGGGAAACCAAAGTAGTTGTGGGAAATAATTCCAAATGACTAACTGGTCTTTAATGTTGGAGTGGAGAGTAAACATTTTTCTGAAGTCAAAGGAGAGGATGGCGCAGGCATCAACATTTGGTTAGAGACGATCTCTCACAAAGGCAGTGGAGGGATTTAAAGAAAAAGGATCTAGCAAGATGGATTGAATGTAATGTTCCTAGGAAGAATTGGATCTGGATTTACCATTTAGATGTTGGGTTTTTGTCATCCAACAAAAACAGACTCACTTAAATAAGTTGTTCTATCCAGTGGTTAACATGAGTATAATGCAGCAGTACAAAAAGTTACTATGACCTCTTGCCACCATCTCTTCACACAAAACCAAATGTGCTACTAACAACTACTTTATTTAACTTAGGGGTCAAGTCCACAATGCTTTACACCAGGAGCCATGGTGCCAATTGGGTGAGCAGAGTATCCATCATTGGGGCACACAGACCTTAGACCTATTGTTGCCTGAAGCATGTGCTATAGTTATGGTCAACCAGCACCACAGATGCAGAAGATGAGTTCACATTGCATGAGTTCCACTCATGCGCACATCCAAAAATTATTTAAATCAAGTCACCCCCTTCCCCTCCCATAATGCAGTTTCAGTGCCATCTTACAGTGCTCATATAAAATGGGTACTGGCTGGAAGGCCTTATAGCCCTTTTGGAACTTGCAGTTTGAAAAGCAAGTTTGCAATTCAGGTAAAGCAAATTCTGTTGGCTTCCTGAACAGTTACTTTAATGACACAACGGGCTGGATTTTCTCAATGGGGACACATTGGGGGCGGGACTGCTGGTTGTCGGGTTTCAGTCCCGCCCCCAATGACGTCCGGCCAACCCATGCTATTTTCCCTTGATTGACCTTGTTAAGCCCGCCCTGCAGGCTTAGCCAGCCAATTAAGGGAAAGCCGGTGACAGAGGATGTCAGCGTATGATGTTTCATCTGTCGAGAATTTTTGACAGATGAATTGTTCGCGTTTGACAGCTTTGAGAAGCTGTGAAACACTGACAATCTCTGTTCTAAGGTGAGCCCTTGCACAAAGACTCACCAAAACCTCTTTCCTCAGCAGAAATCAGATGGTTGCTGCATCTGAGAATGCAGCAGCCATTCTGTCATCTCTGCCGTTGAGATGAGGCACCTCCATCGGATCCCCAAGGGTTGAAGCCTGCAGGAAGAAACAAATGTAAGGAAATTTTTTCTAACACTTTACACTCACCTCTCATACTTACCTCTCCACACTTGCACCCATCACTCACCTCCACAGCGGACTTTTCGATCCTTCTCACCCCCGCAGACCCACTACTCACCTCGCTGACCCTGGCGAGGTTCGCAGCTGTCAGGAAGCCAGCACTTGCAGGGGTAAAATGGGGATAAGCCTCTTAACTGCCTGTTAACTACCTGTTAACAGGCAGTTAATTGGCTCTAATTCCCTTCCCGCCTCAAGGAGACGGGTCCCTGCGCGAGTCGGGGACCTGCCTCCCGGGAAGATGGCACGGAGGCGAGTTGGGAACGGGTTTGGTACCCACTCACAGTTTCTGCCATTTTCCCGGCAGTCCCGCCTCCATACCCGCCTCCCCAGGGCTGGCAAAATTCCCCCCTTGCAGTTTATTTTTTACTCTTCCTTTTTAGTTTGCCCTATTGCATTGATGTTTCCCATTTAGCATCAGGGGTGTATAACAGGGGGCCGATCCATGACTGAAGTTGAAAATTACCCCCACAGTCCCTTTATGTGCCCTTATTGAATCATTGGCACTGATGTTTACTAGGAGGCGGGGAGGGAGCGGGGTGGAGGTGCAGTGGCCAGGAAACCCGACGTACGGGTTTCCCAGAGGTCCTGCCGAATTTGACTGCAGGACTTGATTTAAATTTTTGGACTCCATTTCCCAGCCAGCAGCCAGCCAGATTGAGAGGCTAGCTGGCTGTTAGGTGAGAAGGCCTGTGGCATCAGACCACTGCTGGGGTGCGAAGAGGAAGCAGAGAAGGAAGGAGAGATCGTGGGAAGCTGGTGGGGGGCAACAGTGGATAGATTGCAGACCAGATAGTTTGTGGGGGCTGTGGGTGGATCGGGGAAGGGGCCGGAGAGAATGGGGGAGGGCCAGAGAGATCTGGGCTTGCAGGGGGGGGGGGAGGGGACATGTGGAGAGATCAGGGAATTCAGTAGATGTAGTTTGTATCGACTTTCGGAAGATATTTAATAATGTGTCTCACTAGAAGCTCGTTAGAGAAAAATCAGGCCAATGGCATACCAGAAAACATAGCATCATGGTTAGAAAGGTGTCTGACAGATAGAAACCCACAGGTTTACTTAATATAACTAATGGTGCATGGCATAGAACATACAATTGGTAGGAATGACTGAATTATCTTACCTTCAAAACATAGGAGGTGAAATAGGATAAAACACAAAAACAGGCACGGACACCGAGATGCGCGATCTGCCTGCACCAGTTGAAAGGAGTTTAAGCAGCAGGAAAAATTTGTGCTGCCTGCTACTTTACATGATTGCAGCGCACAGCCCAGCGCTGGAAGCGCTGCTGACAGGCTGTGCGCTCAGCAGGAGCATGAAATTCACGATGTTTGCACGAGGCTCGCTTTATTAATGCTAGTCTGCGCCTCTTAAAGGCTGTCGGCACCTCTTAAAGGTTAGCTACCTTCTGGTGATGAAAAATTTTAAAAGTGGTTAAGCACTAACACAAATGGCTCAACAGGCCAGGGAAAGGGCACCCAGGGTCTCGGACGCAGCACCTGAGGCCTTTATGCAGGGGGTGAACACTGGAAGAGAGGTCCTCGCCCCACGGGGGCCAGGAGGCCCTCCACAAAGGAGGATGTGGGACCAGTTTGCCGAGGTGGTCACTGTCAGGAGTGTCGCCCCCAGGACCTGGCTCCAGTGCCCAAAGATGTTTCATGACCTCAGATGAGTGGTCAAGGTCAGTGAATGCATCTTCAAAAGCCGTCTCCTACCAACTGCACAACTAGCCTCACATACTGCTCAATGCACGACCCCGACCCCTCCCCCACCCCAGCCCCGTCACTCACCTACCAACAATCTCTTCCAAACACGAGGCACACTTCACATTCCTAGCTTTACCTCACCCTCATGGAGGAGACGGTGCTGCCCATTCTTGGCAGGGGCATGGCTGAACCCTTGGCCAGCAATGGGGCTGAAAGAATACAAGATGCTGGTATCCCCATACATTACCCTCCTTCTCACGTCCCACTTCCCCCTCATCCCACAATCTCTTCTGATGTATAAGTTGCACATGGTGTAAGCATGCAGCTCTTGCTTACCACCCCCCACCCCCACTCACCACAACCCTTCGTCATTTCAGACACTCAATAAATCCAGCCTGCCCAGCCAATGGTTGAACAAGAAGAGGGAGGAGAGTGAAGAAGAAGAAGAAGAAGAAGAAGAAGAAGAAACACCATCACTCGATTTCACACTCCCAGCCATCAGCTCCTCGAGGTCTTCCTGCAAGGCCATCTGCAGTGTCCCCCACTGAAAGTCAGCAGCCTTCCACCAGCCATGCTGCAGCCACTGGGGTAGCACTGCGTAGGAGCACTAGGATAGGCATAGGCACACACAAGACAGTCACTAAGGGAATGCGCAAGGGTGATTAGTTGATTTTTTGATGTAATATTGGATGCATATATGGATAAAGTTGGATTAGAAAGTTTGCTTTGTAGTTACTTTTATTTCAGCATTGTGGCCAAGAGGACGCTGTGATGTTCAGTAACAGAGGGAAGGTAAGGTGTGAGACAAATGTTGAAAGGGGAATTGGGGTTGTGTTCACTGGTACTGCAGGCGGATGATTTGATCCCGGATATCCAGGCCAGAAAGGGGCTGCCTGGGTTGCCTCCTTCCTGCCACTTCCACCTCCTCCTCCCTCTGTGAGCAGCTTATCCCTTTTGCTGCCTCTGCTACATCTCCATGTCATGCTGCAGCCTAAGGGGGACTGGGAACAAGTGGTGGTCTCAGAGGCCTTCCTTTAAGAACCAAAGCCTTGTAAACATCCAGCAGCACACACTTCACTCTTTGCACACTAACAACTTTTAAGTAGTGCTGGTGGGGGGTCCGTCGCGCAGCTGAACGCACATTCAGCTGTGCATGCTCTGGAGAGGGCATTAATTTCAGGTCGTGTGTCAAATCAGCGTTGTGCGCTGATTGATGCCACGATCTGACTCATTACAATTTTTCCAGTGAGCGCGTGTAACAGCTGCACTGCCGACCTTACCAAAATGATGGCTGCCATGGTCCACACCGGAATTGGACAGAAGCGAGGCAGCTGCCATCTTTTCTCCGAAGCTGGCTTTATCAGCCAGCACTAAGGTTCCGAATTTCACAGCCATAGTTCCTTTAGGTTGAGCTGGCCAAATTTAATTGAACAAAACGCTAATCTATGCTTTTTCTACCCCTTGCCATTTCTACTACTATTACCTAAAACAGGCCTTAGCCATTCTCTTCAAACATTGACTGCTACTTTGAAACATTAATAAAGCAAACAACTTTGTTTATTCCATTCCTCCTCATCACAGAAGATACAGTTGCTCATCTGTCCAGTGACAGCATTCTCCAACCTCTAGGCTTCTGACATTCCAGGCTGATTTTGATTGATGATTCAGACTGCTGAACAATTCCCCAAACATAGCCGTATAGATGCTTCATTTCTCTAGATGATTTCCAGATCATCAGGCCGAGATATTCTGGGCTCCCATTTTATTTTCCAGACATTCACTACTTCTTCAGGACTCACTCTTCAGACTTGCCCAACTCTAGACCTCTGGAACAATACTTCGAACTTTCTGTTTCAATCCCTCCAATCGGGTTTCCACCGAAACGGCTCTTATCAAAGTCACAAATGACATCCTGTGTGACTGTGACAAAGGTAAACTATCTCTCACCTCTCTGCAGCCTTTGACAGGGTTGACCACACCATCCACCTCCAAAGCCTTTCCTTCGTTGTCCAGCTGGGTGGGACTGCACTCGCCTGGTTCCATTCATATCTATCTAATCATAGCCAGAGAATCACCTGCAATGGCTTCTCTTCCCGCCCCCGCATCATTACCTCTGGTGTCCCCCGAGGATCTATCCTTGGCCCCTTCCTATGTTTCATCTACATGCTGCCCCTCGGCGACATCATCCAAAAACACAGTGTCAGTTTCCACATGTACAGTGATGACATCCAGCTCTACCTCACCACCACCTCTCTTAACCCCTCCACTGTCTCTAAATTGTCAGACTGCTTGTCCAACATCCAGTACTGGATGAGCAGAAATTTCCTCCAATTAAATATTGGGAAGAGCAAAGCCATTGTCTTCGGTCCCCGCCACAAACTCCGTTCCTTAGTCACTGATTCCATCCCTCTCCCTGGCAACTGTTGAAGGCTGAACCAGACTGTTTGCAACATTGGTGTTGTATTTGACCCTGAAATGAGTTTCCGACCACATATCGGCGGCATCACTAAGACCGCCTATTTCCACCTCCGTAACAGCGCCTGACTCCGCCCCTGCCCCAGCTCATCTGCTGCTGAAACCTTCACCCATGCCTTTGTTACTTCTAGACTTGACCCATCCAAAACTCTGCTGCCCGTATCCCTAACTCGCACCAAATCCCATTCACCCATCACCCCTGTGCTCACTGACCTACATTGGGTCCTGGTTCGGCATCACTTCAGTTTTAAAATTCACATCCTTGTTTTCAAATCCCTCCAGCCCCACAATTCTCCGAGCTATCTGCGCTCCTTTAATTCTGCCCTCTTGAGCATCCCTAATTTTAATCGCTCAACCATTGGTGGCCATGCCTTCTGTTGCCTAGGCCCTAAGCTCTTGAATTCCCTGCCTAAATCTCTCCACCTCTCTACCTCTCTTTCCTCCTTTAAGATGCTCCTTAAAATCTACCTCTTTGACCAAGCTTTTGGTCACCTGCCCTAATATCTCCTTACGTGGCTCGGTGTCAAATTTTGTTTTATAATGCTCCTGTGAAGCACCTTGGGACATGGTTAATGGTGCCATATAAATACAAGTTGTTGTTGTTGTTGTTGAACCCACAACCTTCTGACTCAGAGGAATAATAAGTTAGCATAATGCTTTTACCCGAGAAATACAAAACAGTACAATATCACAATAGTCAAATGGAGAAAAAAGTGGGCTATATCATGAAGCAGTGGTGCTTCAATCTGAGTTTTGTTATCCTTTAAAAGAAAAGGGTGATGCTTTAGGTTGTTGATGTGTTAGGCTTCTTTAAAAGTATTTAATATTGCTTCTTGTACACTGTGACTTCCTTCAGTTCTCTGCAGACATACTTCTGTTCAATGCACTGAAACTAATTAGCAAATCAAATATTTTGGACTTGGCCAGAACTGATGCAAGAGCCACAATACTCACTAGAATTTTAAAACTCATAGGGGGAAAAATTTCTGTGGCTTGTGCCACACATTAGCACCACAAGATGGCGCTAAATGCCATTGACGACAGCTGATGCCGGTTCCAGCGCCGCACGTCATATCGTTAAAACCTACCTCTTTGACCAAGCTTTTGGTCATCTGCCCAAATATCTCCTTACGTGGCTCAGTGTCAAATTTTGCCATATCGGTGTTGCCGGTAGCACTGACAGTAAACTCGATCGCCAGGGATTTCGCCATCATGGAGATTGTGACGTCAGTGAGTCTGCAACACTCACTGGATGTCTGATCTCCCAACTTTGTTATAGCCACTTACTTTAACAGCAATGCAGAACAATGACAGGGAGAGCTGGCATCTACCAGCAGGAAGCAGGCTGCAGCAGTAATATTTAAAGGTACCATCCACAATCAGCTGCAACTAACATGGTTCTGCAGTTTCAGTGCCAGTTTGCTACTTCCTGAAACTGAAACAGTTCTCTTTACTATTTTTTTGGTGACAGGGAGTATTGATTCAAGTGCAGAAGTCACTCATTATTTGTTAAAGGCTTCTGTTCACAGCACCTCCTCACAGTCATGGGGGCTGTGGGATTACTTCAGGAGGATGACGAGGCAGAGGAGGATGGGAAGGAAGAGGATGAGGAGGAGGAGGAGGAAGAGGACAAGGACAAGGCAGAGGAGGATGAGGAGGAAGAGGATGAGGAGGAGGAGGACAAGGAGGAGGAGGATGAGGATGAGGACGAGGAGAAACAGGAGGGAGGGCGGAAGCAGCAAGACAATCAGCCTTCTGGACGGGCTGTCCATGACCTGCTCATCAGACTCTGATTCACATGAATGAAACCCCAGATCCCCGTAGCTCACCACATCCCCATCATACAATCCCTGTCTCATGCCATATCACAGCGTCCTCCTGGGTACAAAGGTGAAATGAGAGAGACCACAAAATATTCCAAACACCATTAATAAATTTATCTATAAACGTATCATACCTATCACATGAATTCAACTATGGCAAGCACAAGCGTCATTAGTTATTAAAATGAATGTGATATGTGTGATATGTTTATGCATAATTTTATTAATGGAGTTTGCAATATTTTGTGGTCTCTCTCATTTCACCTTTTTGCCCAGGAGGACACTGTGATATGGCATGACACAGGGATGGTATGATGGGCATGTGGTGAGCAAAAAGGATCTGAGGTTTAAGTCATCCTGCTGTGAGGCTGGAGGTCTGTTGGAGGAGGTGGCAGAGTTCTGTGACCACCACCTTGGTGATGCGAAGCCATCTAATACACTGCTCCTCGCTTAATTGAAGGTAGGAGTGGTGCTCTTCGGAATACCCTCAGAGGGTAAGGCCTCCTGGTGAGAGCCCTGATGTCCCTCCTCATCCCTCTGTGCTCATGTTCCCGTATTTCTGGCTGCCTACGTTCCCTCCACCATAGATCCTGGAGGGCAAGGTGGCCAGTACAGCCCCCATTAATGTTGCCAAGTGTAGCAGTTTGAATCTTTGAACAATAAATGTAGATACTTTGCACTTGCCAGAACACTGCTAATAAAAAAGAACCTTGAAATTACTCATACAAAGTGATCCACTAGCTGAAACTGACAAGAAGCCACTAAAACTAACCTGCCCTGACAGCTGCGAATGATTAATGCTGATGCCTTTAAATAACGTCCCTGGAGCCGGCTTCAGTCAGCTGTGCAGCTCCTCTCCCTGTCGCTGTCTGGTCGAGGCTCAAAGTTAAGTGGCAAAAATCAATTTTGCAGATCGGGCACCCAATGAGTGTTGCTGACGTCACGATCTGCCTGGTGTCGAAGTCCCCGGTGGTACCTCGTACCAGCAGCGCAACGGGTGGTCCGGATTTACCGTGCGCTGCTGGATTCGCCTTTCCCTGGCGCTACTGCATCAGCGCCCTGTTACACCCTCTGCAGGCGCTAACGGGAGGCGCTAACCAACTGAATCTTTTCCCCTTTGACTAGAATTATGATTGCAATCATTTTAATGAGGAGTGAGGACGAATTTTGCGTGCAGCCTGGACAATTTTCAACTGGCGCTACTTAACCCTTTTTAGTCTAAACATAGAAACATAGAAACATAGAATCTAGGAGCAGGAGTAGGCCATTCGGCCCGTCGAGCCTGCTCCACCATTCAATACGATCATGGCTGATCATCCAAATCCAGTACCCTGTCCCTACTTTAATCCCCACAGTACACATATCCCACCCTACCCCCGTAACCCCACATATTTAATTCCCCCTAACATATCCCATCCTATCCCCATAACCCCACATATTTAATCCCTCCCTAACACTAAGGGTCAATTTATCATAGCCAAATCAACCTAACCCGCACATTTTTGGACTGCGGGAGGAAACCGGAGCACCCGGAGGAAACCCACGCAGACACGGGGAGAATGTGCAAACTCCACACAGACAGTCACCCGAGGTCAGATTCGAACCCGGGTCCCTGGCGCTGTGAGGCACCAGTGCTAACCACTATGCCACCGTGTTGCCCTACCCTAACACTACCCTAATGAATTTTTAGCCACTTTTGATCATTTCTGTCAGAGGAAAAGCACTCCTCAGGGGGAATTTTTTGGGGGGTCAGCGGGTGCGTTTGGTGGCGGGTTGGCTGGGAATTTTTTTTTTTGACAGCGGTTAGGGAACCCGCTGTTAACCCGTCTCCATGCTAGTCTCCCAGATGTCGGGTCTGTCATCGCTGAACAGACTCGACACCAAGCGGTGGGGGAGGCAATTTAGATCATTAAGAGCTTGTTAACAGGCACTGAAAAACTATTTTAAGCTCACCATCAGATTTTTAGAGTTTGCCAACAGCTCAGGGATCACGTCAGGTAAGGAGGTCGAGTGTTGTGTCAGCATGTGATGATTTCTAAACTTGACAGCTGCAAATGGTCTATAAAAGCTCCCATTTCATAGGTCTTCATTTTCCAAGGTTAGAAGCTGTTGCTTACTGCAATTAGAAGCCAGATTGAGCTTTATGCATCTTGCAAGTGTTTGAAGCAACCTCTCTATCCAGTGTCACCTCATTGAAACAACCTCTCTCATCATTGACAGATTGTTTCTGTCATCTCAACCTCACCTGCCATCTATTCCATCAGCATCGGTGCCCTTGAAAAAATCTCACCTTTGTCCTCAGAATCCCACCACAATCAGCCCCAACACCAGCATTACCGGGCACACCAGCAGCACCAACAACAACACCAGCCTTTTCCGCAATCAACTGATGCTGCACAGGACAGAGGGCATCAGCACCCGTCCACATTGCTGCCTGGGACGTCAGCGATGGCCTCACCGTGGCCAGATTTACTTCACTTGACACTGCACACCCTGGCTGCCACATGAAGCGCCAGGTTGGTACCATCCCACACCAACACCATAAAGCATCCCTACAATGCCCAAGCCATTCCTTTCACACTCATTGCCATTGTGCAGGGTAATGTTATGTCTCACCATTCACTGCAACTCACTAAGCCACTTCCAAAGGTGCACACAAATCTGTCCAAGAACGCAAAGTGTTGAAAATAAAGATTTCAATGCTTGACAGCACATTAACAGAAACTTCACATGAACATTGGCTAAAACATACAAGTGTGTTGTTAATTGCTATGATTGCACTAGGATGAGGATGAGTGTGAGGGTGGTTAGTGAGATGGGGAAGTGAGAATGTAGATAGAGAGGGATGGGTGGAGGTGCAAGGTAAGTTGGTGTGAGTAAAGATGTGCAGGAGTAGGGTAGGGAAGGCAGAGTGATGGGGGTGTGATAAGTGGCACAGCAGGATGAGGTCGAGTGTGGCTTTGCAGTAATGTTTTGTGATCTAATGAGATAATTGAAAGGTTTGTGCCACTGCAGCCTGGTCCTCCTGACGACATCCCTTCTTGTGTCCTCCTGTGCAATGTGCAACCAGGCTGTGTTGATCTCCTGGGGAGGTCTCTTCCGCCCATGGGAAGGGAAGAGGATCTCCCTGCGTGCTGTGACTCCCTCCATAAGCATACGATGGAGTCTTGAGATAGCCTGGGTGCATCCGTGCACCTCTGTGCAGTGCTTGTCAGTGTTTGCAGTGCCTCAATGCTGTAGAACACTGACAGCACAAATGTCAAAGTAAATTTGCGCATGGTCCCTTTAAGGAAACTGGCTGATGACGCGTCATCAAATGATGTCATCAGACACGCTTCCTTCAGTTGGCCGGAATACATGCTGGGCGGGCTTAACAAGCCCAATCAACGTAAGATCACTCTGCAGAGCGGGTTGGAGCCAACAGCGGGGGCGCACCCCGCCACTGACCCCGGTCGCACTGGACCCACCTCGGTAGGTGAAATCACGGCCTTCGTTTCAAGTTAAGGTCAATTATTATTGAATGATATTCAACAGAACCGATTAAAACCACATCTGGCATGAAAGTATAATTATTCAAATGATGCTTTCCAGATGTTTACACTTGATGATAGTGTCATCTGGGGGTGATTTTAACCCTACACGCTTAGTGGAAACTGGACGGATGGGCAGTTTAAATGCTCCTGGTTCCTTATCCTCCGGAAAGCTGCGCGGATTCCGCTAACTGCGTTTTTTATTCAGGATTCTGATGGGGCCCTTCTTTAAATATGCAGATCAGGATCCAATGTCGTCACCGAGCACCGACTACGATTGAACACAGGCCTGAGCAAAGAAGAGAGTCGAGACCTGCCAGGAAGATGAAGAGGCCCAAACAGATAAGTTAGTTACTTTCCTTTGTGGGGCAGGAATGCTCCTCCAGACCCCACAAGGTATGTCATTGCTCATGGACTGTGCCCGTCCTTCCTGCAAGACCCTTTCCCCCACACCTACCTTCATGCTGGCTGGGAAGCCAAGGGCCGCCCAATCTTCCAGAGGCTGGCAGCCTTTTCCCGACCACTTCCCATCGGTTCCAGGCAGGAGGCGGAATGGCGGCATGTTGCCGGGGTTAACATAGCACAGGTTTCAAATCTTCTTGAGCGTATGTGCCTGCCCAGAGTTAAAATCAAGCCTAAACTGGTTGTTGCGGTTTCATATATCTGTTACTATCTAGTTGAAGTGCGCTAGGCACAAGAGCCTGCACATGGGAAGCAGGGAGTGGGATGGGGTGGGGGGGGGGTAACATTTCTGCAATGGTTGCCCCAATATCCTGCTGTAACTTCATCATTTCTCCAGCTTTCTCGACAATCTTGCACTAACGTTACTGTAGGAGAGTGGGACAATCACCCCGATGGAAATTTTACCCAGGACTGCAATTTTCTACAAGGTTTGTGTTAAAATGTAATTATTTGTAGCATTGCATTCTCTCAATGTTTTCACAGCAGCTCTTAAAACCAAACTTTGTTCCATTGCTAATTTGCCCTTCACAGAGTGCCTGGCCAAGGATTAGCTATTACCTTGTTTGCAGTAAGCTTACTGAATTAAAAGTAGAGTCTCATGCTATGTTATCAATCACTTTGGAATGACAGGTATTAAACATAATTCAGATTTTATAGATTGAAAATAACCAATATATTTATTTACAGCTAAATGGAAATATGGAGCACAAGTCAGTGACTATTAACTGTACACTATAAACATAAATTTGCATATATTGAAAGGTACTGGTTCAATTGCCCTTAGAACTTCCTTCTGATGAAATATGATAGTCTTTTTTTGTCTTGATAACACAAGCTCCTAGTTACTGTCAAAATAAATTTCAATACTTCAGCTTCTCAAATTACCTATATATTGTAACAAATGATCTCTCAGGGATTCAAAATCCTGAGAACATGCTCTTAATTCCTTTGACGTTTAACAATGTAAAATTTCAAATATGCAATGAATTTTGCCACCTAATAATGTATGAATATGTTATGCAAGTGTGCAACTTGAGAATATTCACCACCTAGAAATTGGATTGGTCGCGCCTGTTTTCAGGTGCTATGTAGCCTCCTAAGTGCCCAAAATGGTGAGCAAAAAATGTGTGCACATTTCCACCCGGATGTGCGCCATCTGCCATTTTGGGTAAGAACAAACAAATGGCATCCTTTGCGCACACTGAAGCAGGCTTCTGGCACTTTGCATATGCAAATAAGGGGCCTAACGCTTGTTTCAGGTCCCCACTGAAATATTGGCTTCCCCTGAGACAGCCAGCGCCAGTGGCCTCAGCACTCAGGGTAAACCAATCCTAAATATCACCCGACTCCCCTCACCCCGAGATCCCCGACCCTCAGCCTCCAAGCTCTAGCTCCGACCTCCGATCTCCCCATCCCCGTCCATCAGACTCCGGCCCCTGACCTCACTCCTCCCAGACTCCGGCCCCTGACCTCACTCCTCCCAGACTCCGGCCCCTGACCTCACTCCTGCCAGACTCTGGCCCCTGACCTCACTCCTCCCAGATTCCGGCCCCTGACCTCACTCCTCCCAGACTCCGGCCCCTGACCTCACTCCTGCCAGACTCTGGCCCCTGTCCTCACTCCTCCCAGACTCTGGCCCCTGTCCTCACTCCTCCCAGACTCCGGCCCCTGACCTCACTCCTCCCAGACTCCGGCCCCTGACCTCACTCCTGCCAGACTCCGGCCCCTGATGTCACTCCTCCCAGACTCCGGCCCCTGACCTCACTTCTGCCAGACTCCGGACCCTGACCTCACTCCTCCCAGACTCCGGCCCCTGACCTCATTCCTCCCAGGCTCCGGCCCCTGACCTCACTCCTCCCATTATCACCTACCCATTCCAGTGCAGGTTATTCAGCTGAAGCTGACTACACTAATACTATTGCCCTGATCTTTCAGAGCATCCTTTTATATTCTTCTTTTCCTAATACTCTTATAATTTCCTTTAAATTATGTTATAAGAGCCAATTTTACGAGCCTCGTTTCCAGACTGTGTACATCAGAAATTGTTAGCCCATTGCCCCCAATTTTCCATCCAGTAATTGTAAAACAGTGGGAATTGTGCCTACAATTTCTTAATATTTTCAGCCAGCAGACAATGCAAACACAAAAGATTATCCCCATTGTCTAATGCCTTAATCAACACTTATGGTAAAGTGTTCCAAGTTCTAATAACTTGTATGAAAAGAGTTCCTGTAATCTTTCCTACCTCATGATAACCTTGAGTCCATGCTCCTTTGTTATATGTAGGAATGGAAGAGGCGAGAGGGCAAAGAGAAGTTCACTCTATGGGAGGAGTGAGCCACAAAGATGCTCCCACAATAAAGTTTCAAAAATTCAGCATTTTCATGTGGATTGAAGATCACAACTACTTAAGTCCTTTTTTTGGTGATAGCAAGGTATGGAAAGCCCAATATGTTTCAGAGCAAAGAACATTGGCCTAGAAATTTGCAGACTTACCACTCTCTGTTAAGGCCCGTTTCTTAAAAAAAATGGCAGCCGCCTCACTTCCACCGCCTCTGGCGCGGGACCCGGCGGCCGCCATTTTGATGAGTGCCATAGTGCTGCCGTTAGCTGTACTATGGCCCTAGAAATGCAAATCAGCAGAGTTATGCCAACTTGACGCCATGCTCTGTAAACTTTGACCTTTGCGCTGACTTTAACACTGAGTCCTAAGCTTGCTCAGAAAAGCAAATGTGCAGCAGACTGAGAGAGACGCAGTCAGCGCTACTTAAAGGGACACACACATCATTCAGGTAAGTTTGCATTTAAAATTTTGGACTGGACTTTTAATATTTTATTGAAGTAGTGGCTTGGTGCAATAAATGTTAAAAGTTTTAAAGTGTGCAGGGAGTGCAGTGAGTGCTGCTGGATGCTTGCAAGGCCTTGGATGGTAAAGGAAGGCCTCTGAGAAGACAGAAAATGCTGGAAATACTCAGCAGGTCAGGCAGCATCTGTGGAGAGAGAAACAGAGTTCACGTCTCAGGTCGAGATGCTGCCTGAACTGCTGAGTATTTCTAGAATTTTCTGCTTTCACTTCAGATTTCCAGCATCCGCTCACAGAGGGAAGAGGAAGACATGGAAGAGGTAGATGTAGAAGAGGAAGACGCAGAAGAGGAGGAAGCAGAAGGAAGGATACAACCCAGACAGCCCCTTTCTGGCCATGATATCCGGGATGGATTCATCTGCCTGCAGTACCAGTGACCACAACCCCAATTCCCCTTTCAACGTTTGTCCCACATCTTACCTTCCCTCTGTTACTGACCATCACAGTGTCCTCTTGGCCACAATGCTGAAATAAAAGCCACCACAAAGCAAACTTTCCAATTGAACTTTATACATCTATCCATCCAATATGACATCAAGAAATCAAATAATCACCCTTATGCATTCCCTTAGTGATTGTCTTGGGTGTCTTTGCCTATCCTACTGATGTCACACCGTGCTACCCCAGTGGCTGCAGCATAGTTGGTGGAAGGCTGCTGACTTTCAGAGGGGAGACTGTAGGACAACCTTGCAGGACGACCTCGAGGAGCTGGTGTCTGGGAGTGTCAAATCAAGTTACGGTGTTTCTTCTCTTCTTGTTCTTTACTCTCCTCGCCCTCTTCTTGTTCAACCATTGGCTGGGAAGGCTGCATTTCTTGGTTGTGTGAAATGAGGAAGGGTGGAGTTTTGGTGAGCGGAGGGTGTGAAAGCAAGAAGCGGGTAGAGGACCTCTCTTGCAGTGTTGATCCCATGCACAAAGCTGAAATGCTGCATGTGAGACCCTGGGTGCCCCTTCCCTGACTTGTTCAGTCATTTATGTTAGTGCTGAAGCAGTTTTACCATTTTTTTTTAGGTGTGGAAAGCAATTCAGCTTTAAGAGCTAAAGACTGCCATATTGGGAATTATTTTATTGTTTATTTTTTTCAGAAGGCAGGTGAGCTTTAAGGGATAAAAACTGCCTATTTTTAAATGATTTTTATTTTTTTCATTTTAGAAGGCAGTTGTCCTTTAAGGGACCGAAACAGCTTTCTAAAATGAGAGGCTGGCTTTAAGATAATGCTGTTCTTGCTCCAGGGACTCTACAGTCATGCTACATTAGGTCTCCTGCTGAGAGTAGTGCCGGCAAAAGAGGTAAGTTTAGCGCTACAACAACAACAATAAAAACTTATATTTATATAGCGCCTTTAACATAGTAAATTGTCCAAAGGTGCATCACAGGAGTGCTTTAAAACAAAATTTGACACAGAGCCACATAAGGAGAAATTAGGGTAGATGATCAAATGCTTGGTCAAAGAGGTAGGTTTTAAGAAGCATCTTAAAGGAGGAAAGAGAGGTAGAGAGGTGGAGTGGTTTAGGGAGGGAATTCCAGAGCTTAGGGCCTTGGCAGCTGAAGGCACGGCCACCAATGGTTGAGTGATTATAATCAGGGATGCTCAAGAGGGCAGAATTAGAGGAGCGCAGATATCTCGGTGGGTTGTGAGGCTGGAGGAGATTACAGAGATAGAGAGGGGCGAGGCCATGGAGGGATTTGAAAACAAGGATGAGAATTTTAAAACTGAGGCATTGCTTAACCGGAAGCCAATGTAGGTCAGCGAGCACAGGGGTGATGGGTGAGTGGGACTTGGTGCGAGTTTTGGATGAACTTAAGTTTACGGAGGGTAGAAAGTGGGAGTCCAGCCAGGAGTGCATTGGAATAGTCAAGTCTAGAGGTAACAAAGGCATGGATGAGGGTTTCAACAGCAGATGAGCTGAGGCAGGGGCGGAGATGGACGATGTTACGGAGGTGGAAATAGGCAGTCTGAGTCATGGCGCAGATATGTGGTCGGAAGCTCATTTCAGTGTCAAATATGACACCAAATTTGCGAACAGTCTGGTTCAGCCTCAGACAGGTGCTAGGGACAGGGATGGAGTCGATGGCTAGGGAACGGAGTTTGTGGTGGGGACCGAAGACAATGGCTTTGGTCTTCCCAATATTTAGTTGGAGGAAATTTCTGCTCATCCAGTACTGGATGTCGGACAAGCAGTCTGACAATTTAGAGACAGTGAAGGGGTCGAGAGAAGTGGTGGTGAGGTAGAGCTGGGTGTCGTCAGCGTACATGTGGAAACTGATGCTGTAGTTTTGGATGATGTCGCTGAGGGGCAGCATGTAGATGAGAAATAGGAGGAGGCCAAGGATATATCATTAGGGGAAACCAGAGGTAACGGTGCAGGAGCAGGAAGAGAAGCCATTGCAGGTGATTCTCTGGCTATGATTAGATAGATAAGAATGGAACCTGACGAGTGCAGTCCCACCCAGCTGGACGATGGTGGAGAGGTGTTGGAGGAGGATGGTGTGGTCAACCGTGTCAAAGGCTGCAGACAATTCAAGAAGGATGAGGAGAGATAGTTCACTTTTGTCGCAGTCACATAGGATGTCATTTGTGACTTTGAAAAGAGCCGTTTCGGTATTGTGGTGGGGCGGAAACCTGATTGGAAGGATTCAAACATGGAGTTTTGGGAAAGATGGTACGGAAGGGAAATGGCAGAGGCAGCTGATTGGATGGTCTCGATCTTAGAGACAAAGAAGTCCATGAGCTCCTTGCACTTGTTGGAGGTGAGGATGGAGGAGACAGGGGAGAGGGATTTAAGAAAATCGTTTGCAGTGAAGAAAAGAAAATGGTGGTTATCTTTGCATTCCAGAATTATCCTGGAATAGTAAGCAGTTTTGGTAGATGAGAGCAGGGCCTGATAATGCTTTATGTGGTCCAGCCAGATCTCGCGGTGAATGGCTAAACCAGTTGTCCGCCAGATCTGTTCAGGTCTGCGTCCCTTGGACTTAAGGGAGTAAAGATGAGGGCTGTACCAGGGGGAAGGGCCAGAGTGAGAGAGAGTAATAGTTTTAATAGGGACTAGGGCATCAAAGGTGGTGGTGAGTGTTTGATTAAGCAGATTGGTAGCTGTAGAAATGTTGTGGTGAATGGAGGGCCAAAAGCTGGACAGTTGGCATTTGTAAGTGCAGTTGTAACTGAGTTGGGAGAGAGTTTTTTCCAGGGGCGGACACAGAAGGAAGTAGAGTTGGCAGGGGGAAGGGGGTTGTGGGTGAAGAGCGATACAAGGAAGTGGTCAGAGATGGCCTTATCTGTGATTGACACGATGGGAGTAGTGAGGCCACGTGAGATGGCAAGGTCAAAGGGGTGGCCATAAATATGGGTCGGGGAGTTTACATGGAGGGAGAGATTAAGGGAGGATAGGAAGGCAGTGAACTCAGAGGAGAGAGAGCATGATGAATTGAGATGGAGGTTGAAATCACCAAGGATGAGAAGTTGCTCAGTGCAGAGACTGAAGGAGGAAAACAGTGAAGATATCTTGGTGAGAAAATGTTTATGGTACTTGGGTGGTCGGTAGAGAATGAGAATTTTAAATATGAAGTGAGAGGGATGGAACAATGTGAGATGCTCAAAGGAAGAGAAAGTGCCAGTTGAGTAGGGGAATGACCAAGGTGTGATTCGGTGATGAGAGCACTGTGATGGTCTGAGCGGGGCAAGTGTTGGTAGATATAGCATGGCGGGGAGGCTTCATATAGCGGTAAGGTGTCATCATCCCTCAACCAGGTTTCCGTCAAGGCCATGATGTCGATACAATCATCCACAATAAGCTCATGGATGGCAAGGGCCTTGTTGACAAGTGAATGGACATTCTGGAGAGAGATGTGGAGAGGGTCGGTGATGGCTGATCGACTGCCAGAGTCCACAGGGTCAGCACTGCGAGGGGTGAGTTGGATGGGGAAGAGATTAGCAAGCTTAGCCCCCAGCGGGCACGCTGGTCATGAAGATCAATGAGAGAGTAGGAAGGGACAGTTGGGGTTGCAGCTCATGAGGAGGCAGTGATGAGTGCCTCGATGGGCCCTTCAGAGGATGTTAAGAGAGGCACAGAGGGAAGCTGTAGGCTTATCTAAGAGGGAGTCAAGCCTGGGACAGCAGCAGGAGAGTAGGAAGGTCAAAGAGAAATGAAAGGTTGAGGTAAGGATTTGGGAGGGCAGAATACCCGAGAGAGGAGAAATGAAAGGAGGCATGACGATAGGAGAGTGCGGTCAAGGAGGGGTAGAGAGAAAATAAAAGGGGGAGAAGAAAGTGGAAATAGAAGTGAATGGCTTGGATCCGGAGCGGCAGCCAAAATAAGCATGTGAATGGACACAGGGAAAGCTCAAGTTACATAAGCCTGGTTATGTAGCAATCAGGATACATATTTCCTGATAGTAACAGGGAATAGGTTGGAGACAATAGGAGGGAGTCCAGTGTTAAAGTCAGAGGTCCCGTGGAGGGACAAAGTTGACGTAGGTAGGGTGGAGTCGGCATGGAGCATTGACGAACTGTTGTCCAAGTTCAAAGACAGATGTAGTGGGTGAGTGAAATCCAGAAACTATTTGAAGGGTAGAGAATTGGAGGATGGAGGTTATTTTCAGGAGATGTGCAGAATCGGTTGCGGGGCAAAAAGATAATGGCAAAATTGGAGGTCTCTGTAGATCAGAAGCGGTGGAGAAATGTAAACCACCAGCCAGAAACCAACAAAGCTGGCAAACCAGTAGAACGAGTCACCCAGCTCAGCAGAGAACAGCAGCAGTGGGGGAAGGGCTGCAGCTGACCAAAGTTACTTTATTATTTTAGCAGCAGAACAGCAAATCAGAGACACAGCAGATGAGTCTTAAATGTAATCCAGTGTAGTCCAATGCAAAAGTGTAGTCTTGATGTCTGGCGAAGTCCAGGAAGACAGAAGCCAAATTTGAGAAGCGATCCAACAGCTCAGTGAGAGAAGTAGAGAACAGGCATAGGGGTTGGGGGAATGGGTAATGGCAGTTTAAAATAGTAGTTAACTTGTAGTTAGGGCTAAAATGCACCAACTAATGGTGCTAGTGGAAGAGTGGAGATTTGGGAGAGGAAGGGCAAAGGATGGCAGCAGATTCCCATGGATAGAGGTGAAGCAATGAGGAGCTCTCTATGGAACTGCCAGCCTAGAAGCAGCCATCTACATTCATGCTGTGCTAATTTAAATTGAGAGGTCGCACAACACCAGGTTATAGTCCAACAGTTTTATTTGAAATCACAAGCTTTCGGAGCTATCGCTCCTTCCTCAGGTGAAGTAAATTGGATACAGAATCGCCAGAGCATATATAGATGGAAAAAAAAGCATGTGTACTTTACAATTGCAGACCAATAAATTAAATCATCCTGACTATCTGCCGAGGTGTGATAAAGTTAATTAAGTCAGCCAGGAAGGTACCACATCAAAAGACGTAGCAAGATACAACTGAGACAATGAGGTGTAGTCGCAGGGGTTCCAACGTGTCAAAAGCTGCCGTCTGTATGTAAAACGAAAAGCTTTAAAAAAAATTTACTTTTTTACTGGGAAAATTTTTACTTTTTTACTGGGAATCACATCTGTGAACAAGCTAACGACGGCTCGAGTCCGGATCACGTCATGTATCGTGACATAAACCCAAGATCCCGATTGAGACCGTCTTCATGAGTGCGGAACTTGGCTATCAGTTTCTGCTCGATGATTTTGCGTTGTCGTGTGTTTCTAAGGTTGCCTTGGAGAACGCTTACCCGCAGATCCGAGGCTGAATGTCCTTGACTGCTGAAGTGTTCCCCGACTGGGAGGTAACAATCCTGCCTGGCAATTGTTGCGCGGTGCTCAACAGCCCACGGACAACCTCACGATGCTCCACTTCTCCAGCTTCCACCCTAACCATGTTAAAGAAGCCATCCCCTATGGACAAGCCCTGCGAATACACAGGATCTGCTCAGACGAGGAGGAACGCGATGGACACCTACGGACGCTGAAAAACGCCCTCGTAAGAACGGGATATGACACTCGACTCATCGATCGACAGTTCCGACGGGCCACAGCGAAAAAACGCATAGACCTCCTCAGAAAGCAAACATGGGACACAACCAACAGGGTACCCTACGTCGTCCAGTACTTCCCCGGAGCGGAGAAACTACGACATGTTCTTCGCAGCCTTCAACATGTCATCGATGACGACAAACACCTCGCTAAGGCCATCCCCACGCCTCCACTACTTGCCTTCAAACAGCCGCCTAACCTCAGAAGTACCATCGTTCGCAGCAAATTACCCAGCTTTCAGGATAACAGCGACCACGACACCACACAACCCTGCCATGGCAAACTCTGCAAGACATGCCAGATCATCAACACAGATACCACCATCACACGTGAGGACACTACCCACCAGGTACATGGTACATACTCATGTGACTCGGCCAACGTTGTCTACCTCATACGTTGCAGGAAAGAATGCACCGCGGCATGGTACATCGGCGAGACCATGCAGACACTGAGACAACGTATGAACGAGCACCGCGCAACAATTGCCAGGCAGGATTGTTACCTCCCAGTCGGGGAACACTTCAGCAGTCAAGGACATTCAGCCTCGGATCTGCGGGTAAGCGTTCTCCAAGGCAACCTTAGAAACACACGACAACGCAAAATCATCGAGCAGAAACTGATAGCCAAGTTCCGCACTCATGAAGACGGTCTCAATCGGGATCTTGGGTTTATGTCACGATACATGACGTGATCCGGACTCGAGCCGTCGTTAGCTTGTTCACAGATGTGATTCCCAGTAAAAAAGTAAAAATTTTCCCAGTAAAAAAGTAAATTTTTTTTAAAGCTTTTCGTTTTACATACAGACGGCAGCTTTTGACACGTTGGAACCCCTGCGACTACACCTCATTGTCTCAGTTGTATCTTGCTATGTCTTTTGATGTGGTACCTTCCTGGCTGACTTAATTAACTTTATCACACCTCGGCAGATAGTCAGGATGATTTAATTTATTGGTCTGCAATTGTAAAGTACACATGCTTTTTTTTCCATCTATATATGCTCTGGCGATTCTGTATCCAATTTACTTCACCTGAGGAAGGAGCGATAGCTCCGAAAGCTTGTGATTTCAAATAAAACTGTTGGACTATAACCTGGTGTTGTGCGACCTCTCAATTTTGTCCACCCCAGTCCAACACCGGCATCTCCGCATCATGACCACTAATTTAAATTACCAGGCAGCACCAAAATACCGAAGCTGCCTGCGCTATGAATCCAGGCGGCCGTTAACTGCCGCTCGTGGTGGCACCGGCAGATTTTTGGCGTACTGGAATTTCTAGGCACTTATTTTTAGTTTGCACATTAAAAATTTTGGCATAGGTTTTCTGTTGGCGTAGTTTAGACTCAGATTGTTATTGGCGAGTTTTAGACTGACTCAAATGGAAGTGTGCTGTCTGCAATTTTCCAAGACCAGTTCACTGAAGCATATCTTCAGATGTAGATCAGAACAGGGGTATGGAGCACACCAGTGGTAGGAATAGGAAACTGCAAGGACGGGAAATTTAAAGGGTTGAAGACAATTAAAGGGGAATGTTACAATAAGGGGAATAAAATTCTGAAAGTCTTTTCACAGAGCCTCAGCAAGTATCGTGACCCATTAATAGCCTTTGCCGAGCCTCAAGTGGTAGTGAAGAGATAGGAAAAAGTAAAAGAAATGGAAACCCAAAGTGCAGGACTGAGTCTACAAGCAATTGTCACAGTAAGCCAATTCCTGACCCATGGTTAAAGTCAAAGAGCTGTTGCATGTATTGGTTGCAAGAAACGAAAACTTGCATTTATATAGCGTCTTTAACATAATAAAACATTCCAAGACTTCACAGGAGTGTTGTCAGACAAACTTTGACACCGAGCCACATAAGGAGATATTTGGACAGGAAACTTGTTCAAAGAGGAAGATTTTAAAGCGCATCTTAAGGAGAACAGAGAGGCAGAGAGGTTTATGGAGGCAATTCCATAACTTAGGGCCCAGACAGATGAAGGCACAGCCGTCAATAGAGGGACGAAGGAAATCGGAGATAACCAAGAGGCCATAATTGGAGGAATACAGTTCTCGGAATGTTGTAGGGCTGGAGGCGATACAGAAATAGTGAGGGTCGAAGCCATGGAGGAATTGGAACACAAGGATAAGAATTTTAAATTTGAGTCATTGCTGGACAGTGGTCCTCTGTGCCACTCCACAGCACCATCCCATTGCTGGACCAGTGGTCCTCTGTGCCACTCCACAGCACCATCCCATTGCTGGACCAGTGGTCCTCTGTGCCACTCCACAGCACCATCCCATTGCTGGACCAGTGGTCCTCTGTGCCACTCCACAGCACCATCCCATTGCTGGACCAGTGGTCCTCTGTGCCACTCCACAGCACCATCCCATTGCTGGACCAGTGGTCCTCTGTGCCACTCCACAGCACCATCCCATTGCTGGACCAGTGGTCCTCTGTGCCACTCCACAGCACCATCCCATTGCTGGACCAGTGGTCCTCTGTGCCACTCCACAGCACCATCCCATTGCTGGACCAGTGGTCCTCTGTGCCACTCCACAGCACCATCCCATTGCTGGACCAGTGGTCCTCTGTGCCACTCCACAGCACCATCCCATTAGTTCAGCATTGCAGCATGTCTGCAGGGAACTGGATCCAAGTGTTAGATCATAGTTGGCTATTACCATCTCTGGATCTGCCAGCATTATACTGTATGGTTGCTGCAGGTGGCCTTGCAACAGATGTACGGCTACATATCTGCTGACCCAGGCCCTGATGAGACTGGTCATTGCCAGGTAGTTATCTCTCAGCTCCTCAGCTTGTATTTCAGAGACACTCCTATGCTCTAACCAACTTTGCCTCTTTCCTTCCCAAATTGTTGTACGTTTTGTCAAAGTATTCAATAAAAAAGGAACAAAAAATATAATTTAAAATGGTACTGAATTATGAACTGCCTGTGGAGGCATGACAGGTGCCAGCAGCTCGACTAATTATTGTTAATGAGGTCCAATTTCAGGCTAGCCTTGGGCCTCTCGGTTCAGGAGCACGTTACAGATGCAGTGCTGCCTTCGCACTCAAAAATTTCTATCCCCCTCCCCCATCTGGGAGATCGGAGAATGAGTAATACTTTATATATAGTTATATATATATATATATAAAATATTTAACTTTGTGCCTCTAAATATGGATAGTTGAATTAGTGCATTGATTTAGTTCTAAAGTCTTTGAGGCATTGTATAACCTCATGTTTCAAATGCAGAAATGATACCATAGTAACAGATGGGCAGCTGACGCTTAATGCACTGCAGATGTTTTAAGCTTCAAAAAGCTTTCCAAAGTGTCACATAAATATTTACGAGGAGCTCAAGTGCAGTAAGGCTAGAGTTATTATACCATGGTTCATTCAATAATATTACAATCTTAATCTTACTGCCTGTATCTCTATAGAACATGTTCTACACTTCATTACCATCAGCTGTTATATAACTGAAGATACCTTATTCTTATCTCCTTTAGCTACTGAAATTGCAGGAGATACGAATATATCAATCACTCAGATGTCTCCAGCTAAGAGCCTTCTCTAGAAATATTCACATTAGATTTACAATTGCAATATTTTTGTAGGAATACAATGTTTTTGTGACAGTACAATAACGCTACAACACAGATTTTTTTTAACACAAGTATACAACATTTTCAAGATTTATGTACTCTTATTTTTATGTTTATTATCAGTTTTTTCATTCACTTTGGCTCAATACACAATTCATTTGTTTTGATAACCTAGGACTTCAGAATTAGATACTTGCAATGGGATTGAGGGCAAAATAGAAGATCACTTGAACTTTGGGGAAGGTGGGGGGGGGAAAGAAAGGGAAATTTAATTGGACTGATGAATTCTGTAGAATACAAAGTTATAGAACTGTTATGGAGTTGATTTTCCTTTGCGAGAACCTTCCTCACCACCATTGAGCAACTATACTTTTTGGAGTTTTAGAAAAAAATGATACTGGTCCTGATATTACTCAGTTTGTTGTCTGGACATATTTCCCAGGCATTAGGCTGAAGAAAAATGGGCAGAGACCCAATAGCATATTTCTGCTGTTATCATATGCAGGGATAGGAGCATAGGATCCATGTTTGGTGGGAAATGCAGATCGTATATAAATGATGTGAAAGAGGGTGTATCGGAGGGAGTTTTCTGGCTACCCTATAAATTCTGCCCATTTTACCCTGATAATGCCTCAACAGAACACTCATCAGCTGAGAACAAGCACTGGTGGCCTGGCCCAGCCCTGCAAATGACCCTGCCCTCATAATTTGGGACAGAGTCTATGTCCAATGCCATGGCAGGACATGGGATCCTCCCCAGGGCACCTGTGCTGGCAGAGAGTGACCCTCAAATTTCAGGCCCACCATGTTTCTCTTATATTGCATGAATATGATTGTGTCTCTCCTCAGATTTTCAAACAGCCTTTTTGCTTCACTAAGATTGTGTCTCTCCTCAGATTTTCAAACAGCCTTTTTGCTTCACTAAGATTTGAAAACTTCTTCTCATGGTTATTTTCCAACTGGTACTCAATTTGACAAGAATCGTTCTCTTTATATCTTAGGATAAAGATACAGGAACTTCTGGAATTTTGAAAAACTAGCCAATGAAATTCTAAAAGGAACTATCAGCCAAATACAAACTGAACCAATCCCAAAATCTATATATATTTGACAATTGTGTTTTAGATGTCCTCTGAAGGCTGTTACCATGGAGACTAAGGGGGAAAAATTCAGCTGCTTGCGCCTCCCGTTAGCGCCTTAAATGGGCGCTAATGGGGCGTAAAGCAGCTAACGCCCGGGCGCAGCGCCGCCCACGCCTCCCGAAAAATTTAGTGGGAGGTTAGCGGCGGCGGCAGCCGGTAGCGCCCTGTGGCGCTGCGCCGCCGGCGATGACGTCATCGCCGTGCGCAGCGCCCCGCTCGCGCCCCGGCCGTGATCTTCAGTCGCGCCCCCTGATTTACCGCCAGACGCTATGTCCGACGGGTTCAGGGGGGCGTACGTGCGGCCGGGGCGGCGATATTTAAAGGGGAGGTGGCAGGCGGCCATTTTTGTTGCTGGCCGCCTGCCAGCACCTGCCCCCGTTGCTGTCCCCGGCCCCCGTGAAGCCCCCCCACCGTGAAGTGCCGGCTGCGCTCCAAGAGCCCGGCACTTCTCTTGAGTGCCGGGCTCTTTTGCCGGCACTCCCGATCCCTGGGAGCCCAGCTGGGCCCCGGTTCGCGCTGCGCAAGGCCCCTCCCCTTTAAGAAGGGGAGGAAGGCCTGCAATACCGCGGCGCGACGTGCCGCAGCGCGTGGCGCTGCGGCACGTAGCGCCAGGATATTCACTCGCAGCGCCCCAAGAGGGATGCGGGGTGCTTCCAGTTGCGCCCCGCTTCCCTCTTGGGGCGCAACCACTGAAGTTCCGGCGCGGGGCCGCTAATTTTTTCGGGGCGCTAAAAGTCGCGCCCCGGCGAGGTTAGCGCCCCAAATGGGGCGCGACTCAATTTTTACCCCTAAGAGTGTTAAAAAAACAAGCCTGAAGGCTTTGTGTCTTAATGCGAGGAGCATTCGTAATAAGGTGGATGAATTAGCTGCGCAAATAGATGTAAACGGATATGATGTAATTGGGATTACGGAGACATGGCTCCAGGGTGACCAAGGCTCGGAATCCAACATCCAGGGGTATTCAATATTAAGGAAGGACAGGCAAAAAGGAAAAGGAGGTGGGGTAGCATTGCTGGTTAAAGAGGAGATTAACACAATAGTAAGGAAGGATATTAGCTCTGATGATGTGGAATCTGTATGGGTAGAGCTGAGAAACACTGAGGGGCAGAAAATGTTAATGGGAGTTGTATACAGACCCCCAAACAGTAATGCTGAGGTTGGGGTTGGCATTAAACGGGAAAATAGAGATGCGTGCAATAAGGGCACAGCAGTTATCATGGGTGACTTTAATTTACATATAACTTGGGCTAACCAAATTAGTAACAATACTGTGGAGGAGGAATTCCTAGAGTGTATATGGAATGGTTTCCTGGACCAATATGGCGAGGAACCAACTAGAGATCAGGCCATCTTAGACTGGGTATTATGTAATGCGAAAGGATTAATTAGCAATCTTGTTGTGCGAGGCCCCTTGGGGAGGAGCGATCATAATATGATAGAATTCTTCATTAAGATGGAGAGTGAAGTAGTTGACTCAGAGACTAGGGTCCTGAAATTAAATAAAGGAAACTACGATGGGATGAGGCGCGAGTTGGCTAGGATGGATTGGGGAGCGTTACTTAAAGGGTTGACGGTGGATAAGCAATGGCAAACATTTAAAGATCGCATGGATGAACTACAGAATTTGTTCATCCCTGTTTGGCATAAAAATAAAACAAAAAAGGTGACTCAACCATGGCTAACAAGGGAAATTAGGGAGAGCATAAGATCCAAGGAGAGGACATATAAATTGGCCAGAAAAAGCAGCAAACCTCAGGATTGGGAACAGTTTAGGATTCAGCAAAGGAAGACAAAGGGATTAATTAAGAGGGGGAAAATAGAATATGAGAGTAAGCTTTCAGGGAACATAAAAACTGACTGTAAAATCAGATATGTGAAGAGAAAAAGATTGGTGAAGCCAAGAGTAGATCCCTTGCAGTCAGAATCAGGGGAATTTATAATGGGGAACAAAGAAATGGCAGACCAATTAAATACATACTTTGGTTCTGTCTTCACAAAGGAGGACACAAATAAACTCCCAGAGATGTCGGGGAACACGGTGGCATAGTGGCATAGTGGTTAGCACTGGTGCCTCACAGCGCCAGGGACCCGGGTTCGAATCTGACCTCGGGTGACTGTCTGTGTGGAGTTTGCACATTCTCCTGTGTCTGCGTGGGTTTCCTCCGGGTGCTCTGGTTTCCTCCCACAGTCCAAAAATGTGCGGGTTAGGTTGATTTGGCTATGATAAATTGACCCTTAGTGTTAGGGGGGGATTAAATATGTGGGGTTATGGGGATAGGATGGGATATGTTAGGGGGAATTAAATACGTGGGGTTACGGGGGTAGGGTGGGATATGTGTACTGTGGGGATTAAAAGTAGGGACAGGGTACTGCATTTGGATGATCAGCCATGATCGTATTGAATGGTGGAGCAGGCTTGACGGGCCGAATGGCCTACTCCTGCTCCTAGTTTCTATGTTTCTATAGGGTCTAATGAGAGGGAGGAATTGAATGAAATCAGTATTTGTAGGGAAATGGTGTTAGGAAAACTGACGGGATTGAAGGCCGATAAATCCCCAGGGCCTGATAATGTACATCCTAGGGTACTTAAGGAAGTGGCCCTAGAAATAGTAGATGCATTGCTGGTCATCTTCCAAAATTCTATAGACTCTGGAACAGTTCCCATGGGTAGCTAATGTAACCCTACTATTTAAAAAAGGTGGGAGAGAGAAAACGGGGAATTATAGACCGGTAAGCCTGACATCAGTTGTGGGGAAAATGCTAGAGTCCATTATAAAAGATGTAATAGCAGAGCACTTGGAAAACAGTGACAGGATCGGACAAAGTCAACATGGATTTACAAAAGGTAAATCATGCTTGACTAATCTACTGGAATTTTTTGAGGATGTAACTGGTAGGAGAGATAAGGGAGAACCAGTGGTGTATTTGGACTTTCAGAAGGCTTTCGATAAGGTCCAGCATAAGAGATTAGTATGCAAAGTTAAAGTACATGGGATTGGGGGTAAGGAACTGACTAGGATAGAGAACTGGTTGGCAGACAGGAAGCAAAGAGTTGGAATATACGGGTCTTTTTCCAAGTGGCAGGCAGTGACTAGTGGGGTGCCGCAGGGATCAGTGCTAAGACCCCAGCTATTCACAATATATATAAATGATCTAGACGAGGGAACTAGATGTAATATCTCCAAGTTTGCAGATGACACAAAGCTGGGTGGGCGTGTGTGTTGTGAGGAGGATGCAGAGAAACTCCAGTATGATTTGGACAGGTTGGGTGATTGGGCAGATGCATGGCAGATGCAGTATAATGTGGATAATTGCGAGGTTATCCACTTTGGTGGCAAAAACAGGAAGACAGATTATTATCTGAACGGCAATAGATTGGGAAAAGGGGAAGTGCAATGAGACCTGGGTGTCCTTGTGCACCAGTCACTGAAGGTAAGCATGTAGGTGCAGCAGGCGGTTAAGAAGGCAAATGGTATGTTGGCCTTCATAGCGAGAGGATTCGAGTACAGGAGCAAGGATGTCTTGCGGCAGATGTACAGGGCCTTGGTGAGACCACACCTTGAGTATTGTGTGCAGTTTTGGTCACCTTATCTGAGGAAGGATGTTCTTGCCATGGAGGGAGTGCAGCGAAGATTCACCAGACTGATACCTGGGATGGCAGGAATGACGTATGAAGAGAGATTGGGTCAATTAGGCTTTTATTCGCTAGAGTTTAGAAGAATGAGAGGGGATCTCATTGAAACTTATAAAATTCTAACAGGTCTAGACAGACTAGATGCAGGAAGGATGTTCCCGATGGCGAGGGAGTCCAGAACCAAGGGTCACAGTCTAAGGATAAGGGGTAAGCCATTTAGGACTGAGATGAGGAGGAATTTCTTCACCCAGAGTGTGGTGAACCTGTGGAATTCTCTACCACAGAAGGCAGTTGAGGCCAATTCATTAAACATATTCAAGAAGGAGTTACATATATTTCTTAAGGCTAAGGGGATCAAGGGATATGGGGAGAAAGCAGGAACAGGGTACTGAATTTGGATGATCAGCCATGATCTCATTAAATGGCGGTACAGGCTCGAGGGGCCGAATGGCCTACTCCTGCTCCTATCTTCTATGTTTCTATGTTTCTATGACTATGACAACAAATTTCATACCATATCAGGATAGGCTTGCTATAAGACTTTGGCCTAGAAATTCGTTAGCCACCCGAAAACTGGTGCAGGAATCGGGATGTGCGATCAACCTGCGCCCGTTCACAGGAATGCAGGCGGTACGCGAACTTCATTCTGCCTGCTGATTAGCATGATTACGTTGTTCAGCCCAGTGCTGAATGTGCTGCTGAGTGGCTGAACACTCATCAGGGGGCCCAAGTTGATGCGAGGCTAGCACCACTTAAAGCTAACCTGCACTTCTTTAAGGCAGTCTGCACCTCTTAAGGGGGAGGTGCATTCAGCCTGGAGCAGCTCATTGAACAGTGTCAGCTGTGGCTCAGTTGGTAGCACCATTGCCTCTGAGTCAGAAGGTTGTGGGTTCACAGTCCCACTCCAGGGACTTGAGCACAAAACTCTAGGCTGGCACTCCAGTGCAGTACTGAGGGAGTGCTGCACTGTCTTAGGTGCTGTCTTTTGGATGAGACATTAAACCGAGGCGCCGTCTGCCCTCTCAGTGGATGTAAAAGAGCCCATGGCACTATTTCAATGAAGAGCAGGGTAGTTATCCCCGGTGTCCTAGCCAATATTTATCCCTCAATCAACATCACTAAAAACACATTATCTTGTCATTATCACATTGCTGTTGGCAGGAGCTTGCTGTGCACAAATTGGCTGTCACATTTCCTAACTTACAACAGTGACTACACTTCAAAAAGAACTTCATTGGTTGTAAAGCACTTTGGGATGTCTGGTGGTCATGAAAGGCGCTATATAAATGCAAGCCTTTCATTCTTTCTTTCTGGCTGGGGAAGATAGTAAGAGGAGGAGAAAAGAAAAATTATGTCACAACAGGGGAGCGAGTTTGCACCTAGGTACCCTGAGGCAGCATTGGAGGCCTTGGTGCAGGAGGTCAATGCGAGGAGAGAAGTACTGTTCCCACAGGGGGCCAGGAGGCCCTCCAGGCACAAATGTAAAGTTCAATGGGAGCAGACAGCCGCTGTGGTGAATGCCAGCAGTTCAGCCCCAAGGATTTGGACGCAGTGAAGGAAGAAATTTAATGACCTCACACGAATGGTCAAGGTCAGTGAATTAATCTTCAAATGCCATAGCCCACCATGTGCACCACTAGCCTCCCACACTGCTCAATGCATCGCATCCCCATCTCTCACCTACCAACAATCTGTACAATACATGACTCATATCTCACATTCATAGCCTCACCTTACCCTGACACACTTACCACTGCTGCAAGCCTCACACTCACTTCTCACAGCTTGCACACACTGCCAGCTATTCACCCATGACAGGCACCTCACCCAAACACATTGCACCACACTCACTGACACACTTCCCTTTCTCTTGCAGGAAAAGCTGGTTTACAACCGGCACCAGCAGGACTCACCTGCATAACCTGACCTGCATGGAGGAGACCGTGCTGGCCATTCTTGGGAGAGGCATCCCTGAGCCCAGGGCTGAAACAATACAAGATGCTGATACCCTCATATATAATCCTCCTCCTCACATCCTACTTCCCCCTCATCCCATAATCTCTTCTGATTTACAAGCTGCACATCATGTAAGCATGCACCTCTTGTTTTTCCCCCCTCCCCTCACCACAACCCGACCCTCGTACCTTTCTCTTTTCAGAGACCCAAGAAATCCAACCTGGCCAGCCAGTGGTGCAAGAAGAAGAGGGAGAGTAGAGTGATGATGAAGAAGAAACACCTTCACTCAATCTGACACTCGCAGTCACCAGCTCAGATACTGGTACTGCACAGACTTTAGAGGGTAATTTAGAGGCGGGATCTGCATGAGGTGAGTCACTGGGCACGAGTGGCTGCAGCCAGGTCAGGGGGAAAGGGTAGTGCAGGTACCAGCACCCCGGAGGGTGAGGTCGCACACAAGTCCTGCTGCAGAGGACCCGGATGAGGACTTTGATGGGGCAGCCTACAGAAGAACGCTGATGGGTATGCACAATGAAATGCTTGGTGCATTGGCAGACCTGCCAGAAAGCCTGAGGGCAATGTCAAGGAGCAAGGAGGAGTCCGGCACCAACCTTGCACAGGGCTTTGCGCAGAGCTTGGAGCGCACGATTTCTGATGATTGACGTCTCAGCTTCCATTGTAGCACAAGCAGAAGCCACCCAATGACCGAGTGCTGCAGTGGAAGCTCAGACTTCTGTCATGCAAGCTCAGATTGCTCACATGCTGGCTCAGCTTGCTGCCATGCAAGCTCAGACTGATGCCATTGTGGCTGTGTTTACCAGTGTGGAAAAAGGGTGTCACAGCAGTCCAGCAATCTGTCCTTCAACATATTACTAGGAATGCTGAGGCGCCACCCCGGGGAGTGGCATTGACTCCGTGCAGCACGAACCTGCTGTCCTCTCTCAGGATGACAGCATTCGTCCTCCCACCATGCCACTCCGCTAGTGCCCTTGCTGTTGCCTGTCAGCCAGCCAGCCCGGACTACTGCCGCCTATGTCGAAATGGTGCAGTCCATAGCCGGACCTTCTAGGCCCAGTGGTGCTCGAGGTCGTCCTGCAAGGCAATCTGCGGTCTCCCCCACTGAAAGTCAGCAGTCTTCCATCATGATTTGTGGAGCATAGTCGCACACCAACTACACATTCAGCGAGTGGTAAACCTTGCGGTTGCGGTGTATCTCAGCATTTATACGCGTGCAGTTGATGGCGCCCTGCACCATGGGGAAGCTTGCTATCCTGGCAAAGCCATGTGCATGCTCCGCCTGCTTCTCTCTGGTCAGAGAGAAGACAATGAGGTTCCCTGTCCTGGCATAAAGAACGTCTGTCACCTCTTTTATGCAGCAGTGGATGGCAAACTGGGAGATGTTACAGATGTCACCTGCTCCAGCCTGGAAGGATCCCGACACGAGGAAATTCAGAGCCACGGTCACCTTCACAGCCACTGGCAGTGTTATCCTTGCCCTGGTGTGAGGCTGCAGGTCTGCAGGGTTCTGTGAGCATCTCCTTTGTAAAGCGCAGATGCCTCATACACTGCTTCTGGCTCAGGCTGAGGTAAGATAATTGATCTCTGAAGACCCTAGGTGGGTAAGGCCTCCTGCTGAGAGCCCTTCTCCCCCTCCTCCTCCCTCTGCGAGCAGCTTATCATCTTTACTTCGCTGCCTTCGCTCCATCTCCCTGTTATGGTGCAGGCCAAGGGGGATGACAACTAAACCACCCATGACTGGGAGCAAGTGATCTGACCAGAACCCTTGAAGTCAGAACCAAGGCCTTCTCCACTTGCAGCACCACTCCCTGTCACCTCACCAACTTTAAACAAATATAGAAAGCTCCAAACATTTCCACAAACTAACACAGAGCCAGTAGAAATTAATCAGCAACTTACCTTGGAGTGGTTGCTGATCCCTTTAAATATCGTTGGTGGGGGGTCCTTGCTGCTGCTGAACACATGTTCAGCTGTGGGAGGTTAAGACAGGGCGTTAGCTCGAGAGTTGAGGATGAAAATAGCAGCGCTGGCGTCAAATCAGCATTGCACGCTGATTGACATTGTGCTCTGCCTACTCTACATACTTCTGGTCCACGCGCCTAACGCCTGTCCTACCACCCTCAGCAAGATCGCATCACAAAATGGCACCCATAGCACCGAAACGCCGGGTGGTACGGAGCCAAATTTTTAGCTCATTGGCTTTAGCGGGCACAATGTCTGAATCTTACAGGGACAGCCACTAAACTCAGACCTGGACAAAAATACATCAGTCCCAAATTTTCTGGACCTTGATGGCTGCTGCCAAAGCCTACGTGGGGTAGGGTGGTTAGAATTTGTAGTGAGACCCACTTCTTCTGGGTCTCTGCCTCTTTTTTCTTCATGGTAAGAAATTTCAATTGATAGTGAGGGCATGTGCTTCTTGTGCGCGTGCTTTTTTCATATTGACGTCAGGACAGGAGGTAGGCCTGGTCAGAACCCCCACTATTTTTGTCTTACTTACATCCCATGGAATGTGTGCCTGCATCGTACAGCTGTAACTTGTAACATCCAGGTGGGAGTGAGGCCCACATTGCCGGTTTCCAAATGGCAATTAGACAAAAGTGGTAAGTCAGAAATCTGTACTGTTTCGACCGGAAAGATTCCTCTCGTCAATGGAGTGGAAAGGTGCTGCTCTGAAATTCCTGGCGCCCTGTAGGATGAATGCCCAGGGAGTTCTATAAATAGTGGTTGCCTACCCCTTTTATGCAAATGAGCCCATCTCCTGAATTTGGGATTGGATCAAGGCTGGCAGCCGGAAGTCCAATCCCGTCACAATTATGGTGATGGAGCAGGGTTGCCAGTAATATTAGATACATCATTTTTATCACAGGAGAGATCACTTTTTTTAAGTGGCAGGATTCCCCAAAAGTCCAGTGCATCATTGATGACATGCATATAACACCAGCTGGTCCAGTTAATACTGTCCCATACACGAACCACAAGGGATTCCACTCAATCAATATTAACTTTGTATGTGCCCATCAGCAAAGAATCATGCACATGAATGACGGATGCCCTGGCAACAGTCACGATGGAGTCACTTCAGCGGAGTGGGAAATGCAATCTGGTGCTGACCTTTGCTCCGAAGATTTCCATATTGACGTCAGGACAGGAGGTAGGCCTGGTCTGAACCCCCACCATTTTTGTCTTACTTGCACCCCATGGAAGGTGTGCCTGCATCGTGCAGCTGTAACTTGCAACATCCAGGTGGGAGTGAAGGCTTCCTGTACAGTTTGATTTGAGCTGCTAGGAGAACAGTATATGCATGCAGAAGATTGGTCTACTTTCCAGACAGAGCGAGTGACCCCAAGTGAAGTATGCTGCACAGACAAGACACTCGGGTGGCCAGCTGATGCCACTGGCTCAAATGTTTTTTGTAAGATGCCAATCAGCCCCTTTATAAAGAGGTCAATATCTCTGAGTATTTTTCAGTGGAGTCCCGAGCCAGACACCCAGGTAAGCTACAATTTCACACCTGAAATGACCTGAATGCCAGCTTCTTCCCAACGTCCAGGTTGCTGGTTGGAAAGGAGGCAGGAGTAGCTCTGCCTCCCAGTGAGGTTATCAATGACGATGTCAGCGACAGCAACAACTTGCATTTATGTAATGCCTTTAATGTAGAACAATGTCCCAAGGTATTTCACAGAGGCATAAGAAAGAAAAATGGATACCGAGCCAAAGAAGGAGATAATAGGAGGGGTGATCAAAAGTTTGGTCGAAGAGGTAGGTTTTAAGGGAGGTGTAAAGGAGGAGAGGAAGGTGGGGAGAGCCAATGTAGGACAGCAAGGACAGGGGTGATAGACGTTTGAGACTTGGTGCTGGATAGGATATAGGCAGTAGCATTTTGGATGAGCTTAAATTCATGGAGGGTGAAGGATGGGTCAAGGTTGACTGCTGGGTGACCAGAATTACCAATGGAAGCCTTTGATCTTGGCCCCATTACAATATCCAGTTACACTAGTGGAGCTAACATACATGCCATCACCATATCCATTAGCAGGTACACTTTCGGCATGTAGAAGCAGCATTTCTGGTGTCTTGATAGGGCAGAAAGGTGTCCTTCGTATAATCCAAGTAAAGGTTCAAGGATTATTGTGATTTGCTGCATTCTTCACAAGCTTCCCATCCAAAGAGGTATCCTCCTGGAAATCCCAGAGCATGAATCCTCTGATGAACAGGTGGAGCAGATCACTGTGGAGCAAATACCTTTGGCATCTGCAAGCTAGAGGATAGTTTCTATTAACAATCTCCTTGAATGCTTCCCATTTCAAGTCCCCATACATTCTTCCCTTTGTCCTTAAATAGGCAAATATTCTCTGTACTCTCAATGTCACTCTCTCTGTCTGGAAGGTGGACCAATCTTCTGCATGCATATACTGTTCCCTAGCAGCACAAATCAAACTGTACAGGAAGTCTTCAAATACAAGACAAACGTATTTCATTTTCTACTATTTGTGTTCCGTTGGCTCAGTGGTAACACTTTTGCTTCTGGGTCAGAGCTTCACTATGGACTTGAGCTGGCACTTCAATGCAGTAGTGAGGACCTCCATGTGAGCAAATATTCTTAATCATATTTACCTGCCCTCTTCCCATTTCCTTCATCCACCAATCCAATATAATCTTGAATGTTGACTTAGTTTCTGTCAACTACTAAACTAGAAATTAATTCCGCAGCCTCACAACTCTCTGTGTAAAGAAATTTTTCTTGCTCTCTGTTCTAAATCTCTTAATCTTGTATCTATTGCTCCTCATTCTAGACCCCTCAACTACTGGAAGCAGCCTGCTTCTATCTAACCTATCCCATCCTTTCAGAATTTTAAACATTTCTATCATAATGGCTGTAATTTTTTAATTTTTTATTCGTTTTTATGGGATGTGGGCATAGCTGGCAAAGCCAGCATTTATTGCCCATCCCTAATTGCCCTTGAGAAGGTGGTGGTGAGCCGCCTTCTTGAACCGCTGCAGGCTGTGTGGTGAAGGAACACCCAGAGTGCTGTTAGGTAGGGATTTCCAGGATTTTGACCCAGCGACGATGAAGGATCAGTGATATACTTCTAAGTCAGGATGATGTGTGACTTGGAGGGGAACTTGGAGGTGGTGGTGTTTCCATGCGTCTGCTGCCATTGTCCTTCTAGGTGGTAGAGGTCGCGGGTTTGGGAGGTGCTGCCGAAGAGGCCTTGGCGAATTGCTGCAGTGCATCTTGTAGATGGTACACACTGCAGCCACGGTACGCAGGTGGTGGAGGGAATGGATGTTTAAAGTGGTAGAGGGGGTGCCAATCAAGCGGGCTGCTTTGTCCTGGATGGTGTCTAGCTTCTTGAGTGTTGTTGGAGCTGTACTCATCCAGGCAAGTGGAGAGTATTCCATCACACTCCTTACTTGTGCCTTGTACATGGTAGAAAGGCTTTGGGGAGTCAGGAGATGAGACACTCGCCACAGAATACCAAGCCTCTGACCTGCTCTTGTTGCCACAGTATTTATGTGGCTGGTCCAGTTAAGTTTCTGGTCAATGGTGACCCCCAGGATGTTGATGGTGGGGGATTCAGTGATGGTAATGCCGTTGAATGTCAAGGGGCAGTGTTTAGACTCTCGCTTGTTAGAGATATGATGTGGAGATGCCGGTGTTGGACTGGGGTGGACAAATGTGAGAAGTCGCACAACACCAGGTTATAGTCCAACAGGTTTATTTGAAATCACAAGCTTTCGGAGCGCTGCTCCTTCGTCAGGTGAAGTGAAGAGATGCATATAGGCACAGCATATATAGTCAGACAACACAGCCAGATGATTACAGTTAATCTTTCCAACTGCCCTTTATCACACCTCGGCAGAGAGATAATCACAACAATCAAAGGTGTGGATGGTGTCCAAACAGGTCAGTCAGGAAAACATTACATCAAAGACAATGTGGCAGATGCTGGGGTCTGTATGGAAAACAAAAAACTTTTTTTGCTGCAAATCACAGCAGGTCCGGCCGCATCTGTGTAGAGAGAACAAGCCAACGACGACTCGAGTCTGGATGACTCTACGTCAGGTGGGGTTACATGTAGCGTGACATGAACCCAAGATCCCAGTTGAGGCCGTCCTCATGGGTGCAGAACTTGGCTATCAGTTTCTGCTCGACGATTTTGCGTTGTCGCGTGTCTCGAAGGCCGCCTTGGAGAACGCTTACCCGAAGATCGGAGGCTGAATGTCCTTGACTGCTGAAGTGTTCCCCAACTAGGAGGGAACACTCCTGCCTGGCGATTGTTGCGCGGTGTCCGTTCATACGTTGTCGCAGTGTCTGCATGGTCTCGCTGATGTACCATGCTCTGGGGCATCCTTTCCTGCAACGTATGAGGTAGACAACGTTGGCCGAGTCACATGAGTATGTACCATGTACCTGGTGGGTGGTGTCCTCACGTGTGATGATGGTATCTGTATTGATGATCTGGCATGTCTTGCAGAGGTTGCCGTGGCAGTGTTGTGTGGTGTCGTGGTCGCTGTTCTCCTGAAAGCTGGGTAATTTGCTGCGAACGATGGTCTGTTTGAGGTTAGGCGGCTGTTTGAAGGCGAGTATTGGGGGTGTGGGGATGGCCTTCGCGAGGTGTTCGTCATCATCGATGACATGTTGAAGGCTGCGAAGAACATGGCGTAGTTTCTCCGCTCCGGGGAAGTACTGGACGACGTAGGGTACTCTGTTGGTTGTGTCCCGTGTTTGTCTTCTGAGGAGGTCTATGCGGTTTTTCGAGCAGAAAGTGATAGCCAAGTTCTACACCCATGAGGACGGCCTTAACCGGGATCTTGGGTTCATGTCACGCTACATGTAACCCCACCTGACGTAGAGTCATCCAGACTCGAGTCATCATTGGCTTGTTCTCTCTACACAGATGCTGCCGGACCTGCTGTGATTTGCAGCAAAAAAAGTTTTTTGTTTTCCATACAGACCCCAGCATCTGCCACATTGTCTTTGATGTAATGTTTTCCTGACTGACCTGTTTAGACACCATCCACACCTTTGATTGCCGTGATTATCTCCCTGCCGAGGTGTGATAAAGGGCAGTTGGAAAGATTAACTGTAATCATCTGGCTGTGTTGTCTAACTATATATGCTGTGCCTATATGTATCTCTTCACTTCACCTGACGAAGGAGCAGCGCTCCGAAAGCTTGTGATTTCAAATAAACCTGTTGGACTATAACCTGGTGTTGTGTGACTTCTCACATTTGTTGGAGATAGTCATTGCTTGGCACTTCTGTGGCGCGAATGTTACCTGCCACATATCAGCCCAAGCCTGAACATCATCCAGGACTTGTTGCATGCCGGCATGGACTGCTTCATTATCTGAGGAGTTGTGAATGGCACTGAACACTGTGCAGTCATCAGTGAATATCCCCATTTCTGATCTTATGTTGGAGGGAAGGTCATTGATGAAGCAGCTGAAGATGGTTGGGCCTAGGACACTGCCCTGAGGAACTCCTGCAGCGATGTCCTGGGGCTGTGATGATTGACCTCCAACCACCACAACCATCTTCCTTTGTGTTAGGTATGACTCCAGCCAGTGGAGAGTTTTCCCCCCGATTCCCACTGGCTTCAGTTTTACTAGGGCTCCTTGATGCCGCACTCGGTCAAATGCTGCCTTGATGTCAAGGGCAGTCACTCTCAACTCACCTCTGGAATTCAGCTCCTTTGTCCATGTTTGGACCAAGGCTGTAATGATGTCGGCAGCCGATTGGTGTTGGCAAAACCCAAACTGAGCATCAGTGAGCAGGTTATTGGTGAGTAAGTGCCGCTTGATAGCACTGTTGATGGCACCTTCCATCACTTTGCTGATGATTGAGAGTAGACTGATGGGGCGGTCATTGGCCAGATTGGATTTGTCCTGTTTTTTGTGGACAGAACAAACCTGGGCAGTTTTTCACATTGTCGGATAGATGCCAGTGTTGTAGCTGTATTGGAACAGCTTGGCTAGAGGCGCGGCTAGTTCTGGAGCACAAGTCTTCAGCACGATAGCCGGGATGTTGCCAGGGCCCATAGCCTTTGCTGTATCCAGTGCGCTCAGCCATTTCTTGATATCACGTGGAGTGAATTGTATTGGCTGAAGACTGGCATCTGTGATGGTGGAGACCGCAGGAGGAGGCCGATATGGATCATCCACTCGGCACTTCTGGTTGAAGATGGTTGCAAACGCTTCAGTCTTGTCTTTTGCACTCATGTGCTGGGTTCCACCATCATTGAGGATGGGGATATTCATGGAGACTCCTCCTCCCGTTAGTTGTTTAATGGTCCACCACCATTCACGACTGCATGTGGCAGGACTGCAGAGCTTTGATCTGATCTGTTGATTGTGGGATCGCTTAGCCCTGTCTATAGCATGCTACTTCCGCTTTTTAGCATGCATGTAAGTCTTGTGTTGCAGCTTCCCCAGGTTGGCGCCTCATTTTTAGGTACGCCTGGTGCTGCTCCTGGCATGCTCTTCTACAATCCTTATTGAACCAGGGTTGGTCCCCTGGCTTGGTGGTAATGGTATAATGAGGGATATGCCGGGCCATGAGGTTACAGATTGTGGTGGGATACAATTCTGCTGCTGCTGATGGCCCACAGCACCTCATGGATGCCCAGTTTTGAGCTGCCAGATCTGTTCTGAATCTATCCCATTTAGCACGGTGGTAGTGTCACACAACACGATGGAGGGTGTCCTCAGTGTGAAGACGGGACTTCGTCTCCACAATGACTGTGCGGTAGTCACTGCTACCAATACTGTCATGGACAGATGCATCTGCGACAGGTAGATTGGTGAAGATGAGGTCAAGTAGGTTTTTCCATCGTGTTGTTTCACTCACCACCTGCCGCAGGCCCAGACTGGCAGCTATGTCCTTCAGGACTCGGCCAGCTCGGTCAGTAGTGGTGCTACCGAGCCACTCTTGGTGATGGACATTTAAGTCCCCCACCCAGAGTACATTCTGCGCCCTAATCTGTGTTGTTCTAACAAAACAACCCCAATTTTTCAACTCTTTCTTCATATTTGTATTTCCTCATACCAGGCAGCATTCTAGTGGCCCCAGAACTGAACCCTATGGAACACCATATCCACTTCTAAACATTCTGAAATTCTATCCTCAACTTTTACTCCCTATTTTCCCCCTTCTACCCAATTTTTAATCCAGTTTGCTATCCTTCTCCTAATTCCATATCCCTTAGGCTTCCTTAATAATCTCGCATGTGGTACCTTGTCAAAGGCTTTTTTACAGTCCATATACACTTTATTTGCTACATTTCCCCCATCTACCATGTCCATCACACTCCCGACTTGTGCCTTGTAGATGGTGAAAGGCTTTGGGGAGTCAAGAGGTGAGATACTTGCTGCAGAATACCTAGCATCTGACCTGCTCTTGTTGCCACAGTATTTATGTGGCTGGTCCAGTTAAGTTTCGGGTCAATGGTGACCCCCAGGATGTTGATGGTGGGGGATTCGGCGATGGTAATGCTGTTGAATGTCAAGGAATGTCAAGGAATCTCAAGGAATTCTATGAGATTTGTCAAGCACGATCATTCCTTTTGCAAACTGCGCTGGCTGCTATTTTCTTTTATCAAGATATGTGGCCCCTGATTTTAACTCCGGGCTGATTTTGGACAGGTCGATGGTCAGGAGAGTTGGAAATTCACCTGCTGCTCCAGAAATAAGGCCTGGTTTATTTGACCTCCTGGGTCTCATTTAAATTCCACCAGCTGACTTCCCACCCAGAATGGGTATGAAGTTGTTGGGAAAATGTGAAAAATCATGCAGCTTAGAGTTCACCCTCATATACAAAGGATTCACTCCCAGGGTCACCTCGCAGAGGCCTCATGTTCGGGAACAACAAGCGAGAGTCTAACCACCGCCCCTTGACATTCAACGGCATTACCATCGCCGAATCCCCCACCATCAACATCCTGGGGGTCACCATTGACCAGAAACTTAACTGGACCAGTCACATAAATACTGTGGTAACAAGAGCAGGTCAGATGCTGGGTATTCTGCAGCAAGTATCTCACCTCCTGACTCCCCAAAGCCTTTCCACCATCTACAAGGCATAAGTCGGGAGAGTGATGGAATACTCTCCAGTTGCCTGGATGAGTGCAGCTCCAACAACACTCAAGAAGCTCGACACCATCCAGGACCAAGCAACCCATTTGATTGGCACCCCATCCACCACCTTAAACATTCACTCCCTCCACCACCGGCGTACCGTGGTTGCAGTGTGTACCATCTACAAGATGCACTGCAGCAACTCGCCAAGGCTTCTTCGGCAGCACCGCCCAAACCCGCGACCTCTTGGCTTGGAAACATATCGCCATTCCTTCATCGTCGCTGGGTCAAAATCCTGGAACTCCCTCCCTAACAGCACTGTGGGAGTACCTTCACCACACGGACTGCAGTGGTTCAAGAAGCGGCTCACCACCACCTTCTCAAGGGAAGTTAGAGTTGGGCAATAAATGCTGGCCTTGCCAGCGAGGCCCACATCCCATAAACACATAAAAAAAAGCTTACTTATATGTACAATCCTAAAACACTTTCCTCCACTTGAACAATGATAGTCTGCTCTTCTTATGGTAACTGTGTTATTGCCTTCATGGTGAACTTCTGGTTTCGCATCTACCACTGACGGTGCTAAGCTGGTGGAAAACCTAGCTGAGTCTGAAGTGGGATTCAGGTTTCACTTTCAAAATGTATTTGTTTCCTCCCCTCTGCTGTTGGTTGAACACTCTATTGGAATTTGAGGGGAGGGAGGGCCATAAAGACAAAAAATTTGGGCAGAAATAAGGCCAACCTCTAGCAGGCCTCATTCCTCAACTTATGTTTTACAAACAAATAGATGCGATGGAAAGGTTGTAAGAACACTGTGGAGTTCCTGGCAATGTCAAACGCCATTGAAGCATGGCCTTACCCAAGCATGACAGATTTTTCGTGTCTGCGCTTTACAACCTCCCTATAATCATCTTGCATTTCTCAAGATTTTCTCCAAACAAATGGGGAGATGTGACATCTTTATCCCCCTAAGTGTTATTGTAAATTAGTTGAGTCCAGTGATAATAGCTTTTAACACTAGTAAGGACTGTCTATTGTATAAACAAGCCTTCATGGTGTAATTAACTTAGAAGCTTTATGGCCTGATCAACTGAGAGAACTTGTGTTAGCTAAAAACCTTTATGGTTCAATGGTTTGAATTAGCCTGTTTCCAGCCACTTCCCAGCATTCAGGTCAATAGCTGAACTCCATTTTATGTGGGCATCTTTTAAGGTGAACTCCATTTTGAACATATTGCGGACAGTTTACAGGGCAATTTTCCTCCAAAGCTCGAAGGCACCTATGCAATTTACAGGGCACTGTTTCCACTAGCTGGTTTCTATGTACCCCTCTCTTTTGTGATTGCACATTACTGCTACTAGAGCCAAAAGAAATATTTGAAACTTCTATGGTTTTTTAAAAAAGATTCAAATTCAGGACTTTGCTGCAAGTTTCTGCTCTGCTGCGAAATATTAACACGGTCTCATTATTTAAGAATGCATTTGTATAATATCAAACATAACTGTTCAGCTCTGTCAAGGCAAAATAGTACTGAACACAGTGCTATGATGCACTGGGATGTGTGCTGTTGCCATGCTACATTGCTAACACTGCTTGTGGCCCTGCACAGCAATATGTTTACAGTTGGGGTATAAAGGTCACAGTGAAGCAGAACAGTTAAGAATTGACTATGTTCCAAAAAGTTTGCAAAATGTCACATATTTCCCAATTCATCCTTCAGGGATAAAAAGCTCAGCTTCGAGGGCTCTTGTTGCTGCATTGTGGACTTTGCAGGCAAGCTTACTTCCTGGAATGAGATGGAGTTGTTGTTTTCGTATCATCACACTCTTCCCTTGGAGAATAGTGTGAAGTGGTGGAAGGATTCACAGATCTGACAGGCCACAACATGATCGCTCTTTCCATGGCTGTAATCATCTTTATACCAGGGTGTTCGTCCTACAGGGCAGGAGGGTTTTGTGGGCTTCCTCAAGCCATACAATGAGGGGTTCTACCCACACCCACCAGACGCGAGTATCCCACTAGATGTCAACCCAGAATTCAGAGCCATAGTAGTCACTTGTCGGGACTACCTGGAGGGGCTTTCAAACCCTGCACCTTCTGACTCAGAGGCAGGAATGCTACCGTTAAGCCAAAGGCTCACTCTGATATGATGTAGAGAAATCTACTGTAAAAATTCTTCTCATATTAAGGGGGAGAAATTCCATACCTTATCACCATTCATTAGCGTGGCGTAATGTCAATAAAATGGAGGCTGCCGCTCTTCCACCAGCAGGTGGCAGGTCTCGCGTCATCCTCCATTTTTGTGGCCCCAGTAGCCTTGCCGTTAAGAGGTATCGCCCTGAAAAGAAAAATGGCAGAGTGATGATGTCTGTCAGCGTGCACTTAACGACACCACGGTGAACTTTGACCCTAGTGCTGAGTTCAGTGCTGGGTTCTAAGCATGCCAGGTAAACCCAGCAAGCAAGCAAACTGACAGAGGCGCTGTCAGCACCTTTAAAAAGACACACACACATCTTTCAGGTAAGTTTGTATTTAAGCTTTTGGACTGGATTTTTTATATTTTATTGAAATAGTGGCTTGGTGCAATAGATGGTAAAAGTTTTTTAAGTGTGTAGCGAATGCTGCTGGATGCTTGCAAGGCCTCGGATGGTAAAAGAAGGCCTCTGAGAAGACAGAAAATGCTGCAAATACTCAGCAGGTCAGGCAACATCCATGGAGAGAGAAACAGAGTTCACGTCTCAGATCGAGATGCTGCCTGACCTGCTGAGTATTTCCAGCATTTTATGCTGTCATTTCAGATTTACAGCATCCTCTCGGAGAGGCAAGAGGAAGACACAGAAGAAGAAGAACATAAAAGGAAGAAGCCGAAGACGTGGAAGCTGAAGAGGAGGAAGCCAACGAGAAGGAAGCCGATGAGGAGGAAGCAGAAAGAAGGATGCAACCTAGACAGACCCTTACTGGCTGGGATATCCAGGATGGAATCATCTGCCTGCAGTACCAGTGAACACAACCCCAATTCCCCTTTCAACATTAGTCCCACACCTTACCTTCCCTCTGTTACTGACCATCACAGCGTCCTCTTGACCACAATGCTGAAATAAAAGCCACCAAAGCAAACTTTCCAATCCAACTTTATACATCTATCCATCCAATATGACATCAAGAAATCAACTCATTACCCTCATGCATTCTCTTAGTGATTGTCTTGCGTGTGCCTTTGCCTATCCTAGTGATGTCACGGAGTACTACCCCAGTGGCTGCAGCATGGCTAGTGGAAGGCTACTGACTTTCAGTGGGGGACACTGCAGATGGCTTTGCTGGTCGACCTTGAGCAGCTGGTGGCTGGGAGTGTCAAATTGAGTGATGGTGTTTCTTCTTCTACTTCTTCTTCTTCTTCTTCTTCTTCTTCTTCTTCTTCTTCTTCTTCTTCACTCTCCTCTACCTCTTTTTGGCCAACTGCTGGCTAGGCTGCATTTCTTGGGTGTGTGAAATGAAGAAGGCACAAGGGTAGGGTTGTGGGGAGGGGAGGGCGGGAAAGCAAGAGGTGCATGCGAGAAGGAGGATAACTTATGAGAATACCAGCATCTTGTATCCTTTCTGCCCCACTGCTGGCCACGGGCTCAGCCAAACCTCTGCCAGCATCATATCCTCCAAGGGGGTGAGGTGAGGTTAGGAATGGGAGATGTGCCTCGTGATTGGTACAGATTGTTGGTAGGTGAGTGATGGGTGGGGGGGAGTCATGCATTGAGCAGTGTGTGAGGCTAGTGATGCAGTTGGTAGGAGACGGCTTTTGAAGATGCATTCACTGACCTTGACCAATGGTCTGAGGTCATGAAGCTTCTTTGGGCACTGGAGCCAGGTGGTGGAGGTGACACTTCTAACAGTGATGGCCTCAGTGATGTAGTCCCACAACATTCTTTCTGGAGGGCCTCCTGGCCCCTGTGGATAGAGGACCTCTCTTGCAGTGTTGACGCCCCTGCACAAAGCTGGAGAGACTGCATGCGAGACCCAGGGTGCCCCTTCTCTGGCTTGCTAAGCCATTTGTGTTAGTGCTGAAATACTTTTCCCATTTTTTGAGGTGCGGAAGGAAATTCAGCTTTAAGTGCTGAAGACTGCCATTTGTGACGTTGTTTCAATGTTAATTTTTTTTAATGAAAGGCAGTAAGGGCTAAAAGCTGCATTTTTTTCCACTTCATTTTCATTTTTATTAATTTAGAATGCATTGCCCCTATAATTCATAGCCCTTTTAATTGCCCACAATTCCTTGCACACTCCACAGCCTTGCTCCTAGAGAATGTAAAAAGCTGGAACGCCGCTCCTGGACACGAACTTCGGGTCGAATGCCTCCACTAACGCCATCAGGAGGGTGTTACACGGTAACTTAGCGCTGGGCTAAAAATCTTTAGTCCCAGTGCGAATTTTTGCCCGGTAGGACTGCGGCCATTTTCAGTGACCATAAACCCGAGGCAGGATTTTGCCGATGTCCAATTTCTAGGCCTTAAGTCTCTAACCCAACTAGTTATCAGCCTAAGAGACAGTTGTATACAAAATTCCTGATTTTTTTTTCGTTCCTGGGATGTGGGCCTCGCTGGCAAAGCCAGCATTTATTGCCCATCCCTAATTGCCCTTGAGATGATGGTGGTGAGCCACTCTTGAACCGCTGCAGTCCGTGTGGTAATCACAAAGCTCATCGAGCAAGACTCTAGAATATTTATGTATCATCACTGCTCTATTCATCAGCCAACTTGGTGTCCTCAATAGATAATACCCCCCGCCCCCCAAAACCAGGAACCCGGAAATCATTGGCCGTGATTTCCAGGTTCCTGGTTTGGGGGAGGGGGTTATTATCTATTGAGGACACCAAGTCGGTTGAAGAATGGAGCAGTGATGATACATAAATATTCCAGAGTTTTGCTTGATGAGGCCAGTCCCGGCCTCGCTGCTGGATCCAGCCCACTGTGCAAAATGATTTTCCCCTGATTGGGCTGTTAAGCTTGCCCAGCATGTTTGCCGGCCAAATGAAGGAAGCGTGTCTCATGACATCATTTGATGATGTGTCATCTGCCAGTTTCCTTAAAGGGATCATGCTCAAAAATTATTTTGACAGTTGTGCTGTCAGTGTTCTACAGCATTGAGGTGCTGCAAAAACTGACAATGACTGCACAGAGGTGCACAGCTGCACCCAGGCTCTCCCATGACTCCCTCCATATGCTTATGGAGGGAGTCACAGCACGCAGGGAGGTTCTCTTCCCTTCTAATGAGCGGAAGAGACCTCTCCAGGAGACCAACGCAGTCTGGTTGCACATTGCACAGAAGGACACAAGCAGGGATGTCGTCAGGAGGACCAGGCTGCAGTGGCACAAACCTGTCAATGATCTCATGTAGATCAGGAAACGTCACTGCAAAGCCAAACTCAACCTCATCCTGCTGTGCCACTCATCACATCCCCATCACTCTGCCTTCGCTAGCCTACTCCTGCACATCCTCACTCACACCAACTTACCCTGCACCTCCACCCATCCCTCTCTATCTACATTATCACATACCCATCTCACTAGCCACCCCTCACACTCACCCTCATCCTAGTCCAATCATGCCAACTAACAACACACAAGAGTAGGCATTTGTGTGTTTTAGCCAATGTTCATGTGAAGTTTCTGTTAATGTGCTGTCAAACATTGAAATCAATGGCCCAAAAATTAGTCTCACTACGCGAGAGTACGCATTGTGTACTCTCACGTATTCTGTCTCCAATTGCCGGTTTTCTGCATGCACTGCGCATGCGCTGAAAACCGGCACTTGGTGATTTCAAAAGGGGGCGGTTCCTAGGTGAACCGCGTGCGCTCTACAGGCTGCGCGCACGCAGTGCACTTAGTGCTTTGAACGCGCAGGTAAGCATGGAAGATTTTGCACATAAAGAAACGAGGCGTAAGACCCTCTTTTAAGAAGGTAAGTAGTTAATTAAGTATTATTTTGAATTTTTTTCAACAGGTATATCTTTTTTAGAGACTTTAAAGAAAGGTAAGTTTATTTTTATAACTTTTAAAAAGATTTAAAAAAATTTCAAAAATTTAATTTTTTGTTTAAAGTGGTTAATTTATTTAACTATACTTATTTTATTAATGTGATGGTTTTTAAAAAAAATTAATTGAGGTTTAGCTGTTCTTTTGGGGGGGTATAGTATTCATAGCTTTCACAGCCCTTGCTGTGAAAACTATGAATGAAAGATGGTGTGCTGCCATTGGCTCTAACTGAATCACGTGATCCACAGCTCGCACGAATTAACTGCGTCTGTGGGATACGCACACACTGCACAGCTGCTGTCTAGAAACTCAAGTTCGTGCGAGCTCGGAAGGAAAAGGCAGGCGCACAGTGAGATATCGCGGGGAAGCCTTACCCCCGCAGGAAGGCGCCGTCTTTAATTTCTGGGCCTTTATTTTGAACACTTCTTGGACAGATTTGTGTGCAGCTTTGGAAGTGGCTTAGTGAGTTGCAGTGAATGGTGAGACATAACATTATCCCCCACAAGGCGATGAGTGTGAAAGGAATGGCATGGGCATTGTAGGGATGCTTTATGGTGTTGGTGTGGGGTGGTGCCAACCTGGCGCATCATGTGGCATCCGGGTGTACAGCGTCAAGTGAAGTAAATCTGGCCATGCTGAGTCCATCCCTGGCATCCCAGGCAGCATTGTGGTTGGTTGCTGTTGCCCTGTGTCCTGTGCAACATCAGTTGATTGTGGAGAAGGTTGGTGTTGTTATTGGTGCTGCTGGTGCTACTGGTGTTCGGGCTGATCGTGGTGGGATTCTGAGGACCGAGGTGAGATAGTTTCAAGGACACCGATGCTGATGTACTAGATGGCAGGTGAACTTGAGATGACAGAAGCGATCTGTCAATGGTGAGAGAGGTTGTTACAATTAGGTGACACTGGATAGAAAGTTTACTCCAAACACTTGCAACCTGCATAAAGCTCAATCTGTCTTCCAAATGCAGTAAGCAACAGCTTCTGAGCTTGGAAAGTGAACAGCTGTGAGATGGGAACTTTTTTAGCAGATTTGCAGCTGTCAAGTAATGAGATGATTCCATGGCCATTCAACTCCCGACCTGCTCACCTGATGTGATCCCTGAACAGCGTAGACCCCATGGGCAACCTGGCAAACTCTGAAAGTGAGCTCAAAATAATTCTTAATGGTTTGTTAACAAGGTCATAATGACCTGATTTGCCTACCCTGCCGCTGCGTGTCGGGTCTGCTCAGTGTTGACAGCCCCGACATTTGGGAAAGGCGCGTGGTGGCGGGTTGACAGCGGGGTCCCGACCTGCTGTTGGAAAAAACATTTTCCCGCCCGACCCACCACCGATCGCGCCCGCTAATACCTCGAAAAATTCCCCCCTTAGAGTACTGTTTTCAGTTCTGGTCTCCATATTACAAAAAGGAAATATAAGTGCAAAAAAGTTTTAAAAGGATGATATAAAACTAAGAGGGTACTGCTATCAGGAAACACTGAACAGGCTGGGCCTCTTTTTTTCTAGAAAAGAGAAGACTGAGAGGTGACCTGATAGAGGTCTTTAAAATTATGAAGGGGTTCGCTAGGGTAGACTCAAATTTGGGTGAGTCCAAATCTAGAGGTCATAAATATAAGATAGACACTAATAAATCCAATAAAGAATGCAGGAGAAACTTTATTACTCAGAGAGTGGTGAGACTGTGAAACTCGCTACCACAGGAAGTGTGTGAGACAAAAAGCATAGATGCATTTAAGGGGAAGCTAGATAATTACATGAGGGAGAAACAACAACTTATACTTATATAATGCCTTTAACATAGTAAAACGTCCCAAGGTGCTTCACAGGAGTGTTATAAAACAAAATTTGACACCGAAACACATAAGGAGACATTAGGGCAGGTGAGGTAGGTTTTAAGGAGCGTCTTAAAGGAGGAAAGAGAGGTAGAGAGGCGGAGAGATTTAGGGAGGGAATCCCAGAGCTTAGGGCCTTGGCAGCTTAAGGCACGGCCACCAATGGTGGAGTAATTAAAATTGGGGGTGCTCAAGAGGCCAGAATTAGAGGAGCGCAGATATCTCGGAGGCTTGAGGGGCTGGAGGAGATTACAGAGATAGGGAGAGGCGAGGCCATGGAGGGATTTGATAACAAGGAGGAGACTTTTAAAATCAAGGCGTTGCTTAACCGGAAGCCAATGTAGTTCAGCAAGCACAGGGGGAATGGATAAACAGGACTTGGTGGGAGTTAGGGCATAGGTAGCATTGTTTTGGATGACCTCAAGTTTACGGAGGGTAGAATGTGGAAGGCCAGCCAGGAGTGCATTGGAACAGTCAATTCTAGAGGTAATAAAGGTATGGATAAAGGTTTCAGCAGCAGATGAGCTGAGACAGTGATGGAGTAAGGAGCTGTGCCAGAGGTGGAAATAGGTGGTATTAGTGATGGCGTGGATTTGAGGTCGGAAGCTCATTTCAGGGTCAAATATGACACCAAGCTTGCGAACATTCTGGTTCCGCCTCCGGCAGTTGCAAGGGAAAGGGTTGGAGTTAGTGGCTAGGGAACAGAGTTTGTGGCGAGGACCAAAGACAATGGCTTTGATCTTACCCATATTTAGCTGGAGGAAATTTCTGCTCAACCAGTACTGGATGTCAGACAAGTACTCTCACAATTTAGAGACAGTGGAGGGGCTGAGAGAATTGGTGGTGAGGTTGAGCTGAGTGTCGTCAGTGTCCATGTGGAAACTTATGCTTCGTTTTTGGATGGTGTCGCCGAGGATCAGCATGTTGATGAGAAATAGAAGGGGGCCAAGGTTAGGTCCTTGGGGGACACCAGAGGTAACAGTGAGGAAGCGGGAATGGGAGGCATTGCAGGTGATTCTCTGGCTACGATTCGATAGATAAGGCTGGAACCAGTCAAGTGCAGTCCCACCCAGCTGGACGACAGTTGGAGGAGGATAGAGTGGTCAACCGTGTCAAAGGCTGCAGACAGGTCGAGAAGGATGAGGAAGGATAGTTTACCTTTGCCACTGTCACATAGGATGTCATTTGTGACTTTGATAAGAGCCGTTTCGATACTGATGCAGGGGCAGAAACCTGATTGGAAGGATTTAAACACAGAGTTCCGGGAAAGCTGGGCACAGATTTGGGAGGTGACAACACGTTCAAGGGCTTTGGAGCGGAAAGAGAGGTTGGAGATGGGGTATTAGTTTGCAAGGATGGAGGGGTCAAGGGTTGTTTTTTTTTGAGGAGATGGATGATGACGGCAGATATAAAGGAAAGGTGGACAGTACCCAAGAAGAGAGAACCATTAACAATATCAGTTAACATGGGAACCAAGAAGGGAAGTTGGGTGGTCAGCAGTTTTGTGGGACTAAGGTCGAGGGAGCAGGAAGTGGGTCTCATGGACGAGCTGAGCTCGGAGAAGGCATGAGGGGAGATCGGACAGAAACTGGAGAAAGATGTGAGTTCAGGGTAGGAGGGAACCTTAGAGGATGTTTGGCCTGGTGGGCAAGGGGAAGGAAGGGAAGTGGAAGAAGCAGTTGAACAGATGGTCTCAATCTTAGTGAAAAAAGAAGTCCATGAGCTCCTCACATTTTTTGTTGGAGGTGAGGGTGGAGGAGCCAGGGGAGAGGGGTTTAAGAAAGGAATAGAAGGATATGCTGATAGGATGAGATGAAGTGGGGTGGGAGGAGGCTCGTGTGGAGCATTAACACCAGCATAGACCATTTGGGCCAAATGGCCTGTTTGTGTGCTGTAAAGATGTATGTAATTCTATGCAATAAATTTTGGCGGGAACGTCCAAAGAAACAGGGGATACCTAGTTACATCAGGTATTGCTGAAAGCCTGTTCTGTTAGTTTACTCTTTCACTTGTAAGGGGCGGAACTCCTGCGTGTAAGGGGCGGAACTCCTGCCTGTCCCTTCCAAGGCAAATGATGGGCCAAGGGGTGAGGGCTCTGTAAATCGGGAGTTCTCGCTCCTGACTTTGAATAAGGACCCAATGTACCAGTAGCAGCCAGTACGCCAAGAGAGATATCAGCATCCACAAGGGCATATGTGGGCCCAAACAATGTGGTGTGGATGCCGGAAGAGGACAATGTTTACGAAACAATTACTTTTGGGATTATCCCTCTCATTTGGGGGACGTTCGGAACATTGACAGGTTCGGTGGGACCTGGGCCCCTTCCCCCAGTGGGTGGGTAGCTGCCCCAGATTCTTGGCGCAGTGGGCATTAAATAAGGTGCCCTCGTATTGACCCCACAAACTGCAGGGGGGATTAATGTTACAGAGCGTGGTCCTATCGCAACTGCCAGAATCAATGTCCGTGGAATTTTGGGTCCTGTGTGCTACTGAAGAAAATGTGCGAGTCACTTCTTACTAAAACTGTGCTTGTTTAAGCTGTCAGAGCAGATGTCATCACATCACCAATCATATGGTCAATTGTCTTGTCTTGTCTTGTATGACATGCTCCTTTAAACAAGAATTTCTACTGACAAACATATTACAGTAGGACTGGGCCTATATAGAGCGACATGTCTGAAGCAAATTGCTGAAAGTATCTGCCAAATCAATTATTGTTTTGTCCAACCCAGAACAGTAACATTTGGTAATTTGCATAATAAGCAAATTTGGGATAAGTAGAAAGCCTAGCTGTAGCAAAATTTAAATATGTAAGGTCCATTTGGCTCCAAATTGTTAATGAATGCATGTGTTAAGGTGTAGTGCTTCAGTGCTTAGAACCATTTTATGCATAAAACCATTTAATTATCTCTGTAGAAAGGTATAAATGAGATGCATTTAATGGCTTGTAACTAGGCCATATTTTTGTTAACAAGATTAATGACCTTTTGCTGAACTACAAGTTGGCATTCAGATACCTAAGAAGTGACCAAATCTCAGTACGCAATTCTTACATTGACCAAATAATCTTAATTATTAACCTTTTGGTAAAGATGCTTCAGTGGAGTTGTCGTGGAGCACCAAACAAAAATAATATTGAGATGGCAACTTGCCTGGCATCACTCCATAGGGCTTTTGACAATGATGTATTCAGATACCTCATATATGTCGCACTCTTAAAATAATCCCAATATTGAACCGTCCTACAAAATAGTCATTTTACTATCTGCACTGGGAATTGTTTCCCAGCAAATCATTCTTTGCTCAATTTAGTTAAATCATGTAATGTGTATCTAGTCTTGTGGAAAAATGTGCATCAGATGAATCATAGCAACTGATCAATAAATTGAAAGAACTCATAGCACGGTGATTACAGGCGAGTTCAGAAATTATTTCCTACGGACTTTAGGGCAGAAATTTCATGGACTCTTTTGAGGGAGCAGAAGTGTGACAGGTTAGGACTGTTGCTGCTTTGCTCTGCCCCCTAACCTCATACCAAATCCCGAGGAGGGGATCATTAGAAGATTAGGGGTGGTTGCCCGTGCCTATAGCGGTGGAACAGAGACAACTGCCCCACGAGGAGGCGAAATTCAGAACAGCACCCTGCCACTCTCAGAGGGAGGACCCAAGGCCTGAATCAAAGTGAAAGAAATTGGTCATAACATTTTTATAATTCCCCTCATTGATGTTAAGGTAATCGATCCATCCGAAATTGATTACCTTTTTTCTCTCTTCTCAAATCACTCAATACACCCACAATAGAACCTATACTGACCCTCAGCAGATTTAGACCCACTGGGCTTATTGGAACAAACTGAGCAGAGTTTACCCAGCTAACCCCCTAAAATGCCAGATAAATATAACAGGGGCAGGCAAAAGAAACCTCTGCATCTGCCCCCACTCCCCAAATGTTTGTGGAGCAAGTTTATGGGGCAGAAGGCCAACAGATCTAGGTTCCTGCCCAAATTGCACTTCCCCACTGGAAATATGCCCCAGTTCGACCTCCACATCACAGAATTTGTGGGATTTTATGTGTTTGAGATGTGGTGTCGCTACCTGGAGTTATTTCTTTTCCTAAAATTTGTGGGAGCAAAGTCTGATAAAACTGACAAAAATAAATCATGTATTACGCTATCTTCTTAGGCAGTCCCTCGGAGCTGAGGATGACTTGCTTCCACACTAAAATTGAGTTCTCAGGTGACTGATGAGTCCAATGCGGGATCTATAGTCTCTGTCTGTCACTGTTGGGGTTGTCCATGAGGGTCCTGACGTTCCAGGTCCCGAACTTCATTTTAAAGGGTGGAAGATGCCTGTGCGTGAATTCTTTTAACGTGGGGTGACCGTTGAACACCAGCTACCACACGGACTTAACAGAGCAAGGTCTTGGTCCAATGGCAAGGGGATCCAAGATGATTGGCGACCAGGCTCTGCTACGTCGGCCAAATAAATACATATATGGTAGCTTGTCGGATTTCTCATGATCCAATCAGCAAGAAAAAAAGATGATATCTGCTAAATGCAAACACCATTCCATTGAAACAACAATGTACACACTCAACGTACAAAATTCCAGACCAATTCAATTGTTCGCTAGGGGCGATAAGAAGTTCACAATAGAAATTTTTTACAGGCCCACCTGAATATTGCATCAGGTGGGCCTTGGGCGCCAATAGGGTGGCTGAGGTAACCCCTCCTCCACAACCCCCCCGTCATTTTTCAACTCCTGGCCGCCCATTTTTCAGACTCAAAATGGATGGCTGAGAGTTGATTTAATCCCCCTTTGTCAGATGATCACTTAGCAGAAATTGCTATGGACCTAATATGCAAGCTTGATTGCTTAGGTTTAACCATAACTTAACTGCAATTTCTTCTCATCAAAACATCAATATTCTCTTTGTAGTTTTTGTTAAACTGTTCATGGCATCATTGATGAAAATGACTTGGAAAGTTTACCAAGATCAACAATGGCCTGGATGTTGCGCCGAGAATAACGGTGAGGCTAACAGCGCTCACCGTTATTATGGAGTAAATTGGACAGCAACTTCCGGAGTCCGCACTTGCGCAGTTAAATGCGGAAATCTGGAAGTTGCGATCCGAGTAATCCTGCTCCTTCACAGGCTGGGCTAAACTGGTACCTCACCAATAGATTCAACATTGAAATCCATGTAAGGGCGTAAAGTTGCGCTACTTACCCACTAGCTACCCACTAAACACGACAAAAAAGGTTTGGGCTGGTGCATTCAGGTATAATGGCATTTTTAATGGTGTGACAAATCATAATTACTGCCAACTAACCTCTCTGGCACTGAAAATTTAATTTTACAAGTATGGAGTCTCATTCCTTCAGAATTTAATTATTGTTGGAGATTTAAAAAGTTTTTTTTTTTACTTTTTCTGTCTGTCCCTTTTATCTCTCTTAATCCCATCTTTCTTTCCCTCTCTTCATTTCACTTTCTGTACATGATTTAAATCTAATTTATACATCCTGGTTTATACTTCCTGGTTTAGATACTGCGTGTTTCAGTGGGGTTTCTTCAATCTGATTGGTTGAAGAGCCACGCTGTAGTTTTCCCTGCTCACACATGCCACAGATCCCCTGTAAAGGGCATCATGCTGGATCAGACGCCCAGTGACAGCAAGTCTCCGCTCAAAAGCCCGCAAAAACTTTGTGAGCAGCTATCAGCGTAGTGAACGGCCATTCCTTCGCCGCTGACCGCAAAATCCAGGCAGTTATGAAAGAGCTGAATTGGCATATTACTGAGGGTAAATCATAACTATTGCTAATTTTAATTCAGTGCACCTGCAGTCAGGTGCAGTAATTCTTTCAATTCAGTACCTTAAATGAGTATGAATAAACCCAGGGCTGCTGGCTGTGAACCATCCAGACTGGTAGTGCAGTATAACCACAGGCTGAAAGCTCTTTTTTCTCTCCTATATTTTCTCCTTGCCTGGTTCAAGCACAAAGAATTGTCAATTTCAGGCAGATAAAATTGCTAATTGGTGTGAGATGTAAATTGCAGGCCAGCTGCTCCAGATGCATTTGAGACTTAAAAGAAACCCTTTTCAACTCCTTCCCTACTCCGCTCTCCCTCCCTCCAAGTTGCATCCAATCTCAGCTAATGAACTCACAGATAGGAGAATTGGAAAGGGCAACACGGTGGCATAGTGGTTAGCACTGGTGCCTCACAGCGCCAGAGACCCGGGTTCGAATCTGGCCTCGGGTGACTGTCTGTGTGGAGTTTGCACATTCTCCCCGTGTCTGTGTGGGTTTCCTCCGGGTGCTCCGGTTTCCTCCCACATTCCAAAAATGTGCGGGTTAGGTTGATTTGGCTATGATAAATTGACCCTTAGTGTTAGGGGGGGATTAAATATGTGGGGTTACGGGGATAGGATGGGATATGTTAGGGGGAATTAAATACGTGGGGTTACGGGGATAGGGTGGGATATGTGTCGGTGCAGGCTCGATGGGGATTCTGTGTGAGAAAGCAGGGACAGGGTACTGGATTTGGATGATCAGTCATGATCGTATTGAATGGTGGAGCAGGCTCGATGGGCCGAATGGCCTACTCCTGCTCCTAGTTTCTATGTTTCTATTACCTTGGAAAGCGTGTGTAAGTATGTAATACATACCCAAATATTGCAAACCAGAAAACTGACAGCTTTCATAATTAACAGCATAAACATTATGTTCAGCACTAACTCGTGAGTGGTGTGTGGTTTGGATTTGCAGTAATGATTGGTGGAAATACAGATAGGCCCGTCGTTAATAAATTTATTGGCCCAGAAATTGATCTCGCTCTGTTCCCGCGGGGGTAAGGCTTCCCCGCGATCTCTCACTCCGCTTGTGCTTTTTCAGATCCAGCTCGCACGAACTTGATGTTCCAGACATCAGCTGGGCAGTGCTTGCGTATCCCACCGGCGTAGTGAATTCGTGCGAGCTGTGGGATCACGTGACTCAGTTAGAGCCAATGGCAGCACACCATCTTCCATTCATAAGTTTCACATACGTGCTGTGAAATCTATGAATCTTACACCCCCCCAAAATAACAGCTAAACCTCAATTAAATTTAAAAAAAACCATCACATTAATAAAATAAGTATAGTTAAATAAATTAACCATTTTAAATAAAAAATTACATTTTTGAAAAAATTTAAAATCTTTTAAAAAGTTATAAAAATAAACTTACCTGTCTTTAAAGTCTCTAAAAAAGATATACCTGTTAAAAACTCCTTACCTTGTTAAAAGTGGGTCTTACTCCTCCTTTTTCCATTTCTAAAATCTTCCGTACTTACCTGCGCGTCCAAAGCATGAAGTGCACAGCGTGCGCGCAGCCTGTAGCGCGCACGCGATGCACCGAGGAACCGCCCCCTTTTCAAAAGACCAAGTGCCGGTTTTCAGCGCAGGGCATGCAGAAAACCGGCAATTGGAGAGAGAATACGCGAGAGTACGCAGTGCGTACTCTCACGTCGCGGGATGAATTTTTGGCCCATTATTAGCTGCTGTGGCGACACAGCAATGCAAGGGCAGGTCTAGTGCAGAGGAGTCAACAGTACTCAGCTCCGTCCATAAAACCCCAATTCCTCAACACCTCATGAAAACTACAAGACTTGAGTTTAAGTAGCACTTTATCATGACTCCCCGAAACACTTCAAGGTGCTGCACACGCACTTCAAATTGCAATGATTGCTATGTCGATAAATGCAGCAAGCATTCTGAGTACAACAATGAGATTAAAGACCAGTTAACCTCCTTTTTTATCAGTTTTGGACAAGAGAGGAATGTTGGCCAAGACACTGGGAGAATTTCCTGTTCAGTGCCTTGGGATCTTTAACATCCAACTGAATAGGTGGATAGGGTCTTGGTGTCACATCCAAACCAAAGGGTGGCATTGCCCCCACCCCCCTGTACATCACTTCCTCAGTGCTCCTCTAGATTATCAGTCTAGACTAACTTCTGGAGTGGCACTGACATAAGGGGGGGGAATTTTAATGTTCTGACGCACTGGGAGCCGGGGGCCTGGTAGCGCACAGGAAACCCGGAAGTCAGCCTGATTGTAAGGCTGGCTTCCCGTCGGATGGGAACATTGGAGAAGAGGTCGCAGCCCTGAGTAGGTGTGAGGCCCGACCTTGAGGGGGGGTCCGATCCTGGGGTGGGGGGGTCTGGTCCCCAACACCGGGGTGGGGGCAGGGGTAGAGGAGAGAGAACAGGGACCTTGGGGGTCCGGGGGGTGGGGGGGGAAGCACTCCTGCCCCTCCCGGCCCACAAGGATTGCTCCCCAAGGCTGTCCTTACCTCGCTGCAGCTGCCGGGATTCCCAAGGCCTGGAATCGTTGGCCGGCCACTGTAAAACCTGCACAGCAGGTTAAATCTGAGGCTTCCAGCCTCATTATTGCAATATATGTGGGTAGAACAAATGAAGGACAGAGACACGATGAGTTGCTCGTCCATGTGCTTGCTTTATTAGGCCAGAGCGAACTGAGCATGCTGATGCCAAACCATGTGATAATACATTACACTGCTTTCCCCTTAAAAATGTATGTATTCCCCTCTCAAACACAACAAAACTATGGCCCCACCTTTCCTAGCATTACATGTACCACATAACAAAAACTCCTGGCTTTTTTTCTTTTAAATGAACTACAAATCCATTTTAATAACTGGTTTGCGGAGCCTTCTTGATCTCCCTAGAAGTAAAGGGCATTAAGGGTTACGGGGAGCGGGCAGGAATTTGGACATGAGTCTAGGTTCGGATCGGTCATGGCCCTGTGGGTAGTGGAGCGGGCCCAGGGACTGTGTAGCCTGATTCTGCTCCTATTTTGTGTGTGCAATTCTGTTAGATGCAGGAGATGGTTCTGTGATAGATAGTAGATTGGCGGTTAGGATCAGATCAGCCATGATCTTATTGAATGGCGGAGCAGGCTCGAGGGGCCGATTTGCCTACTCCTGCTCCTATTTCTTATGTTCTTTACAGAAAGTTTTGGTGTTGAACCAATTTTTGGGCTGTTTTGTTCTGGTTCCGAACTCAAAGATGATCGTGTTTCTATCTCAGACATGTTTGAACCTGATACTTCAGTTACTGAAGTCTGAACTGAGTCAAACTCGTGTATGTATTCATGATCAAGTGGTTCAATGTCCAATCCAGGCCAGTAAACAAAGGTTCTTGCTATTGACTTCATACTGACGATTCCTGGATGTTCAGTATGAAGTTCGGCCAGAATTCTCTCTCTCAAAGAAGTAGATACCATCACTTTGTTTCCCCACTTGATGCAACCTTGCTCACCAGACAATTCAGTACGACGGTTATGGAATGGTGTCAATTCTGTGTCCATACACTGATCAGTCCATCCATTCAAGGTATTTGCATACACACTTTTCAGTACTGAGTCCTTTTGAGTCTCATCTGCAATCTCAGTTGCATTCATGGGAAAGTCTTCGTCAACTGCACCTAGCGTGAAAATCTCACCTTCACTCCCAACACATGAGTCCTTATGCTATGTGCAAATGTTGAACTGTAAAAGAATGAGCCAAACCTATTCAGAAAAATACACCATCCTATGAACAGAATTCAGACTTTATTAAAATATGACAAACTGAGGTTAAAAATCTAAAAGCCTCAACGACACAAGCTGCAAACAGAACACAGGCTTCTGAGATAAGATCAGTTGTTAACAAAAGTTGTAAACACCATACAAAGCTTTTGAGATGGGAAATGGTTGTAAATACTAACACAATGGCCTCATTGAAGAAGCAGAGTTGGTTCCAAGGAGTCTGTAGTTTGGAACCAAAACAATAGCAATGCCCAAGTAAAGTGTTAAAAACTAACACATCGGACAGAAAAACAGAACATTAAAAAACCATGTGCCTTTGTAAAAGTAACATCAAATGAAACAGGAAACACGATTATATATATAACCAACTAAGATGGCTAAGAAATGCAAAGAACACCCTGGTTGAAATGGTTTTGATTTACATATTGTAAAAGGTACAAACAGGAGACTTTGTAAATATTACATCAATAGATGTACCAAGCAATCACATTGTTTATGTGTTGAACTTGGAACACAGGGTGACGAGAAGTCTGAAATACAAGCAGTTATGCCAATATTAAGAATTCAATGGAAAACCTTCCTAAGAATGGCATCAAAGAGATAAATCTGTTATACCATATTTTATGATAAGTTTTTGAAACACCTATACAGCAGACAGGATTCTAAAAGTTGACAGCTGAAATGACAGTAAGAATGGAAAGAATTCAACAGAGGTATGGCTAAAGATAATTAGCTTACATCAGCAGAAAACTTCAAAGGATAAACCACTGAAAAAAGGTGTAAAAATATCGCTTTTCAGATAAAGAGTCAGAAGTCGCTGGAAGGGGCAGAGCGATTCTTGCCTTCAGAACCACTCTGTAGGTCTACAACTCTTTGGGGTAAAAATTCAGTTGGTTGCGCCTCCCGTTAGCGCCTTAAGAGGGCGCTAATGGGGCGCAAAGCCGCTAACGCCCGGGCGCAGCGATGTTTGCGTCGCTCGAGAACTTAACTTGAGATTGTGCGGCGGCGCTAAAACTTACCGCTGCGACCACCTGCGCGCGCAGATTGTGACGTTATTCCATGGTGCAACGCCCTTGTGGCGCCCCGGAGCGGAAATTGAGTGGCGCCCCCTGCCTTACCGCCTGGCGCATCCAACGACCAGAAGACTGGAATGCTATCAATCGCTGTGGGGCTGGGGGGCGCGCTATTTAAAGGGGGCCTCTTCCTGTCTTTTATTGTTGGTGGCATTTTTGAACTATGCATTCTGAGAGAGAGAGGGAGAGACTTCTGGAGAGATTCAACGTTGTGTGAAGGAGTTTTGAGTACTGAGCAGCACTTTGCAGGTTCATTTTGATTTGCCATTCCTTGTATCGATTTAGCAGAGACTGTGGGAGCTGCACTCTGAGCTCTTTGCCTGGTACTCTCCATTGTTCTTTCCAGCACATTTGATGTGCAAGTCTCTCCAGGCCGAGATTCAAGGCTGCAATGAACAGGATGTGGATGGAAAGCAAGATTAACCATCCCCTTTAAGAACTGGCCCGTGCCATTGTGTGTGTGTTCCATTGCTGACTGACATTACATGAGCTTCGCCAGCGCTCTGAGTTAGCGCCTCACTCCTTGGCCTTTGCGCCTTAAGACAGGTGTGCAGCGCCTGCTTTAGCGCTCCACTCACCTCCCGGGGCGGTAAAAGTGAAGTTTCCAGTCAGTGCCGATAATTAGCGCCAGGCGCTAATATTTGTGTCCAGACGATATTTGCGCCCCAAATGGGGCGCGACCTAATTTTTACCCCTTTGAGTCTCGGGTAATCAAGGTATTTGATTTTGGTGGATATTCTGGATTAAGAAATAAGTAGAAGTGTGGAAATGTAACGAAGTTAAGATTTGAGAGTAAGGATCTCTGATAAGAAATGTAAACTATTTGTATTTTGAACTGTTAAAGTTGCGATGAAATCAACAGCTGTTAGCTGAATGTCGGTTCTTTAATAAATCTATATATTTTTTAAATTGTCTCACAGAGTATTTCTGCATCAATCTCGTGAACTCAATTTCTGTATACTCTTTTGTAAGGAGTTGCAGAATTCTGGGGGGTTTTCCAGACCCTCATAATATCCGCAAGGTTACAGTCTAGTTAAACTTGTTAAAAGTGCTATCCGGAGGATGGTAACATCTTCAGGCCGTTCCTTTCCTTTAGGGAGAGATAGTCTGAACCTTTAGACCCAATTAAGCGTCTCTAGGATTCGGCTACCGCTAACTTTAGTTGAAGGTGAACGTCTGGGGAATACGCCTGATCTGGGGTAGCCCGAAAAGGGCTAGGACTTGTAATTATCCCTTCAGAACTACTCATTATCCAGCATAATAAGGATTACCCTGTCATCTGTGCATCCAATTCCAGTTATTACTATTAGCCAGTTGCAATTTTCTACCATTGTTGGCTGCATACTTAGGGTGTGGCCCTAACTATGATATAAATTGTTCCCCTTCTAGTCGTGGCATAACTTCCCATTTGTATGAACATACAAAAAGGACAAGAAAAGATCATCAGGCCTAATGCTCACTCCATCCATTTTAACTTCCAATCTTATACACCACCCTCCCAATCGTTAGTAATGATAATTCCTGGAAAGGCTAAAAAAAAGGATGGCCCAAGTATCTGCCCCTTACAATGCCCCATGGACATCTCAACAGAAGCTTGGAATTCTGGTCTAATTTTCAGCCCTTCTGGCACACTGATGGAGGAAATACTTTAGAAAAGCTGTGAATTTTCAGCCCTATGTGTTTTTCACTAAAACTGCCAGATCTTTGTAATGATATGAAGACAGTTTCCATTTATTTTGTACTCCACTGTTTTCTTTTCCTAGCTTCATGACATTATATTTGTATTGTGGTTGTTCGCCTCACAGCTATTCCAAACACTTGAATGCTGTCAGTCTGTTGAATTGATAATCAAATCTGGATAAGAGAGCCTGAATCAGGTGATGGGAAGATGAAACCTTCAGCTCCATATGGGAGGATGGAAGCCTTTTTTCTCTCATGAAGTACCTTCTCCCAGTTGGTGGAAGTGGTGAAGCCTAGCATAGTTGACAGTAATGAGAAGTCGCACAACACCAGGTTATAGTCCAACAGATTTATTTAATTTTACAAGCTTTCGGAGCAGTTCGCTCCTTCGTCAGGTAAGTTTAGCAGTGAGAGAATCTCCCAGAATTCACAATTTAAACACAGACAAAATATATTCAAATCTTTCCCACATCAAAGAGCATAGCCAAGACAATGAGATGTGTCCCAGGGGGTCCAACGTGTCAAACCACCTGCTGGCTGCATATCCTGTCAATCTGTGTAGGTTCTTGTGTTAGCCTTTTTTAAAAAAAAACACCTGGGAAGACCGGCCATGATGTCAAGTCACGTTCTGTATCGTGACATGAACCCGATATCGCGATTGAGGCCCTCCTCATGAGTGCGGAACTTGGCTATCAGTTTCTGCTCTATGATTTTGCGCTGTCGTGTATTTCGAAGGCCGCCTTGGAGAACGCTTACCCGCATATCCGAGGCTGAATGCCCCTGGCTGCTGAAGTGTTCCCCGACTGGGAGGCAACCCTCCTGCCTGGCGATTGTTGCGCGGTGTCCGTTCATACGTTGTCTCAGTGTCTGCATGGTCTCGCCGATGTACCATGCTCTGGAGCATCCTTTACTGCAACGTATCAGGTAGACAACGTTGACAGTAGGCATTGTTTCAGAACTGCCATTCCCCTGGAGAAGAGACATTATTTGGCATCATGTATAGAGTACTGTGTGACACCACCACAATAGGGAAATATATTTTTTTGTTCTGTTGCATTACAGTCAGGTCATTATTTAATATACACCTGCGCCTGAATGATAAAGAAGCTTACGTCATAGGCTGTGCTTTCAAAAGCTTTATGGATTCCATTGGGTGATAGTACTCTGGATATCAGTCACATTCCCATCGTAATGGAAATTGTGAGTTAAATTCTATTCTTTATGTGCATTGGCATGTATGCGACACATAAGGCAAATTTATGCAGTGACAGTATTGATGTGTGCAGGGGGAATTTTATGTCACATCCATATAATTAATGGAAGTTGTGATGGTACCTTGTTTAGAAAGCATAAATCTGACTCCTTTATTGTCCTCCTTAAACATAATAATTGTCAGAAAATTTAAAGATATAGCCCTTCATTTGGATTAACAGATGTAGTGGTGCATTGTTTGTCCTGCTTTTTAAACTTTTATGATCCATTTATCACATAAAGAGCCTTAACAATTAAGCTCAATAAGTTGGAATGTACATGTGAGTATTTTTTGTCTTTACCCTTATGCTGCTAATATGAGTTTAGGGAATGTCTAAATGCAATGGTAATCGAAGTGGCAGAAAAGTGGCAAATGGAATTCAATCTGGAGAAATGTGAGGTAATGCACCTGGGGATCCCGAACAAGGCAAGGGAATACATAATAAATGGTAGGATACTGAAAAGTGTAGAGGAACAGAGGGACCTTGGATTGTATGTCCACAGATCCCTGAAGGTAGCAGGACAGGTAGATAAGGTGGTTAAGAAGGCATATGGGATACTTTCCTTTATTAGCCAAGGCACAGAATATAAGAGCAGGGAGGTTATGCTAGAACTGTATAAAACACTAGTTAGGCCACAGCTAGAATATTGCGTGCAGTTCTGATCACCACATTACAGGAAAGATGTGATTGCACGAGAGGGGGTACAGAGGAGATTTACGAGGTTGTTGCCAGGACTGAAGAATTTTAGCTATGAGGAAAGATTGAATAGGCTGGGGTTGTTTTCTTTAGAACAGAGGAGGCTGAGGGAAGACTTGATTGAGGTGTATAAAATTATGATGGGCCTAGATAGAGTGAATAGGAACGACCTATTTCCCTTAGAAGAGTGGTCAATAACCAGGGGGCACAGATTTAAAGTAATTGGTAGAAGGTTTAGAGGGGAGTTGAGGAGAACCTTTTTTCACCCAGATGGTGGTGGGGGTCTGGAACTCACTGCCTGAAAGTGTGGTAGAGGCAGAAACCCTAATCGCATTTAAAAAGTACATGGATATGCACTTGAAGTGCTGCAACCTACAAGGCTACGGACCAAGAACTGGAAAGTAGGATTAGGCTGGATAGCTCTTCTTTGGCCGGCACAGACATGATGGGCCAAATGGCTTCCTTCAGTGCTGTAAATTTCTATGATTCTGTGGTTAATTTGTTGATTTGCGTTAAGGATAGTAGGCCTTTGCTTACAAGTGAGAATGTTGCAATTTCTGAAAAGCAGTAGCCTCACTTACTGTTGGTAAGATGCTCCTATCCTAGCAAAGGTGCAGCCATGCAAATGATGAAAGTGAGACGTCGCACAACACCAGGTTATAGTCCAACAGTTTTATTTGAAATCACAAGCTTTCGGAGCTGCTGCCCCTTCGTCAGGTGAAGTGAAGGAATACGAATCGACAAAGCATATATAGACAGAGAACAATGCCTGTGTAGCGTACAATGTCAGACGACTACAGTTAATCTTTCTGACTGCCTTTTATCACACCTCGGCAGAGAAACAATCAGGTCAGGAAGGCATTATATCAAAGACATAGCAAGATACAGCTAAGACGGCAACCTCTGCAAGACATGCCAGATCATCAACACAGATACCATCATCACACGTGAGGACACTACCCACCAGGTACATGGTACATACTCATGTGACTCGGCCAACGTTGTCTACCTCATACGTTGCAGGAAAGGATGCACCGGAGCATGGTACATCGGCGAGACCATGCAGACACTGAGACAACGTATGAACGGACACTGCGCAACAATCGCCAGGCAGGATTGTTACCTCCCAGTCGGGGAACACTTCAGCAGTCAAGGACATTCAGCCTTGGATCTGCGGGTAAGCGTTCTCCAAGGCGGCCTTCGAGACACACAACAACGCAAAATCATCGAGCAGAAACTGATAGCCAAGTTCCGCACCCATGAGAACGGCCTCAACCGGGATCTTGGGTTCATATCATGCTACATGACGTAGAGTCATCCAGACTCGAGTCATCGTTGGCTTGTTCACAGATGTGATTTCCAGTAAAAAAAAGTAAAAATTTTAAAGTTTATGGTTTTCCATACAGACTGCATTTGACACATTAGACCCCCTGTGACCCCACCTCACTGTCTTAGCTGTATCTTGCTATGTCTTTGATATAATCCCTTCCTGACCTGATTGTTTCTCTGCCGAGGTGTGATAAAAGGCAGTCAGAAAGATTAACTGTAGTCGTCTGACATTGTACGCTACATAGGCATTGTTCTCTGTCTATATATGCTTTGCCGATTTGTATTCCTTCACTTCACCTGACGAAGGGGCAGCAGCTCCGAAAGCTTGTGATTTCAAATAAAACTGTTGGACTATAACCTGGTGTTTTGCGACTTCTCACTTTTGTCCACCCCAGTCCAACACCGGCATCTCCGCATCATGCAAATGATGGGTTGAGGAGAGAATGACATAATGGGGTGAAATTCGATTAAGCTCAAAAATGGGCGCGGGGATCATGATGCGCGATATACCCGTGCCCATTGAAAGGAGTTCAGACAGTACGTAAAATTCGTGCTGCTTGCTACTTTTCATGATTGTAGTGCACAGTCTCACACACTGCTCAATACATGATCCCCCCCCATTACTCACCTACCAGTAATCTCTACCAAACACGAAGCACACCTTCCTTTACTTAAAGCTAGCCTGCAACTCTTAAAGGCAGTTCTGGCCCTCTTAAAGGTGAGCTGTTTTCTGGTTATGGAAAATGTTAAAAGTGCTTCAGTACTAACCCAACTGGCTCAACAGGCCAGGGAAAGTGCAACCAGGGTCTCGGACACAGCACTCGAGGCCTTTGTGCAGGGGGTCAACACTCAAAGAAAGATCCTCTTCCCACAGGAGGCCAGGAGGCCCTCCAGAAAGAAGGGTGTGGGACCAGATCGCCAAGGTGGTCACTGTCAGCCATGTCGCCCCCAGGACCTAGCTCCAGTGCCCAAAGAAATTTCATGACCTCAGATGAGTGGTCAAGGGCAACACGGTGGCATAGTGGTTAGCACTGGTGCCTCACAGCGCCAGGGACCCGGGTTCGAATCTGGCCTCGGGTGACTGTCTGTGTGGAGTTGGCACATTCTCCCCGTGTCTGCGTGGGTTTCCTCCGGGTGCTCCGGTTTCCTCCCACAGTCCAAAAATGTGCGGGTTAGGTTGATTTGGCTATGATAAATTGACCCTTAGTGTTAGGGGGGGATTAAATATGTGGGGTTACGGGGATAGGATAGGAAGGGATATGTTAGGGGGAATTAAATACGTGGGGTTACGGGGATAGGGTGGGATATGTGTCGGTGCAGGCTCGATGGGGATTCTGTGTGAGAAAGCAGGGACAGGGTACTGGATTTGGATGATCAGCCATGATCGTATTGAATGGTGGAGCAGGCTCGACGGGCCGAATGGCCTACTCCTGCTCCTAGTTTCTATGTTTCTATGTTTCTATGTCAGTGAATGCATCTTCAAAAGCCGTCTCCTACCAACTGCACCATTAGCCTCACACACTGCTCAATGCATGACCCCCCCATTACTCACCTACCAACAATCTCTACCAAACATGAGGCACACCTCCCATTGCTAGCTTCACCTCATCCCCTTGGCCAACAGCGGGGCTGAAAGAATACAAGATGCCAGTATATTCATACGTTATCCTCCTTCTCACATCCCACTTCCCATTCATCCCATAATATCTTCTGATTTACAAGCTGCACGTGTGTAAGCATGCACCTCTTGCTTTACCCCCCTCACCTCACCACAACCCTATCCTTGTGCCTTTGTCATTTCAGACACTCAAGAAATCCAGCCTGCCCAGCCAATGGTTTACCAAGAAGAGGGAGATGAGAGTGAAGAAAAAGAAACATTGTCACTTGATTTGCTTTTTGCTTTTTTATTTTAGCATTGTGGCCAAGAGGACACTGTAATGGTTGTTGGACTACTTTCTTATTCTTTTTTGTTTCGTTACTTTAAATGCCAGATTATACACTCAGTTGTAGCAATGCAGGGTCAGGACTTTATTGAAACTCCATACTATCCACAGCCAGTATGGGTTCCGTGAGACACCACACTTCATGATTCCAGTGTGAGCACACAGGGCTTTTCATACTTAAAAGAGCTCAGGTCTTTCCATACCACACCATTTCAGTATGAGAGCGAGCTGTTGAGACATCACACTATCCACGATTCTCGAGTGAGCTCCTAAACAGATGTCCCTTACATTTCTTATACCAAATTTCACCTTTGACCACTACATGCCATGCATACTACCAATAAATCATAGTACATCAAAGATACATACAAATGCCAACAGAATAACAACATAAACTAAACTAACATGCACTTAACTTTTCTAATTATTTTATTGCCATCATAAGCTTCCCATCATTTATTACCATAAACACAAGTGTCCTGATTCCAGAACTGATAGGCACACAGGTCAGCCTTCTGATCTGTGGAGATACATGTGCTTTAAAATCCCCTTACACAACTTACAACCCATGCTCAGCAGAAAGCTGTTTTAATTTTTATCTCATTGTGTGCTGGTGTCCCAGACAGCCAGAAAGTATAGCGAGGTACTCAGGTAGTGTGAACCCTCGTTCCCACAATGGTAAGTAACAGAAGGAAGGTAAGGTGTGGGACAAATGTTGAAAGGGGAATTGGGGTTGTGTTCACTAGTACCGCAGACGAAGGATTCTATCCGGATATCCCAGCCTGAAATGGTTGCCTCCTTCCTTCCGCTTCCTCCTCCTCCTCTTCCATTTCCTCCTCTTCTGCTTCCTTCTCTTTGGCTTCCTCCTCTCTTGCTTCTTCCTCTTTCTCCTCCTCCTTTCCTCCTGCTCCTCCCTCTGCGAGCAGCTTGTCCCCTTTGCTGCCTCTGCTCCATCTTCATGTCATGCTGCAGCCCAGGACTGAGAGCAGGTGGTGTTCTCAGGTGCCGTCCCTTAAGAGCCAAAGCCTTGCAAACATCCATCAGCACTCCCTGCACACTTTAACAATGTTATAAATGTCTTACACCAAGCCACTACTCAAATAAACTGTACAGGAACCAATACAAAAGCAAACATCAAAACTTACCTGAAAAGTTGTGTGTGTTACTTTAAGTAGCGCTGGTGGGGTGTCTGTCATGCAGCTGAACTCAGCTGTGCATGCTTTGGAGAGGGCGTATATTCAAGCGGCGAAGTCCAAAATAGCAGGTCGTGCGTCAAATCAGCATTGCGCCTTTAGTGGATGGAAGTGAGGCGGAGCCATTTTTTTGACGAAACCGGCTTGAACAGCCGGCACTAAGGTGCCAAATTTCACGGCCAATGCTTCCTAAATTCTGTCATTTCGGACCTAACAATGGCCCAAAATAATTATACTACTATAACAACAATAACTTCCATTTATATAGTGTCTTTAACGTAGAAAGCATCCCAAGTTGCTTCACAGAGGCCGAATCAGACAAAAATGGATGCCGAGCCAAAGAAGGAGATATCAGTAGAGGTGACAAAAAGCTTGGTCAAAGTGGTGGGTTATAAGGAGGGGAGGGAGAGGGAGTGGGAGAGGGAGTGGGAGAGGGGGAGAGAGATGTGGAGGAATTTAGGGAGAATTTTGAGTGTGGCACTTAGATCACTGAAGGCACAGCCACGAATGGTGTTGTGAAGGAGTTGGGGGGGGGGTGGGGGAGGGCAAAGCGCAAAAGGCCAGAATCAGAGGAATGTCGAATTTGGGAGGGGGGCGGGAGTTTGTAGATCTGGAGGAGGTTACAGAGATAAGGGCAAAGCCATGAAGGGATTTAAATACAAGGATGAGAATTTTAAATTTGAGGCATTGGGATCCTGGAGCCAATGTAAGTCAGCAAGAAAAGGGTTGATGGGTGAACAGAGATTCATGTGCGATAGGAAATGGGCAACATTTTTCGATGAGCTGAAGTTTATGGACAGTAGAGGATGGGAGGCTGGCAAGAGGAGCATTGGAATCGTCAAGTCCAGAGTTGATGGATGAGAGTTAGGGTAGATGGGCCCTGGCACAGGCAGAGACAGGTGATAGTGCAGAGGTGAAAGTAAGCTGTCTTTGTAATGGAAAATAAATGAAATGGGTAACTTAGAGCAGCAGCTGAAGAAGGCTGATGCTGGAATCAGAAATACTGGGGGCTAACCTGGATAGCCTCCGAAAACAGGTGCAGGGATCGCAACTTCATGCTGCCTGCTTATTTAAATGATCTCTGCGTCCAGCCAGCGGTAACGGTGCTGTTCATTTGCTGATCGCATGTGCAGGGGGTGAATATCGTGAGAGGCTAGCACCAGTTAAAGTTAGCCTGCACTGCTTAAAACTAGCCTGCACCTCTTAAATGGGCGGTACATTGTGGCTGGAGCAGGTGCTGGGAGTCGCGGATGAAGAGATACTGACCTGGGAAACAGTAAAGTATGGAACAACATGGGAGAGAGCATGCTCCAAGATTATCAGACGCTGCACCGGTGGCCTTGGTGGAGGAGGTGGAGAGTACCAGAGAGGCCCTGTATCCACAGGGGGGCAGGAGGCCCTCCAGACACATGCTCAGAAGGCAGTGGGAGCAGATAGCCGTGGAGGTCAATGCCAGCAGTCAAGTCCCAAGGATCTGGATGGAGTGCTTCTAGAAGTTCAATGACCTAACACGAGGGGTCAAGGTCAGTGAATTCATCTTCAAATGCCATAGCTTACCAACTGCACCACTAGCACCAGCCACTGCTCAATGCACCACACCCGCTATCACTCACCCACTAACAACCTCTATCAATCAGACTTATACGTAATATACATTCCTTCACCTCACCTTCACACACTCCATTGCCCACCTTGGTTCTGTACAACCATGAGAGCCACATCACCCAAACACGTTGCACAACACTCATTGACACGCTTCCCACTCTCTTGCAGGATAAGGTGGCGCACAACCGAGGCAGCAGGAGCTAACCGGTGAGGGACAGGCACGCCTGCATGTCCTAACCTACATGGAGGAGGCAGTGCTGATCATTATTGGAATGGCCATTGCTGAGGCCGTGGCCAGCAGTGTGGCTGAAATTATCGCAGATGACGGTATCCTCATACCTAATCCTCCTTCTCATATCCCATTTCTCCCTCATCCCACAATCTCTTCTGATTTGCAAGCTGCAGATGGTGTGAGCATGCACATCTTACTTTCCCCCCTCCCCTCACCACAAACTTACGCTTGTGCCTTTCTCCTTTCAGATTCCCAAGAAGTGCAACCTGGCCAGGCAGTGGAGGAACAGCAAGAAGACAGCGATGATGAAGACACACCGTCACTTGATTTCACACACCCAGCCAACAGCTCAGTTACTGACACTGCACATAATTTAGAGGATAGCATAGAGGCAGTATGTGCACATGGTGAGACACCGGGCATGAGCGGCCTGCAGCCAGAGCAGGGGACAAGGAAAGCGCAGGAGCCAGCTCCCCAGAGGGCAAGGTCGCACGCAAGTTCTGCTGCAGAGGACTCAGATGAGACTTTGAAGGGGCAAGATACAGAAGAAGGCTAATGGGTATGCACAATGAAATGCTTGATGCATTGGGAATCCTGCCAGAAAGCCTGTGTGCAATGTCAAGGAGCATGGAGGAGTCCAACGCCAACTTGGCACAGGGCTTTGCCCAGAGCTTGGAGATCATCTTTTCCAGTATGGAAGTGGTGGCCAACTCCGTTCGCACACTTGTGAATCCAATCATGATGCGGTGTCTGATGGCCGATGTCTCAGCTTCCATTGCAGCACAAGCAGAAGCCACTGAACGTCTGAGTGCTGCCGTGCAAGCTCAGACTGCTGCCATCATGGCTGTGGATTCCAGTGTGCAAGGGGACTTGAAGGGTGTCACAGCAGTCCAGCAATCTGTCCTTCAACAGATTACTAGGAATGCTGAGGCGCAGCCCCGGGGGAGTGGCAGTGGCTCCATGGAGCACAAACCTGCTGTCCTCTCTCAGGAAGTCAGGATTTGTCCTCCCACCCCTGCCACTCAACAATGCCCTTGCCTGTCAGCCAACCACCCAGACTACTGCCGCCCATGCCGCGATGGTGCAGTCTGAAACCGTGCCTTCTAGGCCCAGAGCTGCTCGAGGTCATCCTGCAAGGCCATCTGCAGTTTCCTCCAGTGAAAGTCAGCAGCCTTCCACCAGCCATGCTGCAGCCACTGGGGTAGCACCTGCACAGGAGCAGTAGGACAGGCAAAGACACAGAAGACAGGCACTAATGGAATGCACAAGGGTGATTAGTTGAATTTTGTATGCAATATGGCATGCTTTCATTTATAAATTTTGTTTGGAATGATTATTTTGTGGTGACTTTTATTTTAGAATTGTGGCCAAGCGGATGCTGTGATGGTCAGTGACAGAGGGAAGGTAAGGTGTGGGACTGTTGGTGAATGGGGAACTGGGGTTCTGGTAACTGGTATCACACTTGGATGATTCCTTCACGGACAACCTAGGCAGAAAGGGGCTGTCTAGGTTGTCTCATCCCTTCCTCCTCCTCCTCCTCCTCATGCTCCTACTTCTCAGCTGCTCGCCGTATAGCTGGTGGCAAGGGCAGTGCCCTCATGATGGTAAGGTTGTGCAGCTTGCAGCTGAATACCATGAATCTTGACACCCATTCTGCTGAGTACTGCAGGGCTCCTCCAGAGTGGTCCAGGCAATAGAAGGATTGTTTCAGCATGCTAATGGTTTGCTCTATCACATTTTGTGTGGCAGAATGGCTTTCATTGTATGCACGCTGCGCACGTGTCATCAGTGGATAGCCTTTGTCGCCCAGTAGCCACCTTTGGTTTGCTGTGGTGGCTCAAATGCAGCTGGCACAGTGGACTGCTGCAGAATGAAAGCATCATAACTGCTGCCAGGATACCGGGCATTGACCTGCATGATTCACTGCCTACGGTCGCACACCAGCTGGACGTTGAGGGAGTGGAATCCCTTTCGGTTCTGGGACATGGCAGAGTTAACATGCGGCACCCACAAAGCGATGTGCATGCAGTCAATGGCACCCTGCACCATGGGAAAGTCTACAATCCTCGCGAAGCTGCGTGCTCGCTCCGTCTGCTTGTCTCTGGCAAGAGAGAATGAAATGCAGTTAGCTCTTTTTGAATACAATGCCTCAGTAACCTCCCTTACACAACAGTGGACAGCAAACTGCAAGATGTTGCAAATATCTCCAGCTCCAGCCTGGAAGGAGCCAGACGCGTAAAAAGTCATCGCCATGGTCACCTTGTCAGCCATTAGCAATGCGGTCCTTGCCCTGCTCTGAGGTTGCAGTTGTGGCTGCAGCAGGTGGCAGATTTCAGTGAGGACGTCCTTACTGAAGCGCAGTCATCTTGCACATTGCTCCTCGCTGAGGTTCAGGTAGGAGAATTGCTCTCTGAACACCCTGGGTGGATATGGTCTCGTGCTGAGAGCCCTTCATCCCATCCTCCTCCTCCCTCTTCCAGCAGCTTGTCCTGCTCTGCGCGGCCTCTATTCCTTCTCCAAGTCATGCTGTATTCCAAGGAGAATGCCTACTACTGCACCCATGTCTGGCAGCAGGTGATTTGTGCAGAAGCCTTGAAGTCATCAAAAATTCCCTCAGCACCTGCCACACCACTTCCACTATAGAAAGCATCAAACACTTGTAGAATCATAGTAACAGCCAGAAGAAATCAACTAGCAACTAACCTGTAAGTAGTTGATGATCCCTTTAAATAGCTCTGATAGCGGGTCCTTCCTGCTGCTGAACGTGTGTTCAGCTGTGCGAGGTTAAGAGAGCGCATTGCTAGAGCGTTGAGCTCCAAAATGGCAATGCTGGCTTCAAATCAGCATTGCACGCTGATTGACATCATGATCTGTCTATTAGTAACATAGGAACAGAAGAACAGGAGTAGGCCATTTAGCCACTCGAGCCTGTTCTGCCATTCAATGAGATCATGGCTGATCTGCGACCTAACTCCATATACCCGACTTTGCCCCATAGCCCTTAACACCTTTGGTTAACAAAAATCTATCAATCTCAGATTTAAAATTAACAATTGATCTAGCATCAACTGCCATTTGCAGAAGAGAGTTCCAAACATCTACCACCCTCTGCATATTTCCGGTAGACATTAGCTGCATGCGGACTCACCAATATGGCATCAGTGTGATTCAACCCACAAGTGTGCGCGCGTGCAACGGATGCCATTTTGGTACTCAAATGGCACTTGTAGCACCCAAACAACGGACGCTGTGTTTCTTTGTACTGTTCGCACAAAGGGTAGTGGATATCTGGAATTCTCTTCCCCAAAAGGATGCTGAGGCTAGGTCAATTGGAAACTTCAAAACTGAGATTGATAGATTTTTGTTAGGCAAGGACATTAAGGGTTACGGAACCAAGGCAGACCGATGGAGTTAAGATGCAGATCAGCAATGATCAAATTGAATGGCGGAACAGTCTCAAGAGGCTGAATGACCTATTCCTTTTCCTATGTAATATAGAGACTCAGGGCTAGAAATTCATTATAGCCAAGGAATGGGCGGTGTCATTAGAAAAGTTGGAGAATTAGCGCCAGGCGCTAATGCTTTAGACTGCACGCAAAATTCGTGCTCACTGCTCAAAAAAATGATTGGAGTCCTAATTCAAGTCTTAGGGGTAGAAATGAGGTCGCGCCCCATTTGGGGCGCAAATATCGTCCGGACGCAAATATTAGCGCCTGGCGCTAATTATCGGCACTGACAGGAAACTTCACTTTTACCGCCCCGGGAGGTGAGTGGAGCGCTAAAGCAGGCGCTGCACACCTGTCTTAAGGCGCAAAGGCCAAGGAGTGAGGCGCTAACTCAACGCGCGAGCGCAGCGCAGCTGCTGCCAGTTAGCGAGGGAACACAGAAACACTGGCGCCGGACACTTCTTAAAGCGGGGGGGGCCACTTGCTCCCCAGCCACGCCCTGCTCATTGCAGCCTTGAATCTCAGCCTGGAGAGACCTGTGAATCCATTTTGCTGCCAAGCATGGAGAGGGTGAGAGAACGCGCTCATCGCTTCACCGAGCGGGCCTTGGATGCTCTGGTTGACGCAGTGGAGCGCAGACGATGTATGCTGTTCCCTGAGAGTGGCAGGAGGCCTTTGCCACGCGAGTTCAGAAGAGTGTGGAGGGAGGTGGCTCAGAGCGTCTCCTCCAGGAGCATCGTGCCCAAGACCCATGTTCAATGCCGCAAAAAGTTCAACGACCTCACTCGGGTCGTCAGGGTGAGTGGCTTTTTCTCAATACCTCTCCATCCCTCCATCTCAACCTCACTCTATGGCCAGAGGGTCTTAAAACCCCAATGCACAACACTCATCCAACACCTATGGCCCTTTCATCAAACACACACACACATTCCACACTTTGCATACAGTAAGGGCTATTCACCTATGGGAGGCACATCAGGCAAGACCATGGCTGCATATTGTAAGGGCTATTCACCTATGGGAGGCACATCAGGCAAGACCATGGCTGTATATTTACTCAGATGCTGTCCTTTTTCTTGCAGGCTAAGCTGGCTCATAATAGGAGACAGCAGCAACGGACAGGTGGAGGGCGGCTTCAGCTGCAACCCCTCAGCGATCTGGAGGAGCGCATCCACAGGATTGTGGCAAGCCGGGTGATCGGTCCCGTCGCCACTGGAGACGCCGACCCCGTTGTGGACAGCAATGGTAAGGTCATCACCTTTTTGTCCTCTGTCCTTCCACTTGTCCCTCACAACACCAGCCTTTGACACTTTCAATCCAACTTGCTAACTCGCTGCACTTATTCCTCCCTTACTGCCACCCTGTCCTCACGCTAAAGCCACTCTTGTACCTCCCTGCTTTCAGATGGTGATTCACCAGCTGAGGAGACGGGCCCTGAAGCTGCCACTGGGAGTGATGCTGCAGCCGAGGAGGAAGAGGAAGCCAGAGCATCAGTGCCACCCTCTCCCGAGGAAGCCCATGCCCACACTGGGAACACGCCTTCCCCGGAGGGGAGCAGGGGGGAAGGGGCTGATGATGGTGAAGCTCCAGGACCCAGCGGGCTGCAGCAACGCCATGGGGGGGGTAGGGAAGAACAGGGGCCTTCTCCCCAGAGGGAGAGTATGCCAGACACTCCTACTGCAATGGACGCAGAGGAGGAGCGGCTGATTGCAGAAATGAACACCCAGGCGGTGGGCATGCACACTGAGCTCATGGGTGCAGTGGGAAGGGTGCCCGAATGCATTGAGTCACTGGCAAGGAGTGTGGAGCACTTCGCTGTAGCACAGGCGGATGCCACACTAACGCTTAGTGCTGCAATTCAGTCACTGTCTGCCGTGATCCCACCTCTGACTGCTCTCATACAGACTCAGATGGAGGCCACGCGAGCACAGACTGCTGCCAACCTCGATGGTTCGTGCACATGTCCCCGGGGCTGTCACCGCGCCGCAGCAGGCCAGCAATCTGTTCTCCGGCAGATTGCTGCGGATGCTGAAGTGCTGCCCCGTGGGAGTGCCAGTGTGTCGGGCGAGCAGGGAGTTGCTGGCCTCTCTCACGATGACAGCATTCCTGCTGCCAACACTGTCACTTCTCCACTGCACTTGCCACCGCCTGTAGGACAGACTGCTGCCGCCCATGCAGAGTTGGTGCAGTCTGCAGCCGGGCCCTCCAGGCCCAGAAGTGGTCGAGGCCGTCCTTCAGGGGCATCTGCAGTGTCAGGGTCTGACGAGCAGCAGCCTTCCACCAGCCTTGCTGCAGCCACTGAGGTCCCATTACGGAGGAGCAGTAGGGTTAGAAGGGGGGAAGTGCGCAAGGGAAGGAGATCACCCTCGAAGGGCAAAAAGTAGGAGGTGTGACAAAATGCTGGTCATTTTTTTATTAAAGGCCGAGGTTCATGGTCCAACTTTTGTTTAGTGTTTTGGACATTATCTCCAGGTTGTGAGAACCAGTTATGTTATTGACTGTTTTTTTGTGTTTATTTCTATGAGTTTGTCATGAGGAATTGACACACACAGAGTTTGTAAAATAAATAAGTTTCTGTATTCAAAATATACATGGCTGGTGGTTGGAATTATTGGTGCCTTGGCCGGCTTAGGGGTTGCGTGCTGGGTTGATTAGTGTTTGTAGCAATGGCAGGGGCCCTAGAAGCGGCTTGCTATTAGTCGTTGACGGACGGCCCTTGCAGTTTGACCATTGTGGGCCGCCCTCCTGCCTTGGTGCTGCTGATGATCATCGTCCTCGTCCTCTTCCTCCTCTTCCTCCTCCTCCTCTGGTGGTGCTACAAGGCCTGGTGGCATTGGCTGGGTCCTGAGGATTGCCATGTTGTGCAACATGCAGCACACGACTACGAAGTTCGAAACTTGCTCAGGCGAGTACTGCAGGGCTCCTCCGGAATGGTCCAGACAGCGGAACCGTTGTTTCAGCACGCCGATTGTGCGCTCAATAATGTTCCTGGTTGCTTGATGGCTTTCATTGTACCGCAGCTCAGCAGGGGTGTTTGGCGTACGGAGCGGTGTCATCAGCCAGGTGCTCAATGCGTACCCCTTGTCCCCGAGAAGCCAACCAACTGGCTGATGCGGTGCCTCGAAAACTTCTGCCACAGTAGTCTGGCGCAGGATGAAAGCATCGTGGCAGCTGCCCGGATAGTGGGCATTGACAGCGAGTATCACCTGTCTGTGGTCACAGACCAACTGCACATTCAAGGAATGGAACCCCTTTCTGTTCCTGAATTCCTCTGCATTCTCTCGCGGCGCACGCAAAGCCACATGCGTGCAGTCAATGGCGCCCTGCACCATGGGGAAGCCCGCTACCCTCGCAAAGCCCAGAGCACGGTCACGCTGCTTGTCTGGGGTCATAGGGAAAGAGATGAACTCTCGTCTCCTTCTGAAGAGGGCATTGGTGACCTGCCGGATGCAGCGATGCACCGCAAACTGGGAGATATTGGCGAGGTCCCCAACAGCAGCTTGGAATGAGCCAGTGGCGTAGAAGTTCAAAGCCACTGTGACCTTCACTGCCACCGACAGAGACGTCCTGGACCTCAGCTGAGGCTGCAGATCTGGCTGCAGCAGGTGGCAGAGCTCAGTGACCACCTCCTTGCTGAATCGCAGCCTTCGCAAACACAGCTCCTCGGACATATGGATGTAGGAGAGCTGTTCACGATAGACCCTGGGAGGGTAAGCTCTCCTGTACATGCGCCTGATGGCCCTCCTCCGTCTGGCCATCATTGCCACTCTCTGTCTGCGTCTCGGTATCCTCCGATTCAGCTGGAGCAGGACGACGCCCCCAATCATTGCAGCCCCCATATTCTCTTTGCCAGAAAAGTAATGAGGTACAGCAACTAAAGTAGCAACAAAGTTAGGATGAAAAGGCAAAACTACCTCACAAAGCGTTGAGTCAATGTAGAAGTCTCTCTCTCTCTCTCTCCGAATCTCTCTCTTTCTCTCAGAACGAGTGGTGCATAAATGTCGACCACAGAAAAAGACAGGAAGAGGCCCCCTTTAAATAGCGCCCCCCCCAGCCCCACACCGATTGATAGCGTTCCAGTCTTCCGGTCGTTGGAAGCGCCAGGCGGTAAGGCAGGGGGCGCCACTCAATTTCCGCTCCGGGGCGCCCCAAGGGCGTTGCACCATGGAATGACGTCACAATCTGCGCGCGCAGGTGGTCGCAGCGGTAAGTTTTAGCGCCGCCGCACAATCTCAAGTTAAGTTCTCGAGCGGCGCAAACATCGCTGCGCCCGGGCGTTAGCGGCTTAACGCCCCATTAGCGCCCTCTTAAGGCGCTAACGGGAGGCGCAACCAAGTGAATTTTTACCCCTTAAAGCCCAAGCTCATTGGTGTTACACTCAAAAGGTGGGCCAATATCAGGTGCAGTCTAATCGCAAGTCATGATTGCCATGGGCTTTTTTCAGTTCATAAAGGGGAGGTTCATTGGTGCTGCAGAACCTCATTCTCAGCATTGCTGGCTGTGCAGCTGCCTCAGCAAGCAGCAGCAGGACAAGGAGAAGAAGCCAGAGGACTGAAGCAGCTGTACTCATGGCAGATCCACGCCCCAGGGAGAGAGCCCGCAGATTCTGCGATGAAACATTGGAGGCGTTGGTGGTCGCTGTGGAGAGATGGAGGGTGGTGCTCTACCCGGCAAGTGGCAGGAGGCCCTCGCCGCAAGTCTTCCGCACCATGTGGAGGGAGGTAGCCCATTAGGTCTCGGGCTCCACTGTGGTCCCCAGGACCCACACACAGTGCAGGAAGAAATTTAACGACCTCACTCAGGTGGTCAGGGTGAGTGACTGCTTCAACAAATGTTACATACCACCATCTGAACCACAGTCTTCACACACTGCCCAAAGCACCACACCCCCAGCACTCACCCACCAACAATCTCTACCTACCAACATTCACCCCCACATCTCACACCTTGCACACAATGACAGCTATTCAACCATGGTAGGTACATCACCCAAACACATTGCTCCACACTCACTCACACACTTTCCTTTCTCTTGCAGGCCAAGGTGGCGCACAACAGGAGGGAGCAGGAGTGCACAGGCAGGGGACAAGCAGACACCCAACCACTGTCTGCGCTGGAGAATCGAGTGCTGCAGATTATTGGGTGCCAGGTGGTGGGCGCCGTGGCCACCGGCGACGCTGACCCCCTTGGGGACAACAACGGTCTGTTCATCCCGACTCCTTCTTCTCACATCCCACTTCCCCCTCAACCCACAAGCCTTTTGCACTTTCCAGCTAATCATGCTGTATGCATGCATTTCTCCCTTCCTGCAACCCTCCCCTCACCTTAACCTGACTCTTGTGCCTTTATGCTTTCAGATAATCAGCAAAAACCTGAGCAGCCTATCCCTGAGGGTACTGTAGAGAGTGAGGCGGGAGAAGAGGAGGAGGAAGAACACACCGCATCACTGTATCTCTCACCTGCAGACACCAGCTCAGATACTGGCACTACGCGTTCTTTAGCGGCTAGTATAGTAGTGGGATCTGCACAGGGTGATGCACCGGGGACGAGTGGGCTGCAGCAAGGCCAGGGGGAAAGGGTAGCTCGGGGGCCAGCTCCCCAGAGGGCGAGTTCGCGCGTGAGTTCTGCTGCACAGGACTCAGATGATGATCTCGATGGGGAGGCCTTTAGAAGAAGGGTGATGGGCATGCACATACGGAGATGATAGGTGCAATGGCAAGGGTGCCCGAGAGCCTCTCGGCAATGATAAGGAGCGTGGAGGAGTCCGCCTCCAACATTGCACAAGGCTCTGCGCACACAATGGAGCCCATCATTTCCAGTCTGCAAAGGATGATAGACTCCCAGAGAGACCGTGGCAACCCAGACCTGATGCTGCGTGTGATGGCCGATCTGGTTAGCAAGGCCATAAAAAAAGCAAACCAAGCACTAGGGTTTATTTCTAGAGGTATAGAATTGAAAAGTAGTGAAGTTATGCTAAACCTGTATCGAACCTTGGTTAGACCACACTGAGAGTACTGCGCACAGTTCTGGTCGCCATATTATAAAAAGGATATAGAGACACTGGAACGGGTGCAGAGAAGATTTACAAGGATGATAACAGAAATGTGAGGGTATACATATCAGGAAAGGATGAACAGGCTGGGTCTCTTTTCTCTTGAAAAAAGAAGGCTGAGGGGTGACCTAATAGAGGTCTTTAAATTGTGAAAAATGTTGATAGAATTGATACAGAGAGAATGTTTCCACTTGTGGGGAAGAGCTTAACTAGAGGCCATCAATATAGTCACCAAGAAATCCAATAGGGAATTCAGAAGAAACTTCTTTACCCAAAGAGTGGTGAGAATGTGGAACTCGCTACCACAGGGAGTGGTTGAAGCGAATAGTATAGATGCATTTAAGGGGAGGCTAGACAAGCATATGAGGGAAAAGGGAATAGAGGGTTGTACTAATAGATTTAGATGAGGCTCATGTGGAGCATAAATGCCTGCATGGACTGGTTGGGCTGAATGGCCTGTTTCTGTGCCATATATACTGTGTAATAACTATACATCTGTAATAATCAGTATGTGATGCATAATTTAAATCTACAACCTCTTCAGATCTAGTCCAACTTTAAGTTTCTAACAAAACAATCATGAACATCATGAATATATTACGATCAACAAGAAACATGAACATTTATAACTGTGAAATCAGTGAGTTTCACCACTGTGAATTCCTCCTGTGACTTTTCTAATTTTCCTTTGTCCTATTGGAAACATGGCTCCACCTTTTTGCAAACTGGATCTGCTTTAAAGCAGTCCAGCTTTAAATCCTGCTGCCATGCCCTCAGAACAACTTGCCTTGCACCCCTATGAATTTCCCAGGCTTCCCAGACGCATCATGCCGAAAGTTTGTGGGACTCATCCCTTTGTGCTGCAATGGAACATTATAATAAAGTGACCAGGGATTTCTGACAGGGTCAGTTTCAGGGTCATAGGGAAGAAGTTCCGTCCCACCATACATCAGGCAGTGTATCCATGTGCAACCTTCATCATGTCCCTAGTGTCCACCTGAATCTGCCATAAGAAATCCTTGAACATCCTACGCAGTTCGTTATCACCCTCTGATTCTTAACATAACTAAAAAAGATCTTACTATTGCTGCCGCAATAATCAGTAACCGTCTTTCCCACTGGTCTTTTGGCCACTCTGAGCAGCTTTTGTTGCCTTATGCTGAGCATGATACCTTTCCCTATCTTCTTGCGAGCTATTTTCTTTTAGTCTGTAAAAGTATTTCTCCTTAAGTCTGATTAGTCCTTGCACATGACCAGTTAGCCACCTTGGCTTTGTTCTACCATGTGCCCTTCTTTTGACTTTAGGGAGATACATGTCTTCCTTTTGCATTAGAATGGATTTAAAGATATTCCATTTTTCATCTATATTGGCATTATCTCCACCTAAGAAGATTGACGTGATCCAAATCCTCTGCCATTTTTCCAAATTTAACCCGTAAGAAATCTGGAACCAGCATTAACTTTTCAGCAACATTTGTAGTTCTGATTTAGCTGACCAGAATTTGGGTGTAAGTCAGAGATGCCAGAGTTAGACAAGTTCTAAAATACATGCTAAATAGCTAGAATTGGCTGCTGGCAGAAGATGCACCCACCACCAAATTGGTGTATGTAGGACAATGAGCATAAAAACTGCTGTCCCTAAAATTCTGGTATTTATGCCAGAATTGTGCCTAACTTAAGCTAAGCTTGTAGAAAAGAGGAGTGAGTTATGTGCATGACTTGTCAAATGAGGAAGTGGTTGATTTTAGTGGTTTTGAACATCTACAAACTTTGTCTGACACCAACTTTGACTGAAGCAATTGGAAAAATATTTCTCAACTGTAACGAAGAAAGGGTACTAGAAGCTGCCTTTTGGTAGTTTGAGGCAGAGCTAACTTTGTCTTCCCACCCTTCTGTCATGGAACCCTTAACAAGGGGTTTCCTACGGGCATTCCCATATATGTCCTTATAATGGAGATGGAACAAGAACAGGAGGAAGAGAAGATGAGAGAAGCCCTCAGGATAAGGCTTCAACAAAAGAGGAAAAAGACCAACTCGGAGATACTCTTCCACCAGAGTCTGCAGACCATGCCAGTCCCTTGATGAAGTCCCAGAAGACTTCTGCTTAAGGGACAATGGTTCAGTAAGGAGGCTTAGTAGCAACTCTTGGGGAGAAATTTGGCATGTTAGTGCCTCCCGTTAGCGACTGGGGGGGGGGTTAATGGGGCGCTAATGGGTTTGCGGCAGCGCGCAGCGAATCCAACGCTGCACGCAACATTCACCCGGAATTATAGTTATCACCTAGGCCTTGTAGAGATTCACGTATTTCTGGTAAACAGGATCGAGTGCAATCCAATATGGTGGGTATATTGTGTTTAATCAGAATTTAGGACGGAATATAACACACTAGTTATACAGCAAAAACATACGACCTTGACAAGCAGCTTGTACTGGACCCGATCGGACAGATGGCTGGCATGCGTGAACAGTCCTCTGGCTTCTGGCCTCTCTCTCTCTCTCTCTAGAACCTCCAATGCTGAGCATGGGATCACTCTCAAAAGAGTGTTCGACCAGCCCAACTTCTCTTTGCAACTTCTGTTCGGCTCTCCCCTCCACCGTCTGTGGGCAAGCCCTTGGGGTGTCACTTTTTATTCTTTTTTTAGGGGTGGGCCTGAGGGCAAGTTATTGACAAGACCATTTAACCTATAGAGGTTCCTCTAAAACTTCATCAACCAATGACAGCTCAAGTTCTTTGTCTTGGTTCTTGGATGAAAGCCCTCCCCAAAAGAGGGTCTCATTACTTCATCCAATTTATCTTTCTTGTTTGTACATTTTGAAGGTTCCTCCATTGGAATCCATTTTATCTCTTTTGACTCTATCCTCCTTAACTCAGCAAGTACAAGGCCCAGCCCTGTCCCTCTTAATCATGGCCCCAGCCAGAGCTGTCGCACATTAGTCAGTCGCTATCTCACCTTCATCTAGCAAATGGCCCATTCTAAGATGGATACCTTAGCCTCCTCAAATTCCTTTCATTCTATGTCTTTTCCAAATTAACTTTTAATTATCTTCACAAGCAGTTCTGCTAAACAAACTCCAAATTCTATCTGTGGAGATTATAATATGGTTATCAGTAATAATGGAAGAAACATAAGTTGGGCCTTCACTGGTCAAATTAAAGATACATTAACAAAGTCAAAACCCTAACTTACAAACAACAGCTAACTAGCCTGGCAGGACCATCCTATGGGCCCCCGTGTGGAATGTTTATGTTTCACCTAATCTAACTGATTAAAAAGACCGTCTCAAATTCTAATGCAAGCTTTCCAGGAAAACGAAACTTATCATTTAAAAACAGTATTATTCATGTAGCCATATACATTTTTAGGCACCCCTAGTTTCTAACAGCCTTTAGCAGCTGACAGATCATGACATCATTGCATTTGGAACGTGCTGTTAACAGCCCAGATGCAAAACTCTCTGCCAACCCCTGCTTTAGCGCCAGGCGTGAACAACGGAAGGAAGAGGAGGCGGTATGCATTTGATGGCCGCTGTAGGAGTGTTATTTAAAGGGATCACCATCTGGTTTATTTTTAGTGGCCAATCAATGCTGCCTTGTCAGGTTCAGATTACGAAACAGCCATTTTCAGTGAGTTAAACGTTTATTACTTTCAGGAGTGTTCTGCCTGACAAAAGTTTGTCAGTTGCATTCTGCTAAGATTTCCAAGTCCTATACATAGTTACATTAATGGGGGTTGTACTGGCACTCGACCTCGCCCTCTAGCATCAACGTCGGAGGCAGCGGCGGCAGAGACAAAGATTGGATAATGTGACCAGAGGGAGGAGGGCCAACAGGGTTCTCAACAGGAGACCTTACCCTCCCAGGGTATTCCAGGAGCACTTTTCCTACATTCACCTCACAGAGGAGCAGTGCCTTAGAAGGCTCTGCTTCAGCAAAGAGGTGGTCACAGAGAGCTGCCACCTCCTGCAGCCACACCTCGAGCCTCAGATCAGGACCACCGAGGTTCTATCTGTGGCAGTCAAGGTCACCGTCGCCCTCAATTTCTACGCCAGCAGATCCTTCTGTCTGCAGCAGGAGACATAGCGAACATCTCCCAGTTTGTCATCTATTGCTGCATCCGGGAGGTCACAGAGGCTCTCTACAGAAGGAGAAGGGACTACATTTCCTTCCCCATCACCAGAGAGAATCAGGACAAGCGTACATGTGGTTTGCCAGGATAGTGGGCTTCCCCATGGTGCAGGGTGCCATCGACTGCAACCACATCACTTTGCGGGCACCCCATAACAATCCTGACATCTTCCATAACCGCAAAGGCTACCACTCACTTAATGTCCATTTGGTGTGCGGCCACAGAAAACGAATCCTCACCGTCAATGCCCGCTATCCTGGCAGCAGCCACGATCCTTTCATCCTGCGCCAGGGAAATGTAGTCCCTTCCTTCTGTAGAGAGGCTCTGTGACCTCCTGGATGCCAACACTCTTCCAGCCACCACATCAAGCTCGCGGCTGGCTGGTCGGAGACAAGGGCTATCCGCTCTCCACTTGGCTCATGACTCCCCTCCACAACCTCAACATTCCTGCCCAGGACTCATATAATGAGAGCCATGCTGCCACCAGGAACATCATCGAGCAGACCATCGGGGTGCTCAAGCAACAGTTCATAGAATCATAGAAAGTTACATCACGGAAGGAGGCCACTTCGGCCCATCGTGTCCGCGCCGGCCAACAAAGAGCTATCCAGCCTAATCCCACTTCCCAGCTCTTGGTCCGTAGCCCTGCAGGTTACAGCATCCCAAGTGCACATCCAAGTACTTTTTAAATGTGGTTAGGGTTTCTGCCTCTACCACCCTTTAAGAACATAAGAACATAAGAAATAGGAGCAGGAGTAGACCAATCGGCCCCTCGAGCCTGCTCCGCCATTCAATGAGATCATGGCTGATCTGATCCAACCTCAACTCTAAAGAACACAAGAAGTAGGAGCAGGACCAGGCCACTCGGCCCCTGGGCCCGCTCCGCCACCCACAGGGCCTTGACCGATCCGAACTCAAACTCATGTCCAATTTCCAGCCCGCTCCCCATAACCCCTGATTCCCTTTACTTCTAGGAAACGGTCTATTTCTGTTTTAAATTTATTTAATGAAGTAGCTTCCACAGCTTCCTGGGTAGCAAATTCCACATACCCACTACCCTCTGAGTGAAAAAGTTTCTCCTCATCTCAGTTTTGAAAAAGGAGACCCTTATTCTAAGATTATGTCCCCTAGTTCTAGTTTCACCCATCATTGGGAACATCCTCACCGCGTCCACCCGATCAAGCCCCTTCACAATCTTATATGTTTCAATAAGATCGCCTCTCTGAACTCCAATGGGTAGAGTCCCAATCTACTCAACCTCTCCTCGTATGTCCACCCCCTCATCCCCGGAATTAACCGAGTGAACCTTCTTCGTACTGCCTCGAGAGCAAGTATGTCTTTTCTTAAGTATGGACACCAAAACTGTATGCAGTACTCCAGGTGCGGTCTCACCAATACCCTATACAACTGCAGCAATACCTCCCTGTTTTTATATTCTATCCCCCTAGCAATAAAAGCCAACATTCCATTGGCTTTCTTGATCACCTGCTGCACCTGCATACTAACTTTTTGATTTTCTTGCACCAAGACCCCCAGATCCCTTTGTACTGCAGTACTTTCCAGTTTCTCGCCATTAAGATAATAACTTGCTCTCTGATTTTTCCTGCCATAGTGCATAACCTCACATTTTCCAATATTGTATGGCATCTGCCAAATCTCTGCCCACTCACCCAGCCTGTCTATATCCCCTTGTAGGTTTTTTATGTCCTCCTCACTCTCTACTTTCCCTCCCATCTTTGTATCATCTGCAAACTTTGATATGTTACACTCGGTCCCCTCCTCCAAATCGTTAATATAGATTGTAAAGAGTTGGGGACCCAGCACCGACCCCTGCGGAACACCACTGGCTACTGGTTGCCAGTCCGAGAATGAACCATTTATCCCAACTCTCTGCTTCCTGTTAGATAACCAATCCTCCACCCATGCCAGAATATTACCCCCAATCCAGTGATTTTTTATCTTGAGTAATAATCTTTTATGTGGCACCTTGTCGAATGCCTTCTGGAAGTCTAAATACACTACATCCACTGGTTCCCCTTTATCCACCCTGTACGTTATGTCCTCAAAGAACTCGAGCAAATTTAACATAAGAACATAAGAACATAAGAAATAGGAGCAGGAGTAGGCCAATTGGCCCCTCGAGCCTGCTCTGCCATTCAATAAGATCATGGCTGATCTGATCCTAACCGCCAATCTACTATCACAGAACCATCTCCTGAACCTAACAGAATTGGGCACACGAAATAGGAGCAGGATCAGGCTACACGGCCCCTGGGCCCGCTACGCTACCCACAGGGCCATGACCGATCCGAACCTAGACTCATGTCCAAATTCCTGCCCGCTCCCCGTAACCCTTAATTCCCTTTACTTCTAGGAAACTGTCTATTTCTGTTTTAAATTTATGTAATGATGTAGCTTCTACAGCTTTTTGGGGCAACATATTCCATGGACCTACCACCCTCTGAGTGAAATAGTTCCTTCTCATCTCAGTTTTGAAAGAGCAGCCCCTTATTCTAAGACTATGCCCCCTAGTTCTAGTTTCACCCATCATCGGGAACATCCTCCCCGCATTCACCCGATCCAACCCCTTCACAATCTTATATGTTTCAATAAGATCGCCTCTCATTCTTCTGAACTCCAATGAGTAGAGTCCCAATCTACCCAACCTCTCCTCATATGTCCATCCCCTCATCCCCGGGATTAACCGAGTGAACCTTCTTTGTACTGACTCGAGAGCAAGTATGTCTTTTCTTAAGTATGGACACCAAAACTGTATGCAGTATTCCAAGTGCGGTCTCACCAATACCTTGTACAACTGAAGCAATACCTCCCTATTTTTATATTCTATCCCCTTAGCAATGAAAGCCAACATTCCATTGGCCTTCTTAATCACTTGCTGCACCTGCATACTAACCTTTTGAGTTTCGTGCACCAGGACCCCCAGATCCCTTTGTACTTCAGTACTTTCCAGTTTCTTGCCATTTAGATAATAACTTGCTCTACTATTTTTCCTGCCAAAGTGCATAACCTCACACTTTCCAGTATTGTATTCCATCTGCCAAATCTCTGCCCACTTACTTAGCCTGTCTATGTCCCCTTGCAGATTTTTTATGTCCTCCTCACTCACTACTTTCCCTCCCATCTTAGTATCATCTGCAAACTTTGATATGTTACACTCGGTCCCCTCCTCCAAATCGTTAATATAGATTGTAAAGAGTTGGGGACCCAGCACTGACCCCTGCGGAACACCACTAGTTAATGATTGCCAGTCTGAGAATGAACCATTTATCCCAACTCTCTGCCTTCTGTTAGATAGCCAATCCTCTATCCATGCCAGAATATTACCCCCAATCCCGTGATTTTTTATCTTAAGCAATAATCTTTTGTGTGGCACCTTGTCAAATGCCTTTTGGAAGTCTAAATACACCACATCCACTGGTTCCCCTTTATCCACCCTGTGTGTTACTTCCTCAAAGAACTCCAGCAAATTTGTCAGACATGACTTCCCCTTCATAAAGCCATGCTGACTTTGTCCTATTAAATTATGTTTATCTAAATGTTCCGTTACTGTCTCCTTAATAATAGACTCCAAAATTTTACCCACCACAGATGTTAGGCTAACTGGTCTATAATTTCCAGCCTTCTGCCTACAACCCTTTTTAAATAAGGGTGTTACATTAGCAGTTTTCCAATCTGCTGGGACCTTTGCTGAGTTCAGGGAGTTTTGGAAAATTATTACCAAAGCATCCACAATTCCTACTGCCACTTTCCTCAAGACCCTAGGATGTAAGCCATCAGGTCCAGGGGATTTATCCGCCTTGAGTCCCATTATTTTACTGAGTACCAATTCCTTAGTAATTTTAATCGTATTTAGCTCCTCCCCCACTAGAACTCCCTGTTTGTCCAGTGTTGGGATATTCTTAGTGTCCTCTACCGTAAAGACTGAAACAAAATATTTGTTCAGCATTTTTGCCATCTTCATGTTTCCCACCATTAATTTCCCGGTCTCATCCTCTAAGGGACCTACGTTTGCCTTAACCACCCTTTTTCTTTTTATATAACTATAGAAACTCTTGCTATCTGTTTTTATATTTTTTGCTAATTTATTTTCATAGTCTATTTTCCCTTTCTTAATCAATCCTTTAGTTACTTTTTGTTGTCTTTTGAAGACTTCCCAATCTTCTATCCTCCCACTAACTTTGGCTACCTTATATGTCCTTGTTTTTAGTTGGATACTTTCTTTAATTTCTTTACTTAGCCATGGATGGCTGTCATTTCTTTTACACCCTTTTTTCCTCAGTGGAATATATTTATTTCGAAAGTTGTAAAATAACTCCTTGAATGAACACCACTGCTCATGTACCGTCTTACCCTTTAATCTATTTTCCCAGTCCACTTTAATCAATTCTGCTCTCATGCCATCATAGTCTCCTTTATTCAAGCTCAGTATGCTTGTTTGAGAACCAACCTTCTAACCCTCTAATTGGATATGGAATTCAACCATGTTATGGTCACTCATTCCAAGGGGATCCTTAACTAGGACATTATTAATGAATCCAGACTCATTACACAGTACCAGGTCCAAGGTTGCTTGCCCCCTTGTAGGATCAGTTACATACTGCTCAAGAAATCCATCCATAAGACACTCAATAAACTCTTCCTCAAGGCTGCCCTGCCCAATTTGATTTGTCCAGTTAATATGATAGTTAAAATCCCCCATAATTATAGCTGTTCCCTTATTACATGCCCCAACTATTTCCTGATTAATACTTCTTCCAACAGAGTTGCAACTATTAGGAGGCCTATATACTACGCCCACCAGTGTTTTCTTCCCCTTATTATTCCTTATCTCTACCCAAACTGTTTCATTATCCTGATCTTTTGACCCAATATCATTTCTCTGTATTACAGTGATTCCTTCCTTTATTAACATAGACACCCCCCCTCCCCTTCCTTCCTGCCTGTCCTTCCTGATTGTTAAATACCCTGGCATATTTAATTCCCAGACGTTGTCACCCTGCAGCCATGTTTCTGTAATGGTCACAAGATCATACCCATACATAGTTATTTGTGCTGTTAACTCGTCAATTTTGTTACGAATGCTACGTGCATTCAGATAAAGAACTTTCAAATGTGTTTTGCGACACTTACATCCTGCTTTTTCCTTATTTAACACTTTACCTTTTACTCCATACCTTCTGTCCCTTCCTGACATGCTTTCCTCTGTCTCCCTGCTCAGGTTCCCAACCCCCTGCCACATTAGTTTGAATCCTCCCCAACAGCACTAGCAAACACTCCCCCTAGGACAGCGTTCCCGGCCCTGCGCAGGTGCAGACCGTCCGGTTTGTACTGGTCCCACCTCCCCCAGAACCGGTTCCAATGTCCCAGGAATTTGAATCCCTCCCCCTTGCACCATTCCTCTAGCCACGTATTCATTTGAAATATCCTCCTATTTCTACTCTGACTAGCACGTGGCACTGGTAGCAATCCTGAGATTACTACCTTTGAGGTCCTATTTTTTAATTTACCTCCTAACTCCTAACTTTCAGGCAGTGAGTTCCAGACCCCGACAACCCTCTGGGTGAAGAAATTTCCCCTCAAGTCCCCTCTAAACCTTCCCCCAATTACTTTAAATATGTGCCCCCTGGTTTTTGGCCCCTCTGCTAAGGGAAATAGGTCCTTTCTATCCACTTTATCTATGCCCCTCATAATTTTATACACCTCAATAAGGTTTCCCCTCAGCCTCCTCTGTTCCAAGGAAAACAGACCCAGCCTATCCAGTCTTTTCTCATAGCTAAGATTCTCTACTCCCGGCAACATCCTTGTAAATCTCTCTGTACCCTCTCTAGTGCAATCACATCTTTCCTGTAATGTGGTGACCAGACAGATTTATCCTGTCTTTCAGAATTCTTTCCAATAATTTTCCCACCACCGAGGTTAGGTTGACTGGCCTGTAATTACTCGGTCTATCCTTTTCTCCCTTTTTTAAACAAGGGTACCACATTAGCAGTCCTCCAGTCCTCGGGCACCACACCTGAAGCCAGAGAGGATTGAAAAATGATGGTCAGGGCCTCTGCTATTTCCTCTTTTGCTTCGCTTAACAGCCTGGGATACATTTAATCCTGGCCTGGGGATTTATCCACTTTTAAAGCTGCTAAACCCCTTAATACTTCCTCTCTCACTTTGTTTATTTCATCTAATATTTCACACTCCTCCCCCCCGATAGCAATGTCTGCTTCGCCCCTCTCCTTTGTGAAAACAGACGCAAAATATTCATTAAGAACCCTACCGATGTCTCCCGCCTCCACATACAGATTACCCTCATGATCTCTAATAGGCCCTACCCTTTCTTTAGTTATCCTCATACTCTTAATATATTTATAAAACATCGCTGCCTTCACCGCTCGGGAGGAGCCCTCCAGTACTCGGCTGAGCGGGTGTCCCTTTTTGTTGTGGTGTGCTGCATGCTGCATAACTTGGCCAGCATGAGGGCTCAGCCCTTGCCACCAGGCATAGCGGGACCACTTCAGGAGGATGAAGAGGGAGAGGAGGACGAGGAGGAGGAGGTGAGGAGGAGGAGGAGGAGGAACAAGAGCGAGGGAGGAGGCAGCCACTCAATCGGCCGCCTCATCAGACTGCAGTTCTAATAAATTCTGCCTCACATCCCGGTTGCTCACCACATCCCCATCATTCCATCCATTTCGCAGGCCATATCACAGCGCAAAGCTGAAATGAAAGACATCACAAATTCTGCAAAATTCAATTAATAAATTTATCAACATTCAGTAAACACATATATACATCAACAATATTAACTAATCATCCTTGTGCAAGCCCTTACTTCCCCTCTTTACACTGCCTTTTCCTAATCTACTGCACCTACGTAGTCTGTCCCCAGTGGCTGCAGCAGGGCTGGTGGAAGGCTGCTGAGTGTCCGTGTGGGAGACTACAGATGGCCTTGCAGGATGCCCTCGACCAGCTCTGGGCCTGGAAGATGCGGCTGTACACTGCACCACCTCAGCATGGGTGTCAGCAGTCTGGCCTGGCTGGATGACAGGCAACGACAAGTGCACTGGCGGAGTCGGCAGTGGTGGGAGCAGGAATGTTTTCATCCTGAGAGAGGACAGCAGGTTCCTGCTCCACTGACACACTGCTACTTCCCCGGGGCAGCACCTCAGCATCCCTAACAATCTGCTGCAGCACAGATTGCTGGGCTGCTGCGATACCGTGAGATCCTCAGTGGACCGTGGTGAAACCAGCGACGACGGCAGCAGTTAGAGCTTGCGAGCATCAAGCTGAGACTGCATGAGAGCAGTCTGAGACTCGATGGCATCAACGATTGACTGCATTACAGCACTAAGACGTTGCGTGGCTTCTGCCTGTGCTGCAATGGATGCTGCCATATCACCCATGACACGAGGCATGAGGTCTGGGTCCCCACGGTCTCTCTGGGAGTCTACCATCCTCTGCAGAGTGGAAATGATGGGCTCCATGGTGTGCGCAGAGCTCTGTGTAATGTTGCAGATGGACTCCTCCATGCTCCTTACCATTGCTGACAGGCTCTCGGGCACCTTTGCCATTGCACCCATCATCTCGGTGTGCATGCCCATCAGCCATCTTGTGAACGCCTCCCCATCGAGGTCCTCATCTGAGTTGTGTGCAGCAGAACTCATGCGCGAACTCGCCCTCCGGGGAGCTGGCTCCCGAGCTACCCTTTCCCCCTGGCCCTGCTGCAGCCCGCTCGTCCCTGGTGCATTACCCAGTGCAGGCCTCTCTACTAAACTTGCCTCTAAAGATCGTGTAGTGCCAGTATCTGAGGTGCCTGCGGGTGAGACATGCAGTGACGTGGTGCTTTCTTCCTCCTCCTCTTCTCCCGCCTCACTCTCACTGGGAGGCTCAGGGACAGGCTGGTCATCTGGTTGCTGATTACCTGAAAGCCTAAAGGCACAAGACTCGCATTAAGGTGAGGGCAGGGGGGCAGGAAGGGAGCAAGGAATGCAGACAGTATAATGAGCTGGGAAGTGGGAAAGGCTTGTGGTGTGAGGGGGAAGTGGGATGAGAGAAGAGAGGGGATGAACATACCGTTGTTGCCCCCAAGGGGGTCGGCGTCGCCGACGGCCACGCTGCCCACCACCTGGCACCCAATGACATTCAACACTCGCTCCTCCAAGTCTGTAAGTTGTTGGATGTCCGCTTCACCCCAGCCTGTTCAGTTCCCGCTCCACCCTATTGTGGGTCAGCTTGGCCTGCAAGAGAAAGGAAAGTGTGCGAGTGAGTGTGCAGCTATGTGTTTGGGAGCGGTGCCTGCCATGGTTGAATAGCTGTGATTGTAGGCAAGGCGTGAGATGTGGATGTGAGATTTAGTAGGTGGAGATGCTTGGTGGGTGAGTGGTGGGGTGTGCTGGTTTGTGCAGTGTGTGCAGACTGAGGTTCAGATGCTGGTATGTGGGACTTGTTGAAGCATGTACTCACCCGGACCACCCTGAGTGAGGTCGTTGTATTTTTTACGGCACTGAATGAGGGTCCTGAGGACCACACTGCTGGGCCACTTCCCTCCACATTGCCCTGAAGACCTGGGGCGTTGGCCTCCTGCCAGTGGCCGGGAACAGCACTGCCCTCCTTCTTTTGACTGCCGCGACCAAAGCCTGGTCGCTGAAACGGCGAGCTCTCTCCCTGGCACTGGGATCAGCCATGAGGATAAGAGGTGTTGAGTTGTTGGAGGTTGCCTTCAGAGCCAGTAATGTTGAGAATCAGGTTCTGCAGAATGCTGCAATCTCCCCTTTAAGAGCTGGAAGGAGCCAGTGTGAATGATGAGTCCCAATTGCAGTGCACCTGAAATTGGTTCTCGCTCTGCGGGTAGTGCCCCGCTCTCGTGTGTAGCGCCCTAAGTTAGGTGATTAGCGCTTGATTTAGCGCTCCAGTTCCTTCTTGGAGCGCTAACAATCAATTTAGCGGGAGGTCAGAAGGATTAGCACCAGGCGCTAATTCTACAACTTTTGAAAATTTAGCAGCCCAACCGGGGCGATACCGAATTTCTACCCCTCATTGCAAACTGACGTCAAACATCCGCTCAAACACAAGAAATAAAGAACAGACTAACTTCGGAACACTAGATTTTATATTACAAAATTATTTTACTGTGCAAGTACATATCTACAGCAAGTGCTCTTGTTAATACTGTTCCTTCCCAGGTGTCTCTCTGTGCTGTTCTTAAACCTATCCTGGTGCTGTGCTGAGGTGATACCTGTGGGCTAGAGATGCCAGCAGTGCATGACTGAACTATGCTATCATCTTCAGCCAGAAGTGCCGAGTGGATGATCCATATCGACCTACTCCTGTGGTCCCCACTATCACAGAAGCCAGTCTTCAGCCAATTCGATTCACCCCACGTGATATCAAGAAACAGCTGAGCGCACTGGATACAGCACAGGCTATGGGCCCTGGCAACATACCGGCTGTCGTGCTGAAGACCTGTGCTCCAGAACTAGCCACGCCTCTAGCGAAGTTGTTCCAGTACAGCGACAACACTGGCATCTATCCGACAATGTGGAAAACTGCCCAGGTATGTCCTGTCCACAAAAAGCAGGACAAATCCAATCCGGCCAGTTACCGCCCCATCAGTCAACTCTCAATCATCAGCAAAGTGATGGAAGGTGTCATCAACAGTGCTCTCAAGTGGCACTTACTCACCAATAACCTTCTCACTGATGCCCAGTTTGGGTTCCGCCAAGATTACTCAGCTCCCGACCATATTACAGCCTTGGTCCAAACATGGACAAAGGAGCTGAATTCCAGATGGGAGGTGAGAGTGACTGCCCTTGACATCAAGGCAGCATTTGACCGAGTGTGGCATCAAAGCCCTAGTAAAACTGAAGTCAATGGGAATCAGGGGGAAAACTCTCCAGTGGCTGGAGTCATACCTAGCACAAAGGAAGATGGTTGTGGTGGTTGGAGGTCAATCATCACAGCCCCAGGACATCGCTGCAGGAGTTCCTCAGGGCAGCGTCCTAGGCCCAACCATCTTCAGCTGCTTCATCAGTGACCTTTCCTTCAACATAAGGTCAGAAATGGAGATGTTCGCTGATGACTGCACAGTGTTCAGCGCCATTCACAACTCCTCAGATAATGAAGCAGTCAATGCCCGCATGCAACAAGACCTGGACGATGTTCAGGCTTGGGCTGATAAGTGGCAGTTACATTCGCGCCACAGAAGTGCCAGGCAATGACTATCTCCAACAAGCAAGAGTCTAACCACCGCCCCTTGACAGTCAACGGCATTACCATCACCGGATCCCCCACCAACAATATCCTGGGGGTCACCATTGACCAGAAACTTAGCTGGACCAGCCACATAAATACTGTGGCAACAAGAGCAGGTCAGAGGCTAGGTATTCTGTGACGAGTGTCTCACCTCCTGACCCCCAAGCATTTCCACCATCTACAAAGCAGCTTCTTCGACAGCACCTCCCAAACCTGAAACTTCTACCTCCTAGAAGGACAAGGGCAGCAGGCGCATCGGAACACCACCATGTCCAAGTTCCCCTCCAAGTCACACGCCATCCTGACTTAGAAGTATATCGCTGATCCTTCATCGTCGCTGGATCAAAGTCCTGGAACTCCCTACCTAACAGCACTGTGGGAGTACCTTCACCACACGAACTGGAGCGGTTCAGGAAGGCGGCTCACCACCACCTTCTCAAGGGCAATTAAGAATGGGCAATAAATGCTGGCCTTGCCAGCGACGCCCACATCCCATAAACGAATAAAAATAAAAATGAGCCTTTTGGACCAAGGTGACCGTCATCACAGCGCCTCATAGTTCTGGATGAATCGTTGGCAGCAGCATCACCACTTCAGCTGTGAGGGCCGCCTGGTCTTACATCTCAACACCGATATGAGCAGGCATCTGAGGCAACTATCTAGAAAGGTCACTTCAGCTGTCACCAAGAGAGAGGAAGGCATCATGAAGGCAAATTCCAGCCGTGCCATTTGTTCGACAATCGAGTGCCCACTGATTAGTAGGAGGACAGGCCTAATGGTATCGACAGGCCTCATCTCTGGTGCCTGCCAGCCCACGGCAGGGGAAAGTTTGGTGCCCATTTGCCCATGAGAGGGAAGGTTGCCTAAGTCCCTTGCCCTGCTGCCCAACCTGTCCATTTTTCTTTCCGGCTTATTGATACAAGGACGATCTATTTAAAAAAAAAGAAAAGAAAAGATAAAGGTGGAAAAATTGGATGGCACCCATTTTGGGGCGGTACCGTCGCCGGGGCGCTAATGTTAGCGCCCCGAATAATTTAGCACCCCTCGGCTGTAAATTCAAAAGTAGCGCCCCAAGCAGGAAGTGGGGCGCTACTAGAAAGCCCTCCACCTCCTGCTTGGGGCGCTACTACTGAATTTCGCAGCGCTACGTGCTGCCGTGCCACACACGGCGGCACGTAGCGCCGCAGTATTACAGGCCTCCCTCCCCTGATTAAAAGGGAGGGGCCTAGCGCTGCGTGCACCGGGGCCCTGCTGGACCACCGGGTAGCGGGGTGCTGTGAAAAAAGCCCGGCACTCAAGAGGAGTGCCGGGCTGAACGATTAAAGCCGGCACCCCGCATAAAAAAGTGAAAGGGGGCAGGTGCTGGCAGTCGGCCAAAATAAAAATGGCCGCCGAACACCTCCCCTTTAAATAGCGCCGCCACCGCTGCAAAAACGCCCCCTGATCCGGTCAGACATATCGTCTGGCGATAGGTCAAGGGGCGCAAGGGAAGTTTGTGGGCAGGGCGCAAGCGGGGCGCTTTGCATGGCGATGACGTCATCGCCGGAGGCGCAGTGGTGCGGGGTGCTACTGGCTACCGCCACCGCTAACCTCCCGCTGAATTTCATGGGAGGTGTTAGCGGCGCTGTGCCTGGGCGCTACGGGATTTGCGCCCTATTAGCGCCCACCGGGTGCACGAACGAGAGGCGCAAACCAACCAAATTTCCCACCCCCAAGACTTGCATTTATATAGCGCCTTTCACGACCTCAGGACTTCCCAAACCACTTTAAAGCCAATTAAATACCTTCTGAATCATAGGCCGCTATTTCCCCTACCTCGGCGGGGTCGGTGGCAGGTTGCGATGCTGCTGCTGGTTCCAGCCCGCTGTCCAAAGTGATCTTACGCTGATTGGGCTTATTAAGCCCGCACACGTATTTCCCGGCCAATTAAAGGAAACGGGTCTGATGAGGTCATTTGATGACGTGTTAGCAACTGGCTTCCTTAAAGGGCCCATGCGCAAATTGATTTTGACACTTGTGCTGTCAGTGTTTTACAGCACTGAGGTGCTGCAAACACTGACAAGCACTGCACAGAGGTGCACGCCTGCGCCCAGGCTCTCCCATGACTCCCTCCATATGCTTTTGGAGGGAGTCACAGTAGGCAGGGAGGTTCTCTTCCCTTCCAATGGGCAGAAGAGACCTCCCCAGGAGATCAACACAGCCTGGTTGCACATTGCACAGGAGGACACAAGCAGGGATGTCGTCAGGAGGACCAGGCTGCAGTGGCGCAAACCTTTCAATGATCTCAGTAGATCACAAAACGTTACTGCAAAGCCACACTCAACCTCTTCCTGCTGTGCCACTCATCACATCCTCATCACTCTGCCTTCCCTACCCTACTCCTGCACATCCTTACTCACACCAACTTACCTTGCACCTCCACCCATCCCGCTCTATCTCACTAGCCACCCCTCACACTCAACCTCATCCTGGTCCAATCATACTAAGTAACAACACACAAGGGTAGGCAATTGGATGTTTTAGCCAATGTTCACGTGAAGCTACTGTTAATATGCTGTCAAACATTGAAATCTTTATTTTCACCACTTTGCGTTCTTGAACAGATTTGTGTGCACCTTTGGAAGTGGCTTAGTGAATTGCAGTGAATGGTGATGCATAACGGTACTCCCCACAATGGCGATGAGTGTGAAAGGAATGGCTTGGGCATTGTAGGGATGCTTTATGGTGTTGGTGTGGGGTGGTGCCAACTTGGCGCATCATGTGGCAGCCAGGGTGTACAGCATCAAGTGAAGTAAATCTGCCTATGGTGAGATCATCCCTGGCCTCCCGGCCAGCAATGTGGTCAGGTGCTGATGCCCTGTGTCCTGTGCAGCATCAGGTGATTGCGGAGAAGGTTGGTGTTGTTGTTGATGCTGCTGGTGTGCACGGTGATGCTGGTGTTGGGGCTGATCGTGGTGGGATTCTGAGGACCAAGGTGAGATAGTTTCAAGGGAATCAATGCTGATGTAATAGATGGCAGGTGAAGTTGAGATGACAGAAGCGATCTGTCACTGGTGACAGAGGTTGTTCCAATGAGGTGACACTGGATAGAGTGTTTGCTCCAAACACTTGCAACCTGCATAAAGCTGAATCTGTCTTCCAAGAGCAATAAGCAACAGCTTCTGAGCTTGGAAAGTGAACAGCTGTGAGATGGGAGCTTTTATAGCACATTTGCAGCTGTCAAGTAAAGAAATTATATCATGGTGACAACTCCCGACCTGCTTACCTGACATGATCCCGAGCAACGGGGAACCCATGGGCGAACTCGTAAAATTTAAAGGTGAGCTTAAAGTAGTTTTTAAGTGCCTGTTAACAAGCTCTTAATCATCTAAATTGCCTCCCCCGCTGCTTTGGTGTCAGTCTGTTCAGCGATGATAGACCCAGCATTTGGGAAACTAGCATGGCGGCGGGTTGACAGCGGCAAAAAATTTTTTCCCACCCATCCTGCCACCAACTGCTGCCCGCTGACCCCCCAAAAAATTCCCCCCATAGTCACTGCTGTAATGAAGGAAACATGGCAGCCAATTTGCACACAGCAAGCTCCCACAAACAGCAATGTGATAATGATCAGATAAAATGTTTTAGTGATGTTGGTAGAGGGATATATGTTGGTGAGGACACTGGGGAGAACTCCTCTGCTCTTCTTTGAAATAATGCCATGGGATACTTAACAACAAAATTGAGAGGTCGCACAACACCAGGTTATAGTCCAACAGTTTTATTTGAAATCACAAGCTTTCGGAGCTATCGATTTACTTCACCTGAGGAAGGGGCAATCGATAGCTCCGAAAGCTTGTGATTTCAAATAAAACTGTTGGACTATAACCTGGTGTTGTGCGACCTCTCAATTTTGTCCACCCCAGTCCAACACCGGCATCTCCGCATCATACTTAACAACAGCCAGAGAGGGCAGACGTGGCCTTGGTTTAATGTTACATCCAAAAGATGGCACCTCTCACAGTGCAGTGCTCCCTCAGTACTACACTGACGTGTCAGCCTAGATTATGTGCTCAAGTCTCTGGAGTGGGATTTGAACCCATGACCTTCTAACTTAGAGCCACGGCTGACACCTTTTCTTTTCTTTAGGGGTCCAGTTTGTTCGCCTGGCCTGAACCCCATCAGTGTAGTTCACATCCACCCTTGTGGAAGCCAGTATACCTCACCTCCCTGGGCGTACCATTCTCCACAGATACGTCGGGTCCTGACTGAGCCTAAGAAGTGAGAACTCCCCACTACTGGCTCCGCCACCTTGCCATGTAAGGGGTGGATGTGGGTGCCACTGCCATGTAAGGGGTGGATGTGGGTGCCACTGCCATGTAAGGGGCAGGTGGAGGTTTTACCTTATAAAGCAAAGAGGGTAATCTCAGAAACCTCCCCACCACATGCATGAGCTGCTTTTGATTTGCTTTTAAGAAGACCTTAACCAGCAAGTATTTTTCTCTCTGCTAATTCCTGTGAATACATTTTAGAATTGAAAAATACCCGGAGTAGCAGTATAAGTAGCGCATTAGTCTGTTACCAAATTCTACAGGCTATGTATCGCTGTCTGTGCATGTCTAAATTTCAGCAAAATGAATGTGCAGAGGACAATGTGGTACTATATTTTCAAACTATATGTGACTCAACCATTTGGCTGATCTCGCTCCTTTCTATTAGACGTGTGTTTATTCACATGGTGGTTTGTTTCTTGTGATTTATTATGTCTAGCACATTAACTGTGTAGGTGGTTTGCCTTGGCGGTTCGAATCACCTCTCCTACTTAGTTCTAGACGACAGGAATTACAGTGAACAGGATTGGAACACAGACAAGCTTTTCGGACTCAACCGCACGGTGTTTAATAAGGTTAACACACACACCCGCCTCCAGTACGTAAAATGCCTGATGGTGTAAAACAAACAGTACAACAATACAACTTGGCCCGCCGAACAGGCCCCTGTCTCGTATTAAGATGCCTAAAATCACACTGTGTTGCTATACAGAGTATAACATGGACTTGTCCCACAAATCCCGGAACATACACTATATAATACACACAGAACATCCCTACTAAGCCCCGCTGGATTGGTTGGGACACACAACACCCCCTCACACAGTACCGGTGGTCTTAAGGATGCGTGGGCTTGGACAATGCTCACCCCGATTGTCTGTTTTCTTGCTCGCTGCTTCCCTGTGTATAGCGTGTCTCCTGGTTCCGTATTGCCGATGCAGTATCCAAGTCCCAGTTTTGAGGTTCGTTCCTACAGTCGAAGAGCAAGGCGAGGCTCTTGTCGCGCGTGGTGGTTTCTTCTCTCCGTCTCGGACGGAGTGCTCGGTTCTTGGTTCAGAGATGAGGGCACGCAAAGGCGAGACCAAGCGAGAGAGAGCAAAAATGGCCAAAGCTGCCTTCTCTTATACCCTAAAAGTTCATTAAACTCTGTGTATTGCAGTGATGTCTTTTGAATCACCCTTCTTTGTCTGGTTTCCCGCCTTTTGGGGCTATCCCATCTAGGTGCTATTGTTAATGGCAGATGATGGGCTGCACTTCTTACCCGATCCCGGATTAAGTGGTTTCCCATTAGTTTCCAATGGCCCTCCTTTGTAATCAGTTTGTAGGCCTGGCTGGAATCTCCTGTCCATCACGAACACCTGGGCCCCTCCCATCTTCTCCAAACAGGCTGCTGGTCGATCAGCAGTAACAATCATACAAGATGTTCGATACAAAAAAAAATTCTTGGGGCCTGCGCTGATGCTTACAGACCCCCCTTTGATATTTCAATGTCCCCACTGGAATAACAAGCATCCTTGTCTTCTTCCACTGTGTAGAAGCATCGTGAGCCCCAACCAAGCCATTCATTACCCTTAAAATCCCCAGGTTCTGTTCTTTAATCACAAATACATATTTATACAACTTTTTATAGAGAACAAAACTCCTGGTTACCCTTTAATCAGGGCCTGCCAACGACTTCGGAGTGCCTTGCTTCGCTTTTTACAGGAGAGCCGTAACAAGTACAATACCACCAAACTCTGTATAATTACAAGACATTTAACCCAATGTCCCACCAGGGCGGGGAAATCATCCCTTTAATTTCCTCCCCTGTCCCGGTTTCGCTGTTCGAGCGTGTAAAAATGTTTTTGTGACAGCTCAACGGCTTTTATTAATTTTGTGAGGTGTTCGGGCAGAGGCTGTATCTCGTACCCGAACCGTGTAACGTACTGCTGCAGATTCTGTACCGTGTTGTTTACCACGAGGTGTACTGTGGATGGCTCTGAAATGGGAAGGATGTGCTCTTGCGCCACCTGAACTTCTGTGTGGGGTTTGAAGCAGAAAGTCGAATCGGTGACCGGGCACCAAGTGTCGTTGTGTACCCGATACTGGTCCACGCTTGTCGTGACGCAGTACGTCCCGTCGCCTGCGTATGCTACCTGAGGTGGAACGTGGCTCTGGGCCATCACCTCCATGGTGCAATTAATGGGCTCTGCACTTTCCGATTCAAACCAACACACTGGTCGATCGAACGCGTTCAGGTGCTGGGGACACAATATCACGTGTGCGCCCCTGCTCTGGCACCCCTTGAGCTCAGTGCTGGTCATGGCATGCTCCCACTTTATAACAAACGGTGGGGCCCCATGATACCGTACATGCACCCCGTCCCTCAAGATGCCAATGTTATCGACTCGGTATACCGGCACTGGCTGCGGTGACCCGCCCATTACCGGCAACCGCAGTACAATCCCCATAACCGTGTGGTTGGATCGTCCGCAATCAACTGGGACTGGGTAGGCTTCGGAAGCTAATCGGAGCTGACACTGGCTCATCGAATTATGATACGGGCTGAGCGCTGTGAGGTGCCGGTTGCTAACCCACGACGGGACACAACCTTGTTGTAAGTCCTCCAGATTACTGCGTCCCTCGTTTAGCAACCACGCACCGTACAACACACACGCATCACTTCTGGCTGCCTGTGCCGAGGCATTCCTGTCCTCCCGTATCAAATCGTTGATGGTCTTGGCGTGCGTCTCCAGCTCAGCGATGACTTCTTTTAAATGAATGGTCGTCGCCTGGTCTTCTTTAAGCTCCGAACCTTCCACCTCGTTCCCTTCCCCCAGTATCTTTCGCAGCTGGTCCTTTAAACTATTAATCTGCATCTGCAGCTGGATATCATCCATACTATTGACGAGGGACGTGCCCGTGCTAAAAGCCGTGGCCATGTCATTAACCGTCCCTCGCCTCTGCCTACCCGGATTGCCTCTATCGTACGCATTCATGCCATACAGTTTCTCCCGACTCACATCCCCGTAGCTGAGCTCAAAAAATTGGCGGAACATTTCTTTAATAAGGGCTTCGTAAAACTGCTCAGTCTCCTTCGGACACCACTTGGGCAGCTGCACCCGGGTTAAATTTAAGATGACCAACGCGGCCGCGTAATGTACATCCTGGAATAAAACCTTCCCAGTCGGGACTAGAACTAAACCATTCCCTGGGCCTGGTGTGGTGGCGGGACACCTAACTTCTGTCTCCCGTACCGGTGGGGCTGTGGGCAGGGGCTTCCTATCGTGCACTACCAGTTCCGTGGAATTTATTCTGTTGGGAGGGTCTGGGACTACGCAAGCATCCAAACTCCGATCCCATCCCATACCGGCCCCAGAATCCTGCCATTGCCATAGGAAAGCAATCGACACACCCGCTGGGCAGATCCGTTCTGAGCCCCACACGCACACATAAATCCCCTGTTCCTCCTTCCACCACTTGTTCCAGCACACTTCCACTCCCCCCTTCGTCCCCGTGATCTGTCGGTACGTGTCGTTCGCCAGTCTTTCCCAGTCCGCTGACCTGTTCCCCTTGTCCTGACTCAACTTCCTAAGCCACCACCACCATCCCAGGGGAATGTGTCCCTTGCATCTTAAGCACACGCGCTTGCCCTCAGACACCCTAACCCGTGTGGCTGTGATCTTCAGTTGGGGACATGGTAGGGAAGCCTCCCCGTACATGAACCCGGCGTGGCTGGAGTATTTCGTCGAATTCGACCCCTGCCACCCTGGCCATCTTCCCTCGTGGCCAGCTTCCCCCCCAGTACAGCCGTAGAGGAGGGACGACTCGGTGTCCCCTCTCCTGCTGTGCCCCGTTCCGGCCAACATCAAGATCAGGTTCAGTCTCAGGGCTGTCTGAATTCCGTCCTCGGCTTCCTATGAAACAAAAAGCAACAATCCCTTTCTGTGAGTGGGTTTACCTCCACAGGTCTGGCTTCATTATATACAAGAACTATGTACATTAAGACCATGTACATCACTACCCGTGTTGCCAGGTGCCCCCGCTAAGGCTCTTCTCGCCGGGGCCTTTTGCGGCTCATGGTCGGCGTGTAAGGAGGCGTCCACGGCATCCTCGGCCATGGGACCCTACTGCTCCTCCTTACTGTCCCGACCACCGGGTCATCGTCGTCCCAAATCATGGGAGGAAGACCCGTGTCCACCATGCTCATTATTGGGCCTTGGTGTCGTTTTACTTTTGTTGTTCTCTCCCCTGGGTTAAACTGCTTGCACTGGTTAATATGGAACCACTTCGTGCGTTTTGGGAGTTTAACCACGTACACCATGGTGCTTGCCTTGTCCACTATGCTATAGGGCCCCATGTATAGTGGCTCAAATGCCCCTACCCGGGCATAGTTCTGTACCATTACCTGGTCTCCCACCTTCTTCCCAGGATAGCCTTAAGGACGGGATTCTGGGCTTGGACTTGTTTTAAGTCCGGGGCCAAAGTTACCCCCGGTGTTCCTTCCTTGTCCCAGATTGCTGCTACCGGGCCTACTTCATAGGGATCACAGAACTCTATTTCCCTGGCCCCCTGCTTGGCCAACTCGTCGGCCCTTTGGTTACCTTCCCCTCTGGGCTCTGTCTTAGAGTGGGCCTTGATCTTATGTATATAGTGATCTCCCCAGGTGCCCGTGACCTCCAAAATCCTCCCTAGCAGCGGTGCTGTTGCTAGGGGCTTCCCATCCGTGGATTTAAAACCGCGCCGAGCCCAGATGGCCAGGTACTCGGTGCACGAATTACATGTAAACATGGAATCCGAGCAGATGGTGTAGGGGTGGGGAACTCGTCGGGGTGGGTGACCACATACACCACCGCTGCCAGTTCGGCGTGCTGAGCGCTCAGGGTGCTGGGGAGTTTAAGGGCATTTGCTATCTTAGCCGTGGGGTCATAAATCCCGCACCCGGTGAAGCGCTCCCCCTTTGCTACTGAACTGGACCCGTCCACGTAAATGTCCCGGCCCGTCGGGTGTAACCCGGCCCGGAACCCAACATCCACGTCCCACACCCCTTCTACCGTACCCGTGTGGGCCGTACCTGGGTAGATCAAATTCGCTGCCAACTTGGGCTCGGTCAACCCCTGCACTCTCAGATTCATCTGCGAGAGCAATAAAGTCCAGCGAGCAATGCGAGCACTGCTCACTGTCCCGTCCTTTATTCTCCTGTCCAACAACATCTGAGTGGGGGTATGGTGGGTGAGTGGAACTATCAAGGATGATCCCGTAAAGAGCTGTGAGCACTTTACGGCCCAATGCGTGGCCAGGAGATGCCTCTCGCAGTTGGAATAACCCCATTCTACCTCGGTGAGAACCCTAGATGAGTAGACCATGGGCCGTAGCTTGCCATGTCACTCCTGGAGCAACACCACGCTCAAGCTATCCCTGCTGGCTGCTACCTCTAAAACGAATTCCTCCCCACCGTTGATGGCTCCCAGTGCGGGAGCTGTCTGCAAATCCTCCTTGAGGCGTGTGAATGCTTCCTGGCAGTTCTGGTCCCACTCCCACCTGACTCCCTTGCGGAGGAGCCGAAGCAGAGGGACTGCCGTGGCTGCGTAACCCTCAATAAAATCCCTGAAGTACCCTGTGAGTCCCTGGAAGGATCTTACCCCTGGTACGTCCTTGGGGACTGGTAACTCCTGTACTGCCTTTCTTTTCGCCTCATCTATGGCCCTTTCCCCTGCCCTTACCGTCAGCCCGAGGAATTTGACTTCCTCGCGGCTGATCTGGGCTTTCTTCGGGTTTACTTTAAACCCGGCCTCCCTCAGCAGCTCGAGCAGCTCGGCCAGCAGTGGCCCATGCTCCTCCCCCTCGGCGGAGAACAAAAGCAAGTTGTCCACATACTGTACTAGCTGCTGAGGTCGGCTAAAACCCTTTAAGGCGTCCTCCATACATTGGTGGAATATGGAAGGGCTGTTATGAAAACCCTGGGGAAGGCATGTCCAGGTGTACTGTTGCCCTTTAAAAGTAAAGGCAAACTTGTATTGGTCTTCCCTTTTTAGAGGAATCGGCCAAAACTCATTGGAGATATCCAGCACCGTAAAAGTGGTTGCGGTCGCTGGAATGCTCCCTATCAGATCAGCAACAGCCGCGACTGTGGGCGCGCAGGCTGGGATGTTTTTATTGAGCACCCGATAGTCCACGGTGGCCCTCCACGACTGGTCAAGTTTCCTAACCAGCCAGAGTGGTGAGTTCACGTGGGTGGCTATTGGTCTCAACACCTCCTGTTTTACCAGGGATCCCAGTGCCGTTTCCAAGTCGGCTTCTGCCTCTCTGGGGAAATTATACTGCTTTTGTGGCCGTGACATGGGGTCCCCGTGTACTCGGACTTCTACCCCTGTCACCCGGCCACAGTCGTGCTTGTGCCTGGCGAACGATGCAAGATTGTCTCTCACGTTCGCCTGATACTTGGCTGGGGTATTACTGACCAATTGCTCCAGGTCGTAACTCCCCTTAGGCTTCAACATGCACACGCTACCCCTTCCTTCCCCGTCCTTAGGGATTACTATAACTTCTCCCTCCTTATCGGAACTCACCGCTCCCCAAAGGCAGTGATTCCTCAAATCCACTATTATATGGACTAACATAAAGTCGGCCCCTAAGACTCCTGACCCTGGCTGTTCCCACTTTATTAGGATGCATTTCCACTTGGTGTGGAGGGATCCTAAATCTATGGCCAAAGGTTTGGACATTGCCCCCGCCTGCTCGTTCCCTGTGAACCCCACAAGACTGAATGGGATCCTGCTAGACCAGGGTGAGTTGGTCGGGTCCCTTGAATGGATCACCGTGCTCGAGGCCCTGGTGTCCACCAAGTACTTCCCGTGTACCGTCTCCACCCCCATCTTCACACAAGGTCTGCCCCACTCATCGTACGTGAGTGGACACAGGGGTACTCAGGCTGGGCGCGCTCTAGTCAGGGTGTTGGGCATACGGGAGCGGTTGGGATCACACTGCTTGCGGCAGCGTCTACCCTCCCTCTCTCCTGTACAAAAACCGTCCGAAGGGCAGCCACCAGAACGTCAAATGGTTCCCCGGTCGCCCCCTTCGCCTCGACAGTCTGTGCCTTTTGCACCAGAGGATCCCCTCGGCCTTGCCCCTTTTTCTGGGTCGGGCACTCTCGCCTCCAGTGTCCCGTCGTCCCACACCTGAAACATGTCCTTGCCTTTTCTGCACTAACCCCTTCCTGACGCCATTCCTTCTTGCTACCCTCACTGGCCTTTATCTCATGTACCTTGCCTTTATTGGGTTTGACCTCCTCCTCTGAACCGGTTTTAAAGGCCAGGTTCATCTTACGAAGCACGTCGGCCTCTGTATTCGCGAGGTCCTCGGAGTCAAACCAGGCTTCTGCTTTTGCCCTTATTCGTGGCAAACTGTTTGCCACGAGGGTCCTGAGCCAATGATTCCTGGGGCCCCCTTGCAGCTGTAACCTGTCTAGTATCCCACCCGTGGCCTTTCCGTACACCGGCCATAGCCTGTCTGCTGCCTGTGGTGCTTCGCCAGCCAGCTGCAGCGTTCTCTCCACTCGGGAGAACGGACTACCCTGGGTATGTCCCATGGCTCTCAGGATTTCCTCCTTTAAACCTGCCGTGGTTCCCTGCCCCAGCTTGGTGGCTGCGGACAGGGCCTGGTACAATTTTCCATCCAGGGAAAATAGTAATAGTCTGTGAGTTTCACCCTCACTACACCCATTGATCCCCCCAATTTGCTCCAATTCCATGAAGTGAACGGAGGGGTCCCCTTCTTTTTTTAATTTGGGCATGCTTGCTATCATAGCCTGCAGTTGTGGGGTGGTAAACGGGACCACGTAATCGCTCTGCAGTGGGCCCTGAGCACCGTTTTGTGCGGGCAGACCGTACTTTTGCTGCTGCAGAGGACACATCGGTCCCAGTGGTGCTTCCGGCGCTGGTCGGGCTTCCCTATCCCTGACCCAATCCCTGTCTTTCCTCTTCCCAGTCCACCCGAGCTTCCCCCGGGGTTGTTAAGCAAACCATCCCTCTGGCTTTGGACAGGGCTTGGGTCAGACTTTTTATCCTTTCCTCGCAGGGCCTGTGGTTTAAATCCTCGTACCCCCTGCTCCTCGCTACCCTGTAGGTTGCCTTTATGTCTCTAAGCTGCCCCTCTAGCCCATCAACTTTACCCGTTAAGCGGGCGTTCTCCTCCCTTACAGCCTGCTCATTGAGCTTGGCCTCGGTGACCTGGCACTGCAGGTACTTCCCGGTGTTATGGGAGGTTTCCTCCTGTGCGCGTTTCTCCTGTCTTTCCTCGCGCAGCTCCTTCATTAATCTATTACCCACTATCCCCCTTGCGTCTGACTTTTCTTCCGATTCCCTGAGCTCGGCCTGCAGCTTTCCAACCTGCTCCCTGAGCAGTTGGACCTGTTTCTGCAGGCACAGGAGCCAAATCGCTTTTTCCTTAGACTTTTTATGCTCCTTGCTCCCTGTCCATTCTGCAGCCCTATCCTGAGGACTGTCAGAATGCAACATCTCCAGCACCCACTGCTGAGACACATTGGGGGAAAAATTCAGCTGCTTGCGCCTCCCGTTAGCGCCTTAAGAGGGCGCTAATGGGGCGTAAAGCAGCTAACGCCCGGGCGCAGCGCCGCCCACGCCTCCCGAAAAATTTAGTGGGAGGTTAGCGGCGGCGGCAGCCGGTAGCGCCCTGTGGCGCTGCGCCGCCGGCGATGATGTCATCACCGTGCGCAGCACCCCGCTCGCGCCCCGGCCGTGATCTTCAGTCGCGCCCCCTGATTTACCGCCAGACGCTATGTCCGACGGGTTCAGGGAGGCGTACGTGCGGCCGGGGCGGCGATATTTAAAGCGGAGGTGGCAGGCGGCCATTTTTGTTGCTGGCCGCCTGCCAGCACCTGCCCCCGGCCCCCGTGAAGCCCCCCCACCGTGAAGTGCCGGCTGCGCTCCAAGAGCCCGGCACTTCTCTTGAGTGCCGGGCTCTTTTGCCGGCACTCCCGATCCCTGGGGGTCCAGCTGGGCCCCGGTTCGCGCTGCGCAGGGTCCCTCCCCTTTAAGAAGGGGAGGAAGGCCTGCAATACCGCGGCGCGACGTGCCGCAGCGTGTGGCGCTGCGGCACGTAGCGCCAGGATATTCACTCGCAGCGCCCCAAGAGGGATGCGGGCTGCTTCCAGTTGCGCCCCGCTTCCCTCTTGGGGCGCAACCACTGAAGTTCCGGCGCGGGGCCGCTAATTTTTTCGGGGCGCTAAAAGTCGCGCCCCGGCGAGGTTAGCACCCCAAATGGGGCGCGACTCAATTTTTACCCCATTAACTTTACCAAACACATAGGAGGAAATTCTGTCCCCCATTGCAGATCTCTTGCCCTCTAAACTTTCCATGATCCTGTTCACACAACCTATCGTCCTGCCGCGGTCGCCAATTCTGTAGGTAGTTTGCCTTGGTGGTTCGAATCAGTTCTAGATGACAGGAATTACAGTGAACAGGATTGGAACACAGACAAGCTTTTCAGACTCAACTGCACAGTGTTTAATAAGGTTAATACACACACCCGCCTCCAGTACTTAAAATGCCTGGTGGTGTAAAACAAACAGTACAACAATACAACTTGGCCCGCCGAACAGGCCCCTGTCTCGTATTAAGATGCCTAAAATCACACTGTGTTGCTATACAGAGTATAACATGGACTTGTCCCACAAACCCCGGAACATAAACTATATAATACACACAGAACCTCCCCACTATACCCCTCTGGATTGGTTGGGACACACAACACCCCCTCACACAGTACCGGTGGTCTTAAGGATGCGTGGGCTTGGACAATGCTCACCCCGATTGTCCGTTTTCTTGCTCGCTGCTTTCCTGTGTAGAGCGTGTCTCCTGGTTCCGTATCGCTGATGCAGTATCCAAGTCCCAGTTTCGAGGTTCGTTCCTACAGTCGAAGAGCAAGGCGAGGCTCTTGTCACTCATGGTGGTTTCTTCTCTCCGTCTCGGACGGAGTGCTCGGTTCTTGGTTCAAAGATGAGGGCACGCAAAGGCGAGAGCAAGCGAGAGAGAGCGAGAATGGCCAAAGCTGCCTTCTCTTATACCCTAAAAGTTCATTAAGCTCTGTGTATTGCAGTGATGTCTTTTTAATCACCCTTCTTTTTGTTTGTTTTCCTGCCTTTCGGGGCTATCTCATCTAGGTGCTAGTGTTAATGGCAGATGACGGGCTGCACTTCTTACCCGATCCTGGGTTAAGTGGTTTCCCATTAGTTTCCAATGGCCCTCCTTTGTAATCAGTTTGTCGGCCTGGCTGGAATCTCCTGTCCATCACAAACACCTGGGCCCCTCCCATCTTCTCCAAACAGGCTGCTGGTCACTCAGCAGTAACAATCATACAAGATGTCCGCTACAAAAAAAAATCCTTGGGGCCTGCGCTGATGCTTACAACTGTCAGAAAGTTTACATACCTTACTGCACTACATACTGCTCCATCTGCGAAAAGAGGAAACCAAGAGCAAACTACTGTAATCCTAGTTCCATAGCAAGCTGTACTATTTATCACTCAGTTCCATGTACAACTGGCTTCATCCTTAATTATCATATGCATTCTAGAAAGTGAGTATCACTGTGCCTATAAAACAAAGAAAGACTAGCGTATTTCATAACCTCAGGATGTCCCAAAGCACTTCACAATCAATTAAGTCCTTTTGAAGTGTAGTCACTGTTGCAATGTGGGAAATGCTGCAGCCAAATTACACCCAGCAAGGTCCCACTCACAGCAATGTGATAATGACCAGATAATCTGTTTTAGTGATGTTGGTTGAGTGATAATTGTTGGCCAGGACACCAGGGAGAACTACCCTGCTCTTCTTCAAATAGTGCCATGGGATCTTTTACATCCACGTGAGAGGGCAGACAGGGCCTTGGTTTAACATGTCATCCAATAGTGCAGCACTCCCTCAATGCTGCAGCATAGATTTTGTACTCAAGTCTCTGGAGTGGGACTTGAACCCACAACTTTTGCAGTTAGAGGTAAGAGTACTACCACTGAGCCACGGCTGACAAAGTCCCGAGTTGCAATATTTTGGCTTTGGTTGACAATCATTTCATTTTTATTTATTCTGATTGCCATGCTGGAACAGACTAATATCTAAGTAATATTAATTACCCAGATGTGAGTGGACCAGTAAGAGATCTGGAAAAAACTATCTTCCACTATTATAAATCCAGTAATGCAGTAGCATGCTGGAAATATATTTAACTTTTAACTCTACGTTTATGCCACATAATTCCACTTCATGGTGCAAAATAAAGTTCCTTTGTGTAATAGCGCTAGGGGTTTGTTTTATTGTTTTTAATGCTGATATATAGAGTGAAGACAAACTAATTCATTATAGCTTTTATTAGAGTATTTAATTTAGGGTGAAATTACCAGGTGCCTGGACAAAGAGAGAATAGATGGAGCCAACACAGATTTCAAAAAGGACAAAGGCATGAAAAATCTCATAGAATGTTTTGAGCAGGTAACAGACATGGTAAATGGGGGAAATGCAGTAAATGTGACCCCAAGCCCACACCAATGTGGTTGACGTTATGGACTTTAGGAAATCCTTTGACAAGGTACGACATGTGAGAGGAGTAGAGAAGATGAAAGGATATGAAATTACTGGGTGGATAGCCAACTGAATTAAAAATTGGTTTGAAGAAAGAGTTAAGGACAGTTTTTCAGAGTACTTAGAAGTGGGTAATTTTTAAAAATTAATTTTCTCAGGATATGGGTGTCGCTGGCAAGGCCAGCATTTATTGCGCATCGCTAGTTGCCCTGAAAAGGTGGTGGTGGGTCTTCTTCTTGAACCACCGTGGTACTCTTTGAGGTTTGATACAACTGAATGGCTTGCTAGATCAGTTCAGAGTCAACCATGCTGATGTGGGCCTGGAGTCACATATAGGCCTGGCCAGGTAAGTATGGCAAGTTTCCTTCCCTAGAGGGCATTAGTGAACCAGTTGGATTTTTACGACATAGAGCAGCTTCATGGTCACTTTTACTGATACTAGTGAAAGAGTGGGGGAACCTACAAAACCTGACATTTCAAGACCTCTATATGGACTCCTAGGGTCAAATTTTCCCGTCCTTACATCAAGTTACATCTAGTGTACAGCACAGAAACAGGCCATTTGGCTCAACTGGTCCTTCTATTCCTTTCTCCCTCATGTGCTTATCTAGCTTCCCCTTAAATGCATCTATGCAATTTGCCTCAACTACTCCTTGCGGTAGTGTGTTCCATATTCTTACCACTTTGGGTAAAGAAATTTCTCTTGAATTTATTAGTGACTATCTTATATTTATAACCTCTAGTTTTGGACAACCCACAAGTGGAAACATTTTCTCTACATCTACCCTTTCATTACCATAAAGACCTCGAACAGGTCACCCCTCAGCCTTCTCTTTTCTAAAGAAAAGAGCCCCAGCCTGTTCAGCCTTTCCTGATAAGTATATCCTTTCAGTTCTGGTATCATTATTTTAGTGAAAATGGAGATGTAAAAAAATTGATGCAACATCGCTGGAAAGTGGTGCTTTGAGGATTCTTAGGGCTAGAAATTCGGTGCCTTAGCACCTCCCGTTAGCGCCTCTGGGGGACGATAACAGGGCGTGAAGAACTTACCGCCAGGGCACGGCGACGTTACCGCTGCCCGCAAAATTCATCTGGCGGTTTGTGGCGGCGGTAACCACGAGCACCACGATCTCCTGCGCCCGGAGATCGTGACGTCATCTGGCTGCGCATCGGCCCAGTAGCGCCCCGGACCCGAAATTCATTTCCGCCCCCTGCAGCATCGCCAGGCGAAGACACCGACAGCTGCAGGAGCCGTTGATCAGGAGGCCGGGTGCTTCAGGGGCAATACTTAAAGGCAAGGTGGCCGAGGTAGGTTAAAAAAAATCTGAAATGCTCTTTGCATTTTTTTTTGTTTCGTTGCCAGCCATTGATCAGCCCGGCACTCTGCTGCAGTGCATCGGGCTGATCGGGCCGCATCGCAGCTGCCGTCGGGGACCAGGTAAGTTTTTTCCTTGCAGAGCCTGCAGCGATGGCCCTTCCATTTAAGGGAGGGAAGAAGCCTTCCAACGCAGTAGCACAGCACAGCCCATTGTGCAGCGCTGCTCACCTACCGCCCCGCCTGCTGCCTGTTGTGCTCCAGGAATGAAGTGGAGCTCTTGATTTAGCGTTCCACTTCCTTCCAGGAGGGCAAAACCAAATGTTTTTAAAGTTGAGAAATAGTAGCGCCTGGCGCTAATTTTCTCAACTTTTAATAGTTAGCGCCCCAAACGGGGCTATAATGAATTTCTTCCCCTTACTTTCTAAAAATGAGTGAAACAAGCATTCATGAATAGTAAAAGAAATGGTCAATTTTTACATGTCAAGGCTTTATTAAGGTTATTCTTAATAAATATGCACTGCACTTCACAGCTGCACAGATAAATCAGAGAGCAGATTATCCTGAAGTTAATGACCAGAAAATATTTGAAGTATCTTCACACTAGGGTACTTTCCCTACACCTGAATGGTGAGGTAACTGAGGAAGGTGGGTGACCGGTGGCAGAGGGTTATCGGTACCTGGGTCGAGGGGATCATTAGCCAGGGTGGGCAACTAGTGGCTGGGAAGGAGGGATCGTAGAATCATAGAAATTTACGACACAGAAGGGGGCCATTCATCCCATCGGTAGCCGGAACTTTAGCAGCTTACATTCTGTTTATGTGGGGTCGGGAAGGGCATTCCTGCTCCTCCCAGTGCCACATTCAGGTAAGTATATTTTTAAAAATTAACTTGTGGTTCTGACCTAATAGAGAATTACTCTAAGTCCCTGCTAGCCCCAGCTGCCTCAGGACAAACCGATCTTGAACTGAGGACCTTAAACAGGCGTTCAATCATCATAGAAATTTATAGCAGAGAAGGAGGCCATTCAGCCCACCTTGTCCGTGCTGGCTGACAAAGAGCTATCCACCCTAATCCCACTTTCAAGCACTTGGTCCATAACCTTGTAGGTTACGGTACTTCATGTGCATATCCAAGTCCTTTTTAAATGTGATGAGGGTTTCTGCCTCTACCACCCTTTCAGGCAGTGATTTCCAGACCCCCACCACCCTCTGGGTGAAAAAGTTAGACTGCTTATTTGCATATGCAAAAGTCCTAATGCTTCTTTCAGGCATGGGAAGTGTCCTAGGCCCAACCACTTTCAGCTGCATCATCAATGACCTTCCCTCTATCATAAGGTCAGAAGTGGGGATGTTCGCTGATGATTCCACAGTGTTCAGTTCCATTCACAACCCCTCAGATAATGAAGCAGTGCTTACCCACATGCAGCAAGTCCTGGACAACATTCAGGCTTGGGTTGATAAGTGGCAGGTAACATTCGCGCCACACAAGTGCCATGCAATGACCATCTCCAACAGAGAGTCTAGCACCGCCCCTTGACATTCAACAGGATTACCATCACCGAATCCCCCACCATCAATATCCTGGGGGTCACCATTGACCAGAAACTTAACTGGATCAGTTAAATAAATACTGTGGCTACAAGAGCAGGTCAGAGGCTAGGTATTCTGTGGTGAGTGACTCACCTCCTGACTCCCCAAAGCCTTTCCACCATCTACAAGGCAAAAGTCAGGAGTGTGATGGAATACTCTCCACTTGCCTGGATGAGTGCAGCTCCAACAACACTCAAGAAGCTCGACACCATCCAGGACAAAGCAGCCCGCTTGATTGGCACCCCATCCACCACCTTAAATATTCACTCCCTCCACCACCAGCGTACCGTGGCTGCAGTGTGTACCATCTACAAGATGCACTGCAGCAACTTGCCAAGGCTTCTTCGGCAGCACCTCCCAAACCCATGACCTCTACCACCTAGAAGGACAAGGGCAGCAGGCGCATGGGAACACCACCACCTTCAAGTTCCCCTCCAGGTCACACACCATCCTGACTTGGAAATATATCGCTGTTCCTTTATCGTCGCTGGGTCAAAATCATGGAACTCCCTCCCGAATAGCACTGTGGGAAGTACCTTCACCACACGGACTGCAGCAGTTCAAGAAGGCGGCTCATCACCAATTTCTCAAGGGCAATTAGGGATGGGCAATAAATGCTGGCCTTGCCAGCGACACCCACATCCCATGAACGAATAAATAAAAGTCCCAAAACATGGGTTTTTATATTGGCTTGTATTTTCCGATCGCAGGCCACCCGCGGGCGGAGGCCTGCAATCTGGAAAAATCTACGCCCTTACCTGAGGGCTCCCGGGACGCACACGCTTCCGCTCCTGGGCCTCTCCAAACTTGAAGATGCAGGACCCACGTATCCCAGCATCCCTGGGATCACGTGGGCCATGGGGAACCAATCACAGAAGGAAATCTCCCTTCATACACTTGACAGGAAGACCTGTTAAATATCTGAATGGAGATCTCCCCAAAAACATAGTAAAACTTTAAATTTTTTTTTTTTTTAATCACATTTTTAAAATGACTTGAAATTACAATAAATTAAGTATTTTAAACAAAAATTTAATTTTTTGAAAAAAGTAGTTAACGTTTTTTACGGGGCTAAAAATAAACGTACCTCTTTTAAAGTATTTTTAAATGATAAATCAGTGAAAAAATTTTTTTTTTTACTTTTTTCAACTCTTATCCTGGTAAAAGCAGGCCTTACGCCTGCTTTTACCAGGCGTAAGAATTGTAAGGGTTTTCTGCGGGCGGAGGGTCTCCAAAAAACAGAACTATCCGCCCACAGAGGCCCTGCTCCAGGGCAGCCGGAGTATCTGTCAAGACCATTCTTGACAGATCGGAAATGCCGGTTTTCAGCGCATGCACTTCGCATGCCTGAAACCGGCATCTCCGATGTCCCTATGGGTGAGTACACAGCGCGTACCCACCCGTAGGGATCGGAATATCTGGGCCAATATTGGTTTAAAAAACGTTGAAAGCTTATGGATAATACACTTCCTCCCAACCCACTTCCTGTAAGGACTCTATTCCATTCTTCCAGTTTCTCCGTTTCTGTCGCAAATGTTCTGACAATGCCACCTTTCCTACCAGTGTTTCCGATATGTCTTCCTTTTTTTCAACCGAGGATTTCTCTCCACAGTGGTTGACTGGGCCCTCGACCATGTCCGTCCCATTTCCTGCACTTCTGCTCTCACCCCTTCCCCTCCCTCCCAGAACCACAATAGGGTTCCCCTTGTCCTCACCTTCCAATCCACCAGCCTTCACATTCAATGGATCATCACCGCTATTTCCGCCACCTCCAACTTGATGCCACCACCAAACACATCTTCCCCTCACCTCCCCTTTCAGCATTCCGAAGGGACCATTCCCTCCGTGATACCCTAGTCCACTCTTCAATCACCCCCAACATGCTCTCTCCTTCCCATGGCACCTTCCCATGCAAGCACAGGAGATACAACACCTGCCCTTGTACCTCCTTCCTTCCCACCATCCAGGGCCCCAAACACTCCTTCCAGGTGAAACAACGATTTACTTGTACTTCTTTCAATTTACTATTCTGTATTCGCTACTCACAATGCAGTCTCCACTACACTGGGGACACCAAACGCAGATTGAGTGACCGCTTTCCGGAACACCTCTATTCAGTGCGCAAGTGAGCCTGAAACTTTAATTTTGTTTCTCTCTCCACAGATGCTGCCTGACCTGCTGAGTATTTCCAGCCTTTTCAGTTTTTATTTCACATTTCCAACATCCGCAGTATTTTGCTTTTGTTTGAATGAAAGCATTAAGCTCAATTAGGTTGCTGCTCTTTAATGCACTATTACATACTCCCTGCCAATTGTTGAAGGATTTTAATTTATTTTTTGCAAAAGATCTTACGGATGCTACTTCAGATGAGACAAAAAAATGAATACAGTGTCAATAAAAATTAAGCAGGGATATCTGCTTTAATTAGTAACTGATAATATTCTTGAATATTATATTCACTTTAGAAGATCCATTTGGATAGGGTTGTGTTCAAAGTCGTGCTATTACAAATCTTCACTTAAGGTGTTTGGCACAAAATAATTACATGAATATCGACAAATGAATTATTAATGTGTGAAACACATTCACGTTTCGAACAATTCTAGTAATATGGGCAGCAAAGTGCACTTTGTTTATCGGATTTGAACATAAGTTTAATGAATACGATGGGCTGGATTCTCGTATGCAATATTTGGCAGGAGAGTGGTGGAGAGCGATGGAACATTTGGGCAGTGAGACCGACCATTGCCTCATTTCCCCACCCACATTTCCTTCCCCTCACCCCTGCTGGACTGCCAATGGTCACTCCTTTTGTTTCCGCTGCATGAAAATGGTTGGGGAGCGGAGTGGGGGGGGGTGGGGGTGCAGGGCCCGGGTCCCTTGATGGACTTTACTGCTGTCAGCACCTGCTACCTGTTAAGAACATAAGAACATAAGAAATAGGAGCAGGAGTAGGCCAATCGGCCCCTCGAGCCTGCTCCACCATTCAATAAGATCATGGCTGATCTGATCCTAACCTCAAATCTAAAGAACACAAGAAGTAGGAGCAGAACCCAGCCACTCAGCCCCTGGGCCCGCTCCGCCACCCACAGGGCCCTGACCGATCCGAACTCAGCCTCATGTCCAATTTCCTGCCTGCTCCCCGTAACCCCTCATTCCCTTTACTTCTAGGAAACTGTCTATTTCTGTTTTAAATTTATTTAATGATGTAGCTTCCACAGCTTCCTGGGGCAGCAAATTCCACAGACCCACTACCCTCTGAGTGAAGAAGTTTCTCCTCATCTCAGTTTTGAAAGAGCAGCCCCTTATTCTAAGATTATGCCCCCTAGTTCTAGTTTCACCCATCCTTGGGAACATCCTTACCACATCCACCCGATCAAGCCCCTTCACAATCTTATATGTTTCAATAAGATCGCCTCTCATTCTTCTGAACTCCAATGAGTAGAGTCCCAATCTACTCAACCTCGCCTCATATGTCCACCCCCTGTTGGTGGTAGGCCCCAGGAAGCAATGGTAATGGTATTGAGGTGCCCCCACGGAGGGAGATGACCTCATAGTGGCCTCCTCTCCCTCTATTTCACCCTAGCACTTACCTGCTGAAGGTCCTGGTCAAAGTTTCAGGGCACTTTTGCCCCTTTAATGCCATTCCCACAGCTGCAGTACCAGCATAATTTCCTTTTAATGTAACTATGGGCTCCCTCTTGGCAGGACTCCTACCAAGAACCCACCCTGCATAACAAATGACCCCTTACCCAGGAAAATGAGTTGAGGTTATGGTGGAGTCAAATAGCTGGAGGCAAGTTCATGCCCCACTGGAATACACCGCTGGGAGGAGAATGCCACCAATTTTCTCTTCACTATTGTCAGTAATGGATGGTTTATCTGGATAATCAACAAATACAACATGTCACAAATATGGATCCTGAAATTACACCATGTTACAGGTAGCAAAAAACTCAACATTTAATATATTTGTCTGAATATCGTCTTTTTGTTATTTAGAAACCCTGTTAGAATAGCAGGGAGACGGATTTCAGACAAACGCAGTCAGGATCCCTCTGTTATTATCACATGGCATAAGCTGAAGGCCATGCTTTTGCCATGAATGAAAAAGGCGAGCGACTAACTTCTCTAAGGCTGATGTGGAAATGCTGCTTTTGCTAATGCTTGTTTCAGTTTGATGCATTTCTTTGCTGAAACAAACAATTCAGTCTCATTAAAATGTGGTTTCCTTTGTGCCTTATTTTCAGTCCACATTTTGGTCACAGCAGTAAGAAATACTCACTGCACAGGTCAACTATGTTATTTCCACTTATTGAATGCAAAATTTGATCCTATTGGATGTCTTGAATTAGAATATTCTGCATTAATGGCTCATTAATGAATCTATGCAAAGCCATCTCAAGTCCTGTATATCCTACTCTCTGAATATCCATTCCTAGTTTCCTCCTTCAGTGGTTTAGACCATGATTTATGCTGTGTAGTCCTGCATATTCTTGAAAATATAAAATCAAAAATGTACTCGGCCTCTTTTCAGCCCTTTTCCCACTCCAGCTCTGTCAGCAGCTGTCGCTGGGTAGATATTTGAATATTAAAATGATTGCTCCACTGTTGTGAAGGGAAAATAACAAAGTTAACATGCAGCAGGAGTACAGATAATACATTCGGTACATGTTTATAGGAAAATCCAGCCAATTCCCTGTGTCATTCAGGCTGTAGAGCTTTATTTCTCCTGCATCAAATTACTGGGCTAGAAATTTGGGTCTCCACGGGTGAGTACGCGCTGTGTACTCACCCGTAGACCCAACGAAAGTGCCGGTTTCGCGCATGCACTGCGCATGCGCTGGAAACCGGCAGTTCCGTTCCCTTGAAGGAAGGGGTTCAGAGGTCAAACGCGTGCGCTAGAGAGGCAGCGCGTACGCATCGAACTTCCGCTTTTTTTTCAGGTTTCTCTATGAGGGTAAGTACCTAGCAGCTGTGCGGGGAAAAAGCAGGTGCAAGGCCTGCTTTTAACAAGGTAAGTGGTGAATTAAGTAATATTTAAACATTTTTTCCACAGGTTTATCTTTTTTAAACATTTTAAAGAAAGGTAAGTTTATTTTTAGCCCCATTAAAAACTGTAATCAATTTTTTCAAAAATTTAAATTTTTGTTTAAAATAGTTAATTTATGTATTTTAAAAATGTGATTTTTTTTTTTTAATTTATTTGAAGTTTTAGTTAGGTTTTGGGGCCAATCTCTATTCATAGATTTGACAGGTCTTCCTGTCAAATCTATGAATGGAGATTCCCTGCTCTGATTGGCTCTCCATGGCCCACGTGATCCCAGGGGACGCTTCGAACTAACTGTGCCGCTGGGATACGCAAGCACTGCACACCGGCAGCTGGAGGAGGCCCAGGATCGGAATCCCACGCGGGCCCACAGCACAATGGCAGGCGCGCTAGGTAAGTGTAGGTTGGGGGCTTGCACCCGCGGGAAGCCTCCGACCCGAATTTCTGGCCCACTAAATTTATGCAAGTTATTACTGAAATATCTTTTCCATTATTTTAGTCATTAAAAATTAACATCTATGGTATTTAAAAAGAAATACCAATTGGAACAGTGGCGTCCAGTCTCCATCTGTAATAGGGAATGTACCATGTAGTTGTGCGTTTCCTCTTGTAAACCCGTGCAATGCAAGTCACTTTCCCAAAACATCCAAATCATCTGTCAGAAAAAGGAAGCAGCCAGGTAAGAACAGTGACTCAGTTTAGCATGATCACGAGCCAATGTTGGCAGGCTCCCATATTCCCCCAAGCCCAAGCGAACCATCGGAGTCAAGATCAAATAAATTGTTGCAACTCTTAAATGCATAAGGGTTAAATTTTCACGGAGAACCCCGATGGAAATTCAACCTGATCATTTCCCTATCATAGGCATAATTCTGGCATACATAGCATGCCAGGATCAGATCCTGGTGGAAGTGGGGCCAATGGCAATTGATCACAAGAAGATGAGGAAAGTCAAGATGAGGAAAAGGCCACTCAGCCCATCAAAGCTCATCTTGTAGTATATTCACACCCCATCATTTCATTTTGATTCAACCCTTATTCCAATGGGTCTAACAATTATTGTAGGGAGGTAAACAGCTGATGTTGAACCTCTCCACTTCTAACTGGTGGAACAGTGGGATATGATGAGTCCATGCTATGGTCAGGAGCATGGTGACAACGCACACACAATCGTATTGTGTGTTATGCTGCTCACCATCATGGTACAAAAGAGCTCCAGGTGCCTTCTGTCTAACTAGTGAGGGTTCAAACTCACACTTTCCAGTCGTCCAATAACCAACTGGTGACTATCCCCTTGGAGGTGGAGGAAATAAGGTGAGGTCTCTTTGGGGTTGAGTTGGCTGCAAAATGACAGACCTGGTACTGGAGGTTGGAACGGAGTAAATCCTCTGCAACAGACTCAGAGATGCAATACCTGAGCCCAATGCAGTTTTACACTAGTCATTATTTATACTAGAACTGTTGATAAGTGACCAGCCAACCCACTCATTAATGGGACCGGGAATGGGTAAACTTGTCACTGAGAATTGGAATTCTTCCACTTGATTCCAGGTATTTCTGCAAGCTAATGGGTAAGGTATTAGGTGGACAAGCTGCAGGAAGCTTAGTGGTGCCCTCTGCCCATAATCCGTGTTGTTTTCATTGGTTACATTTTTTAAATACCTCTTACCTTGGCTCTTGTCATTCCTTCACTCAAGCACTTCTTCATCTCTCAAAGACAACAGGAGAGAAGCAGTACCCATTTTCTGAAATTAGGTTGCAGCAATCAAAAATGGAGCAGTTTCCCTTTAAGGAATGACTTTCTGAAAGGCCAGAACATGACTGGCCTTTAATGCCAATTGTATATGGACACATTGGGCTGGATTTTGATTCGTGTAATCCGCATTTCGTGTTAGCCACCCGAATCTAAATCGATGTGGGAGATTGATGCGATTTTAACATAATTGACCAATTGAGTTCCAACGTGTGGGAACCCATGGCCAGTGAGTTTTTCCAGTCTGAAAGTCGCTTCCGATGACGTCATCATTGCTGCAGTATTTAAGGTCTGCAACAAGCCTTGCTTCCTCTGCAGACTGCCAAGCTTCTGCCTTTGCATGTTAGAGGCACCTGCAGGAAGAATGGCCAACCAGAGACCTAGGTCTGCACCTCGATTTGATGACGTCGCCCTGCAAGCTTTAATTGAGGGAGCCAGAGCTAATAAGGAGGTGCTCTTCCCTTCTTCAGGGAGGAAGAAGCCTTCCCATCAAACCAAGCCTGTGTGGATCCAGGTGGCAGAGGAGGCCAACTCATTGTCCATAACCCGCAGAACCTGGCTTCAGTGCAGGAAGAGGTTTCATGACCTGCTGCGCACTGGAAAAGTGAGTATGAATTTCCCATCACCCTCATTCTGATCCCCATTGCCTCTCCTCACCAGCACTCAACTTTGACAACCTCTTCCTCCACATCCCACTTGACACTGACATCCCTGCACCCTTACCCATTCCCTCTCTCTGTATGGTCACATTCACCTAACTATTCGACAATGCAGCCCTCACACTCCCTATAACTGTGATGCTATGAAAACAACTTACAACACACAGGGAGGGCCCATGGTCTTGCCACCTCACTCTGAATTTGTCTCCTTCTAACCATCAATGATATAGATTCTCTACACTCACTCCTTCATTCTCACTCAAACTCCACTTGTCTCCCTCATTGCAGGAAAAGAGAGCTCACAATATGAGGGAAAGAGTGAGGACAGGAGGAGGGCCACCCTCAGTAGCCCAGCTCACCACCTGGGAGGAGGCGGTCCTGGAGATCATGGGAGTGGAGGAGGATGCGCAAGTGGGGGACGGACAGACGGGTGCATCAGAGCAAGCTGGTGACAGAATAGTTTATCATCTCTCTCATTGACATTGCATGAGTCACTGATAATGATTCTGATGCTCCAGCAGACTGACTTATGATCATCTGCAATATGCAATGTGCATGTAACCTTGGACTCACATCTCTGACTCTTTCCTTTACTCCCCCCCAGGACCATCGCGAGCAGCCGTCCCCACCGTCCAGGAGGAAGAGCATGAGCCTCATGACTCCTCAGAGGAAGCTGCAACCTCTGAGGTTGCCGCGTCAGCAGAATTCAGCACACCCAGCACCAGCGCAGACACTCACACCTCGGAGGGAACATCACGAGATAGAGTAGTGTTGTCACCTGGTGTATCACAGCTCACAAGTGAGCATCAGCAGATAGTGGAGACAGGGACAGCAGTGGAGAGTCCAAGTCGGAGGGCGCAGGACTCTCCTAGCTCGGCTCAGCTGCATGTCGACCCTCTGCCTCTGGGTCCATCCATAAGATCAGCGGTGCTGGAACTCCGGGAACAGATGCAAGAGTCTCTGGCAGGTTTTGTCTCCAGGGTCGCTGCGAGTGTGGAGCGAATGGAGGAGTCCATAGTGAATATGAGCAGAGCCTTTGTGGAGTCATTGGCGCATGAACACATCACCACGGAAAGGATGGCAACCTCCGTGGAAAGGATGGCTACAGTAGAGGAGAGGATGGCTATGGCTATGGAGGAGATAAGTCGCCAGAGTGTAGAAAACATGGTCATTGTTCAGAATAGACTGGCATCTCTTGAGGAGCGATGGTCATCTATTGAACACAGAAACCAAACCTTCATGGAAGTCCTTCTGAGTAGGACTTCCAGTGCAGATACGGGTTCCCATGGCCCCCCTGATGTGCAGCAAGGTGCTCTCAATCCACTTGCAAGCGCTGAGGTGGGGCTGACCCATGAGAGGGATGTTGGTGGCAGACAACAAGGAAGTGGGGGCTCCTCTCCAAGTGCTCACACGACCAAGCCACTTCAAAGCCCTCGGTCAGAGCCCCACCAGAGTCCTCACCCAACTGAGATCGGCATCTCAACCCCTGCACAGCCGCAGGAGCAGCAGACTGTTGCCGAGCCCTCACAGGCTCGCAACCCCAGAGGACGCCCGCCATAGGTGTCGAGGCAGGAGCAGCAAGAAAGTGAGCAAGGGGCCTCCACATTTAATGAAGCCACAGGGGAAGCACCACGTAGGAGCACGCATAAAATAAAAATAATGCACAAGTAGTCACAAGGGTAGTCACTTGGGTGTAATGTTGTGTTTAATTTTGAAATGCCAGCACTTGCTTGGTGTGATTAAAAATTCTGCTGGCAAACTGCTGAAGTTGTGGCGTCTGTCATTTCGCAAATGGGACTTCCACATTGAGGGCTTAGGATGACTTGCAATTGTCAGTATGGTGGTCAGAGTGATAGGAATCCGCAGGTTCCTGGCCATTGTCGATGGTCTGATAAGAAGGTGCGAGGCAAAAGTGTTTGATTGTGCAGGCTAAGCAAATCTGGTCAAGTGCGTCCCTTGCATCTCGGGCAGCAATGTGGTCGCTCGCTGGCGCCTTCTGGCCTGTGCAGCTTCAGGTGAGTGAGGAGCAGCTTGGCACTCCTGTTGATGCTGCTGCTGCTGGTGGTGCTGTTGTTCATGGTTCTGCTGCTGCCACGGCTGGTCTTCGTCCAAATCTGATGTCCAGGAGGAAAGGAAAAAATGGTTCCCATGCTTCTGGTATATGCCTCAGTTGAGGAAGCGCTCAGTCAAGATGGCGAGAGGGGTTTCCCAGGAGGTCACACTGGAGATGGGTGTCAGGCTCCAAACTTCCACAGCTGTGGTTATGCCATATAAAAGTTCCCCCAGACCTCAGACAACAAAGTCCTGCCAACTGCAAATTATGGCTGATCACATCTCTTATTTCATGGTTGAGCTGCAGCTGATAGTCAGCAATCCAAATGTGCTACCACCAGGTTTCACATTCGTGGTTCAGAACAGGCGTGCTTCACGTGAAAAAAGGGTTAAAATCACAAAAGCCTTTCAAAATGGCATTATAGAGGCAATTTAGTGCTTGTTAAGGGCCTTAACAGCCTATCCCGCCTCTTAAAGGCGGGACGGAGTCGGGACCAGCAGGCACGATTTAATGAAAATTTCGTGGAGGCGAGATGGAGGCGGGCTTGTGCCCGCCCGCCAGTTTTCGCAATTTTAGCCCCCCACACGCCTCCAAACCCACCTCCACGGGTCAATGAAAATTCTGCCCATTGAGTGCACTGTATGATCCGTGAACAATGAGATTTTATGTGGGGATTTATTAACATGTCATTAACATTTAACTGGCTATATAAATGAAGCTCTTGCATATTCTGCACAAGAGCACTTAATACTGATGATTAACTAGGTAGTAAATTTTCACAATAATTTTTCAGCGGGGAGCTGGTAATTTTAAAACTACAGGATTTCCTGCCCCTGCAAACCTGTATTGTATCATTGGAAACAATCCTGCTCATACAGCAATCAATTGAATTGATATTTGTTGCTGGAGATTTTCAGTAATTTTCCCTTGTCTGGCAGTTCCTGTGTAATACATCATGCCTTCACTTAGAAAGCTGTTAGGTTCCTTGCTTCTGAATGCCTGCCTGTGCTGTTGTTAACTATTAATTTTGAACCTTGTGTATCAGGATGAAATTCCTCTGCTATTTTTAGGGCATTGTTTGACACAGTCACATCAAGTTCTTGTACGCTCTATTTTAATAAAGTCATTGGTCTAGAAATCGAATCATGCCCATTTTACTGGGGGCAGAGGCACACTGCCCTTGCCAGTTAAGGCCAATGCTAATTATAATCATCTGTGCATGCAACCAGTGCTATCCGTGCTAATCATTGGCTGCATGCCTATCCCGGGCAGGGGGTGGGGGGTTAGGCATATCAGGAGTCTATGATGCTACTTAAAGGCAGTCAGCACCTCTTAAAGGTGAGTTGCATTCTGGCTGCAGAGACTCAAGAACAACTTGAGTAACAAATGGCTGAAGGAGCGAGCAATCAGGCTGAACTAGAAGCCTTGGTGCAGCCAGTGGAGAGGAGGAGGGACAGGAAGTCCTCCAGGCATCTACTGAGGAGACAATGGGAAGAGATTACTGAGTATGTCAATGCCAGAAGCAGTGCACCAAGAACATGACTGTAATACTGGAAAAAAAATCAATGATGTAACTAGAGTTGTTAAGGTAAGAAGACTGCTCTCATACTTTTTGGTCACAGCGCAGCTCAATACTTACAACACACACAGCACTCATAACACTGCCCTCCCCCACTGCCCTTCACTCTCCTACAATCACGACACCAGATTTCACTAGATCTCCTTCTCCTCATGCTCACACATTTACCACTATTAAAACCCTTAATTACCCATAACTCACATTTCATACACAGACTATCAGCTATTCCACCATGACAGCAATATTCTCCATTATTTTGGTTGTTGCAAACAATCTGGACATTGAAGGAGTGGAATCCCTTTCTATTCAGAAAGATGACAGGCTGGTGATGGGAAGAACACAAAGCAATGTGGGTGCAGTCTATGGCACCTTGCACATTACTCTGTCCATGGGAAAAGATATAGGTTTTCCTCCTGGCGTAAAGAGCCTCAGTGACCTCGCTGCTACAACGGTGGAGTACAAACTTGGATATGTAGCTGATGTCACCTGCTGCAGCCTGGAAGGAGCCTGTTGCATAAACGTTAATGGCCTCGGTGACCATCACAGCCACAGACAGTGCTGTCCATGCCTTGGATCATGGCTCAAGTTGTGGTTTCAGCTGGTGACATAGCTTGGTGATAGCCTCCTTTATGAAGCAAAGGCATCTGGCACATTGCTCCTCAGTGAAGTTTCAGTCGTAGAAGTGTTCCCTGAAGACCCGCTGCGCATATGACCTCCTGCGTAGTGCTCTCCTCCTCCCTTTTTTTCCATCTTCTCTTACTCTATCTTGTCTTCCTTGTGCTCCCCTCATCCTCCAAAAGGAGTGCTATCAGACCACCCATGACGGCAGTAAAACTGTTTTGAAAGCAGGAAAAAATAGTCCAGCAGCAGCAAAAACTTGCAAGCAGAAGTCTGAATTAAGTTTAATGAGTCAGAAAGCAGGTTAAAAAAAATGCCCAGAAGTTAACCAGCAGCGTAAAAGTACAAACCAGCAACTAACCTGTATGTAGCGAATGAGCCCTTTAAATGACGTTGATGCAGGGTCCTTCCTGCCTGTTAGTGACTCGAGTTGCTGAGTGAGTATATCATGTGGTGGTCAGGCACTGGGGCAGACCAATGTCACAAAAGGATCCTACAATTGCAGGTCTCTCATTTAAATGTTTTATTCATCATTTCAAGTACTCCCAGCGTTGCCCTGGACACCTATGGAGCAGCCAGATCCAGTATGGCAGCCGGCACAATTGTAGCACAGAATGAAAGGACACTCTCCGTCCGCCATATTGGCCGCTTAGGCAGCCATTTTGCACCTGAACAACAGGCATGGCGCCAATGACTTTCTAGATCAAAATGTGGCCATTAAACAGGAAGCAGCACTGAATTATTTATATTAGCATACAATAGCATTAGGCGTGCTGAGGATAGATTAGTTTTTTGAAGCCTCAGATACCGAAGTACATCATCTATGCACAAACCTGCAAACCAACTTTTCCAATTGCACTGGACTTCCCAGGATGGTAAGTGCCTCCTCCTCATAGGGTCCAATTTCCAAAGATTAACTTATCCTCCCAGGTGGCTTTTCTCCCTGGCATTCTGTGCTGTCTTTTCCTGTAACACAAATGCAAATAATATTAGCTGTTTGACTCTCTCTGCTTATGTGGGAACTAGGCATGGCATTGAGTGATTGCATGCAAATTGGAAGGTTCATGACTGTGAAAAAGAGAGGGCTGACACTGAAAGTTTCAGTAGGGAGCACGGAGAAGCGGGTGTTAGTGATCATGCAATCACTTGCAGGAGTGTTGATGGACTGATAATTGTGTGTGTGAGCATTGGTGCCTCACATTGTCTGTACTGGTAGCGCATGCAACCATGAGACATTGATTGTGCCAATATGACAATACACAAGGCAGGGCCCATGAGACCATTAAACTTTTTCCTACATTATACTGCTGATCTGGAGGTTATGGAATTGGCACTCACTGCGTCAGACACCTCTGTCTGCTGTGCCCTCACTGTTGCCCAAAATGCTCTCTTCCTATAGGTGCCATCAGTCCTATCATAGTGTCATATAACTCCTGCTACACTTTCAGATCTGTTTTATTTGTCCTCCAATTATTTCTGTCTGGCTCTGATACAGTTGTCATTAGGAAGAATGAGGACATATCTACTGTCAGTTGATACACCTCCTGCTTCATTATTTCCTGAATGTCAAGTTCATAATGAATGGGAAGAGTTTAGCACACAATGGGTCAGAATTTGCTGGCAAAATAATGGCACGTTAAAGGTGCATATCAAATCCAGTAATTTTTGGCGAGGAAGAAATATGCAATGAGTTGCGAATTGCCACAAATTGCTGGATAATTTGCACAGCTCCACCGTTAGCCTTGCAAAAACGGGATCACCCCATCAATCTCCCCATGAGTGTCAAGAAATTGCTGAATTTGCGCCATAAATACAAATTAAACTCACCGCAGAAAGTTAGGGTTGGTATTTGACGATGTAATAACAAGATTTATGTTCATGCAATGCCACTCAACCTCAGAGGCCCAGAACGAGAACAATGGAAACTGTGGAGTCTCACTTCTGCAGGTAGTAAATTGTTCCTAGAGGTTTTTAAAATGTATTTATTTTTTCTTACTTTTCTGTTCTGTCTCTCTTTTCTCTCTCTCTCTTAAGCCAATCTTTCTTTCCCTCTCTTTATTTCTCTTTCTGTATCTAATTTGACTTTAATTCACCTTATTTCCTTCTCTGTCGTTCACTCTGTTGGTTTCTCTATTCTTAAATTTCATTGATAAGGAGATAGACTGTTGATCACATCATTCACCAAGGCCCCTGATGCCCTGTTGACCCCGCTATCAATTCACATCTCCAGCAATTTGTGGGGCAAAATTAATTGGAGCTGAAGGGTTAGGAAAATATCCAACTCACGACGCTCACCGCAAGATGCCTCACTCCAGCAAATACTGGACCATTGGATTGCTTTGACATCGAGGTAAAGCTGAGCCCTAGAACCTTCGCTGTTCTGTTAAAAGCTGCGGGTACGTATATGCCTTTGAGAATACCATTTTATTCCACCGTATTTTTCTATTTCTGATAAAAAATGGTTTAATTTATTCTCTGTTTGATTCAGCCTCACTTCACAGTGCAACTTGAATGTGGAATAATGAAAGGTTCAGAAATTGCAAGAAACTGCATCTTCTCTAGATTTTACAAAGACTCTCAGACAATTGGAGCTGTCCTTTGGGCTTGCACATAATCAAATAACTTATTAATGGGATTGTAGCTTTTGATGCTGAAGCCATGGGATGCACAGATGTCATGAATTTGTGCTTTTTTGAGGAATTGTTTTTCTCTACACTTTTTAAACAACACTGAGTGCAGCTTAGTCTGATGGCTCTCTGTTTTTGGAAGCTATTTAAATGACACTGACAGATGCCTATATATAGAAACATAGAAACTATATATATTTTACAATACAAGAAAATACATGGTCCAGATTTATTTGATATATTTCCATCCATTTATTCCTTTCTTTTTGTTTTTAACCAAAAACGTCAACATGTTGACTTTTTGCCATTCTGCAAAAGTTATCTGACGTAATGGCTACATATGCTTTATCTGATGGTTGCAGGAGTATTATTAGTCCTGGCAGAAAAAGAGAAAGAAAAAACTGCAAATGCTGGAAATATGACATAAACATAGAACATTCTCAAAATACACAGCAGACCAGGGAACATTTTGAAAGAGAAATAAAGGGTAAGTGGCATTTCAGGTGTATAATCCTTAATTCCTGGCAGTGTCTGGGGGAGAAATTCACTATCGCCCCGTTGGAGGCGCTAATTTTTAAAAGTTTGAAAAGTTAGCTGCAGACGCTAAGGATTTCAAACTTTTGAAAAATTTGCCATTTGCGCTCCAGGAAGGAAGTGGTGCATTAAATCAAGCACTCCACTTCCTTCTTGGAGCGCAATCGGCAGCAGGCGGGGCGGAGACTTCAGCAGCGCTGAACACTGGGCCGTGCAGCGCTGCCACGTTCAAAGGCTCCTTCCCTCCCTTAAAGGGAAAGGCCATCGCTGCAGGCTCCACAATATAAAAAGTACCTGCCTGGACCACCAAGGCAGCCGCGATCCCGCGCGATCAGCCCGGCACTCAAGCAGAGTGCCGGGCTGATCAATCACAAGCAGGAACCCACGAAAAAAACTGGAACAAGAAAGGTAAGTTTTTTTTTAACTTACCTCGGCCACCTCGCCTTTAATCATCGCCCCCGCAGCAGCCGCCCGCCTGATGCACGCCTCCTGCAGCTGTCGGTGTTTTCGACCGGTGCTGCTGCAGGGGGCGGAAGTCAATTTCGTGTCCGGGACGCTACCGGGATGATGCGCATGGCGTCACGATCTCCGAGCGAAGGAGATCGGGGTGCAATGCTGTAGCGCCACCGCAAAACTCCTGCCGAATATGGCGGGAGTCGATGTCAGCGCCGCGCCCGGTCGCAAAGCCATTTGCATGCCGTTAGCGTCCCCCCCCCCCCAGGGGTGTTAACGGGAGGCGTAAAGGTACTCAATTTTGCCCCCTTAGTGTCTTGGTATTAGAGTTAATTGTGCTGTTGTTGGACTTATCATCAAATAATGCCAATATGAAATTACTTCTGGGGTTTATAACAAGGGTTACAATGTTCACAAGGAAAAGTATAATGATGTACTCCCAAATGATTGCCCATTCTCTTTCACTGGCAGTGCCAATGGTGCTGAGCCTATCTTAACTTTTAACATTTAAACTGGGAGAGGGTAATTGTAACTAACCCGCCTGGTGGGAAACTGACCAGACCATGTCAGTCGGCGGTTTTACACCTCAACTGATTTGGCTCTCCGTTGACTTCAATCCGATCCATTCAGTTTGCCACCGGGGGCAGTGGAGGTTAGGTTAAAATTGTTCCGGAGTGTCTGTTCCAGGCATTTTTTGAAATATTGCAGTAATTCTTTTCACAATTGATATTGTTATTTGCAAACTCATGCAATGTTTGAGTGCATTCTATCCAGCACCTTGAACAATGAGCTCACCAGTGGGAAGGATATGTCAGTGGACATCAACATCATGTTAGAGAAGCTAACATTTCCCATTTTCAAAATTGAAATCAAAGAATGCGTCAAAATATTAGCTGAGTATTGCCAATGTATTCCATTCTAATACTGAATTATCCACCCATAGGCATTTTCTCATTGGCTTGTGTCAATAAGTTATAATGGCACTGTGCTGTTAGGAATCATTTCAATTTGTCGTTCTTGATGCTTGAAACAACTGCAGTGAGAAAAGAACTGCTCTGGTCACTATGATTGAGGACATTGGGGAAGACTTTCAGCTGCTGGCCACTTGTTTCTTGCCCGAAAAATGGGTGACTCGTAGTTGAAAGTCTGGTGGGGGCCTTTTGCCCGTCTGAATCAACTTTCAAGTAAGCCTTTAAATGTATGCCTAAAACAGGCGGGGAGTCTGTTTAGCTATGGAAATTGGCTCCGATTGCAACTTTCAAGGAGAAATGGGCAAAGCATGCCAGTCCCATTTCTCCAGGCATTAAAAGGCTTAACAACTAATCCTTAAAGGGACCAATAGGGGCTAGGGTTCCCAATCCTCCCGCTTTGGGTGGGAATCTATCGGAATGGGCGATTGGCCTCCTGAGTACTGCTGCTGGTGACTCAGGAGAAACAGCCCTCGTGTGCATGGTTCACGCATGCACAGCACCCTGTTGTCTGGGCCCTGCTGGACTCCCCGAAAGCACCGCTTCATTACCGGTTGTGAGGATAACGGCATTGGGGCCAATGAAAATCACCCGGAAACTCAGTGAGTCCTGAGAAAGCAACTGGGGATGGGAGAGAGTGAGCTACATAAACTGGGGGAGGGAGAGAGAGAAACACAAACTGGGGAAGGAATAAGAGAGAGGAACACAAACTGGGGAAGGAGTAAGAGAGAGAAACATCTGGGGGAGGGAGAGTTCTCACAGCCTGTGACCTGCGCTGTTTTACAATGGCCCAGATATTCTGGACAAACAGGGGGCTCTAGGCGGGGAGGAGCTAAATACGATTAAAATCACTAAGGAATTGGTACTCAGTAAAATAATGGGACTCAAGGCGGATAAATCCCCTGGACCTGATGGCTTACATCCTAGGGTCTTGAGGGAAGTGGCAGTAGGGATTGTGGATGCTTTGGTAATAATTTTCCAAAATTCCCTGGACTCAGCAAAGGTCCCGGCAGATTGGAAAACTGCTAATGTAACACCCTTATTTAAAAAGGGTAGTAGGCAGAAGGCTGGAAATTATAGACCAGTTAGCCTAACATCTGTGGTGGGTAAAATTTTGGAGTCTATTATTAAGGAGACAGTAACGGAACATTTAGATAAACATAATTTAATAGGACAAAGTCAGCATGGCTTTATGAAGGGGAAATCATGTCTGACAAATTTGCTTGAGTTCTTTGAGGACATAACGTACAGGGTGGATAAAGGGGAACCAGTGGACGTAGTGTATTTAGACTTCCAGAAGGCATTCGACAAGGTGCCACATAAAAGATTATTGCTCAAGATAAAAAATCACTGGATTGGGGGTAATATTCTGGCATGGGTGGTGGATTGATTATCTAACAGGAAGCAGAGAATTGGGATAAATGGTTCATTCTCGGACTGGCAACCAGTAGCCAGTGGTGTTCCGCAGGGGTCGGTGCTGGGTCCCCAACTCTTTACAATCTATATTAACGATTTGGAGGAGGGGACCGAGTGTAACATATCAAAGTTTGCAGATGATACAAAGAGGGGAGGGAAAGTAGAAAGTGAGGAGGACATAAAAAACCTACAAGGGGATATAGACAGGCTGGGTGAGTGGGCGGAGATTTGGCAGATGCAATACAATATTGGAAAATGTGAGGTTATGCACTTTGGCAGGAAAAATCATAGAGCAAGTTATTATCTTAATGGCGAGAAACTGGAAAGTACTGCAGTACAAAGGGATCTGGGAGTCCTAGTGCAAGAAAATCAAAAAGTTAGTATGCAGGTGCAGCAGGTGATCAAGAAGGCCAACGGAATGTTGGCTTTTATTGCTAGGGGGATAGATTATAAAAACAGGGAGGTATTGCTGCAGTTATATAAGGTATTGGTGAGACCGCACCTGGAATGCTGCATACAGTTTTGGTGTCCATACTTAAGAAAAGACATACTTGCTCTCGAGGCAGTACAAAGAAGGTTCACTCGGTTCATCCCGGGGATGAGGGGGTGGACATATGAGGAGAGGTTGAGTAGATTGGGACTCTACTCATTGGAGTTCAGAAGAATGAGAGGCGATCTTATTGAAACATATAAGATTGTGAAGGGGCTTGATCGGGTGCATGCGGTAAGGATGTTCCCAAGGATGGGTGAAACTAGAACTAGGGGGCATAATCTTAGAATAAGGGGCTGCTCTTTCAAAACTGAGATGAGGAGAAACTTCTTCACTCAGAGGGTAGTGGGTCTGTGGAATTTGCTGCCCCAGGAAGCTGTGGAAGCTACATCATTAAATAAATTTAAAACAGAAATAGACAGTTTCCTAGAGGTAAAGGGAATTAGGGGTTACGGTGAGCGGGCAGGAAATTGGACATGAGGCTGAGTTCGGATCGGTCAGGGCCCTGTGGGTGGCAGAGCGGGCCCAGGGGCTGAGTGGCCGGGTCCTGCTCCTACTTCTTGTGTTCTTTAGATTTGAGGTTAGGATCAGATCAGCCATGATCTTATTGAATGGCGGAGCAGGCTCGAGGGGCCGATTGGCCTACTCCTGCTCCTATTTCTTATGTTCTTATGTTCTTATTCCGATCCCTGTGGGTGGGTACGAGCTGTGTACCCACCAGTAGGGACATCGGAAATGCCGGTTTCAGGCATGCACAGTGCATGTGCTGAAAACCGGCATTTCTGATCTGTCAAGAATGGTCTTGAGTTCAAAAAAAGTAAAAAAAAAAAAAAATGTTTTTAAATTAATTGATTTATCATTTAAATATACTTTTAAAAAGGTAAGTTTATTTTTAGCCTTGTTAAAAACTTTAATTATTTTTTCCAAAAAATTAAATTTTTGTTTAATATATTTATATTTATTGTAATTTCAAGTCATTTTAAAAATAGGATTTAAAAAATTCTTTATTTAAAGTTTTACTATGTTTTTGGGGGTATTCTCCATTCATATAGTTGACAGGCTACTGTATGAAGGGAGATTCCCTTCTTTGATTAGCTCCCCATGGCCCACGTGATCCCAGGGACGCTGCGAACTACATGCGCCTCTGGGATACGTGGGCCCTGCGCCCGCGGGAGGCCTGCGATCGGAAAATACGGGCCAGTGTGTTTTGTTTGTGAGGGTGGCAGCTTTGGTGCTTCTCTCTGAGGACTGAGCCTCACCTCCCTGAAGCTGGGCTTCAGCGGTCGGGTGTGGGAGTCAGTGAATTGAATTAGGTTTGGTTTTGGTTTATTTATTATTTTTATAACTTGCTGTGTACTGTAAAAGCCATAAGAATTGTACAAAAACTTTACTTAGAAGTTACTTACATCGATGATAATTTTGTTTTATCAGTGGTACTTACTTGGTGTTTCTCATTGTGATCAATACTGCAAATATCAAAGAAGTAGTTTTCATTTAAACATTGCTTATCCTTAAATCTTTCTATTCTTTTGTGTTCTTTGATTTATAAATTATGTTATTCATCTTGCATCAGCTGTGGCTCTGTGGGTAGCACTCTTGCCTCTGAGTCAGAAAGTTGTGGGTTCAAATTCCACTTCATGAGACTTGAGCACAAAAGTCTAGGCTGACACACCAGTGTCGTACTGAGGGAGTGCTGCACTGTCTGAGGTGCCGTCTTTCAGATGAGATGTTAAACCGAGGCACACTCTGCTCTCAGGTGGCCATTAAAGATCCTATGGCACTATTTCGAAGAAGAGCAGGATGTCCTTCAAAATCTAAAACAGATTATCTGGTCATTATCGCAATGCTGTTTGTGGGAGCTTACTGTGATTTTGCCACTTTTTTTTATGAGTGACGCAGGGAACATGATGAACATTGCCTTTTTGGGTGTGGTCCTCAAGTGTACCTACTGAAGAGAAGATGAATATGCTACAAGGCTAGGAGCTTTTAAATATAGCTTACATGGCAAGGTATTGGGGCAGATTTTCCTCTAATTGTGCTTGGGCGTTTCACAAAAAAGAAAATTGGGTGAGGAGGATCACATGGCCTAATAGCGAAGCCCACACATTTATACATCCATTAATCTAAATGTATTTTGAATCCTCTTGGGTCCTTAGTATCAGTCATGTCTCAGTTGGTAGCACTTTAGCCTCTGCATCAGAAGGTTGTGGGTTCAAGTCCCACTCCAGAGACCTGAGCACAAAAATCTAGGCTGACACTCCAGTACATTACTGAGAGAATGCTGCACCTTCGAATGAGAGAGTGCTGCATTTTCGGAAGAGACGTTAAACTGAAGCCCTGTCTGCCCTCTCAGGTGGAAGTAAAAGATCCAATGGCACTATTTTGAAGAAGAGCAGGGAATTATCCCCGGTGTTCTGGCCAATATTTGTCACTTAATCAACATCACAAAAACAGATAATCTGGTCATTATCACATTGCTGTTTGTGGGGGCTTGCTGTGCACAAATTGGCTGCTGCGTCTCCTACATTACAACAGTGACTACACTTCAAAAAGTACTTAATTGGCTGTAAAGTGCTTTGGGACGTCTGGTGATCATGAAAGGTGCTATAGAAATGCAAGTCTTTCTTTTCTTTCTTTCATCTCACTATAAAACAAAAAGTCAAGCACTATATTCAGGGCTTGGTGATACTCAGACATTCAACTAAGGTAAATGCAATAACATTTGCAAACAGTGGGCAAATGTCACGTGATCAAATGTCATGTGGTTAAGCATCACATGAGTGGTGTCACGTGACTGAATTCCATGTGATCAAATGTCTCATGATCAAATCTCCAGGAATACGTTCGAATTGGTAACCATAGTGACGGCACCCTCCCAAAAGCTAAGATTTTGGGGATTTTTTTCAAGATTTTTGTGGGGCCAGGAGAAGCAGGAGTGCTTCTTGCAGCCCGAAAGAAATCTTCTGGCCCAACGCCTCTGGTACAAATGGGCGCAGTATGTATGGCGCACACTATGCCCATTTGTACCGAACATTTTACCTGAGCCCCTACACCCAGTGCAGGATCCTGACCTGCATTTGGAAGTAGGCATGCTGCTCACCCATTTACAGGCCTGCCTGAAGATTGCATCAGACGGGCAGGTGCACCACCACCCGATTTTCAGCTGCTGGACGTCCATTTTTCAGGTGAGAATGTCGGCCCCCAGGAATCCCGATGGAGCTCTACAGCAATTCCAATCATAAAAGCTTTAATTCCACAAGGCAAATTGGATGGCAAATGTGGGCACAGCAATTGCAATATTTGTTGGCAGAGGTGGGAAGCAGTAGTGAAGAGCAGTTCCTGATGACAGCCTGTTTTGACCGCAAAAAAAATCATTTTCCTAAATATGATGCCTGCAAATTAATAAAGAAAAATATTATTTACTACATTTCTAGGCACTGGGGAAAAATACAGTCGTATTTTCGGGGTGGAGGGTGGGAAATGGGGAGAACAATTGCTCTGCGATGCCACCTATTGACCAGAGTATGAACTGCAGGTGGACGCAAACCAATTTTTTTTAACCTACATTTTTCTAACAGGGTCGCAGGGGTTTTGTGACAGCAATAATGTAACAGTTCACTTATCTGGGAAAGCACTATTAACGTGCCGCCTACAGGCAATTACAGATGTAATAGAGGTGTGGACACAATTAACATTGAAAAGTCAATAAGAACTCGTTACAGGTGATAGGACACCGATTTTTTATGTAGATATAGATGGATAATTTTAATATAATTAATATTAAGGACAATACACATGCCACATGCTTCATGTGGAAGCAAAGAAAATGAAAGCTTACTGGATCAAAAGCTTTCAGTCAGAGTTTTTTTTAAATTTATCAAATCTTAGCGTCAGTAAATGTTATACAATTAACAGTGCGCGACAATTACAATACTGCCAAAACACTACAATCATTGTCTTCACAATTTCACTATAGAATGTTACCAGACAATTTCTTTCATCAATTAATTGAGGTCCAGCTGCTGAGAAAAGAAAAATAGTTTTGGGCACCGACATGTCCATGAGCAATATTTTGGCAACAAATGGGAAATAATAGTTTAAATAAACCAAAATAGTATCAAAGTAAAACTCATTGGGGGGAATTTTTCGGGGTGTCAGCGTGATTGGTGGCGGGTCGAGTGGGAAAATGCTTTTTTTGACAACGGGTCAGGACCCCGCTGTCAACCCACCGCCATGCACCTTTTCCAAATGTCGGGTCTATCAACGCTGAGCAGACCCGACACGCATCGGCGGGGGAGGCAATTCAGATCATTATGACTTTGTTAACAGACCACTAAGAACTATTTTGAGCTCACCTTCGGAGTTTACCAGATCGCCCACGGGGTCTACGCTGCTCGGGGATCACGTCAGGTGAGCAGGTTGGGAGTTGAATGGCCATGAAATCATCTCATTACTTAACAACTGCAAATGTGCTATAAAAGCCCCCATCTCACAGCTGCTCACTTTCCAAGCTCAGAAGCTGTTGCTTACTGCATTTGGAAGACAGATTGAGCTTTATGCAGGTTGCAAGTGTTTGGAGTAAACTATCCAGTGTCACCTCCTTGGAACAACCTCTGTCACCATTGACAGATAATTTCTGTCATCTCAACTTCACCTGCCATCTATTACATCAGCATTGGTGCCCTTGAAACTATCTCACCTTGGTCCTCAGAATCCCACCACGATCAGCCCTAACACCAGCAGCACCAACAACAACACGAACTTTCTCCGCAATCAGCTGGTGCTGCACAGGACACAGGGCATCAGCACCCGACCACATTGCTGCCCGGGATGCCAGGGGTGGCCTCACCATGGCCAGATTTACTTCACTTGACGTTGTACACCCTGGCTGCCACATGATGCACCAGGTTGGCACCACCCCACACCAACACCATAAAGCATCCCTACAAAGACCAAGCCATTCTTTTCACACTCATCACCATTGCGGGGGGGTACCGTGACATCTCACCATTCACTGCAACTCACTAAGACACTTCCAGAGGTGCACACAGATCTGTCCAAGAACGCAAAGTGTTCAAAATAAATGTTTCAATGTTTGACAGCACATTAACAGAAATGTCACATGAACATTGGCTAAAACACACAAGTGCCTACCCTTGTGTGTTGTTAGTTGGTATGATTGGACTAGGATGAGGGTGAGTGTGAGGGGTGGCTAGTGAGATGGGGAAGTGATAATGTAGATAGAGAGGGATGGGTGGAGGTGCAAGGTAAGTTGGTGTGAGTAAGGATGTGAAGGGGTAGGGTAGGGAAGGCAGAGTGATGGGGATGTGATGAGTGGCACAGCAAGAGGCAGTCATGGGAGAGCCTGGGTGCAGCCCTGCACCTCTGTGCAGTGCTTGTCAGTGTTTGCAGCACCTCAATGCTGTAGAACACTGACAGCACAACTGTCAAACTAAATTTGCGCATGGTCCCTTTAAGGAAACCGGCTGATGACGCATCATCAATTGATGTCACCAGACCCGCTTCCTTCAATTGACCGGCAAACGCGCTGGGCAGGCTTAACAAGCCCAATCAGGGGAAAATCATTTTGGACAGTGGGTTGGAGCCGGCAGTGAGGGCGGGACCTGCCACCGAAGCCAAGGTTGGTAAAATCCAGCCTTATGATTCTCCATAATCACTGCATTACAAGCACATTCTTAGAAACATTTCACCTGATTGATGAATCTGCACCAGCTGCACATTTCCTAATAGGCGCTAGTCAATGCACAATGCCGGGTTACTTTCCAGTGTTTTGTTACTACATAAAGAATTGCAGAAAATGAAGCTGGACATGGATAGTAACTGGTCGCACCAATAAACATTTAACAGATATGAATGATGCAAAGAACCTTTGTTAGCTCTGTTTGTAACTCTGTAGTGAGAAGTACCTGTGAATGGGGAGATACCACTGAAGCAGCGGGGCCTGTTCAAGAATTTATATAAATGACTCCAGCTGATCACTTGTTTCATAAATAATTTAACCAAAATTTCATTAATAAAATAATCATAAAGTAGGTTTAAGTAAGACAGAAGCCGATTAAAAAAGGTCACGTAAGGAAACAACACTAAAATGTGACAAAAACATGACAACAGGAAGTAAGGTTGTGTAGATAGGAAATGTGCGATGACATAAGATTTTTAATATAGTAATAATAAATATATTTGGATTGGTTTTAAGATGATTACAGTATTCTTTTTTAAAGTGTAATATTTTGATTTTACATGCTATTTTACTATTATAGTGAATTTCTTTTCATATTGGAAACTTTATTAAAAGATCAGACCTTATTATTTTCCTTATGGGGGAAAAGTATTTAGAGAAACATCAAATAGATTCACCATTTGTGTGTACAATCTAGTATGCTGTATTCACTCATGATGCAGTCTCTTCTACATTGGGAAGAAATGCTGATTCGGTAATTTTGCTGAACATTTCTGTTCTGTCACAAGTGTGATCCACAACATCTCTATGAATCACCATTTTTCTCCCCTTCCCATTTTTCATCTATTCCAACTGAGCTCAAGGCAAGCTTCATCAATAAAATCTTAGTTTTCTCCTGGGCATTCTACTTAACAGAAAATGTTTTTACAGCTGGGATGTGGACCTTGTACTGCAGGTAAATGCTATTAGTCTCCACTCGACCCCACTATCACTGCATTGCTTTCACCTGGCATATCAGCCCTTAATTATCCCCTGCCAATAAGTCTTCATTTCTGTCCTGGCATATCGTTCCTCAGCACTCCTCCAAAAGTATTCAGATATTTCTGAAGCCAACACTTATAGTCTCCAATTTTGCAATCAATTTAGCTTAAGAATGATTGATTTCTTAGTTGTAAGTTTATGAAGATTCATTCCTAATATGGAGAGTAATTGCGTTTTTGCAAAGATTTGATACCAGGAATTTATGAATGAGATGAATCAATGAATATATTTGAGGACTTAATTGATGACTTATATAACCTTGAATTTGGAATGGAACCCATTTCTGCTGGGCAGCCACGCCCACATCTCATGAACGAATAAAAAAAAAATAATGGTTATGATTTTGGCCAGATCAGCTTGTGCAACCCAATAGAGCTGCAAAGGGTTGCTCTGAAATGCCACTGACTCCACAGATGAATGTTCTAGTTGAGCCATTACTGGCATGAGTGCCCACACCTATTTTTCAGATGACCCCACTCCTGGGCTTTGGGTTGTAGAATTCTGGTTAGACTTTTTGTTTGCTCAAAACTGGTACAACTATTTGCTAGACATTGGGCTGGATGTTGATACTGGGGCGGGTTGGGGTCGTGTCATCCACTTTTCGTGTTATCCACCCGACTGCACTTGGATGTGGGAGATTGATGCAATTTTCACCTAATTAGGCAATTGAGTTCTAGTATGTGGGAACCCATGAACCAATTAGTGTTTTCAGTCTGAAAGTCGCCTCTGATGATGTCATCATTGCTGCTGCATTGAAGGTCTTCAGAGACTGCCTGGCCTTTGCTGTGAGAGGACCTACAAAATGAGCAGCAGCAGCCCTAAGTCTGCTCCCAGATATTTTTACATCACCACTCCTAGATATGTCTCCTCTCCATCCATCCATATATACATCCATCCACATATGCATCCCCATAGCCAGCCAGCCAGCCAGCTAAGAAAGAAAGAAAGAAACCTGGCCATCCATAGTCAGCGATCCAAATGTGCTCCCGCCAGGTTTCACATTTGTGGTTCAGAACAGGCGTGCTTCACGTAGAAAAAGGGTTAAAATCACAAAGGCCTTTCAAAATGGCATTATAGAGGCAATTTAGTGCTTGTTAAGGGCCTTAACAGCCTATCCCGCCTCTTAGAGGCGGGACGGAGTCGGGACCAGCAGACACGACTTAATGAAAATTGCGTGGAGGCGGGATGGAGGCGGACTTGTGCCCGCCCGCCAGTTTTCGCAATTTCAACTCCCCACACGCCTCCAAACCCGCCTCCACGGGTCAATGAAAATCCAGCCCATTGTCTTTGGCTCATAACCTGGGCAGTAACATCCAATGTTATTAATGATTTTGATGGTTTTGAATAATTTCCAACATAATTAAAATAAAGTTTGCATTCATTCATTGAGCGAGGTGGTAACCATGGAGACAACAGCAGCAGTTGTTATTGTGCTACTGCACAACTGCAATGATGTGCTAACAGCTCACAAGGGGAAGGTGAAGGACTGAGCAAGAGATCACAGGAAGAGTAAAATAGACAGAAAGTCAAAAAAAATGAGAAATGACAAGGGCGAAGGAATAAAGGAGGAGAAGAGAATGCAACAGGCAAGAGGCGCAGAAACTAGGAAAAGAAAAATGAAAGACATAAAACAGAAAAAAATGCAAACAGACAATGTGGATTGAGAGAAAATGAAAGATGTCTAAGAGAGAAACAGCGCTAGAGAGGACACCAAGGAATTTTAAAATGTATTAAAAATGTATTTATCTCATTTCATAAAACAGGAAGGCAACAGACAATGTGGCAAACTTGAATATTGATCTGAGCTGAGAGTGTCCCCTAGTGCGGTTATCTAGAATTTTTTGTATTAGAAGTTCGTACACACTGTAGTTATGTCAAATGCACCGCCTACAATAGGAACAAATGACTTTATTTCTAGAGCTTTCTAAGATGGGGTATAAATACCCTGAACTTGCTGGCTCTGGTTACGTTGCTAGGATAAATATTGTTAAGCTTCACTTTGAATTGTCACTAGTTCGGCTTGTTTGCTTTCTCTCTATTGGTAGTAGAAGATTAGTTAGGAATTTTCCGATATTTGCTACTTAGCAGGGTCATTCTGAAGAAAGAAGGCCAGTAATGTCATCCCTGAGAGGAAAAAAAGAATCATTTATGCAATGACAACATTTGTCAAAATAAACAGGTTAAAATGCAGCACAATAATTGATTCCATTGGTCAAATTCTGAGAAGTCCCGTTTTGAGCAGCAGTTTATGCATGAATCAGTTTATATGTGTCATAGAGCCTCAAATTATTCAGCAAAGGGATAGTTTATTTTAATGTATTCATCATCGGCACGATATAACTACTTTCAAGAGTTTCCCGTACTATCACTAAAGATACACATAACTACGCTTAAAGGATTGATTTATTTAATTTTGTTACAATAAATACTGGAGGACACTCTCTTTTTAATAATTGGCCTAACTGAGGAAGTCCCAGCTGCCTCTAGATTAGTTGGAGAGACAGGTGTAATGGTGAACTGAATAGCCCCGTCACTGTATGCTGTGCTGCTTACAGAATGGGCTCAGGCTGCAGGTGGGTGGGAGTGTGCAGTGGTTACCTAATCACCCTGTCCACACCGAAAATCATTTTCCTCCTGGGTTCGAATCCACTATATAACAGAGGAAGGGCACCATATTTGTATGCAACTGGAGTTAGTCCCTTGTGGCCCAAATTTAATACCATAGCAATACAACATAAATTAACCCAAAAGCCCTTTGTGGCCAAATAGGCAAAATCTCAAATGTGACTCGTCAAAATAATTTTAATTTTAGCCTTGTCTCAGCTCTTTGTTTTTTGTAGGTTTAAATTGAGAAATTTTGTTCCAGTTTTAATTTAGATGTGGAAAATGCAGGCTGAAATTTTCAACATTGATGGGAGGTGCATAGAACAGGCAGTACCTGAAAAATACTGCTGGGCTACAAAGTTTAATTTTCACTATGTTAGAGACAACTGAAAAACAGCTTCATCATTCCTAACATTGAGGGTTATTATATCCACATTGTGACCAGAGGATAATTGGCAGAAGAACCAGAGGGAAGATAAGGAAAACATTTTTTACACAGCGAGTTGTTACAATCTAGAATACACAGCCTGAAGGCGTGATGGAAGCAGATTCAATAGTAACTTTCAAAAGAGAATTGGATATATGCTTGAAAAGGAAAACAATGCAGGGCTATGGGGAAAGCGCAGGGGAATGGGACTAGTTTGATAGTTCTTTCAAAGAGCCGGCACAGGCACAGTGCGACAAATGGCCTCCTTCTGTGCTATAAAAATCTATGATCTGTGAAGAGTATTTTTGGCACATTTTTTTCTCAGGCTTGTGGTTAACAAATTCTTTAAATCCACCCAACAAAAAGTGGCCAAACAAGGTAGACTGTTATTTTGCAAGTTGACACTCAAGTAGCTGAATGGGTAGCTTAACAGTAGAGAAGTGATAACATCCGTCCTGCCAGTGGTACAGTCAGCAAAATGGAATGAAAAATCAAGACATGTACATTGTCCTTCATCATAAGTGTGTTTAGTGCTTAGCAAACTCGCATCCAACTCTCAGCTGAAGCCTCCTACAAGCCCTACTCAACCCAGCCGTCAAGTCAAAAACCCACGACAGCTCTCAAGGGAACCCTGATGTCAGTGTTCAACAGAGTTTGCAATGCCAGCCTTCAATGAAACGTCCCATGTCAAGCAACAGCTGAATGCTCAGGAGAGCCCACATCCTGAAAGGAATGAAATTACAACTGGCTTGGCAGCTATTTCATGTCTGTGTGTATTAATTGATTCCTTTCATACCTATGTTTCTGCAGGTAACACTTAGAAATAAGTTACAACTCTCCGTATTAAAAACAACTGCATTGTTGATGAACTTACAGTGTGAATGGAATTCTTAAATGGAGGGGGCAACCTTAAATGAGGAATAGGTGTTAATTTCAGAAACATTTGACTGAAAGGAATCTGAATAAGTGTCCTGGTAGCCCACAACTCACGTTTTGCTTACAATAATAAACTTCATCGCATCAATCTCAATGTCATCACAGTTTAATCTACAACCATTTAGATGTGAACCAAGTATGTAATGTATCGGAGAAAGCTAAGAAAAACTACTTCCGTACTTACCAATGAGATGGTAATATTTGGGTTATCATTTTTGGAGTGCTTAACTCCAAAGATTTAATTTAGCCAAATGCCCATCCAAAGTGCTCCATGTGGCTGTTTCCCTTGATAGAGAAGGTTGGCATAGAAGAGTCAGTATTCAATTCTCATTAAATTTGTATGTCACCATGCCTCACCTACAGCTATTACTAAAAATAACTTTGCTTAGACAAAAGACTGGACAATTCACTGCATTCACAGTTAATGGGTAAAAATCCAGCTGCATTCAACCTTCCACCAAGATGAGCACAAGCATCAGAAAAGGGGAAGAATTGTTACCATGTCTGGGAGAAACAGTACCGCTATATAACATTGTGACATTAATTATTCTGAAGTATATTAGAACATGATAACAATTGTTTTACTTTCACGTAAGATGTTCTTCATCAGCACACGCAATAGCTCCCATTTGCTACAATGTACAATCCCTTTCAGTAGATGATTTAATATCCACAGCCATATGAGCAATGCTGTTTGAAAAAAGCTTTGAGAAGGCTGCACAGAACACTGCTGACTTTGAAACAAAACTGGCAGATGACTGAGTCGTAAATGCCAGTCAATACATTTGTCACATCTGAAGTGTTTTGTGTAGGGAGCTACATCCAATATTAGTAAAAGCTAAATTACCATAGTTTATTCTCAAACACAATCCTTGTCAGGTGCTCTGAACTCTGAGCTGATGTCCTATTGAGAACATAAGAACATAAGAAATAGGAGCAGGAGTAGGCCATTGGCCCTTCGAGCCTGCTCCGCCATTCAACAAGATCATGGCTGATCTTCTACCTCAACTCCACCTTCCCGCACTATCCCCATATCCCTTAATTCCCTAAAATTTGTCGACCTCTGTCTTGAATATACTCAACGACTGAGCATCCACAGTTCTTTGTCTGTGGACTTATTCTGAGACTGTGACTCCGTGTTCTAGATTACCCAGCCAGGGGAAACATTTTCTCAGCATTAACCCTGTCAAGCCCCTTAAGAATTTTATATGTTTGGGCAACACGGTGGCATAGTGGTTAGCACTGGTGCCTCACAGCGCCAGGGACCTGGGTTCGAATCTGGCCTCGGGTGACTGTCTGTGTGGAGTTTGCACATTCTCCCCGTGTCTGCGTGGGTTTCCTCCGGGTGCTCCGGTTTCCTCCCACAGTCCAAAAATGTGCGGGTTAGGTTGATTTGGCTATGATAAATTGACCCTTAGTGTTAGGGGGGGATTAAATATGTGGGGTTCCGGGGATAGGATGGGATATGTTAGGGGGAATTAAATACGTGGGGTTACGGGGATAGGGTGGGATATGTGTCGGTGCAGGCTCGATGGGGATTCTGTGAGAAAGCAGGGACAGGGTACTGGATTTGGATGATCAGCCATGATCGTATTGAATGGTGGAGCAGGCTCGACGGGCCGAATGGCCTACTCCTGCTCCTAGTTTCTATGTTTCTATGTTTCTATGTTTCAATTAGATAACCTCTCATTCTTCTAAACTCTAGGGAATATAGGCCGAGTCTACTCAATCTCTCCTCATAGAAGTGCAGTTGGCAGTGCTACATCTTTTAAGACTGGGGCTGCTGTTCTTTTTCCTTCCTGCATTGCATTCTGTGTACAATGATATTATTATCATGGACCTTTGGACTGAAGTTCTGCTTTGCAACTTTCTAATAGTTAATCCAGATATTTATTATTCCATGCAATTGGATTGAGCAATGCAATATTTCATTGATGCTATTTATATGAGAGCAATAGACATTGGTGTATTTTCTTTCATTTAAAGACATTGGCATACATTAAAGTATCCAAAAATACAAATATTCCTGTGTTCTGATGGACCACTGCACCCAAAATGTTAAGCTATATTTCCCTTCAAATTCTAACTGACTGACTTACTGTACACTTACAGCATTTGTTTTTCAAATTTAGATCTCCAGTATTTTCATGCTTTTTCTTTTAACTATTAACAAGGTGTTGCTCCAAAAATAAAGAGATTGCCCCAGTCCATATATGATTGTGGGTGCTGACATCCAGAGCCTTGTCGCACTGGTTTATCTATTTTATTAGATGAAGAGAGACATGGCATGGTTTGCCATTGCTTGTCCATTATGAATAAGGGCTGCACTCCTTTCCATGTGTCACATCTCAAAAGAGAGTGGCCTTGGAAAACGGAGGGAAGAATCAGTGCATTTATTTATAGACTAACCAATGAATAGGGAACCGTGTATAGACTTTAGTAATAACGTTCCAGACAACATATTTCTGATTCAGCATTTATTGTGGATGTGAAAGCAGGCATTGATTTTTCTGATAACCTTTAATGCTGCACTTGAATGACAAAATAAATGGCTAGAAAATATATTATTACTACTTTTCAAGTCCTTAGACACTGATTTGTCCAAAGTATTTTTTTTTTTTACTTTTGAAGGAACATATACTGGAATAGGGCCAAGAAATAAAAATAAATGACATTATTTGACCAGCAATGAATGTAGGGTCACTATATGTAACACCCTTCTCAGTCAGAATAACAATGGCAAAATGTTACACATAAAGCTGAGGTATAGCCAAATATCTAGATGTTTTAGCTAAAAAGGTATATAAGTAGGACAGGTCTGAAATATTGAATTTTAACACACATAAATGTTTAAGTGGATTTCTGGTGGTAACATGTAAATAGCCTCCCTGATAGAATTGAGATAAAGATTAGGGCCCAAAAATTCGGCCGTTCCCGGGTGAGTACTCAACCCGTATTGCTTTCCGAAGTGCCGGTTTCCTGCATGCACTGCGCATGCGCGGGAAGCCGGAACTTCCGGTATGGTGAAGGGGGCGGTTCCTAGGTGAACCGCGTACGCGCTAGAGGCTGCGCGCACGCAGCACACTTAGATTTTTTTTCAGGTTTCTACGCGAGGGTAAGTATTGAAGATTCTATGCAAATAAAAAGGAGGCGTAAGACCCCTTTTGAACAAGGTAAGTGGTTAATTAAGTATAATTTAAAAAAAATTTCAACAGGTTTATCTTTTTTAGATACTTTAAAGAAAGGTAAGTTTATTTTTATAACTTTTAAAAAGTATTTTAATTTTTTCAAAAATTTAAATTTTTGTTTAAAGTGGTTAATTTATTTAACTATAGTTATTTCATAAATGTGATTTTTTTAAATTTATTTTAAGTTTAGCTGTTCTTTTGGGGTCGATTTCAATTCACAGATTTGACAGGTCTCCTGTCAAATCTATGAATGAAAGATGGTCTGCTGCCATTGGCTCTCCATGGCCCACGTGATCCCAGGGGTCGCATCGCACTAACTGCGCCCCTGGAACACACAAGCACTGCGCGCCGGCAGTTGGGAGAGGCCCAGGACCCGAAGTTCCTGTGGGCCCAAAACACAATGGCAGACGCGGTGGGTAAGAGTGCGCGCGATCCTTACCCCCGCGGCAAGTCGGCCACGCGAATTTCTAGGCCATAATCTTTATTCTTCAGCTTAGAATATTCCCAAATACAACAGCAAACATTCATTTCTAAAAAATACACATTTACTGTTAATTTTCAATTGACTTTAAATATTAAAATCTTAACTTTCATACCACTGCAAAGTTGCAGGCTAACAAATAATTTGCAATTGCAAACCATTGTGGAATGAAGGTTTGAATTTTAAATCTTTACTAATCTGTGTTAATCCAGATTGGTGAAATACATGTACCTCTGTAAATATTAAAAGTGACAGGTTTCAGTTAGAAAAGCCTGATTCAGACTCAGTTTACAGGAGTAAAAAAGAACTTTAACCATTGCTTTCTTACCGTATGTTTATTTTACAAAAGAAAGTGCTGCCTGGGCAAGCAATAGAGTAAACCTAGAGCAGTTTGTTTGTCTATGCTGTGAGTTAAGCTAAACTCAGGTGTTTGCTTTAGTAACACAGTGACAATAATTACTTACCACTTGTCCCTGGCTACCAAGGTTTTTCTCTATGTGATATAATTAGTTATAAAATATAAGTTTGACCATATCTCTGATTGTAAAGAATATTTTGACAACTTTATCATGGACCATGATTGTTTATCCAGAAGCAATGTTGCTTGCTGCAACAAATGCTGCTGATGAATTGTCTCAACCAGCCATCTGTATCGACATTAGCCAGGATAGTTAGGGGGATAGATACTGCTCTTGGCAGCCGAGGCCGTGAGTCCCGAAAGCTGTGTTGCCAGCCCAGTGTCAGGGTTAAGGACATCTCCTCTGGGCTGGAGAGGAACTTGGAGTGGGAGGGGAAAGATCCAGTTGTCGTGGTCCACATAGGTACCAATGACATAGGTAGGACAAAGAAAGCGGTTCTGCTGAGGGAGTATGAGCAGCTAGGGACTAAATTAAAAAGCAGAACCACAAAGGTAATAATTACTACCTGTGCCACAAGCAAATTGGCATAGGGTAAATAAAATCAGAGAGATGAATGCGTGGCTCAAAGATTGGTGTGGGAGAAATGGGTTTCAATTCATGGGGCACTGGCACCAGTACTGGGGACCAGTACTGGGGAAAGAGGGGCTGTCCATGGCCCACGTGATCCCAGGGGACGCTTCGAACTAACTGCGCCCCTGGGATACGCGAGCACTGCACACCGGCAGCTGGAGGAGGCCCAGGATCGGAATCCCACATGGGCCCACAGCACAACGGCAGGCGCGCTAGGTAAGTGCAGGTTGGGGGCTTGCACCCGCGGGAAGCCTCCGACCCAAATTTCTGGCCCTCAATGTTTTCAAGGGGAGACTGGATAGGCACTTGAGGGAAATAAACTTGCAGGGCTACGGGGATAGAGTGTGAAATGGGACTGACTGGATTGCTCTACAGAGAGCTGGCACGGACTCGATGGGCCGAATGGCCTCCTTCTGTGCCATTATGACTCTATGGGGGAAAAATACAGCTGCTTGCGCCTCCCGTTAGCGCCTTAAGAGGGCGCTAATGGGGCGTAAAGCAGCTAACGCCCGGGCGCAGCGCCGCCCACGCCTCCCGAAAAATTCAGCGGGAGGTTAGCGGCGGCGGCAGCCGGTAGCGCCCTGTGGCGCTGCGCCGCCGGCGATGACGTCATCGCCGTGCGCAGCACCCCGCTCGCGCCCCGGCCGTGATCTTCAGTCGCGCCCCCTGATTTACCGCCAGACGCTATGTCCGACGGGTTCAGGGAGGCGTACGTGCGGCCGGGGCGGCGATATTTAAAGGGGAGGTGGCAGGCGGCCATTTTTGTTGCTGGCCGCCTGCCAGCACCTGCCCCCGTTGCTGTCCCCGGCCCCCGTGAAGCCCCCCCACCGTGAAGTGCCGGCTGCGCTCCAAGAGCCCGGCACTTCTCTTGAGTGCCGGGCTCTTTTGCCGGCACTCCCGATCCCTGGGGGCCCAGCTGGGCCCCGGTTCGTGCTGCACAGGGTCCCTCCCCTTTAAGAAGGGGAGGAAGGCCTGCAATACCGCGGCGCGACGTGCCGCAGCGCGTGGCGCTGCGGCACGTAGCGCCAGGATATTCCCTCGCAGCGCCCCAAGAGGGATGCGGGGTGCTTCCAGTGGCGCCCCGCTTCCCTCTTGGGGCGCAACCACTGAAGTTCCGGCGCGGGGCCGCTAATTTTTTCGGGGCGCTAAAAGTCGCGCCCCGGCGAGGTTAGCGCCCCAAATGGGGCGCGACTCAATTTTTACCCCTATGACTTATATTTATAAAACACCTGATCACAACGCGCAGAAATGTTTGAAAGTGATTCACATACAATAGATTACTTTGTAGGCAAATACGGCAGCCATTTTATACACAAGATCCCACAAACATTAATAAGATGAATATCCAGTTAATTTATTTTGTTTGTTGATTTGGGTGAGAAAGTAATGTTTAGCAGCACACTGGAAGAACTCCCTGGCTTTGAATACTGCCATGGGATCTTTAATTTTCATCTGAACAGGCAGACAGGGCCTCCATTTAATACAAAAGCAAAATACTGTGGTTGCTGGAAATCTGAAATTAAAACAGAAAATACTGGAAGTACTCAGCAGGTCAGACGGCATCTGTGGAGAGAGAAACAGGCCGGAATTTTCTTTACCTGGGTGGGTCAGGGTGCGGGCGGTCGGCGTGGCGGGTCGCGACCCCGTTGTTGCTTCCATCCTGCTGCAGAAATCGACTTTGCGCTAATGGGGCCTATTAAGCCCGCGTTGCCTGTTACCCGGCCCTATTAAATGGTGCGGGTCTGATGACGTCATTGATGACGCGTTTTCAGCCAGGATATTTAAAGGAGCCATGGCCACATTGCATTTGAAGGTTCATCTAGGATTGTGCAGTCACTGCACTGGAGGTTTGGATTGCTCCAAAAACTTGGAGAGATGACTGCACAGAAGCAGAGGGCTGCACCCAGGTTCTCCGATGACTCCCTCCATATGATTGTGGAGGGAGTCAGAGAGTGCAGGGAGGTCCTCTTCCCATCAAATGGGCGGAAGAGACCTCCCCAGGAGACAAAAAGAGCCTGGCTCCAAATTGGTGAACAGCAGGGATGTTGTCAGGAGGACAATGCCGGAAATGTTTCAATGATCTCATTAGATCAGGAAAGGTGAGTACAAAACCACAGTCAACTTCATCTTGCTGTGCCTCTCATCACATCCCCATCACGCTGCCTTCCCAACCCTACTCCTGCACATCCTTATTCGCACCAACTTACCTTGCACGTCCACCCATCCCTCTCTATCTACATTATCACTTCCCATCTTACTAGCCACCCCTCACACTCACCCTCATCCTAATGCAATCATACCAATAAACAACACACAAGGAGGCCACTTGGCATTGTCACCCCAATCCATCATAGTTTCCCTCTAAAGATGTAACCCTTCCATTCCTTAAACTCATTCCAATACTCTCACTCAACCTTCTCTTCTTTCCCTCCTTTCAGGAAAAGAGAGCCCACAATAAGAGGGAGCGGGAGAGATCTGGAGGTGGGCCTCCATCATGTGCCACCCTCACTACAGCTGTGTTGGAAGTATCGGGAGTGGCCGAGCAGCTGGAGGTGGGAGACGGAGAGAGGGGAACATCTCAGCAACCTGGTGACAGAATCACATATCATACAGCTACATGGCATACATCAGTCACTCATATGGGGACTGAGGTCATCAGCCTTTGAATGGTCACCATGTGCATAATGGTATGTGTACCCATTCTTCAAATGGCATATCTAACTCATCTCTTTACTCTCCCACAGGTCCATCAAGAGCACCCCTCCTCCCCCACCACTGTCCAGGAGGAAGAGGAAGACGACTCCTCAGAGGAGCCTACAGTCTCTGAGGGCGCAGCGTCACCAGACATAAGCGCACCCAGCACCAGCGCAGAGACGCACACCTCGGTGGGTCCCATGCGACATGGAGTAGTGTTGTCACCTGGTCTGTCACAAGTCACAAGTGAGCAAGAGCAGATGGTGGTGACAGGGACAGCAGTGCAGACTCCTCGCCGGAGGGCACAGGACCCTCCCAGCTCTGCACAGCTGCATGCAGACGCTGAGCCTCATGGGCCATCCAGAAAGAGGGCATTCCTGGAGGTGCAGGAAGAAGTGCAGGAGGCTTTAACAGGTTTTACGACCGCGATGTCTGCAAATGTTCAGAGAATGGAGGAGTTCATCTCCAACATGAGCACCACCATGTCGCAGGCGATGGCGACTGTAGGTTCTTCCATGGATAGGATGGCCACCTACTTGGAGAAGCTAATGCACCACTCACAAGAGCACATGGTCTCCATGGAGAATAGATGGCAGATGCTCATAGACCTCCTGTCTAGGAGGGATGTCAGCATAGACATAGTTCCTCATGGCCCCACTGATGCCACCCCCTCAGTCAGAGCCCCAGATGTCTCCTCGGACAGCGATGGCCAAGTCTTCCCCTGCACAGTCACAGGAGGAGCAGACTTTGGCGGGGCCATCACAGGCTCCAACACCCAAAGGACATTCGCCAAGTGTGTCTAAGCAGTCGTAGCAGGGAAGTAAGCAGGCTGCCTCTACCTCTGCTGAAGCCATAGGGGTAGCACCTTGTAGAAGCATGTGGAAGAGAAAGATGACACACAAGTAGACTCACAAGGGTAGCCACTTGGGTGTTTTATTCAATGTTAATGTCAAGTCTCTGTTAATGAGATGTCAACCATAATAATCTTTATTTTCACCACTTTCCGGTCTTGGACAAATTTATGTGCACCTTTGGAAGTGGCTTCGTGAGTTGCAGTGAATGGTGAGACATAACGTTACCTCCAGCAATGGTGGTCAGTGCGAAAGAAATGGCTTTGTCATTGTAGGGATCCTTTATGGTGTTGCTGTGTGGTGGTGCTAACCTGGCACAGCATGTGGCAGCCATATGGGTGTACTGCATAAAGTTAAGTAAATCTGGACATGATGAGGCCATCCCAGGCAGCAATGTGCTCGGGTGCTGGTGGGATCTGGGCCGCAAGTTCCTCCAGCTCCTGCTCCTCTTCGTCTTCCAGCTGATGCTCCTCCTCCTCCTCCTGCTCCTCCTCTGAAGAAGAAGCTGTGCGCTCAGTCTTGCTCCTCATGCAGCGCTAATTCCCGTTGCAGGGCGCAACAGACCACGACGATTCTGGAGACCTTGGCTGGTGCGTACTGAAAGGCTTCTCCAGATCCGTCAATGCATCTGAAGCGCATTTTCAGTATGCCTATTGTCTGCTCTATATCACATCTGGTGGAGATGTGGCTTTCATTATATCTCTCCTGGGCCTCAGTACTTGGCCCCTCAAGGGTGTCATGAACCATGTCTTCAGTGAATAGCCCTTGTCTCCAAGCAGCCAGCTGGAAAGTCAGTTTGGAGGAGTGAAGAGCTGAGGGAGGGTGGACTGGCGAAGTACGAAAGAGTCATGACAGCTGCCAGGGAATTTGGCACACACATGCATGATGATCTTCCTATGGTTGCAGACCAGCTGCACATTGAAGGAGTGGAAGCCCTTGCGGTTGACAAAGACTCCTGGGTTATGATGGGGTGCCCTGATGCCCACATGTGTGCAGTCGATGACGCCATGCACCTATGGGAAGCCAGCCAGCATGGTAAAACCGAGCGCCCACTCAGTAACAATGGCTTCATCAGTGGCAAAGTTGATATAATTGTCTGACTTGTCAAAGAGGGCATCGATAACCTGTGTGTTGCATCTGTGGGCGGCTGACTGCGAGATGCCGCAAAAGTCTGCTGCAGATCCCTGGAAGCAGCCTGAGGCAAAGGAGTTGAGGGTGCTGGTGACTTTGACCGCCACTGGTAAGGCATGTCCACCCGCTCCTCTGGGCTGCAGGTCTTGCTCTAGCAATGTGCAAATGTCTGCGACGACCTGGTGTGATAGCCTGAGCCTCCTTTGGCACTGCTGCTCAGTCATGTTGAGGAAGCTCATCCTCTGCTTGTATACCCTGTGTTGGGGGTATCGCCTCCAGCGTGGTGCAGCCCTGCGCTGTTGCCCTCTGTCCTGTGCAGCATCAGGTGGTTGAGGGGAAGGTTGGTAGTTTTGTTGTTGGTGCTACTTGTGTTGGGGCTTATCGTGATCCGATTCTGAGGACCAAGGTGACACAGTATAAACGGCACCCATGCTGATGGAATAGATGGCAGGTCAAGTAGAGATGAGAGAAGCAAGTTGTCAGTGGTGTGATAGGTTCTACCAATGAGGTGAGACTGGATGGCAACTTTGCTGCAAACACTTGCAGCCTGTAGAAAGCTAAATGTGTGCTGGGAATGCAGTCAGCAACAGCTGCTGCCTGAGGAAAGTGATCAGCTGTGAGGTGAGAGCTTTTATACTACATTTCATGCTGTCATCTAATCAGCTGGAGCAATAGCCACTCAACTCCCACCTCAGGCTGATAGACGTGGTTCCCTGAGCTGCGTGAATCCCATGGGTAGCCAGGGCAATTTGAAAGGTAGGCTAAAAAAGGTGTTTAAGGGTCAGACAACAAGGTGATAATGATTTAAATTAGGCCGCCCGTCTCTGCCATTCGGGTCGCTGCCGCACCGGCAAACACGCCCAAGGGAAAGGTGCCTGTGGGCGGGATGACGGCAGGTTTCCGACCCGCTCCAACTTATTTCAAATTTCCCACCCGACCCGCCTCCAATTGCGCCCGCACGTACCCCAGAAAATTCTGGTCAAAGTTAATGTTTCAGGTCGACGTCCTTTTGTCAGAACTTACACCTTAAGCATTGCCTCAGTATTGCACCGAGTTGACAGCTTAGATTTTGTGCTCAAGTGCTGGAGTAGAGCTTGAAAGCACAAACTTCTAACTCTGAGATGAACATGCTATCAGCTGAACCAAGCTGCTGCTTTATTGATTTGGAACCACAAATCCCCTAGTGCGCCAGGAATCAATTTATGAGGTACAAAGGGGAAAAGAAACCTTGCAAATGCTAGTGATCTGAAATATAATCAAAGTATTGTGTGACTGTTGGTATGTTGGGAATGGGAAGAATGGTTCAGGTGAAGTACTTTTAGATGAGCTGCTCTCTGAGAGCTCTGGTAGCTAGGGGCACTGGTGCTGATGTTGCGCCTACTCATCCTTCTCTTCTTGCTGCTCTTCCTCCTCCCCTTCCTGCACTTCTTGCTGCCCAGGTGGTGAGAAGACCTGGTCCCTCTATTATTGTGAAGTTATGCAGTAGGCAGCACACAATCACAAATTTGGATACATGGACAGGGCTGTACTACAGAGCTCCTCCCATACGATCCAGGTAGAGGAAGCATTGCTTGAGCATGTTGACGGTCTGCTGAAGGATATTTCTGGTGGTGGCATGGCTCTCTTTGTAGGCTCATCTGCAGCTGTGCCCAGGTTCCTGACAGGAGTCATGAGCCATGTCCGTGAGGGATACTCCTTGTCATTCAGGACCCAGACTGTGGCCCGATGTCCTGATTGGAATAAACACGGCACAGAGGACTGGCATGGATGAATGAATCATGACTGCTGTCAGGAAACTGGGCAGAAATCTGCATGACATGCTACCGGGAGTCGCAAACAAGCTGGATACTGAGTGAGTGGAATCCCTTTCTATTGAGAAAGATGCCAGGATGCTGATGGGGGAATACATAAGGCAATGTGGGTGCAATCTATGACACCTTGAACCCTGGGGATCCTGCAATGTGGGCGTAGCCTTTTGCTCTCCCCTCCTGCCGCACTCTGTCCACTGGGACGGTGATGTAGGTGTTCCTCCTAGTATAGAGAGCCTCAGTGACCTCCCTGATACAACAGTGAACAGAAAACTGGGAGCTATCACTGATGTCACCTGCTGCAGCCTGGAAGGTGCCTGTTGCACAAAGGTTGAGGGCCACAGTGACCTTGGCAGCCACAGGCAGTGCTGTCCATGCCCTGGTTTGAGGCTTGAACTGTTGCTGTAGCAGGTGGCATAGCTTGGTGACAGCATCCTTGATTAAGCAAAGTTGTCTGACACATTGCTCCTCAGTGAAGTTGAGTTAGGAGATGTGCTCCCTGAAGATCCTGTATGGATCTGGCTTCTTGCCCAATGCCCTCCACTCTTTGCCCAGCTGCTCCTAATCTCATCTGTTTTCTTCGCTGCTCCCCCTCCTCCTCCAGCCCCAAAGGCAGCCTTCCAGACCACCCATAAGTGGAATAAAACTATGTTCAAATCAGACAAAAACTGTCACAATTCAATTGTCGAAGGCAGAAAATAGCTAAAAGAACACCCAGAATTTAACCAGCAGCCTAAAAGGACAAACCAGCAACTAACCTGTATGGAGTTGATGAGCACTTTAAATAGTGCTGCTATAGAGTCCTTGCTTCCCGTTAGAACCATGAGTTGCTGAGCGAGTTTATCGCGTGGCGAGTCAGGTGCTGAGGCAGTTATGCTTACAATACTTTCAGTATATGTGGAGAAGCCAGATCCAATATGGTAGGTGGTGCACTTCTTACTTATTATAGCTTTATCCCTCCATTTGATTTATTATTTTTGCAGTGTTGGCCTTGTTTCATCTCCTATGAATCTTCCCTCCTGCAGCTTACACTTCTATAGTCACTTTTGTCTGCATTTATACAACATGTTTCTGGTTAGGAGATAGTGTCTTTTTTATTTGTTGAATGACCTTCCAGAACTGAGAAGATCCCCTGGGCTGGCCCTTATTATTTGAAGGGGTAAGAATAAACTTTAGCTCTGTCAACAATGTCACTTTGGCTATTTTGTGGTATTTGTAAGTGCATGTTCAATCAAGGGAATCGCCCTGTGACCTCTTCCTCCTCTCTCTGTGTGAGTGAGGAAGGATACTGGATGTGCAACTAAGCTGCTTGTCTCTGACACTGAAGTGCATATTCCCCTATCCTGCAGTACTTAGCTGACTCTGGAGTGTTGAAGGACAGATATCAATCATCAACATTTTTAGCCTGGCATCCTGTTCTCAACACCCCGACACTTTTGATAGAGATGATCAATCAAGGGTCTAAGGGAGCTAAATTGGACTGTGTAGTGCCCATTTTTTAGGCAGTACGCGGCCACCTAATGCTTGAACTTGGGGTCCGAGATGCGCCTGCACACTTCCAATGGGAAATGCACAGGACACCATCTTGGTAAAGGGGTTTGTGCGCTCGCATCTAATGAGTAGGCAGATAATGACACAAATCAGTGTGCAATGCTGATTTAACGCCAGTGCTGCCATTTTCCAACAGTACACTCCAGGCAACCTCGCACCACTGAACACGACGTTAAACAGAATGAAGGACATTCCACCAGCACTATATAAGGGATCATGAACTACTTACAGGTTAGTTGCTGGATTATTTCTTTTGGCTGCTGCTGAAATTGTACGTGTCTTTGGAGCCTTCCTATACTTGCCTAAAGTTTCAATAGTGTACCGGGAGTGCTGAAGTACTTTTCCGTTCACTTAAAAGCTTGTGCTGAAACAAGTTGTTTCCAGACATGGTAGGGCTTCCTCTTGGAATTGAGCATGACTGGAAGAAAGAAGAGAGGCCACACAGAGCAGGATAAGCTGCTGGAAGAGGGAGGAAGGGTTGGGAGGGAAGAGCTCTCAGCAGGAGGCCATATCTGCCCAGGGTCTTTATGGAGCAATTTTAAGTTTAGTTTCTTCCAGGCTTGGGCAGGGCAAAGCAAGCTCTGTGCTGGAAAGCGGGTGGGGCTAGTTAATTAATTAACTGGTCTAAATGGTCTGGATCTGCAACTGCCAGAGAGGTGACTCATAAATCTCAGTAGTATAAATAAGGAAGGCTAGAGTGCAGTTTGTCACGGGAGTGCAGCTTGGGACAGAGTGTAAATGTGCGAGTTTGGTGAGTAAGCGAGTTCGGTGAGATGTGGAGGGAGGTGCTCCTTTCTTCTTTTTCTATCCTTGTCAACCTCCAGGAGAGGGGACAGAGAACCAGCAGGAGTTCAGCTCTGTGAAACTCCACAACCGCATTCGGAGAAAAATAAAAGGTGGCATCACAGGGAAAAGGCAGAGGCAGCGGACCTGAGCGGGAGCGAGAGCGGAGGCGGAGCAAATAAACAGCGCGGCAGAGGAAGGCCCGAGAGTAGAGGCAGCAGACCTGACAACAAAAACAACGAGTGATGTCACAGGAAAGCAGGGAAGTGATTGGTTGGTCAGTATTTCTCCCTTTTCTTGGGTATTAGTTTAAATTAAGAGCCGGGATTAAAAACTAAACGTTCATAACTTAAACCCTTAATTAATTAAATACATTAGAGATGGCAGGGCAGGCGATGTGTTACTGCTGCAACATGTGGGAGCTGGTGGACACCATTGAGGTCCATGGTGACCACATTTGCAGTAAGTGTTGGTAGCTCGAGGAACTTTGGCTCCGTGTTGATGAGCTGGAGTTCGAGCTTCAAATACTGTGACACATCAGGGAGGGGGAGAGTTACCTGGACACTGTGTTCCAGGAGGCAGTCACACCCCTTAGATTAATTCATTCAAATTTGAACCGTGGTCAGGGACAGGTGGGTGTGACTACAAGTGAGGCAGGTATGGGGAACCAGGAGGTAGTGGTGGAGGAGCCTCAGCCCTTGCTCTTGTCCAACAGTTACAAGGTTCTTACTCTCTGTGTGGGTGAGAGGTTCTTACTCTCTGTGTGGGTGAGAGCAGGGACTGCAGTGAGGATGAGCAAACTGACCACAGCACCGTGGTACAGGGAGCCATTCAAGTGGAGGGAACAAAAATAAATGTGGTAGTGGTAGGGAACAGTAGTTAGGGGGATAGATACTGTTCTCTGCAGCCGAGAGCGTGAGTCCCGAAGGCTGTTTTGCCTGCCCAGTGCCAGGGTAAAGGACATCTCCTCTGGGCTGGAGAGGAACTTAGAGTGGGAGGGAAAAGATGCAGTTGTTGTGGTCCATGTAGATACCAATGACATAGGTAGGGCAAAGAAAGGGGTTCTGCTGAGGGAGTATGAGCAGCTAGGGGCTAAATTAAAAAGCAGAACCACAAAGGTAATAATCTCTGGATTACTACCTGAGCCACGTGCAAATTGGCATAGGGTAAATAAGATCAGAGAGATGAACGAGTGGCTCAAAGATTGGTGTGGGAGAAATGGGTTTGATTCCTGGGGCACTGGCACCAGTACTGGGATAAGAAGGAGCTGTTCCATCGGGACGGGCTTCATTTGAACCAGGCTGGGACCAGTGTCCTGGCGAATCGAATAACTAGAGCTGTAGATAGGGCTTTAAATGAAATAATGGGGCGGGGGGGGGAGGGATACGCTGAGCAGAAATTAAAAAAGTCAAAGAAAAATGAGAAGGCAAAAGTGCAGGGTAGCGATAGGGGTAATGATAACCAGAGTGTGACAGGAAGGGACAGAGCGTATACACATAAGAGTGCTTCAGAAAGATGGGACAGAGTAGAGAAAAATGGTAAAAAGACAAAATTAAAAGCTCTATATCTGAACGCACACAGCATTCATAACAAGATAGATGAGTTGACAGCACAAATAGAAATAAATGGATATGATCTGATAGTCATTACAGAGACGTGGTTGCAAGGTGACCAAGGCTGGGAACTAAATATTCACGGGTATTTGACATTTTGGAATGATAGGCAGAAAGGAAAAGGAGGTGGTGTAGCTCTGTTAATAAGGGATGAGATCAGTGCAGTAATGAGAAATGATACTGGCCTAGAAGATCAAGACGTAGAACCAGTTTGGGTGGAGATAAGAAATAATAAGGGTAAAAAGTCACTGGTGAGTGTGGCCTACAAGCCCCCAAACAGTAGCCACACTGTAGGACAGAGAATAAATCAAGAAATAATAGAGGCTTGTAAGAAAGGTATGGCTATAACCATGGGAGATTTTAATCTTCGTATTGATTGGACAAAGCAAATTGGCAAAGGTAGACTTGAGGAACAGTTCTTAGAGTGTATACGGGATGGTTTCTTGGAACAATATGTCGTGGAACCAACCAGGCAGAAGACTATTTTAGATCTGGTAATGTGTAACGAGGCTGGATTAAATAATGATCTCGAAGTGAAGGATCCTCTTGGGAAGAGTGATCATAGCATGGTAGAATTTCAAATTCAGTTTGAGGGTGAGAAAGTTAGGTCTCAAACTAGTGTCCTGAACTTAAACACAGGTAATTACAAAGGTATGAAGGCAGACTTGGTTAAAGTGGACTGGGAAAATATATTACAGGGTAAAATTGTAGAAAAGCAGTGGCAAACATTTAAGGAGATATTTCATAACTCTCAGCAAAGATATATTCCAGTGAGAAAGAAAGATTCTAAGAGAAGGATGAACCATCCATGACTAACTAAGGAAGTTAAGGATGGTATCAAATTGAAAACAAAAGCATACAATGTTGCGAAGAATAGTGAAAGACCAGAGGATTGGGAAATTTTTAAAAACCAGCAAAGGACGACTAAAAAAATGAAAAAGAGAGAGAAGATAGCTTATGAGAGTAAGCTAGCAAGAAATATCAAAACAGACAGTAAGAGCTTCTACAGGTATATAAAAAGGAAGAGAGTAGCTAAAGTAAACGTTGGTCCCCTAGAGGATGAGTCTGGAGAATTAATAATGGGAAACAGGGAAATGGCGGAGACTTTGAACAAATATTTTGTATCGGTCTTCATGGTAGAAGACAATAAAAGCATCCCAATAATGGATAATCAAGGGGCTATTGGGGTGGTGGGGGGGAACTTCAAACAATCACTATCACTAGAGAGAAAGTACTAGGCAAACTAATGGGACTAAAGGTGGACAAGTCCCCTGGACCCGATGGCCTGCATCCTAGAGTCTTAAAAGAGGTGGCTGCAGAGATAGTGGATGCATTGGTTGTAATCTACCAAAATTCCCTGGATTCTGGAGAGGTCCCAGCGGACTGGAAAACCACAAATGTAATGCCCCTATTTAAAAAAGGAGGGAGACAGAAAGCAGGCAACTATCGACCCGTTAGCCTAACATCTGTCATTGTGAAAATGCTGGAGTCCTTCATTAAGGAAGTGATAGCAGGACATTTAGAAAATCATAATATAGTCAAGCAGAGTCAGCATGGTTTTATGAAAGGGAAATCATGTTTGACAAATTTGCTGGAGTTCTTTGAGGATGTAATGAGCAGGGTGGATAAAGGTGAACCAGTAGATGTCGTGTATTTGGATTTCCAGAAGGCATTCGATAAGGTGCCACATTAAAGGTTACGAGATAAGAGCTCATGGCATTGGGGGTAATATATTAGCATGGATAGAGGACTGGCTAACTAACAGAAAACAGAGAGTCAGGATAAATGGGTCATTTTCAGGTTGGCAAACTGTAACTAGTGGGATGCCGCAGGGATCAGTGCTGGGGCCTCAAGTATTTTCAATCTATATTAATGACTTGGATGAAGGGACTGAGTGTAATGTAGCCAAATTTGCTGATGATACAAAGATAGGTGGGAAAGCAAATTGTGTGGAGGATGCAAAGAATCTCCAAAGGGATATAGATAGGCTAAGTGAGTGGGCAAAAATCTGGCAGATGGAGTTTAATGTGGGAAAATGCGAGGTTATCCACTTTGGTTGGAAAAATAAAAAAGCAAATTATTTAAATGGGGAGAGATTACAAAATGCTGAGGTACAGAGGGATCGGGGGTCCTTGTACATGAATCACAAAAGGTTAGCATGCAGGTACAGCAAGTAATTAGGAAGGCAAATGGAGTGTTGGCCTTTATTGCAAAGGGAATGGAGTATAAAAATAGGGAAGTCCTGTTACAACTGTACAGGGTGTTGGTGAGACCACACCTGGAGTACTGCGTACAGTTTTGGTCTCCTTATTTAAGGAAGGATATACTTGCATTGGAGGCAGTTCAGAGAAAGTTCACGAGGTTGATTCTGGTGATGAAGGGGTTATCTTATGAGGAAAGGTTGAACAGGTTGGGCCTATACTCAATGGAGTTCAGAAGAATGAGAGGGGATCTTATTGAAACATATAAGATTCTAAAGGGGCTTGACAGGGTAGATGTAGAGAGGATGTTTCCCCTTGTGGGGGAATCTAGAACTAGGGGGCATAATTTCAGAATAAGGGGGCAGCCTTTAAATCGGAAATGAGGATGAATTTCTTCTCTCAGAGGGTCGTGAATCTTTGGAATTCTCTTCCCCAGAGAGCTGTGGAGGCTGGGTCATTGAATATATTTAAGGTGGAGATAGACAGATTTTTGAACGATAAGGGAGTCAAAGGTTATGGGGAGCGGACAGGGAAGTGGAGTTGAGTCCAAGACCAGATCAACCATGATCTTATTGAATGGCGGAGCAGGCTCAAGGGGCCAAATGACCTACTCCTGCTCCTATGTCTTATGCTCTTATGTTCTTATGTTCTCTTACCTCAACTTCAGTGAGGACCAATGCATATGATATCTTCACTTCACTAAAGAGGTAGTGCTTGAAATCTGCCTACTGCTGCAGCCACAACTGCAAACTCAAAGTAGGGCAAGAACAGCATTGCTTGTGGCTGTCAAGGTGACTGTGGCTTGTAACTTTTATGTGTCTGGCTCCTTCCAGGTTTCTGCTGGAGATATATGCAACATCTCACAGTTTCCAGGGCACTGCTGCATAAGGGATGTCACTGAGGCTCTCCTTACACTGAGAAACAGTTTAATCTCATTCCTCTTGCCAGAGACAAGCAGGCGAAGCAACCATGAGGGTTTGCAAGGATTGCAGGCTTCCCCATGATGCAGGGTGCCATTGACAAAATGCATATTGCCTTGCCTGTGCCTCATGTGAACTCAGCCCTTTTCATGAACCGTAAGGGATTCCACTCCCTCAACGTGCAGGTGAATGCCCGTTATCCTGGCAGCAGTCACAATTCCATCATTCTGCAGATATCCTCTGTGACATCTGTATTTGACCACCATGGCAAGTCAAAGGCTGGCTACTGGGCGACAAGTATTATCCACTCATGACATGGCTCATGACTCCAGTCCGGAACCCACGCATATGTACACAGCACACCTACAATGAGAGCTGTGCTGCCACAAGGAACATTATAGAGCACATCATCAGCATCCTCAAGCAACATTTCCGCTGCCTGGACCACTCTGGAGGAACCCTGTAGCACTTAGCTGAGCGGGTATCAAGATTTCTAGTGGTATGCTGCATGCTGCACAACCTCGCCATTATGCGGGAACAGCCCTTGCCACCACCCACCAGGTGAGAAGCTGAGGAGCAGGATCATGAGGAGGAGGAGGAGTAAGAGGAGGAGGAAGAAGTGTAACAGGAAGTGGAGGAACATGAAGAGGAAGGGAGGGTACAATGTGGAAACAATAGCAAAATACTGCGGATGCTGGAAATCCAAAATAACAACAGAAAACGCTGGAAAAACTCAGCAGGCCAGGCAGCATCCGTGGAGAGAGAAACAGAGTTAACGTTTCAGGTTGAAGACCTTTCGTCTATTGTATTAGTACAATGTGGAAGGCCCTTTTCTGGCTGGGCTCTACATCATCAAGTAATTCATGAGCGATAACAGTAACCTCAACCACATCTCCCCATTCACCAATAGTCCCACGCTCCTTACCTTTCCTTTATCACTGACCATCACATTATCCTCTTTCTGACAACACAAAAATAAAAACCACCAGAAAATGCACATTCCAATCTAATTTTATAAATTCAATCATTACATAATGCATACAAAAATAAACTAATACCCCTTGTGCATTCCCTTACTGCCTGTCTTCCGTGTGCCTTTGACTGGCCTAGTGCACCTATGAGGTGCTTCCCCAGTGGATGCGGCATGGTCGGTGGAAGGCAACTGACCTTCAATTGAGAAGACTGCAGATGGCCCTGGAGGGTAACCTCGAGCAGCTCTGGGCTTAGAGGGCCCAGCTTCAGACTCCACTATCTCGGCATGGACGGCAGCAGTCTGGGCTGGCTTGCTGACACACAACAGCTAAGCACTGGTGGAGTGGTGTGGGTTGGAGCAGGAATTCTGTCATCCTGAATGAGAACAGCAGGTTTGTGCTCCATGGAGCCACTGCCACTCTCCTGGAGCGGCACCTCAGCAATCCTAATGATCTGTTGCAGAACAGATTGATGGACTGCTGTGAGGTCCTGGAAGCCCCTTTGAACAGTAGAAGCTGTTTGTGCTGCAATGCAAGCTCTGACATCGGCCATCAGATGCTGTATCATGGTGGGTTCCACAGGTTTGCTGATGGAGGTGACCACCCGTTCAATGTTGGAAAGGATGGGCTCCAAGCTCTGCACACAGCCCTGTGCCAAGTTGGTGCTGGACTCCTCTGTGCCCCTTGACTTTGTGTGCAAGCTTCCTGGCAGGCTTTCCAGTTCACCAAGCATTTGGTTATGTACACCCATCAGCATTATTCTGTAGCCTGGGCCATCGAAGTACTTATCTGACACCTCTGCAGCAGATCTAGGGTGCAACCTCATCCTTCGATGAGCTGGCACCTTCGCTATACTTTCCCCCCACTCTGGCTCCAGTGCACTTATGCCCAGTGTCTCATGACATGCAGGTCCCTTCTCTATCCTCGCCTCTAAAATACGTGCAGTGTCAGTCTTAGAGCTGGTGGCTGCGAGTGTAAGATCAAGTGACGGTGGCTCTTCATCTTCACTGTCTTCTTCCTCTTCCTTATCTGACTGGGAACGTTCCAGTTCTTGGGTATCTACAATGAAAAAGGGGCAAGGGTTGGGTTGTCGTGAGGAGAGAGGAGAAAGTAAGCATTGTATGCTTACACCATCTGAAGCTTGTGAGACAGAAGAGATTGTGGAATGAGGGAGAAGTGGGAAGCGAGAAGGAGGATTAGGTATGCAGATATCCTCATCATCAATCCCTCCAGCCCCGCCAGTGGCCACAGCCTCAGTGATATCCCTTCCCATAATGGCCAGCACTGTCTCCTCCATGGGAGCTAAACCATGCAGGTGCACTTGTCCTACTCCAGTTCTTTGATGCTGCCTCCTGCAAGAAAGATGAAAGTGTGTCAGCGAGCGTCCTGCAATATGTTTGGGTATGTAGCTGTCATGACTGAATAGCTGCCAGTGTGTGTGAGCTGTGAGCTGTGGGTGCATGGCTTATAACAGTGCTAAGTGTGTGAGGGTGAGGTAGAGCATATGAATTGAAGGGTTGAGCACTGATTGATAGAGATTATTGGTAGGTGGTTAATGGGAGTATCGTGAATTGAGCAGTGGATGAGGCTGGTGGTGCATGTTGTAGGCTATGCCATTTTGAAGATGAGCTCACTCACCTTGAAAAGTCCTGTCAGATTGTTAAACTTCTTCCTGCACTGCATCCATGTTCTTGGAGCAACACTCCAGAAATTGATCTCCGCTGCTTCTTCTTCCAACTGCCTCCTGAGCATATGTCTGGAAGGCCTCCTATGGATACAGGATGTCTCTCCTTCTCTCCACATCTTGCACCAAGACCTCCAGTGCATGGCCAGAAAACCTTGGAGCTCACTCTCTCGCATGTTCAGTCATTCCTCAAAGTATCACAGCCCATTTTTCAAAATATCCCACCACTTCTTGCAGCTAAATGGCAAAAGGTGCAGGCTGCCTTTAAGTAGCACGAGCCACTTGCGATATCAGGCCCCCTGCTGATGTGTACAGCCAATGAACAGCATGGGTAGCGCTGGCTGCATGCTGCAATCATTTAAAACAGCACACAGCACAAATTTAATGTGCTTCCTGCATCGCAATGAACAGGCATGGGTTAATCCCGTACTGCGATCCCCATGCCCTTTTTTGGGGGTTAGCTAATTTAACCCCCAAATAGTTTACAGCTGGTTATCGCAAGAGACATTTTTAAAATTAATTCTCCATCCTCACTCATTAGCAAACATTAGTCATTTAATACAACTCTTTAAAAGTAAAATTCAGATCCAATTGATATCAGGATTTACCCTGGCCTTAAATCTATTTGATTTCCGGCTCTTCCCAGTTCTGATGAAAGGTCATCGACCTGAAACGTTAACTCTCTTTCTCTCTCCACGGATGCTGCCTGGCCTGCTGAGTTTTTCCAGCGTTTTCTGTTGTTATTCAGGATTTTTTATATCTGTTTGCTTCTTCACCATCTTTCCTGACAATAAATCATTTGGACAGTTTGACCTTTTTGACCAACATTACTGACTCGTGTCTATTAGCAACATAGCCTGCCTTTCACTATCAGATTATATTAAGCTAAACACCACATATGATTTTCTCTACCTTTTTGCATCAGACTTAAGCTATAAATTACTGCTGTCAATATTAGCAGACAAATGCTTACTGTGTTCCTCTGACATTCCATTGTTAAATATTTTAATCTGTTTTCATACCAGTGTTACAGCTCCACTAAATTTAGCGGGACTGCTAATTGATAAAATCTGCTCCAATATTTTTGGTTGGTAAATTGGGGAATACATTGGCCTAGATTTTACTGTTAAAATAAAGGTGAGGCTAATGACGGTCTCCATTATTTAAGCGTAAATGGCACAGCAAATTCAGGCAAGGGGAAGATGCACGGTTAAGTGCCAATACCCAAAAGTTGTTGTCTAAATTGCGCCATTTGCCATTAACTTCGCAGAATCAGAATTTCGCTGTCTGCCTCACTGTTGAAATGCAATGAATGGTGTGAAACTGCTGTATTTGCGCAGTAGATACGAACTAAACTCGCCATTGAAATTTAAGCCTTGACATTATAAGCACTAGTACACTTTTAACAATGTGATAACTGTTAATTACTGCCAAGCAACCTCTCTGGCACAAAAAATTAACTATTAAAAGTGTGGAGTCTCATTCCTTCAGGTTTTAATTGTTGTTGGAGATTTTGAAAATGTTAAAGTTAATTTTGTTCTTTACTTTGCTTTTCTGCTTCATTTTCTAACTTAATCCAATCTTTCTTTCCCTCATTGAATTCACCCACTCTAACTTACACTTCTTTCTCAGTCCTTGCACTGTTTATTTCACAATCCTTCAATCTGCTTGGTTAAGGAGATACACAGTTGCTTTCCTGTTCACTCAGGTCCCAGATGCCCAGTTTCCCTCGTTGCAACATTAGCAGCTCGCACTTTCAGCAACTTGGCAAGCAAAAAATTAAAAACCTAAATGTGCAAGGGGAAATCTAATTAATGGCAGACGCCGTTAGATGCCCTGCTGCAGCAAAATCTGTGCCATTATTTTAGAATGACAGGAATGTTATACCATGTAATTCATGATGTTTTGCAAGACAGTTGATCTCCGATGGCATTGTTCAGACAAAATAAATTACAGGGCTGAAAATGCGATCCCAGCTATGCAGCAGAAACACAGCACCAAAGATTGAGTGCTGAAGGCACTGCCCAATTTAAATATGTATGTATATTTCCCTGCCGTTTATGTGCTGCTGTTGTTAATAAGCTCTGAGGGACTGGAATGCTGCTCAGGCTCTCCAACCACATGATGAAACACAGCCCTAATTAGCATAGGTTCTGGCCCCTAAAAGAGCCTGACAGGCTCCCAGAACACAACATGATGGCCAGCCACACTGGGGCTCATTGGCACATTGGGTGCAGAGTAGACCACAGCCTTCTACACCTGATAATACAGAAAGCTGCCTGATGCATGTCAGCAGAATGGATACCAGCCATTGCATTATCAGCCCCTATATTACTCTTACTGCAAGTGTGTCTCTGCTTTTTTACCCCCCACTCAATATTGTTAGTGTGGCTCTCTCTTCTTATGTCACTCTTTCTTTGTGTCACTTTCTGCAGCTGTCACACACTTTTCTTGATGTGGTGTTTATCGCTCTGTCCAATTATTTTTCACCTACTTGAAAATCTCCCGCCCAGGACCTCCACTACTGACTCGACCAGAATCTATGGGGTCCAGGGGAGGTCTCTTGTTTTCCATGGCCCAGTTCGGTGGTTACATTTCCATGGATGCCACAAACTGTGACGAGTGGTGGTGGTTCCGTGGAGGAAGAACAAAGACATACCTCTATCTTAGTGAGTCTAGGCCATGATCCTCAGCCTGAACTCACAGGTGGGCCTTACTTCCTCCACACAAGCGGTTGGTATTCCTGCTTTCATTGGTTGCCGATCCTGTCCTGATCTATTCCTAGACCAGGGACGCAGGAACTCTGGGAGGAGAAAGTCTTCACTCCTGGCCCCACCCCACTTCTTACAATACTGGCCTGGGACAGGGTGAGCGGAAGCTCTTCCCCTTACAAAGCCTGTGGAATATCGATGTTAGGCCAGCACCTGGCGTGTCTGGGCCACAACCTGATTTCCAACACTCTCAGATTTTCAGTCCCAATATCTATTTTTACCTTATACAGGAGGAAGATGAGGGGCTGCATAGACTGAGTCGGAGGTGGGGGTGGGGATTGGCTGTCAGAAAGGTGTTGCAACATTGAGCGAGAAGGTAGGGTTGAGCAGGGGCAGGAATGAGGTCTATGGCTGGGAGGAAGATAAAGGTTGGGGCCTGAGTGTGGACAAAATTGAGAGGTCGCACAACACCAGGTTATAGTCCAACAGTTTTATTTGAAATCACAAGCTTTCGGAACTATCGCTCCTTCCTCAGGTGAAGTAAATTGGATACAGAATCGTCAGAGCATATATAGATGGAAAAAAAAGCATGTGTACTTTACAATTGCAGACCAATAAATTAAATCATCCTGACTATCTGCCGAGGTGTGATAAAGTTAATTAAGTCAGCCAGGAAGGTACCACATCAAAAGACATAGCAAGATACAACTGAGACAATGAGGTGAAGTCGCAGGGGTTCTAACGTGTCAAAAGCTGCCGTCTGTATGTAAAACGAAAAGCTTTAAAAAAAATTTTTACTTTTTTACTGGGAATCACATCTGTGAACAAGCTAACGACGACTCGAGTCCGGATCACGTCATGTATCGTGACATAAACCCAAGATCCCGATTGAGACCGTCTTCATGAGTGCAGAACTTGGCTATCAGTTTCTGCTCGATGATTTTGCGTTGTCGTGTGTTTCTAAGGTTGCCTTGGAGAACGCTTACCCGCAGATCCGAGGCTGAATGTCCTTGACTGCTGAAGTGTTCCCCGACTGGGAGGTAACAATCCTGCCTGGCGATTGTTGCGCGGTGCTCGTTCATACGTTGTCTCAGTGTCTGCATGGTCTCGCCGATGTACCATGCCGCGGTGCATTCTTTCCTGCAACGTATGAGGTAGACAACGTTGGCCGAGTCACATGAGTATGTACCATGTACCTGGTGGGTAGTGTCCTCACGTGTGATGGTGGTATCTGTGTTGATGATCTGGCATGTCTTGCAGAGTTTGCCATGGCAGGGTTGTGTGGTGTCGTGGTCGCTGTTATCCTGAAAGCTGGGTAATTTGCTGCGAACGATGGTACTTCTGAGGTTAGGCGGCTGTTTGAAGGCAAGTAGTGGAGGCGTGGGGATGGCCTTAGCGAGGTGTTTGTCGTCATCGATGACATGTTGAAGGCTGCGAAGAACATGTCGTAGTTTCTCCGCTCCGGGGAAGTACTGGACGACGTAGGGTACCCTGTTGGTTGTGTCCCGTGTTTGCCTTCTGAGGAGGTCTATGCGATTTTTCGCTGTGGCCCGTCGGAACTGTCGATCGATGAGTCGAGCGTCATATCCCGTTCTTACGAGGGCGTTTTTCAGCGTCCGTAGGTGTCCATCGCGTTCCTCCTCGTCTGAGCAGATCCTGTGTATTCGCAGGGCTTGTCCATAGGGGATGGCTTCATTAACATGGTTAGGGTGGAAGCTGGAGAAGTGGAGCATCGTGAGGTTGTCCGTGGGCTTGCGGTAGAGTGAAGTGCTGAGGTGTCCGTCTTTGATGGAGATTCGTGTGTCCAGGAATGAGACCGATTCTGAGGAGTAGTCCATGGTGAGTTTGATGGTGGGATGGAACTTGTTTATGTTATCGTGTAGTCTTTTCAGTGATCCTTCGCCATGGGTCCAAAGGAAGAAAATGTCGTCGATGTATCTGGTGTACAGCGTTGGCTGGAGGTCCTGTGCAGCGAAGAAGTCTTGCTCGAACTTGTGCATGAAGATGTTGGCGTATTGGGGTGCGAATTTGGTCCCCATGGCTGTTCCGTGTGTTTGGGTAAAAAAATGGTTGTCGAAGGTGAAGACATTGTGGTCAAGGATGAAGCGGATGAGTTGTAGGATGGCGTCTGGAGATTGGCTGTTGTTGATGTTGAGTACTGAGGCTGTTGCAGCGATGCCGTCATCGTGGGGGATACTGGTGTAGAGTGCCGATACGTCCATCGTGGCAAGGAGTGTTCCTGGTTCAACTGGTCCGTGGGTGCTGAGTTTCTGTAAGAAGTCTGTAGTGTCGCGACAGAAGCTGGGGGTTCCCTGTACGATGGGTTTCAGAATGCCCTCGACGTATCCAGAGAGGTTCTCACACAGGGTTCCATTGCCTGATACGATAGGACGTCCGGGTGTGTTGGCTTTGTGTATCTTTGGGAGGCAGTAGAAGTCTCCCACGCGGGGAGTACGTGGGATGAGAGCGCGTAGGATGTTTTGAAGGTCTGGATCGAAGGTCTTGATCAGTCTATTGAGTTGGCGGGTGTGTTCTTTGGTCGGATCTGCGGGTAGCTGTCTGTAGTGTTCCTGGTTGTCCAGTTGTCGGTATGCTTCTTTACAATAGTCCGTTCTGTTCTGTATGACGATGGCTCCTCCTTTGTCCGCTGGTTTGATGACAATGTTGCGGTTGGTCTTGAGAGCGTGGATGGCGTTGCGTTGTGCTCGGGTGACATTCTGGACTGTCTTGTGAGTGCGGCTGATGAATCTGGCGTTGATGCATTTCCTGACAGCTTGGGCATACATGTCAAGCTTGGGGCAGCGACCCTCCGGAGGGGTCCAGTTTGACTCTTTTTTCTTCGGTTGCTGCACTGCGAGTCCCTCTGTCTGCTGTTCTGGATCATTGATTGTCTCATTGGGTTTGTTGCTGACATCTTGGGATTTGTGGAAGTATTCCCGGAGCCTCATTCTCCTGAGTGTGGAACAGAGGAGGCCATAACCTGACAGAAAATCAGGATACAGCTGGACCCAAGAGTAATCCTGGAGGATCCTGGCAGCACTAGGAACAACCAATGGATCTGAACAGTGAAATCTGGGAGAGCTATGGGAAATGTTATTCTGATAGCACTCCTGGGTGGTTAGGGCATGAATTACCCTTTGGGTGAGCTGTGTGGGATGGGAGCACTTGGAGCAGGGAACCACCGTAGGCCACCACCAAAAAGGTAAGATAATAAAATACTGACCAGAATGTGGAGCCGGGTGCTCCTCCGAACAGCGGGCTGCTGCCAGCCACAGCCCGACACCCCCCTCTGATTGTGCATTCGACTCCCGGCCTCAAAAGCGACCTCAACCCCCTCAATTGCTGAAGCCCCCCTCAATTGATGCCAATATCTCCCCAATTGCGGCCGCAGCCCCCAACATTCCATGCCCCCGCCCCGAGCCCCACAATTGACGCCACTACACTGCACCATCCCAGCCACCACCACCCTCCCTCCCGGTCACCCACCCTCTGCCAATGTCCCCACTCTCAGTCACCTCCTCTTCTGGTCCTCCTTAAAGACTTTCCTGAGGGCCGCTGCTGGCGATGCAGTGATCTGACCATCGAGGGCTCTTCTCTGCCAAGCTGCCTGGGGATACCCATTAGTTGTCCGCAGCTCGCCATTTCGATGATGAAGAGGCCTGAGGCCTAATATTAGATGCACCTCAGCCCTGTCGATTCAGGTGCAGGGATTGATCCATGCTGTAGGGGGTGGTTGTGGTAGGGGTCAGCCTTTCCCCTGACTCAGTGAGTGGTTCGAATCGCTCCCACGCCCCAGGTTCAAAACTTGGACTTATTTAGGGGTTGTGAATAAAGATGCAATAGACAACAGGTTCCGATGAAAGAACTATAACTTTTATTAAAATTAAAAGGTAACAAACTTAAACACACTTCACACAAACAGGTTTGGGGAACACACGGTTACAGGCAAGGGAAAATGACAGAATACAAGAAAAAAACCTTTATCCCTCCCAAAGATCCCACTTTCTAGCTAGGTTTCGGTTTCAGGAGATCAGGGATAATGCTCACCAAACAGGGCTATTAACAGTATGAAATCCAGCCAGGTAAGTTGATGGTGATTCTGGTCATCGAATGTCTTCCTTTACCATGTGGCTTCTGGGCAGAGCTGAGAGGGAGCGTTGTTCCAGCGTGGTCGGCGAGTCAAAAGAGAAAGAAATCTTTGGTCCTGCTGCAGATATAGTCCTTTTTCGCCCCCCCTCCCCCCCACAAAACTCCTCACAAAAACTGTTTTCGTAATGCAGTGAGTTTTCAGGTGAGGCCTGTTCATTGTCTTGTCAAATTTTGATGGGCCTTCAACTATGCTAAACCAAATCAAATGGCTTACGTCCTGTTGAGCTGTTGTTCCATGGAAGCTTGCATTGTTCTCATGCTTTGGGTTCCTTGCTGGGCCTAGCATTCCTATGGGCTCTGTGTTTTGGGTGGGGCGGCCTTCTCCCAGGGCCTATTGTCCAAATGTTAATGTTTGCTGGGCTTTGAATTCCCAGACAATGTAATCTCAAGCCTGCTATTCACAGAGGTAGATCCACATGCAGTACATGTCCAGACATGTTCCTTTAAAGTTCCAAAGTCCTTATTTTTTTCCCTTTAGATATTTTTTGGGGGATCTGCAAATTTTGGAAATTTTACAGTGCAGCCCGACTTTGGGCGCAACCTAATTTTTACCCCACTGTGTTCAGTTTTGGGCACCCTGTTTTATAAAGTGGTCATTAATATGATAAATGTGAGAAGTCGCACAACACCAGGTTATAGTCCAACAGCTTTATTTGAAATCACAAGCTTTCGGAGCGCTGCTCCTTCGTCAAGTGAAGTGAAGAGATGCATATAGGCACAGCATATATAGTCAGAGAACACAGCCATCTGATTACAGTTAATCTTTCCAACTGCCCTTTATCACACCTCGGCAGAGAGATAATCACGGCAATCAAAGGTGTGGATGGTGTCCCAACAGGTCAGTCAAGAAAACATTACATCAAAGACAATGTGGCAGATGCTGGGGTCTGTATGGAAAACAAAAAACTTTTTTTGCTGGAAATCACAGCAGGTCCGGCCGCATCTGTGTAGAGAGAACAAGCCAACGACGACTCGAGTCTGGATGACTCTACGTCAGGTGGGGTTACATGTAGCGTGACATGAAACCAAGTTCCCACCTGACGTAGAGTCATCCAGACTCGAGTCCTCGTTGGCTTTTGTCCACCCCAGTCCAACACCGGCATCTCCGCATCTTGTTCTCTCTACACAGATGCGGCCGGACCTGCTGTGATTTCCAGCAAAAAAAGTTTTTTGTTTTGCATACAGACCCCAGCATCTGCCACATTGTCTTTGATGTAATGTTTTCTTGACTGACCTGTTTGGACACCATCCACACCTTTGATTGCCGTGATTATCTCTCTGCCGAGATGTGATAAAGGGCAGTTGGAAAGATTAACTGTAATCAGATGGCTGTGTTCTCTGACTATATATGCTGTGCCTATATGCATCTCTTCACTTCACCTGACGAAGGAGCAGTGCTCCGAAAGCTTGTGATTTCAAATAAAGCTGTTGGACTATAACCTGGTGTTGTGCGACTTCTCACATTTGTCCACCCCAGTCCAACACCGGCATCTCCACATCATTAATATGATAGACAGCATACAGTATAGAAAATGAAGAGATACGAGATAGTGCGCTAATTTCTATATTAGAGCAAATAAGAGGAAATTTAATTGATGGTCTTAAAATAATGAAGGGTGTTGATAGTGTAAATCGGGAAAGACTATTTCCTCTGGTTGGGGAATCAGTGACCAAGGGTTATCAATTAAACGTTGTCACTAAGACAATATGGAAATGAGAGACTTTACTCAGATGGTTGTTAGGACATGGAATGCTTTGTCACAGAGATTAGTTGAGGCAGAGTAAATTCCATCTTTTAAGGGTAGAGTAGAGAAGCAATTGAAGCAGAGGAAGATAGAGTACAGCAGCATAGTTAGTTTTGGATTGCCCTAACAAAGGGGCAACGCAGACACAATGGGGCAAATAGCCTCCTTGTGTGCCATAGTTGTTTGTCCTTCCATGGTTTTCAAGGTGAAGGTGACAAAATTAGAGACAAATAAATGTGGACCATTTCACACACCTCTCAGCAGTTGGCCGCTTTCTTTTTGCAGGTCTCTGATTTGTCCCTTTGACTGACAAATGATGCATAGCGCAGGAAGACCTAAACAGATGAAGGGAAAATAAGCGTAATCAGAAAGAGCATATAAAGAAATTACTTTATAGCTCACATACCTCCTCCACACTCTCTTTTAGCTTCTGATCTAAATGGGGCAGAAAATAAAACACGGCAAAAAGCAAATGTTAGATTTAATGCTGATAGCATTTGTGTTGGAATTGAATTTCAATCTGGTTTTTTCAACTGCTGCAATGATTATCCTAATGAATTATTTACACAGGAGGCGCACAAGGAGAAGCACAGGTGAGTGCCTAGTTTTATTATTTTCACTCAGTGATTCCAAATTCACTTTACTGATCAGATTTGTCATCAAACCGTCATAAAGATCTATTTCATAATTAACTTACTGTGCGAACAAATAATTATTAATTAATTAGGAAGGCAAATGGTATGTTAGCCTTTATTTTAAGGGATTTGCAATATAAATAAGAAAGTCTTGCTGCAATTATATGGGGCTTTGGTGAGACCACACCTGGAATACTGTGCACAGTTTTGATCTCCTTACCTAAGGAAGGATATACTTGCCTTAGAGGGAGTCTAATGAAGGTTCACTGGATTGATTCCTGGGAAGAAAGGGCTGTCCTGTGAGGATAGATTGAGTAGAATGGGCCTATAGTCTTTGGAGTTTAGAAGAATAAGAGATGATCTCATTGAAACACATAAAATTCTTAGAGGGCTTGACAGGGTAGGTGCTGAAAGACTGTTTCCCCTGGCTGAAGAGTCTAGAACTAGGGATCGCAGTCTCAGGATAAGGGGTCAGCCGTTTACGACTGAGATAAGAAGAAATTTCTTCACTCAGAGGGTTGCGAATCTTTTAAATTCCCTACCTCATGGGCAGTAGATGCTCAGTCGTTGAGTATATGTAAGAGTGACGTTGATAGATTTTTGGGTTCTAAGGGATTCAAGGGATATGGGGATCGTGTGGGAAAGTAGAGTTGATGGTAAAGTTCAGCCATGATATTATTGAATGGTGGAGCAGTCTCAAAGGGCCATATGGCCTACTCCTGCTCCTATTTCTTATGTTCTTATTTTCTTAATCAATCTATAAGCACTGACATGGAAAAATTAGGAACTTTTTTTTATAAAGTATTGACCTCTATAAGTCTTTCATCTGCATTGATTGTGAAAATCAGAAAACCTAGGGGAGAATTTCCCTGCCCTATGCCTAAGTAATGGACACAGGGCAGAGCAAAAAAGGGCAGAGACAAATAAGGCCTGGTTTCTGCTCAACATGCATCCTGCTGGAATTTCCTGGGGCTTCACGTCTGTAGTGGGCATAGACCCAATATTAGTATTTTAATGATGCGGGAGGGGAGGTCCTGGTCATTTACCTCATTTCCCTTTGGATCTGCATGCTGGGCACATTAGTCCAGGGCTGCCTATGGTACTGGCACTATGGCTTGTCCCTGAGACCTCCACTAACTGGAAGGTTTACAGGGGTCTCAGGCAGGCTGAAGGCAGATATGTACGTATTTATTTTCAATTTCACAACGCCCCAGGATGAATTTCAAGTACTCAGGGCCTATTGGCTATTGATCTCCATCAGCAGACAGCAGAAGAACAACAACAACAACTTGTCTTTATATAGTGCCTTTAATGGAATAAAACATCCCAAGGCGCATCACAGGAGTGTTAAAAAACAAAACAAATTGACACTGAACCACATAAGAAGAAATTAGGGCAGATGACCACAAGCTTGGTCAAAGAGGTAGATTTTAAGGTGCGTTTTAAATGAGGAAAGAGAGGTAGAGAGGTGGAAAGGTTTGGGGAGGGAATTCCAGAGCATAGGGCCTAGGCAACAGAAGGCACGGCCACCACTGGTTGAGCGATTATAATCAGGAATGCTCAAGAGGGCAGAATTAGAGGAGCGCAGATATCTTGGGGGGTTTTTAGAATTTTGAAATCGAGACATTGCTTAACTAGGAGCCAATGTAGGTCAGTGAGCACAGGGGTAATTGGTGAACGGGACTTGGTGCGAGTTAGGACATGGGCAGCCGAGTTTTGGATGACCACAAGTTTACATCGGGTAGAACGTGGGAGGCCAGCCAGGAGCATTTTGGAACAGTCAAATCTAGAGGCAACAAAGGCATGGATGAGGCGGGGCGGAAACAGGCGATGTTACAGAGTGGAAATAGGCGGTCTTTCTTATGCCGCAGATATGTGGTCGGAAGCTCATTTCAGAGTCAAATATGACACCAAGGTTGCAAACAGTCTGGTTCAGCCTCAAACTGATGCTAGGGAGAGGGATGGAGTCCGTGACTAGGGAACGGAGTTTGTGGCAGGGACCGAAAACAATGGCTTCGGTCTTCCTAATATTTAATTGGAGAAAATTTCTGCTCATTCAGTACTGGATCTCGGACAAGCAGCCTGACAATTTAGAGACCGTGGAAGGGTCGAGAAAAGTGGTGGTGAGATATATCTGGGTGTCGTCAGTGTACATGTGGTAACTGGCGCTGTGTTTTTGGATGCTGTTGTCAAGGGGCAGCATGTAGATAAGAAATAGAATTGGGCCAAGGATAGATCCTTGGGGGACACCAGAGGTAATGATACGGGAGCAGGAAGAGAAGCCATTGCAGGTGATTCTCTGGCTACAATTAGATAGATAAGAATGGAACCAGGCGAGTGCAGTCCGACCCAGCTGGACAACAGAGGAGAGGCTTTGGAGGAGGATGGAGTAGTCAATCATGTCAAAGGCTGCAGACAAGTCGAGAAGGACGAGGAGGGATAGTTAATCTTTGTCACAGTCACAAAGGATGTTATTTGTTACTTTGATGTGAGCCACTTCAGTACTGTGGCAGGGGCGGAAACCTGAGACTGTGATCCCTAGTTCTAGACTCTCCAGCCAGGGGAAACAGTCTTTCAGCATCTACCCTGTCAAGCCCTCGAAGAATTTTATGTGTTTCAATGAGATCATCTTATTCTTCTAAACTTCAAAGAATATAGGCCCATTCTACTCAATTTATCCTCACAAGACAGCCCTCTCATCCCAGGAATCAATCTAGTGAACCTTTGTTACACTCCCTCTAAGGTAAATATATCCTTCCTTAGGTAAGGAGACCAAAACTGTACACAGTTCTCCAGGTGTAGTCTCACCAAAACCCCATATAATTGCAGCAAGACTTTCTTACTTATATTGCAACTCCCTTAAAATAAAGACCAACATACCATTTGCCTTTCTAATTAATTAACAATTATTTGTTCACACAATAAGTTAATTATGAAATAGATCTCATAATTTCATAATTATGAAATGATCTCATGATATAATATGCTTTAAGATGATAATTGAGAAGGACATAAGTATGATGAAAACCAGGTTAATAGATTGGAGAAAAGCTGATTTTGAGGGGCTGAGAATAGAACTTGGGGAAAAAAATGGGCAACAATATTGGCAAACAATGATGTAGAACAGCAATGGGAAACATTTAAAACGGTGTTGAACAGAGTCCAGGAAAAATATATTCCACTAAAAGGAAAGAACAAACCAAACAATAATGAGACTCCATGGACGAATAAAGCCATAAGGGAACAATTGAGGGTAAGGAAAGAGGCATACATTAAGTACATAGACAACAGGGGAGTGCATGATAAGAGAGAATACGAAAAGATTAGGAGAGAAGTCAAAAAAACAATTAGGGAGGCAAAGAGAAACTATGAAATTAAATTATCAAGGAACATAAAACAAAATAATAAAATATTTTATAGGCACATCAATAATAAAGGAAGGTTGGGATGGGAATAGGGCCATTAAGGGATCGTCAGGATAATACTACAGGTAACGATAGAGAAATGGCAGAAATATTAAATAATTATTTTGCTTCAGTATTTACCAGGGAGATAGAACAGGTGGTTATGACATTGGATAATGAGATTAGTAATGAGATAAGTGCATTTAAAATAAAAAAGGGGATATATTAAATAAATTAATCAAACTCAAAGAGGATAAAACCCCTGGTCCGGATAGATTGCATCCACGCATTTTAAAAGAATCTAGGGAAGAGATAGCAGAGGCATTACTACGCATATTTAATAATTTGTTAGAAAAAGATATAGTGCCAGAGGACTGGTGGATACCTAACGTAATACCAATATTTAAGAAGGGGGATAGAACACGTCCAGGGAAGTATAGACCAGTCAGCTTAACATCAGTGGTAAAAAAAATAATGGAATCCCTACACTACTAAAGCAGAAAATAGAAGAACATCTAGAAACCAAAAATATAATAATGAATAGTCAACATGGATTTCAAAAGGGAAAGTCTTTAACGTTCAACCTTATTGAATGTTTTGAAGAGGTAACAGAGAGAGTAGACAATGGTAATGCATTAGATGTAATCTATCTGGATTTTCAAAAGGCCTTCGATAAGGTACCCCATAATAGACTGATGAACAAGGTCAGAGAATGCGAAGTCAGGGGACAAGTAGCAGAATGGAAGGCTGGCGGGCTTCAGGGCAGAAAGCAGAGAGTAGGAGTAAAGGGTAGCTATTCATAGTGGCAGAAGGTGGGTAGTGTTGTTCCACAGGATCAGTGCTGGGCCCATTGCTGTTCACAATTTACATTAACAATTTAGACTTCGGAATCAAAAACACAATTTCTAAATTTGCGGATGACACCAAATTGGGGGGGATAGTCAATACTGAGGAGGACTGCAACAAGTTACAGGAGGACATTAATAAACTTGCAGAATGGGCATATAATTGGCAAATGAAGTTCACCACAGATAAATGTGAGGTATTACATTTTGGTAGGAAGAATAGGGAGGTCAATTATCACTTGGAGGGTGCGAGTCTAGGTGGGGTACAGGAACAAAGGGATCTAGGACTACAGATACACAAATCACTAAAACTTGCGACACAGGTTAGCAAAGCCATAAAAAAAGCAAACCAAGCACTAGGGTTTATTTCTAGAGGGATAGAATTGAAAAGTAGGGAAGTTATGCTAAACCTGTGTTGAACCTTGGTTAGACCACACTTGAAGTACTGTGTACAGTTCTGGTCACCATATTATAAAAAGGATATAGAGGCACTGGAGAGGGTGCAGAGAAGATTTACAAGGATGATACCAGAAATGCGAGGGTATACATATCAGATAAAGATGAACAGGCTGGGTCTCTTTTCACTTGAAAAAAGAAGGCTGAGGGGTGACGTAATAGAGGTCTTCAAAATTATGAAAAATTTTGATAGAGTGGATACAGAGAGAATGTTTCCACTCTGTGGGGAAGAGCATAACTAGAGGCCATCAATATAAGATAGTCACCAAGAAATCCAATAGGGAATTCAGAAGAAACTTCTTTACCCAAAGAGTGGTGAGAATGTGGAACTTGCTACCACAGGGAGTGGTTGAAGCGAATAGTATAGATGCATTTAAGGGGAGGCTAGACAAGCAGATGAGGGAGAAGGGAATAGAGGGTTATGCTGATAGAGTTAGCTGAGGAAAGATGGGAGGAGGTTCGTGTGGAGCAGAAATGCCAGCATGCACTGGTTGGGCCGAATAGCCTGTTTCTGTGCCGTATATCCTATGTACTATTTATGACGATTTGATGACAAATCTTTTTTTTTAATCGTTTATAGGATCAGGGCATCGCTGGCAAGGCCAGCATTTATTGCCCATCCCTAGTTGCCCTTGAGAAGGTGGTGGTGAGCTGCCTTCTTGAACCGCTGCAGTCCGTGTGGTGATAGTACTCCCACAGTGCTGTTAGGGAGGGAGTTCCAGGATTTTGACCAGCGATATACTTCTAAGTCAGGATGGTGTGTGACTTGGAGGGGAAATTGCAGGTGGTGGTGTTCCCATGCGCCTGCTGCCCTTGTCCTTCTAGGTGGAAGAGGTCGCGGGTTTGGGAGGTGTTGCCGAAGAAGGCTTGGTGAGTTGCTGCAGTGCATCTTGTAGATGGTACACACTGCAGCCACGGTACGCCGGTGGTGGAGGGAGTGAAAGTGTAAGATGGTGGATGGGGTGCCAATCAAGCGGGCTGCTTTGTCCTGGATGGTGTCGAGCTTCTTGAGTGTTGTTGGAGCTGCACTCGTCCAGGCAAGTGGAGATTATTCCATCAAACTCCTTACTTGTGCCTTGTAGATGGTGGAAAGGCTTTGGGAAGACATGAGGTGAGACACTCGCCGCAGAATACCTAGCCTCTGACCTGCTCTTGTTGCCACAGTATTTATGTGGCTGGTCCACTTAAGTTTCTGGTTAATGGTGACCCCCAGGATGTTGATGGTGGAGGATTCGGCGATGGTAATGCCATTGAATGTCAAGGGGAGGTGGTTAGACTCTCGCTTGTTGGAGATAGTCATTGCCTGGCACTTCTGTGGCGCGAATGTTACCTGCCACTTTTCAGCCCAAGCCTGAACGTCGTCCAGGTCTTGTTGCATGCGGCATGGACTGCTTCATTATCTGTGGAGTTGTGAATGGCGCTGAACACTTTGCAGTCATCAGCGAACATCCCCATTTCTGACCTTATGTTGGAGGGAAGGTCATTGATGAAGCAGCTGAAGATGGTTGGGCGTGGGACAGTGACCTGAGGAACTCCTGCAGCGATGTCCTGAGGCTGTGATGATTGACATTCAACCACCACAACCATCTTCCTTTGTGCTAGGTATGACTCCAGCCAGTGGAGCATTTTCCCCCGATTCCCATTGACTTCAGTTTTACTTGGGCTCCTTGATGCCAGACGCGATCAAATGCTGCCTTGATGTCAAGTGCAGTCACTCTCACCTCACCTCTGGAATTCAGCTCCTTTGTCCATGTTTGGACAAGGCTGTAATGAGGTCGGGAGCCGAGTGGTCTTGGTGGAACCCAAACTGGGCATCAGTGAGCAGGTTATTGGTGAGTAAGTGCCGCTTGATAGCATTGTCAATGACACCTTCTATCACTTTGCTGATGATTGAGAGTAGACTGATGGGGCGGTAATTGGCCGGGTTGGATTTGTCCTGCTTTTTGTAGACAGGACATACCTGGGCAGTTTTCCACATTGTCGGCTAGATGCCAGTGTTGTAGCTGTACTGGAACAGCTTGGCTAGAGGCGCGGCTAGTTCTGGAGCACAAGTCTTCAGCACGATAGCCGGGATGTTGTCGGGGCACCTAGCCTTTGCTGTATCCTGTGCACTCAGCCGTTTCTTGATATCACGTGAAGTGAATCGAATTGGCTGGAGAATGGCTTCTGTGATGGTGGGTACGTCGGGAGTAGGCCGATATGGATCATCCACTCGGCACTTCTGGCTGCAAACGCTTCAGCCTTGTCTTTTGCACCCACGTGCTGGGCTCCACCATCATTGAGGATGGGGATATTCTTGGAGCCTCCTCCTCCCGTTAGTTGTTTAATGGTCCACCACCATTCACGGCTGGATGTGGCAGGACTGCAGAGCTTTGATCTGATCCATTGATTGTGGGATCACTTAGCCCTGTCGAAATCATGCTGCTTCCGCTTTTTAGCATGCATGTAGTCCTGTGTTGCAGCTTCCCCAGGTTGGCACCTCATTTTTAGGTACGCCTGGAGCTGCACCTGGCATGCTCTTCTACACTCCTTGTTGAACCAGGGTTGGTCCCCTGGCTTGGTGGTAATGGTAGAGTGAGGGATATGCTGAGCCATGAGGTTACAGATTGTGATGGAATACAATTCTGCTGCTGCTGATGGCCCACAGCGCCTCATGGATACCCAGTTTTGAGCTGCTAGATCTATTCTGAATCTATCCCATTTAGCACGGTGGTAGTGCTACACAACACGATGGAGGGTGTTCTCAGTGTGAGGACGGGACTTCGTCTCCACAATGACTGTGCGGTGGTCACTGTTGCTAATGCTGTCATGGACAGATGCATCTGCGACAGGTAGATTGGTGAGGACGAGGTCAAGTATGTTTTTCCCTCTTGTTGGTTCACTCACCACCTGTTCGCAGGCCCAGACTGGCAGTTATGTCCTTCAGGACTCGGCCAGCTCGGTCAGTAGTGGTGCTACCGAGCCACTCTTGCTGATGGACATTGAAGTCCCCCACCCAGAGTACATTCTGTGCCCTTGCTACTCTCAGTGCTTCTTCCAAGTGGTGTTCAACATGGAGGAGTACTGATTCATCAGCTGAGGGAGGGCAGTAGGTGGTAATCAGCAGGAGGTTTCCTTGCCTATGCTTGACCTGAAGCCATGAGACTTCATGGGGTCCGGAGTCAATGTTGAGGACTCCCAGGGCCACTCATTCCCGACTGTATACCACTGTGCCATCACCCCTGCTGGTGGGACAGGACATACCCAGGGATGGTGAAGGAGGAGTTCGGGACATTGGCTGAAAGGTATGATTCTGTGAGTATGACTATGTCAGGCTGTTGCTTGACTAGACTGTGGGACAGCTCTCCCAATTTTGGCACAAGTCCCCAGATGTTGGTGAGGAGGACTTTGCAGGGTTGACTGGGCTGCGCGTGCCGTTGCCGTTGCCGTTGCCGAGATCGATGCCGGGTGGTCCGTCCGGTTTCATTCTTATTATTTTGTTTCGTAGCGGTTAGTCACAACTGAGTGACTTGCGAGGCCATTTCAGAGGGCAGTTAAGAGTCAACCACATTGCTGTGGGACTGGAGTCACATGTAGGCCAGCAGATTGCCTTCCTTAAAGGACATTAGTGAACCAGATGGGTTTTTACGACAATCCGATAGGTTCATGGTTACCATTACTGATACTAGCTTTTTATTCCAGATTTTATTTAATTAACTGAATTTAAATTCCCCAGCTGCTGTGGTGGGATTTGACCTCACGTCTTCTGGATTATTAACCCAGTGACATTACCACTACGCTACCGTTCCTGATCAGTAAAGTCAGTTTGGAATCACTGAGCTGGATTTTGCCAGCCCTGGGGAGGCGGGTTTGGAGGCGGGACTGCCGGGTAAATGGCAGAATTTGGGGGCGGGTGCCTAACCCGCCTCCATGCCATCTTGCCAGGAGGCGGGTAGCCATCACGCGCCGGGTCCCGTCTCCTTGGAGGCGGGAAGGGATTACAGGTAGGTAACAGGCAGGTAAGAGGATTATCCCAATTTTGCCCACACAAGTGCAGGCTTCCTGAAGGCTCCAAAACCCGCCAGGGTCACCGAGGCGAGTAGTGAGTCTGCGGGGGTCGGAGGGGTGCAAATGTGCGCTGTGGAGGTGAGTGATGGATGCAAGTGTGGAGAGGTGAGTATGTGAGGTAATTGGAAGGTGTTAGAAAAAGTGTACTTACCTTTGTTTCTTCCTGCAGGCTTCAATCGGTGGGTACGCGGAGAATCTCGCACCTCCGCGGCAGAGATGACAGATGGCCGTTACATTCTCCAATGCAACAACCATCTAATTTCTGCAAAAGAAAAAGGTTTGATGAGGTCTTGAATTCAAGAACTCATCAAACTACATAGAATGTCAGTGTTTGACAGCTTCACAGAGCTGTCAAACAATGACAATTCATCTGTCAAAAATCTTTGACAGATGAAACGTCATACGCTGATGTTCTCTGTAACCGGCTTTCCCTTAATTGGCCAGCTAAGCCCGCTGGGCGGGCTTAACAAGGTCAATCAAGGGAAAATAGCGTGGGTTGGCCAGAAGTGGCATAGTGGTTAGCACTGGTGCCTCACAGCGCCAGGGACCCGGGTTCGAATCTGGCCTCGGGTGACTGTCTGTGTGGAGTTTGCACATTCTCCCCGTGTCTGCGTGGGATTTCTCCGGGTGCTCCGGTTTCCTCCCACAGTCCAAAAATGTGCGGGTTAGGTTGATTTGGCTATGATAAATTGACCCTTAGTGTTAGGGGGGATTAAATATGTGGGGTTACGGGGATAGGATGGGATATGTTAGGGGGAATTAAATACGTGGGGTTACGGGGATAGGGTGGGATATGTGTCGGTGCAGGCTCGATGGGGATTCTGTGTGAGAAAGCAGGGACAGGGTACTGGATTTGGATGATCAGCCATGATCGTATTGAATGGTGGAGCAGGCTCGACGGGCCGAATGGCCTACTCCTGCTCCTAGTTTCTATGTTTCTATGTTTCTAAGTTGATGGAGGAGGGACTGAAACCCGACAAGTGGGAGTCCCGCCTCCAAAAGCTCCCCATTGGCAAAATCCAGCCCACTGAGTGAATATAATAAAACTAGGCACTAACCTCTGTTTCTCCTTGTGCGCCTCCTGTGTAAATATTTCATTAGGATAATCATTGCAGCAGTTGAAACAACCAGATTGAAATTCAATTCCAACACAAATGCTATCAGCATTAAATCTAACATTTGTTTTTGCCGTGTTTTATTTTCTGCCCCATTTAGATCAGAAGCTACAAGAGATTGTTCAGGAGGTATGTGAGCTACAAAGTAATTTCTTTATATGCTCTTTCTGACTATGTTTATTTTCCCTTCATCTGTTTAGGTCTTCCTGCTCTATGCATCATTTGTCAGTCAAAGGGACAAATCCGAGACCTGCAAAAAGAAGGCGGCCAACTGCTGAGAGGTGTGTGAAATGGTCCACATTTATTTGTCCTCTAATTTTGTCACCTTCACCTTGAAAACCATGGAAGGACAAACAACTATGGCACACAAGGAGGCTATTTGCCCCATTGTGTCTGTGTTGCCCCCTTGTTAGGGCAATCCAAAACTAACTATGCTGCTGTACTCTATCTTCCTGCTTCAATTGCTTCTCTACTCTGCCCTTAAAAGATGGAATTTACTCTGCCTCAACTAATCTCTGTGGCAAAGCATTTCATGTCCGAACAACCTTCTGAGTAAAGTCTCTCATTTCCATATTATCTTAGTGACAACGTTTAATTGATAACCCTTGGTCACTGATTCCCCAACCAGAGGAAATAGTCTTTCCCTAATCACAACCCTTCATTATTTTAAGATATTCAATTAAATTTCCTCTTATTTACTCTAATATAGAAATTAGCGCACTATCTCATATCTCTTCATTTTCTATACTGTATGCTGTCTATCATATTAATGACCACTTTATACAACAGGGTGCCCAAAACTGAACACAGTGGGGTAAAAATTAGGTTGCGCCCAAAAACGGGCCGCATGGATCGATCCCTGCACCTGAATCGACAGGGCTGAGGTGCATCTAATATTAGGCCTCAGGCCTCTTTCTCATCGAAATGGTGAGCTGCGGACAACTAATGGGTATCCCCAAGAAGCTTGCCGGAGAAGAGCCCTCGATGGTCAGATCACTGCGTCGCCAGCAGCGGCCCTCAGGAAAGTCTTTAAGGAGGACCAGAAGAGGAGGTGACCGAGAGTGGGAACATTGGCAGAGGGTGGGTTACCGGGAGGGAGGGTGGTGGTGGCTGGGATGTTGGAGGGTAGTGGCGGCAATTGTGGGGCTCGGGGAGGGGGCAGCTAGGGGGTATTTGGGGCTCCGGCAGCGATTGGGGAGATATTGGCATCAATTGAGGGAGACGTCATCAATTGAGGGGGTTGAGGTCGCTTTTGAGGCGGGGAGTCGAATGCACAATCAGAGGGGGGTGTCGGGCTGTGGCTGGCAGCAGCCCGCTGTTGGGAGGAGCACCCGGCTCCACATTCTGGTCAGTATTTTATTATCTTACCTTTTTGGTGGTGGCCTGTGGTGGTTCCCTGCTCCAAGTGCTCCCATCCCATACAGCTCACCCAAAGGGTAATTCATGCCCTAACCACCCAGGAGTGCTATCAGAATAACATTTCCCATAGCTCTCCCAGATTTCACTGTTCAGATCCATTGGTTGTTCCTAGTGCTGCCAGGATCCTCCAGGATTACTCTTGGGTCCAGCTGTATCCTGATTTTCTGTCAGGTTATGGCCTCCTCTGTTCCACACTCAGGCCCCAACCTTTACCTTCCTTCCAGCCATAGACCTCATTCCTGCCCCTGCTCAACCCTACCTTCTCGCTCAATGTTGCAACACCTTTCTGACAGCCAATCCCCACTCCCACCTCCGACTCAGTCTATGCAGCCCCTCATCTTCCTCCTGTATAAGGTAAAAATAGATATTGGGACTGAAAATCTGAGAGTGTTGGAAATCAGGTGCTGGCCTAACATTGATATTCCACAGGCTTTGTAAGGGGAAGAGCTTCCACTCACCCTGTCCCAGGCCAATATTGTAAGAAGTGGGGTGGGGCCAGGAGTGAAGACTTTCTCCTCCCAGAGTTCCTGCATCCCTGGTCTAGGAATAGATCAGGGCAGGATCGGCAACCAGTGAAAGCAGGAATACCAACTGCTTGGGTTGTGCAAGTAAGGCCCACCTGTAAGTTCAGGCTCAGGATCATGGCCTAGACTCACTAAGATAGAGGTATGTCTTTGTTCTTCCTCCACGGAACCACCACCACTCGTCACAGTTTGTGGCATCCATGGAAATGTAACCACCGAACTGGGCCATGGAAAACGAGAGACCTCCCCTGGACCCCATATATTCTGGTCGAGTTAGCAGTGGAGGTCCTGGGCGGGAGAATTTCAAGCAGGTGAAAAAGAATTGGACAGAGCGATAAACACCACATCAAGAAAAGTGTGTGACAGCTGCAGAAAGAGAGACAAAGAAAGAGTGGCATAAGAAGAGAGAGCAACACTAAAAGAATTGAGTGAGGGTAAAAAAGCAGAGACACACTTGCAGTAAGAGTGATATAGGGGCTGATAATGCAATGGGTGGTATCCATTCTGCTGACATGCATCAGGCAGCTTTCTGTATTATCAGGTGTCGAAGGCTGTGGTCTACTCTGCACCCAATGTGCCAATGAGCCCCAGTGTGGCTGGCTATCATATAGGGGCAGAAATTAGGCTCGCCACAGGTGAGTACGCGCTGCGTACTCACCCGTGGACGGAACGAAAGTGCCGGTTTCTTGCATGCACTGCGCATGCGCGGGAAACCGGCACTTCCGTCCCCCTGAAGGAAGGGGTTCAGAGGTCGAACGTGCACGCCGGAGGGCCAGCGCGTTCGCCTCGCACTTCGTTTTTTTTTACAGGTTCCTCCGTGAGGGTAAACACGGAGAAGATACACATTGAAAAAGGAGGCGCATTTAAACATTTTTTTCACAGATTTATCTTTTTTAATTACTTTAAAGAAAGGTAAGTTTAGTTTTAACCCTGTTAAAAAGTGTAATTAATTTTTTCAAAAATTTAAATTTTTGTTTAAAATAGTTAATTAATGTAATTTATAGTTATTTTAAAAATGTGATTAAAAAAATATATATTTGTAGTTTTAGGGATGTTTTGGGGCCGATCTGTATTCATAGATTTGACAGGGCTTCCTGTCAAATCTATGAATGAAAGATGGTCTGCTGTCATTGGCTCTCCATGGCCCACGTGATCCCAGGGGACGCATCGCACTAACTGCGCCCCTGGGACACGCAAGCACTGCACGCCGGCACTTGGAGGAGGCCCAGGACCCGAATTCCTCGTGGGCCCAGGGGTCAATGGCAGGCGCGGTAGGTAGGTGCGAGCGTGATCCTTGCACCCGTGGGAAGCCAGGGAGTCGAATTTCTGGCCCGTAGCGTTCTGGGAGCCTGTCAGGCTCATTTAGGGCACAGAACCAATGCTAATTAGGGCTGTGTTTCATCATGTGGTTGGAGTGCCTGAGCAGCATTCCAGTCCCTCAGAGCTTATTAACAACAGCAGCACATAAACGGCAGGGAAATATACATATATATTTAAATTGGGCAGTGCCTTCAGCACTCAATCTTTGGTGCTGTGTTTCTGCTGCATAGCTGGGATCGCATTTTCAGCCCTGTAATTTATTTTGTCTGAACAATGCCATCGGAGATCAACTGTCTTGCAATACATCATGAATTACATGGTATAACATTCCTGTCATTCTAAAATAATGGCACAGATTTTGCTGCAGCAGGGCATCTAACGGCGTCTGCCATTAATTAGATTTGCCCTTGCACAGTTGGGTTTTTAATTTTTTGCGTGACAAGTTGCTGAAAGTGCGAGCTGCTAATGTTGCAACGAGGGAAACTGGGCATCTGGGACCTGAGTGAACAGGGAAAGCAACTGTGTATCTCCTTAACCAAGCAGATTGAAGGATTGTGAAATAAACAGTGCAAGGACTGAGAAAGAAGTGTAAGTTAGAGTGGGTGAATTCAATGAGGGAAAGAAAGATTGGATTAAGATAGAAAGAAAAAAGAAACAGAAAAGAAAAATAAAAAAAAATAATTTTAACATTTTCAAAATCTCCAACACGAGTTTTCAAGGTGAGTGAGTTAATCTTCAAATGGCATATCCGACCAACTACAACAGCAGCCACATCCACTGCTCAATTCACTACACTCCCATTACCCACCTACCAACAATCTCTATCAATCAGTGCTCAACCCTTCAATTCATATGCTTTACCTCACCCTCACACACTTAGCACTGTTGCAAGCAACACACCCACAGCTCACAGTTCACACACACTATTCAATTATGACAGCCACATACCCAAACATATTGCAGGACACTCGCTGACACACTTTCATCTTTCTTGCAGGAGGCAGCATCAAAGAACTGGAGTAGGACAAGTGCACCTGCATGGTTTAACTCCCATGGAGGAGACAGTGCTGGCCATTATGGGAAGGGATATCACTGAGGCTGTGGCCACTGGCGGGGCTGGAGGGATTGATGATGAGGGTATCTGCATACCTAATCCTCCTTCTCGCTTCCCACTACTCCCTCATTCCACAATCTCTTCTGTCTCACACGCTTCAGATGGTGTAAGCATACACTTCCTACTTTCTCCTATCTTCTCACCACAACCCAACCCTTGTCCCTTTTTCATTTTAGATACCCAAGAACTGGAACATTCCCAGTCAGATAAGGAAGAGGAAGAAGACAGTGAAGATGAAGAGCCACCGTCACTTGATCTTACACTCGCAGCCACCAACTGTGAGACTGACACTGCACGTATTTTAGAGGCTAGGATAGAGAAGGGACCTGCATGTCATGAGACACTGGGCATAAGTGCACTGGAGCCAGAGTGGGGGGAAAACATAGCGAAGGTGCCAGCTCGTTGAAGGACGAGGTTGCACCCTAGATCTGCTGCAGAGGTGTCAGATGAGGACTTCGATGGCCCAGGCTACAGAATAATGCTGATGGGTGTACATAACCAAATGCTTGGTGAACTGGAAAGCCTGCCAGGAAGCTTGCACACAAAGTCAAGGGGCACAGAGGAGTCCAGCACCAACTTGGCTGTAGAGTTTCGCAATTATCGCGATTCTAATAATGTGAGAGAAGCAGGTTCAATTGTACATTTTTATTGAACGAAAGGCTGCTTTTAAATAAAAGGGTACAGCAGCCTGTAAAATGGCCGCCGAGCATCGTGGCAGACGTTTCCAGAACACAGTGGGCAGACAAGATGGCGCTGAATATACATTCATTATAAGACCATACTCAGTACAGATTGGGAAGGCAGGATGCAACCCATTTGCGTTTTGGACAAAAACAATGATATAAGTGCTTGAATTGTTTCATATGCACGATGAGAATCATTGCACTGGACAATCGGGGGCCCATCCAGACACATCAATACACAAATACCCCCCCCCAGCTCAACAATGAGAGAGACAGTGACGGGTGATTGGGCCAGTTTTCAGGTAATCCCGAAACGAGTTGAGGAGACAAGTATACACATCCTGCCTAGCTCAACAATGAAGAAGACATTAACGGATAGTTGGCCAGTTTCGGGTGATCCCGAAACTAGTTAAGAAGACAATTACCCCATACCGGGAACATTGGGCGCCAAAATTAAACAAAAAACAGCATCTTGATTTGAGCGGGAGATAAGGCCCGGCCAAACAGTATAACTATAGAGGACAAACGTTCATCAGGAGTTACGGATTAGTCAGATTGGAAGAGTTACGGAGATTGGAAGAGTCTTGGTCTTGCAGTCTTGTGCGTGTCCTGCCCGCAGTGCTGTGCTGGTCCGGTGTTCGAGTGTTGGGTGGAGTTCGGGTTCGAGTTCGTTGTTCGTGGTCCATGTCGGCCAGAAACGGAACCTCAGAACGAGCCACCTCGACACGGCAGGCAATAGGGTACACCATCCCGATCGTCGGTAAACGGTGACCGGATCCATCGGGGCAACGCAGCGGTGTGTTCCCGAGCGACCAGCCGCCAGTAGCGAAGAAGACAAGAATCTCAGCCGAGCGAGGCCCGAGTGACGAGAAGAAATTCCACGTGGGAGACGCCACGGTCAGTAAAACCCCGACCGCGCCCGAAGATAAACGACGAAGTAGGTTCAAATCCACCTTTTGAATCCTACCGAAGATTTCATGACATCAGGAAAGACAGGCTTATCTTCTGGTTATTTGAGCGGGTAGCCTGGGCCATCGGGGCTGTCTCAAGTGGGTCCATCGTGGCAGCGAGTGTAAACAAGTCGAGCTCAGAAGCCTTTACAGCCACGTGACAGCCAGGCGCTGCAGCGAAAAGCTGCGAACCTCATTTTAAATTCCGGAGTAACCCGAGTGGTGAGCATGTTTCCCGACCCTACAAATCCAGACGTAGTTTAGGTATTGTAAGGGAGGGTGGTTCCTAAGGTTAATGTGTAATGTGTTCCCCCTTTTACGATGTGTCGTGTGTTCCCCATTGGTATTGACCAAGTTTTATAGACGTGTGTATACTTGTAATTTCTTTGATCTGCGCATATGACATGTATTTCATTATTTTGGACACCGTACAATAAAGGCATTCATTTCGTGCTATTCAACCAGGTCTATTTGAGTCTTTCTCTGCATTACTGCTCCTTTGCATCTAAGTCCAGGTGTCAGAACCGTAAGGACGAGTGGGTCGAACCACTCACAGGTGATTATTGCAAAAGTCTGGCCGGAGACCAGAGCAAGCAATAGCACAGGCAACGAATGCCTCACCTCGCCGCCCCCTTACATTGGCACAGGGCTGTGTGCAGAGCTTGGAGCCCATCCTTTCCAACATTGAACGGGTGGTCACCTCCATCAGCAAACCTGTGGAACCCACCATGATACAGCATCTGATGGCCGATGTCAGAGCTTGCATTGCAGCACAAACAGCTTCTACTGTTCAAAGGGGCTTCCAGGACCTCACAGCAGTCCATCAATCTGTTCTGCAACAGATCATTAGGATTGCTGAGGCGCCGCTCCAGGAGAGTGGCAGTGGCTCCATGGAGCACAAACCTGCTGTTCTCACTCAGGATGACAGCATTCCTGCTCCAACCCACACCACTCCACCAGTGCCTAGCTGTTGCATGTCAGCCAGCCAGCCCAGACTGCTGCCGCCCATACCGAGATGGTGGAGTCTGAAGCTGGGCCCTGTAGGCCCAGAGCTGCTCGAGGTTACCCTCCAAGGCTATCTGCAGTCTTCTCAATTGAAGGTCAGCTGCCTTCCACCAACCATGCTGCAGCCACTGGGGAAGCACCTCATAGGTGCACTAGGCCAGGCAAAGGCGCATGGAAGACAGGCAGTAAGGGAAGGCACTCGGGTTATTAGTTTATTTTGTATGCATTATGTAATGATTGAATTTATAAAATTAGATTGGAATGTGTATTTTCTGGTGGTTTTTATTTTTGTGTTGTCAGAAAGAGGATAAAGTGATGGTCAGTGATAAAGGAAAGGTAAGGAACGTGGGACTGTTGGTGAATGGGGAGATGTGGTTGAGGTTACTGTTATCGCTCATGAATTATTTGATGATGTAGAGCCCGGCATGAAAGGGGCTTTCCACATTGTACCCTCCCTTCCTCTTCGTGTTCCTCCACTTCCTGTTACACTTCTTCCTCCTCCTCATCCTCCTCCTCCTCATGATCCTGCTCCTCAGCTTCTCACCTGGTGGGCTTTCCCCTCATAATGGCGAGGTTGTGCAGCATGCAGCACACCACTAGAAATCTTGATACCCGCTCAGCTAAGTACTGCAGGGTTCCTTCAGAGCGGCCCAGGCAGTGGAAACATTGCTTGAGGATGCTGATGATGTGCTCTATAATGTTCCTTGTGGCAGCATGGCTCTCATTGTAGGTGTGCTGTGTACATATGCGTGGGTTCCAGACTGGAGTCATGAGCCATGTCATGAGTGGATAATACTTGTTGCCCAGTAGCCAGCCTTTGACTTGCCATGGTGGTCAAATACAGATGTCACAGAGGATATCTGCAGAATGATGAAATTGTGACTGATGCCAGGATAACGGGCATTCACCTGCATGATGCGCTGCCTGTGGTCGCACGCCAGCTGCACGTTGAGGGAGTGAAATCCCTTTCGGTTCATGAAAAGGGCCGAGTTTACATGAGGCAAGACAATATGCATTTTGTCAATGGCACCCTGCACCATGGTGAAGCCTACAATCCTTGCAAGCCCTCATGGTTGCTCCGCCTGCTTGTCTCTGGCAAGAGGGAATGAGATTAAACGGTTCCTCGTTGTAAAGAGAGCCTCAGTGACATCCCTTATGCAGCAGTGTTCTGAAAACTGCGAGATGTTGCTTATATCTCCAGCAGAAACCTGGAAGGAGCCAGACGCATAAAACAAGAGGCGCAAATTTTTCTCGCCCTTGGTGCCTACGTTAATATGAAAATGAAGCTCTCGCCTGCTTCCAGATGACAAATACCCACCCAAGGCCCAGCAGGGAAATCCATGAGTGTGAAAGGAATGGCTTGGGCATTGTAGGAATATTCTATTATGCCCCATCTGTCCCTGTTTTTGGAGTAATAGAGACAAACATCAGCACCATATTTATATATTTTGGATCTGTCAATGTCCACAGCCTAAGTGAGAGAAAAATGAGAAGTCGCACAACACCAGGTTATAGTCCAACAGATTTATTTAATTTTACAAGCTTTCGGAGCTGTTCGCTCCTTCTTCAGGTAAGGTAGCTGTGAGAGAATCTCCCAGAATTCACAATATAAACACAGAAAAAATCTATTCAAATATTTCCCTACATCAAAGACACACTAAGAGCATAGCCAAGACAATGAGATGTGTCCCAGGGGGTCCAACGTGTCAAAACACCTGCTGGCTGCATATCCTCTCCATTTGTGTTTTTAAAACAAAACCTGGAAAGACTGGCCATGATGTCAAGTCACGTTCTGTATCGTGACATGAACCCGATATCGCGATTGAGGCCATCCTCATGAGTGCGGAACTTGGCTATCAGTTTCTGCTCTATGATTTTGCGCTGTCGTGTATCCCGAAGGCCGCCTTGGAGAACGCTTACCCGCAGATCCGAGGCTGAATGCCCCTGACTGCTGAAGTGTTCCCCGACTGGGAGGCTACCCTCCTGCCTGCCGATTGTTGCGCGGTGTCCGTTCATACGTTGACTCAGTGTCTGCATGGTCTCGCCGATGTACCATGCTCTGGAGCATCCTTTACTGCAACGTATCAGGTAGACAACGTTGGCCGAGTCACATGAGTATGTACCATGTACCTGGTGGGTAGTGTCCTCACGTGTGATGATGGTATCTGTGTCCATGATTTGGCATGTCTTACAGAGGTTGCCGTGGCAGGGTTGTGTGGTGTCGTGGTTGCTGTTCTCCTGAAAGATGGGTAATCTGCTGCGAACGATGGTACACAAAGTGTGTCTTTGATGTAGGGAAAGATTTGAATAGATTTTTTCTGTGTTTATATTGTGAATTCTGGGAGATTCTCTCACAGCTACCTTACCTGAAGAAGGAGCGAACAGCTCCGAAAGCTTGTAAAATTAAATAAATCTGTTGGACTATAACCTGGTGTTGTGCGACTTCTCATTTTTGTCCACCCCAGTCCAACGCCGGCATCTCCACATCATAAGTGAGAGAAGGCAGAGTGTGTGGAGTCTAGTGGTATACATGTGTCCTCCAATTTCCCAGTATTTTAGTAGATTGGAATTGTGTCATCTTATGGTCGGTATACATCTGTCCAATTTGTAGAATTCGCAATTATCGCGATTTCATTTTAATGAGGAGAAAACACAAAGTTTCGTTCAAAACAGCTTTTATTTCAGCGGAATGCTGTCAGGTTTAAATTGGACACAAGCAGCCTGTAAAATGGCCGCCGCACCTCGGGACAGAACATTCTAGACTTTTCAACAGGCAGACAAGATGGCGTTCCAATAAACATTCTTGCAAGATCGATAACGATTCAGCACAGTGAAGACAATACACAGGACATTATGGGTTTACAGTATAAACATCGATACTGGAATCGGTCTCCCAGGTACAAAGGAAAGCCATCAAGGGCCCATCCAAAGGACATTAATATGTAAACTCCCAACGGCTCTACGATGAGAGAGCCGTTAGCAGGTAGTTATACAGGACACTTGGAAGCCCCAAACCCCTCCAGGGGGAACACCGACCGATTTAACAATGGGAGAAATATTAACAGGTACTCAAACATTCAGGAGTAGCCCCGAAACCCATTAAGGACAGAGATCACCCATACAGGACATTTTGGGCGCCAAACCTTAAACAAAAGAATGGACATTGTAGTTGGGCGGGAAACGGAAGAACTGTGCACTATAATTGCAGGCCCCAAACCGTCCATTCTCTCTCTGGCCTCTTGCTCTTGCTCTTGCCTCGTGTTCTTGACTCTTGCCGCTTGTTGCTGTTATTATCGTGGCTGCTCCTGTGTAAAAGACTGTTGCAAAGACCTATGTTGGTAGCTGGCAGCGGAACCGAAGGCCCGGGATGAGATGAGATGAGATGAGATGAGAGGAGAAGAGAAGAAGACCTTATCCATCGCCACGGTCAGTAGATCCCGACCGCGCCTGTAGGTCGATCAGCCAAGTCTTCTCGACAGGAAGTTTTCTTCTTTAACAAGACATATTGCATCAATGATAACTGGACTGTGCAAACACATCGTATCAGTGATATTGACAACGGTGCTCCACGATTAAACTTTGAAGCCCACCAACAGAGGTCTTCACTACAGCGGACGGTCCAGCCGACTGACCGAGCAGCAGAAGCAGTAAACAAGTGGGACCAGGAGATCTCCTGACCAACACGTGGGTGCTGCGGTGAAAAACATCCGATCAGCTATTCGGGATTTCTCCGAGTTATTACGAGTGGTGAGCATGAGTCTCGGGATCCTACGAAGCTAGTTTAGGACAGACATTGATAGGGGAGGGTTTAAAGTTTAAGGATATTTGTAATGTGTGCCCTATTTACGTTGTGTTGGTCGTTCCTCGTTTCCCTAAGAGTGATTATAACTGTTTGTAAGATTGTACTGTCATTAATCTGTGCATATGACATGTATTTCATAATTTTAAGTATCATGCAATAAAGATTTTCCATTTCGTACCGTTCAAACCAAGTCTACATGAGTTTTATCTCCATTACTGCTCTCGCATCTAAGTCCAGTGTCTAGAACCGTAAGGGAGAGTGATTCGAACCACTCACAGGGGTGTCTAGTGTTCCCAGACTGGCTGGAGACCAGGCCTAGACCCGCACTGACATACAGGCTGCACAGAGCCGCGTGAATCTCACAGGCTACGAGACACGCAGGGTCAGGAGAGCATCCCTTACAGAAAATGGCGACCGCGGCAGGACACTGGCAGCGAGAGGGTAGTGTGTTAGATTTTGGAATGACTGTACGAAATGTGATGCAGGAAAAGATAGCGGATTACGTATTTGGAAAGGTTAATCTAACGAAAAAGTGGATAAGCGAATTGTTAGCGGATAAGAGCCCACTAGAGGCAGCTGAAAGGTGGACGGATAGTAAGGAGCATAAAAAGGCAGTTGAGAAAGCAGTCTGGCTTATGTGCTACAAAAGGCAGGTTCAGATTTCAAACCAGACCAATACAGCGCTAACCGCTCGAATCAAGCAGTTAGAGGAGGAAATGGAGGAGAAGGTTTCTGGAGGGGAGGCGCTCATTAAGAGTTTAAATGAGTTACGCCAGGAAAGCCAGGAAGTCTCCAGTTACCTTAAAACAAGGGTAGAGTATCTCGAGTGCCAGATCACTGAAGCAAAATTAAACGAGAGTAGGATGAAGGAAAGATGTAACCGTCAAGCTGCCCAGATAAGAACTCAAGAAGAGAGCTTAATGGGGGTTAGGTCGGCGTATAAGTTGGCCCTTGAGGATAAGTTTCAGGGAGCCGACCATAGCGCCTGCGAAAAAGAGATAGAGAGCCTCAAAAAGGCCGTGAATAATGCGAACGGCATGGTGTGCCTTATTAATCCGTCGGCACGCCAGCCGCTAGTAAATGAGAGATTTAGAAATTCCCCACCAAGTAAAGCAGAAGAAGTAGTAGCCAGTGCGCCCTCCGCGCCACCCAGCTATTCAGAAACCTGGGTTAGGGAGGAAGCAACGGAAGAAGCAAAAGAGCCCGTTGAAAAGGAGGTAGAAAAGGGATCGTTGTATCCAGTAACGGGGATTAAAAGGGGCCCAAGCAGAAACGGTGGGGAAGAACCGGGGGATCTCCTCGGACAGCTGGTGTTGCCTCACAGTTCACATCAGCTGAGGGCCATGATAAACCACGTAAGGAAGCTGACCGAGATAGACGACCCTTCCGTACATTTCAGGGAAGTTGAGCAAGCCGCAGCCATCAACGGCTGCGATGATGGGGAGACAGCAAAAATGCTGCTGTTCTCATTAGATAGCTCGGTCCTTCAGTGTCTCTCAGGCGATAGCAAGAGGGGTAATAAAAGTTATGAGGAATTGAAAAATGAGGTCCTAGAAGTAGTGGGAGCGAACGACGGAGGTCCGTTTGCTAGAGTGGGACAGACAGTGCAGATGGAGGGAGAACCCCCGAAGGTTTTTGCCGACAGGCTGTGGCCAGTATATGAGCGCAGCTGTCTAGGTGCGCCCGAGCGCGAAGATGTGGAAGGCGCCGCTTTAATTCATTGGCTTAGGTGCATAATAGCCAACAGTTTACCAGCCGTTAGAGAGCAGGCAAAAGCCTGGTTCGATCCCAATGACCTCAACCTTACGGAAGAGTCGGTCTTGAATCGACTCACGTTGGGTTACCGTAACATAAGGGGTATGACGACACGTCCCTTTAAGGGAAGAGTACATGAGGTACGACCCGCAGCCCCGACTCAAAGAGAGTGGCATCAGGAGGGTAATCGCGCCCCACAGGCAAGTAATGCCTGTTACGGGTGTGGGAAGACAGGGCACTGGCGCAAGCACTGCAGGAACCCTTGGAAGGATTCCAAGGATAAAAATCCCGCGGTCCGAGCCCAGACGCCTGTCCCGCCTAAGGAAGCAAAGGCACCCACCTCTCCCGAAGACCTCGAAGCAGTGTTAGGAGTCATGCGCAAGATGGTTTTGAATGCGCGTGGACAAGTGGCGGTCGCAACCGGCCCCGTAGGTGCCGCAGGACCGTCTAATAGTGCCCCATGACTAGAACCGGCGCAGCCTGCCTACCTGTGTCCTTTTAAAAGACACGCACAGGAGGGGGTCTGCGGTGAGGAGGCCAGGTTAAAAGAGCAGGCCTTGCGGGAGGAGAACGCCCGCTTAATAGGGAAAATAGATGGGCTGGAAGGGCAGCTTAGAGAGCAGACCCTGCGGGAGGAGAACGCCCGATCAATGGGAAAGTTAGACGTGCTCAGGCTAGAAGCGCAGCTTAGTGAGATAAAAGCAGCCTACAGGGTAGCCAGGAGCAGGGAGTATGAGGATTTGAAACAGGATAGAAATCTGCAGCCTCCAGCAGGTGAGATTTCACAGAAACAAGCAGGGGCGGTGGCCTGTCTTAAGGGAGGGGCCAGACCTGCGAGTGGGGAAACACAGCCCCAGGTAGGACCACAAGGCACACAGGCAGGCGTGGCAGCTTGCATCAGGGGAAGGGACATCCCGGACGATCATGCAGCGTTTTTCTGGAGTTGGGGGTTAGATGACGAAGAACCCAGGGCACCCTGGTCAGATGAGGATAGTGCAGATGAGCATAGTGATGATGACGGGTGGTTTCTGAGGAACGGTCTGGGAGGATTGGGGCCGCTAGGTAGAGATCCATACGGGGTGGACACACAAGCTGCAGGTCCCGACAGCAGGAGGAAGGAGCTAGAGGAGGCCGGGCCAGCCGCTATGTGGTTCCCAGAGGTGTGGCCGCCCGCTTTGAACGTCCAGTCCTCAGGGGAGGCAGAGTTCGCGAGTGAAGGGCCGCCTGCTGGGCCGAGCAGGGCGGGGCCCCGAACTGCCAGCCCCGAGGTTAGGGAGGCGGAGTCAGCGGAGGCGGGGCTGGCGCCTGTGATGGAACCCCAGGTCATCCCGTTGAAGGTCTCGGGACCCGGTCCGTCCGTCACGGAGCCCCCGCCCATAGCAATTCCCCGTAGGTCAAGCAGAGTACCCCAGCCCAGGAAGATGTGGTCAGGTCCCCAGGCTGCCCCAGGGCGTAAGTTTCAGGTTAAGATAACCCGGGTAGAGACAGGCCACATCGAAGCAGTAACAGGCTGCGGCAGATCAGAGGAAAGGGTCAGCGCAGCAACAGGCTGCGGCAGATCAGAGGGAAGGGTCAGTGCCCTCCCACCGTCGGGAAGAGCTCGCAGCAGCCTTCTCAGGATTTAAAGGGGCCGCCCTGAGAACGGGCGGCATTGTAAAGTTATTAGTTTAAGGTTTTAAGTAGTTTTAATAAGGTTAAGTTTGTAGTGTTTTTAACAGATGACGACATAATGATGGGAGTTTTAAGGCTAGGTTTAGAGGAAGTCTATTTAGCAAACGTTGAAGTTTACGTGAGGCGAGGTCAGGGGACCCGCTCACCCTTCACAAAAGCCAGAGACTTTTTGCGAGGCTGGCTACCTCATTCTATCTGATCACAGGAACCAAGGAAGGATGGAACGACTTCTAGTTTTGCTCGTGGCAATCGGATGTGGATTGGCCTATCGGGGCCTCACCAAGGATGTCGTGGTGTTTGGATGTTCCGGGGACACGGCCCCCATCGCGGTGGATGGGACCGGAAGACGGAAGGCAGAAGGGACCAGCACCTATTTCCACAAGGGAAGGTGGCCAGGATGGCTGGGAACGAACTCAACGGAGTATTCCAGCACATCGGGGTTCGCCTATAAAGAGACTTCTTTAATGTGCCCCAAAGTACGGATCATCGCACCCAGGATCAGCGTCACCGTCGGCAAACGGATTTGTTTGACCTGCAGTGGGAATGTCCCATTGAGCCGATGGTGGTGGCTGCGAAAGCTGAGCAAAACTATGAGGAACTCTTCGGTTGAGTGGGAGCGACTGGGTAATAATACCCATCGGACAATTACGGGGACAGATGGACAAGTGAAAGTCTGTTGGGACAAATGGTGGGAACCGGATGAGGGGATTTATGTTTGTATGTGGGGGTCAAAGTACGTTTGCCCCAAAGGCATCTCCATATTCTTTATTAACCAGTGGCAGGATAACGGACAGGGGATGAGGTGGGATGCGAGCACCAGGGGGTGCGGAGCCCCATACTCTCCGATCCCAGTAAATGCCACTGAGCTCATTACGCGCCCACGCAAAGCCCCGCCCACGATTCCGGTAGTTCTAACTGAGGAAGAAGGGTGCCCTAAAACTAGTAAGGGACCCGGGAACGGTTTGGTACTGGTCCCCACAGACCAGATACTATTTCAGGGAGTGCATTACGCGGTGGCCTCGGTGATTTTAAATCTCACTGAGGTACGGTTACCAGAGTGGTGCCCCAAAAAGACGGAACAGTTGTACCAGGTCCTGTTGACCAAGATGTTCAGGCAATTTTACGAGTTTGATTTTGCAGAAATTGATAAGACAAGTTTATACACCGCACCGCAGGAAGTTTTGGACCAAGTAGGGAGGCAAAGAAGGGGTTTGGTGAACGATGCGTTCACTGCTTTTAATACAGGGACATCTGTGGTCAACGCTCTAGACAGTGTGGAGCTGCAGACCCAGATTAATGGTTTAAAAACACAGTTAAAGGATATTCTTACAGATGAGAATAAAGTGGTAGGGTCGGGTCTGCACGAGGACCAAGCCATGACACTACACTTAAAGGAAATCATAGCAGAGCTGGAGAAACATGCGCGTACGGTAAATGCCCTGATTAGGGAAGATCGGAATGCATCCGATCAGGCTGCGCAGAACGAGGTGTGCGTGCTTTACGGGGCGTGGTTACTGGGCGAGGGCCGCAGTAATTTGGAGGATTTAAAACAAGGTTTGGTCCCGTCCTGGATAAGTAACAAACACCTGCGGGCGCTCCACCCTTTTCAGAATGCATTAAGTCCGTGCCAGCTCAGGCTAGCTTCAGAAGCTTACCCAGTCCCCGTGGACTGCGGACGTTCAAACCATACTATTATGGGAATAGTATTACGCATGCCGGTTTTGGGCAACACAGCAAAGCCCGCCCCGGTGTATCGGGTAGAGAACATTGGTGTCATTCAGGGGGGAGCCCACATTCGTTATGCAGCGGTTCCACCTTACGTCATCCGCTGGGAGCAAACGATGACAGGTACAGATCTCTCTGGTTGTCGTGGCAGGGGAGCACACATAATACTGTGCCCCCAGCACTTGAATGCCTTTTTAACACCACAGTGCGGGTTCAGAACGGCTGGCGCCAAGTCCATGAATTGCACCATGGAGGCAATGGCACAAGATCATGTGCCTCCGCAGGTAGCATACATCGGGGGTGGAACATACTGTGTTACCACTGCAGCGCAACACTACCAGCATGGAAACCGTAGCCGGTGTCCGGTGAGTGACAGCAGTTTCTGTTTTAAACCCAGGGCTGAAGTTCAAGTAGCACAACAGCGAATTATCCCAATCCCTGAACCATCCACTGTTCATCTCACAGTAAAAGAGAATTTTACCGACTTGCAGCGATTTGTCACACATTTTGGGTACCTCATTCCCCCTCTCCCCGAGCATTTAACCAAACTTCTGAAAGCCGTCGCGGTGTCACAAAAGCATTTCTATACATTAGAACAGAAAACCGTCGAGATAGGTACAGACATTTTGGACATAGTGGTTCCACCGTGGTGGAATCTGTTCACGAATATTGAAGTGCCCTCATGGGTCAGAATAGCCTCCCACATTTTAGTCGTCTGTCAAGTGTTTATTGTAGTATACCTTTTGTTCATACATTGTAAAAGAGACAAGCGCCTCACCAAGCATGAGAACACGGGAGAGTGGCGAGAACGTTACGTGCGCGTGCACGATGAGAGCGCAGTGTAATGGGAAAATGGCGTCACTCCCGCTCGCCACGTGCGCCGCGGAAGTTTGTACTCATTGTAAATACGTTGGAAACTCGACATGTTTAAGAGTTGGGATTTGTTTATTTTGGTGATGGTGTTGATTGTTTGGTTTTTGGGTTTTGTTTTTCCTTCCCTTGAATAAAAGACAAATATACAGGTGATGCGTGAGGTATCGGCCTGGTTACGCCGGGAAGGAAAACAAGTGGTGTAAGTTTAAGGGCAAATGATGCCTATGGTGATATAAAGTGTAATTTTTCTTGGGAAATGAGGACGACACAGAGACCCTAGTGAAGTTAAAATTTATGGGATTAATTTACTGGATTCGGAGTGAAATCGAGATAAGATTGCTCACCACTGAGATTTTTGATACGATAAGCGGAGTTATTCGCATCAACAGGAGGGACTGTAGAATTCGCAATTATCGCGATTTCATTTTAATGAGGAGAAAACACAAAGTTTCGTTCAAAACAGCTTTTATTTCAGCGGAATGCTGTCAGGTTTAAATTGGACACAAGCAGCCTGTAAAATGGCCGCCGCACCTCGGGACAGAACATTCTAGACTTTTCAACAGGCAGACAAGATGGCGTTCCAATAAACATTCTTGCAAGATCGATAACGATTCAGCACAGTGAAGACAATACACAGGACATTATGGGTTTACAGTATAAACATCGATACTGGAATCGGTCTCCCAGGTACAAAGGAAAGCCATCAAGGGCCCATCCAAAGGACATTAATATGTAAACTCCCAACGGCTCTACGATGAGAGAGCCGTTAGCAGGTAGTTATACAGGACACTTGGAAGCCCCAAACCCCTCCAGGGGGAACACCGACCGATTTAACAATGGGAGAAATATTAACAGGTACTCAAACATTCAGGAGTAGCCCCGAAACCCATTAAGGACAGAGATCACCCATACAGGACATTTTGGGCGCCAAACCTTAAACAAAAGAATGGACATTGTAGTTGGGCGGGAAACGGAAGAACTGTGCACTATAATTGCAGGCCCCAAACCGTCCATTCTCTCTCTGGCCTCTTGCTCTTGCTCTTGCCTCGTGTTCTTGACTCTTGCCGCTTGTTGCTGTTATTATCGTGGCTGCTCCTGTGTAAAAGACTGTTGCAAAGACCTATGTTGGTAGCTGGCAGCGGAACCGAAGGCCCGGGATGAGATGAGATGAGATGAGATGAGAGGAGAAGAGAAGAAGACCTTATCCATCGCCACGGTCAGTAGATCCCGACCGCGCCTGTAGGTCGATCAGCCAAGTCTTCTCGACAGGAAGTTTTCTTCTTTAACAAGACATATTGCATCAATGATAACTGGACTGTGCAAACACATCGTATCAGTGATATTGACAACGGTGCTCCACGATTAAACTTTGAAGCCCACCAACAGAGGTCTTCACTACAGCGGACGGTCCAGCCGACTGACCGAGCAGCAGAAGCAGTAAACAAGTGGGACCAGGAGATCTCCTGACCAACACGTGGGTGCTGCGGTGAAAAACATCCGATCAGCTATTCGGGATTTCTCCGAGTTATTACGAGTGGTGAGCATGAGTCTCGGGATCCTACGAAGCTAGTTTAGGACAGACATTGATAGGGGAGGGTTTAAAGTTTAAGGATATTTGTAATGTGTGCCCTATTTACGTTGTGTTGGTCGTTCCTCGTTTCCCTAAGAGTGATTATAACTGTTTGTAAGATTGTACTGTCATTAATCTGTGCATATGACATGTATTTCATAATTTTAAGTATCATGCAATAAAGATTTTCCATTTCGTACCGTTCAAACCAAGTCTACATGAGTTTTATCTCCATTACTGCTCTCGCATCTAAGTCCAGTGTCTAGAACCGTAAGGGAGAGTGATTCGAACCACTCACAGGGGTGTCTAGTGTTCCCAGACTGGCTGGAGACCAGGCCTAGACCCGCACTGACATACAGGCTGCACAGAGCCGCGTGAATCTCACAGGCTACGAGACACGCAGGGTCAGGAGAGCATCCCTTACAAATTCTTACTTTTAAAAAATAGTTCTATTTATGTAGTTTGAAATTACAATAATGGCAATATTTACACATGCTATAATATACAATGGTTTCATCCATGCAAATATCATTTGTTAAGAATTTAACTTAGTTACTTTGACAGAAGGACAGAAGTGAGAAAGGATTTTAGCTTGGAAGAGCAGGAAGTAGAATCAGTATGGGTGGAGATAAGAAATAACAATGTACATTCCATTGAGAAATAATAAATCCATGGGAAAAGTGATCCATCTGTGGCTAATTAAAGAGGTTAAGGATCGTATTAGATTAAATGAAGAGGCTTTTGGCACAGCCAAGAAGATTAGTAAGCCTGAGGATTGGGAGAGTTTTAGAAACCAACAAAGGATGACCAAAAAAAGATAAAGAGGGAGAAAATAGAATATGAGTGTAAACTAGCAAGAAATATAAAAACAGATCGTAAGATCTTCTAAAAGTATGTAAAAAGGACGAGAGTAGTGAAATTAAATGTAGGCCCCTTAGAGGCTAAGACAGGAGAAATTATAATGGGGAATAAGGAAATGGCAGACACGTTAAACAAATATTTTGTATCTGTCTTCACAGTAGAAGACACAACACATACCAGAAATAATGGGGAGCTAAGGGTCTAATGAGAGTGAGGAACTTAAAGTAATTAATATTAGTAAAGAAAAAGTACTAGAGAAATTAATGGGACTAAAAATCAACAAATCCTCTGGACCCAATGGCCTACATACTAGGGTTCTAAAAGAGTTGGCTACAGAGATAGTGGATGCATTGGTTGTGATCTTCCAGAATTCCCTAGATTCTGGAACACTCCCAGTTGATCGAAAGGTAGCAAATGTAACACTGCTAATCAAGAAAGGAGGGAGAGAGAAAATAGGGAACTACAGGCCAGTTAGCCTGACATCAGTCATCGGGAAAATGCTGGAATCCATCATTAAGGAACTAATAACAGGACACTTAGAAAATCGTAATAGGATTAGAAAAACATAGAAACATAGAAAAATAGTAGCAGGAGTAGGCCTTTCGGCCCTTCGAGCCTGCTCCGCCATTCAATATGATCATAGCTGATCTTCTATCTCAATACCATATTCCCGCTCTCTTCCCCATACCCCTTGATGCCTTTTGTGTCTAGAAATCCATCTATCTCCTTCTTAAATATATTCAGTGACTTGGCCTCCACAGCCTTCTGCGGTAGAGAATTCCACAGGTTCACCACCCTCTGAGTGAAGAAATTTCTCCTCATCTCAGTCCTAAATGTCCTACCCCATATCCTGAGACTGTGACCCCTCGTTCTAGGCCCCCAAGCCAGGGGAAACATCCTCCCTGAATCCAGTCTGTCTAGCCCTGTCAGAATTTTATACGTTTCAATGAGATCCTCTCTCATTCTTCTAAACTCTAGTGAATACAGGCCTAGTCGACTCAATCTCTCCTCATACAACAGTCCTGCCATCCCAGGAATCAGTCTGGTGAACCTTCGCTGCACTTCCTCGATGGCAAGTATATCCTTTCTTACGTAAGGAGACCAAAACTGCACACAGTACTCCAGGTGTGGTCTCACCAAGGCGCTGTATAACTGTAGTAAGACATCCTTGCTCCTGTACTCAAATCCTCTTGCAATGAAGGCCAACATACCATTTGCCTTCCTAAGTGCTTGCTGCACCTGCATGTTTGCTTTTAGTGACTGGTGCACAATGACACCCAGGTCCCTTTGTACATCAACATTTCCCAATCTATCACCATTTAAATAATACTTTGCCTTTCTGTTTTTCCTACCGAAGTGGATAACTTCACATTTATCCACATTATATTGCATCTGCCATGTATTTGCCCACTCGCTCAACTTGTCTACATCACCTTGAAGCCTCTTTGCATCCTCTTCACAACTCACAATCTCACCAATTTCGTATCGTCAGCAAACTTGGAAATAATACATTTGGTTCCCTCATCCAAATCATTGATACATATTGTGAATAGCTGGGGCCCAAGCACTGATCCCTGCGGTACCTCACTAGTCACCACCTGCCACCCCGAAAAAGATCCATTTAGGCAGAGTCAACATGGTTTTATGAATTGGAAATTGTGTTTAACTCGTTAATTAGAGTTTTCTGAGGATGTAACGAGCAGGGTAGATCAAGGGGAACCAGTGAATGTAGTACATCTGGATTTTCAAAAGGCATTTGATAAGGTGCCACATGAAAGGTTGTTGCATAGAAGCATAGAAGATAGGAGCAGGAGTAGGCCATTCGGCCCCTCGAGCCTGCTCCGCCATTTATTGAGATCATGGCTGATCATCCAAATTCAGTACCCTGTCCCTGCTTTCTCCCCATATCCCTTGATCCCATTAGCCTTAAGAAATATATTTATCTCCTTCTTGAATATATTTAATGAATTGGCCTCAACTGCCTTCTGTGGTAGAGAATTCCACTGGTTCACCACTCTCTGGGTGAAGAAATTCCTCCTCATCTCAGTCCTAAATGGCTTACCCCTTATCCTTAGACTGTGACCTCTGGTTCTGGACTCCCCCACCATCGGGAACATCCTTCCTGCATCTAGTCTATGTAGTTCTGTTAGAATTTTATAAGTTTCAATGAGATCCCCTCTCATTCTTCGAAACTCTAGCGAATATAAGCCTAATCGACCCAATCTCTCTTCATACATCATTCCTGCCATCCCAGGTATAAGTCTGGTAAATCTTCGCTGCACTCCCTCCATGGCATCCTTCCTCAGATAAGGCGACCAAAACTGCACACAATACTCAAGGTGTGGTCTCACCAAGGCCTTGTACAACTGCAGCAAGACATCCTTGCTCCTGTACTCGAATCCTCTCGCTATGAAGGCCAACATACCATTTGCCTTCTTAACCGCCTGCTGCACCTGCATGATTACCTTCAGCGACTGGTACACAAGGACTCCCAGATCTCGTTGCACTTCCCCTTTTCCCAATTTATTGCGATTCAGATAGTAATCTGTCTTCCTGTTTTTGCCACCAAAGTGGATAACCTCGCATTTATCCACATTATACTGCATCTGCCATGCATCTGCCCAATCACCCAACCTGTCCAAATCATACTGGAGTTTCTCTGCATCCTCCTCACAGCACACACGCCCACCCAGCTTTGTGTCGTCTGCAAACTTAGAGATATTACATCTAGTTCCCTTGTCTAGATCATTTATATATATTGTGAATAGCTGGGATCCTAGCACCGATCCCTGCGGTATCCCACTAGTCACTGCCTGCCACTCGGAAAAAGACCCGTTTATTCCAAGTCTTTGCTTCCTGTCTGCCAACCAGTTCTCTATCCAAATCAGTACCCTACCCCCAATTCCATGTGCTTTAACTTTGCACGCTAATCTCTTATGCGGGACCTTATCGAAAACCTTCTGAAAGTCCAAATACACCACATCCACTGGTTCTCCCTTATCTATTCTACCAGTTACATCCTCAAAAAATTCCAGTAGATTAGTCAGGCATGATTTACCTTTTGTAAATCCATGTTGACTTTGTCCGATCCTGTCACTGTTATCCAAGTGCTCTGCTATTACATCTTTTATAATGGCCTCTAGCATTTTCCCCCACTTCTGATGTCAGGCTTACCAGTCTATAATTCCCCGTTTTTTCTCTACCACCTTTTTTAAGATAAGGGCTCATGGGTTTGGCAGTATTATATTAGCTAGATAGATGATTGGTTAAAGGACAGAAAACAGAGAGTAGGAATAAATGGGTCATTTTAGGGTTGACAGGTTGTTACGAGTAGGGTCCCGCAAGGATCAGTGCTTGGGCCTCAGCTAGTTACAATCTGTGTTAATGATTTGGATGAAGAACCGAATGTAATGTATCTAAGTTTGCTGACGATACAAAGCTAGGTGGGAAAGTAAGCTGTGAGGAGGACACAAAAGCTGTGATTTTGCTGGCACTCAGAGGGCGGGTTCGGAGGCGGGTCAGCTGTTAAATTCAAAATTATTGACAGCGGGTTGGGAACCCGCCGCGATCGTGCCTCCGTGTCAGTTTCAAGAGTGTCAGGTCTGCGATTTCACAACAGACCTGACACCAAGCGGTGGGTGAGGGATTTAAGGCACTTAGCTCCTTGTTAAGTGCTTGCTAACTGCTATTTTGACAACCTTTTCCTATTTCCAACATTTTATTCAGATTTCATGATGCTTGGAGATCACGCCAGGTTTGTGTGTCAGGAAGACCAACAAGCTGGATACTTCACAGCTGCAACTGCTGTATAAAAGTCAAACTCACAGCTGATCACTTTCAAATGTCAGAAGTGTCTGATTTCAGGTTTTGGATGACACATTTGATCTGTTTGGATGCTGTAAGTGTGTGGTGTTAACTCTATATGCACTGTCACCTCCTTGGAGCAAGCTTTCTTACCATTGACAGATCGCTTCTGCCATCTCAACTTCAACTGCCATCTATTCCAGCAACATCGGTGCCCTTGAAAAAATCTCAGCTTGGTCCTCTGAATCCCTCCACGATCAGCCCCAACACCAACATCAACTGATGCTGCACAGGACACAAGGCATCAGCACCCAACAACATTGCTGCCCGGGAGGCCAGGGATTGTAAGTATACACAGACCATTAATTTTTAATTTTGGTATATATTAAAATTAATTGCCAGGTCAAAAGTTTTTTTTGAAATGAAATAAAATTGTAACAGACGGTCTTTCAGTGATAAGTGGACATGGAATGTGCTTTGATGTGCTTTACTGAAAGGTTGTGACTGCAGGGGGTAGTCATGGACAACAGAGATGAACAAAACCCCTTAGATTTGCAGACTTTGTGCCTACAACAAAACAGGTCACAAGGTTGTAGAATGACTTTTGGTGGCTAAAGGGGAGGAGTCAAGCCTTTGGAGTTCTGAAATACAGGATGCGACATAACACATGAAATGTGACCAAGTGGTTTACTGTCACTTTTATAAACTTTTATGAGTGAATGAACAATTTTGGGCTTTGATAAAGGCAGCTAACAGATAACCACACAGGATGTGTGAGTGTGAAAGTTTGACAGCTCAAACAACTTAGGTCAAACATTAAATGAACATCTCACAATCTCTGAATGATTAATTTACTGAAAAAGGCAAGGAAAACTGTATAAAAAAACAGTGACTAAAAATATCGGCACTGCAGTCGGAAGGAGGGGCCTGGCTGATCATCTCAACTCCAAGAGCTGCTGCAGTCGACAGGCGAAGAGATACTGCAGTCGGAAGGAAGTGGCCTACAATCAATATTGGACTGATCAGCTTCGGGTGGTTGTATGTATGATTTCTTGTAACATTATTGGTGTACTGCTCGAATAGTGTTTGGCGTTTTGAATCTGTCTTAGGAACAATAAAAGGTTAAAGGCAGAACCCATGTGCTTGGTGTAATTTCTCATAAGTCTCAAATCCGAACTTTATAACCTGTTGGACGCGGCGAGGGGTAATTCTGCATGTCATACAGGATGGCCTCACCATGGCCCAATTTACTTCACTTGATGCTGTACACTCTGGCTGCCTCATGATGTGCCAGGTTGGCACCACCCCACACCAACACCATAAAGCATTCCTACAATGCCCAAGCCATTCCTTTCACACTCATCAGCATTGCGGGGGGTACCGTTCTGTCTCACCATTCACTGCAACTCACTAAGCCACTTCCAAAGGTGCACACAAATCTGTCCAAGAACGCAAAGTGTTCAAAAATAAAGTTTCAATGTTTGACACCACATGAATGGAAACTTTACATGAACATTGCATAAAACACACAAGTGGTTACCCTTGTGTGTTGTTAGTTGGTATGATTGGACTAGGATGAGAGTGAGTGTGAGGGGTGGCTAGTGAGATGGGGAAGTGATAATGTAGATAGAGAGGGATGGGTGGCGGTGCAAGGTAAGTTGGTGTGAGTAAGGATGTGCAGGAGTAGGGTAGAGAAGGCAGAGTGATGGGGATGTGATGAGTGGCACAGAGGATGAGGTTGAGTGTGGCTTTGCCGTAACGTTTCGTGATCTGCTGAGATCATTGAGAGGTTAGCGCCACTGCAGCCAGGGACTCCTGATGACATCCCTGCTTTTGCCCTCCTGTGCAATGTGCAACCAGGCTGCATTGGTGTCCTGGGGAGTGTAGGGGGTGGTGTTTTGTGTCAGCTTCATCTCTGACTTCTGAGCGGTTCGAATCGCTCCCACCCCCTTGGTTCTAGACCTTGGACTTATTTGGGGGTTGTGATACAAAGGTGCAGCAGACAACTGAGTTTGATAAAAAGAACTTCAATCTTTATTAAAAGGTAAGACACAAATAATAACACTCTTAACACTCTAAAGGTGGGGAACACTTTGGTACAAGCGAGGGAAATAACATTAAAAGAATACTTCTCTCCTCCCAATCCCACTTCACTAGCTAGGTTGGGCTCTGGAGAACCAGGGATAATGCTCACCAAACGAATCCTTGGTAGTGGAGAGTTAGGGTTTAGAGTCTTTTGAGTAAAAGGTTTCGTAAGGCCCTTGTTGCTGCGAGGTGTCTGATGGTCACTGGAACTGTTGCTCTGGTTTCTTCTTGCGTGTTGGCCTACTTCTGGAGCTGTTGGCCTTCTTTGTTGAACTTCTTTCTGTTGAACTCTGCCTCTGTTTAAACTGTCTTCTTCCGAGCTATGGAACTGCCTTCTTGCAGAACTGTAACTGTTGTGCTGGAGAACTGGAGAACTCCCTTCTTACTGAACTGTCGTCTTTAACTGCCCAACTTGCTTCTCCTGAACTCTGTAACTCCAGCACTGACTTCTGCTGAAAACAGGCTTTCAATTGAACTCCAAACTGCAGAACTGCCTTCTGTTGAACTTGAACTGTTGTTACTGGAGAACTGACTTCTTGAGAACGGGCCTTTAATTATACCCATTTAAGCTTCCTTATCAAAACCAAATCAAATCCCGGTCTCGTTAACAGTAACAACTTTACTAGCATGTTAACTGGTTTTGTAAATGTGTGAAGTGGTTTCAGGATAGCTCCATCCTGTCGATCTGTTGTTTAATTGGAGTTTGATTTGTCCTCATGTTTTGGGTTTCTTGACGGGGTCTAGGACTTCTATAGAATATTTGCTTTATGCATGTCTTTAATGGGTTCTGTAAACGGTTTTGATGGGGCCTGTTATTTTGGGTGGGACTGTCTTCTCCCAGGGTCTATTGTCAAAATGTTAATGCCTGCTGGGGCTTGAGTGAGGTCATCCTGGTTCCCCAGACATTGCAATTAACTGCAATACCCAAAACTGCTTTTACACAGTTTGTTCCCACCTCTTGTTCCTTTACAGGCCCAGACATAGTTTTAAAATGCCAAAACTTGGTTTTTGGTCTTACAGTCTCTTAGGTTAGGCTCAAATACTATATTATCACTCTGAGGTAGTTCCAAAGTCCTTTTTCCATAGGGTTTGGAGATCTGTAAATTTTGGAAACCTTACAGGAGGTCTCTTCAACCTATGGGAAGGGAAGAGAACCTCCCTGCATGCTGTAACTCCCTCCATAAGCATAAGGAGGGAGTCATGCATGAGCCTGGGTGCAGCCCTGCATCTTTTTGCAGTGATGCCAGTGTTTGAAGCACCTCAATGCTGCAGACACTGACAGCACAACTGTCAAAATCAATGTGGCCATGGTCCCTTTAAGGAAACCGGCTGATGACGCGTCATCAAATGACGTCATCAGTCCCATTTCCTATTAATTGGCCAGCAACATTGCAGGGCGGACTTAACAAGGTCAATCTATGGAAAATCAGATGGGAGCGGGACCGGAACCGGCCAACCAGCTTTCTCACCACCATCCCACCTCCACAGGGAAAATCTTGCCCAAAGAGCCTGCAAAGGGATATAGACAGGTTAAGTGAGTGGGCAATAAGGTGGCAGATGGAGTATAAGGTGGGGAAATGTGAGGTTATTCACTTTGGTCGGAAGAATATTTTTTAATGGTGAGAAACTATTAAATGTTGGTGTTCAGAGGGATTTGGGTGTTCTTGTACACAAAACACAGAAAGTTAAATGCAGGTACAACAAGCAATTAGGAAAACAAATGATATGTTGGCCTTTATTTTAAGGGGGTTGGAGTACAAGAGTAAGGAGGTCTTGCTGCAATTGTACAGGGCTTTGGTGATACCACACTTGGTGCACTGTGTACAGTTTTGGTCTCCATACCTACTTGCCCTAGAGGGGGTGCAACAAAGGTTCACTAGATTTATTCCTGGGATGAGACGGTTGTCCTATGAGGAGAGATTGAGCAGAATGGATCTATAATCTCTGAAGTTTAGAAGAATGAGAGGTGATCTCATTGAAACATATGAGATTCTGAGGGGGCTTGACAGGGTAGATGCTGAGAGGTTGTTTCCCCTGGCTGGAGAGTCTAGAACTAGAGGGGCATAGTGTCAGGATAAGGGGTTGGCCATTTAGGAATGAGATGAGGATAAATTTCTTTACTCAGAGGGTTGTGAATCTTTGTAATTCTCTACCGCAAAGGGCTGTGGCTGCTCAGTCGTTGTGTATATTCAAGGCTGAGATTGATAGATTTTTGGACTCTAAGGGAATCAAGGGATATGAGGTTCATGCAGGCAAGTGGAGTTGAGGTCGAGGATCAGCCATGATCTTACTGAATGGCAGGGCAGGCTCTAGAGGCCGTATGGCCCAGTCCTGCTCCTATTTCTTCTTTTGTTCTTAAAATATTGGAGGGTTTGAACTTCAGACATTCAAAATGGAATCTGTTTCCAAAGTCTGAATATAGCAACATTTTTATCACTACATGGGTAAATTTTTATTCATTTTAATTCATTCTTGAATTACCGATATGTGGTCCTGCTGCCCAAAGTTTTGACATTTGGGGTAATTTGGACTTTGTCCAATAGTGTAAAATGGATGCTAGTGAATCAGCAGCCCGCTCTACATCTTTCCCAATTTTTTTATTGTAGAAAAAAAAGTCGTGAAAGATGTAAAATGGGCTGCTAATTCGTTCTCACTTGTTTTACAATATCGCACAAAGTCAAAATCTACCACATTGAGTGATGAACATTTTGTCTTGATCGTTGAATTATCAATGACTAGCTCTTGGGGTGAGCTGCATCAGTAAACGTTGGCACTCCTGCATTTTACAAGTTCCTCAAAACTTGCAATCAGCAGTCGCACAACTGCCAGCTATCAGGATTTCATGCTGACAGCATTTTAACCTAGGTGTCAACTCGTCAGCTTTCATAAGAAAATTCAGCTTTTTCCACAGGCATTGAAGATAGTCAGTAACAGCAAATTAGATCATTTGAAAGGAGACATGCATTATATTAGTACCAATCAGATCAGTTGAAATGCAGGACTGAAGGCTGCTAGATCGGCTGCTAGATTGACTGGCGGCCATCAGAATCAATCAATTAGATGTTAAATTCTTCCACTGTTGGTTGCAAATGAATTTGAGGCAGAAAAGGTTTAGAACAAACTTATGAAGGCTATTTTAACCCAACTCGCCTGGTGGAAAACTGACGGGAACAGATCGGCTGCCCGTTTTGCAGCCGTCTGATTTTACTTTCCATTGACTATGTGGATACCATCTGGACCCAGAAAACAGTAGTGCATGGCACTATAGCAGAGAGAAGAATGCAGAACGTCATTGATTCAGACCTCCAAGCTCTCCTCGAGGAAATCGAAGGCAGGAGGTACAATGTCCTGGGTGTGAGTGCCACCAAACCACCCAGAAAATTAATTTGTGCTACTTCGAGGGAACTGGCACAAGACAGAAATATCTGGTCCAGATCACAAAAGGACGTTACTGTGATGCCCCTGGGTTATGCTATTACACAAGTAGATATATGGTAGTGTGAGTTAACGACGATAAGAGTAAGATGCTCAGATCATTTAAGGAGTGACTGTCACCTCTGTAACTAAGAAGGCGTCTATGGCAGACTCAAATTTGTAACGTTAACCGACAAACTCTCCTGGATGAGATTAAATGAAGTAGAGTAAGACTGCTGTATAATCATGGGAGGAAGGCACAAAAAAGTGTCTCATGTGCCATGAGCAGGTAGGTGGCAGTGGCACTAAGTGCCACGTCTCTCACCCCCAGAACGGTAGCCCAGTTCTGGTAAAAAGTTCAATGACCTGACGAGGTCAAGGTAACATACTAGCCATCTGCCTTTTCTTCCTTGGGCACTAAATTGCAGGGCTATTGGAAAAGAGCAGGAGAGTGGGATTAATTGGATAGCTCTTTTGAAGACTTAGCACAGACTCAATGGGCTGAATGGTCTCCTTCTGTGTTGTAAGATTCTATGGCCTAGAAATTTGTCTCAGGTGGTGGTGAAAATCGGGCGGTATCGGATCGGCTGCCCGTTATACACAGCGTCTGATATTCCGTTCCATTGACTGCAATAGAACTGAATATGAGGCGCTGCGTATAATGGCCGGCCGATCTGATACCGCCCGTTTTTCGCCACCGCCCGAAACGAATTTCTAGCCCTATGATTCTCTGCCTCAAATGTTGCCTGGTCAGAAAGTACCAGAAAGCACTGATGGCACATTTCCACAGGGTCACACACCAGCCCAAAGCATTTCCAATGTCACCGCTCCTATACTAAGCACCATTTCCAATGTCACCGCTCCTATACTAAGCACCATTTCCAATGTCACCGCTCCTATACTAAGCACCATTTCCAATGTCACCGCTCCTATATTAAGCACCATTATTTGAGCTGTCAGTATTTTTGTCAGCTGTGCGTGCTTCTCTGAACCAGACAGCTTTTGCTAGTTTTCTACATTGATTCATCAATGAAGTGTAGATATTATAAGATGTTCAGAATGTGGTATTGAATTTTTATCATTCTCCACTGTAGATGGAGAAGGTGACATGTTTCTGGTTGCATTTTCTGAACTGTGGCTCATTTAAAACACCTGGGGCTAGAAATTCGGTGCATTTGCGCCTCTCGTTAGTGCCCCCTGGGGCAAACGACTTTTCACCTGGGTGTGGCGCCGCTAATGGCTCCCGCTAAATTCAGTGGGAGTTTAGTGGCGGTGGTAACCCAGAGCGCCCCGCTCCGCTGCGCAGGTCTCATCACCGTGCGCAGTGCCCCGTTTTTGCCCCGCCTGCAAAATTGGCCCGTGTCCCCTGAATCTGCGGCGGGCAATGACAGCAACCGATTCAGGAGGCAGGACCGGAGCGGCAGGAGGCTCACAGGACGCTAACTAAAGGGGAGGTGGTGGGCACGGAAAAAAAAATCGTCCGACTTACTTGTCGCGGCCCGTTGAGTCTTTGAACGCTGGGTCTGGCAGCCCGGCACTCCTCTTGCGTGCCGGGCTGCTGACATGGCACCCCACTCCCCGGTGGTCCAGGTAGGGCCCTGCAGAGTTGTGGGCTTGGGCCCTCCCCTTTAATGAGGGGAAAAGCCCTTCAATGCTCCATGCAGCAGCGCTACGTGGCCCAGTGCGTAGCGCTGCAGAACGCACCATGCCAATATTTGGGGTTAGTGCTCTAAAAGTAAGTGGAGCGCTTGAATTAGCGCTCCACCTCCCTCTTGGGGTGCTAAAACTGAAGTTAGCGATCGCCGGCACTATTTTTCGCCGGACGCTAAATTTCGCACCCAGGCGATGTTAGCAACCCAAAATGGTCACTAACAAATTTTCCCCCCTTTTATTTTAAGTAAGGAAATTATTTTTTTCTAATTAAATTTAATAATCAAGCAATTTTATTCTTATTTAATTGACATAAAAGTCTACAAATGTTTTCCACGTATTTACAATTTAAACCTAGCATGATACAAAAGCAACAACTCTCCATGGGAGTATTGATTAATTTATATCCACTCCATCAACACAATCAACTTGTCAAACAATCAGCAACAGCAACGATTTTCTCAAATCATAAGCTGTTAACTCTTCAAAGCACTGGCCCCACTATTTCTTCAAAATATATGAATTCAAAACATTGGGAGGAATTTTAACACAATAAAATGGGTGGGTTAGGGTCGGTGGGAAGTTAAAGTGTTAAAAATCTGAATTCTGACCAGAAGTCGCCTCCAACCTGCCCACTTTGGGTTTTAATGGAGGCAGGATGGGAGGGGTGGGCAGCCAACCCGTTCCAAGAGGCGGATTACCCATTTAAATATTATAATGAGGCTGGCGTGCCTCAGATTTAACCACCATTTTAAATTTAGCAGTGGCTAGTTGGGTTTTGAAGGCCTCGTGAAACCCGTCAGCTAATGGAAGGCGAGGACTGCTGGATCCAGGAGGTAACTGCCTTTACACTTATCTCCTGAATCCAGCGTCCCTGCCTAACCCACCGCCCATGATCGGATTCCCCCCCAGCCTCTCCCCCTCCCCCCACACCGATGCTTCTCTGGTGCCCCAATGTTGTCTGCCTCCCCCCCACTCCCCCATGCTCCTCCGGCCCCCTACACTTACCTCCTGGATCCAGCGTCACTGCCTAACCCACCCCCCACGATCGGGGACCACCCCCCACGAGGCCCACGATGAGCTCCTCCGGCCCCCCGAAAAGAACCGTCGGTGCCTACGCGATCCCTCCTTCCGTCCTCTCTGTAGCCTAGTGCCGCAGGCCTACCCACCCGCAGCCAGCCAGCCTCTCCATCTGGCTAGCTGTGGGTGGGAAACAGAGGTTTCAAATGCAAATCAGGCCTTGCTGTTAAATTTGGCAATGCCTGCTGGAAATTGTTCTCCCGAGTTTCCCGACCGCTTCCAAGCACCCCCCCCCTCCCGACCCTGTTTCCAACCTGCCAAAGTATTAAAATTCAGGCCATTATGTTTAAATACCACTATCTATTCAAATCTCCACAAAGCATCAGTGCTTCAAGTAATGAGCGGCATCGATTCCTGATACCATGAATACTGTCAGATCTTCAAATCACTGCACTGTCAATTCTCCAACTATTACCACTGCTAATCCTTTAAACCAATAGTTCTTTCAACTGTTTTTTAACCCAAGAGCATCATGAACTCCTCAAACTATGAACTCTTCATATCCTTACACGTAGTGAAGGATGTTGAGGCTTTATAGAGGGTGCAGCAGCGGGTGAGCAGGGTGATACCAAATCTTAGAGCTGTTAGTTATGAGGATAAGGTCTAGAAATTAGGGTTATATACTGTGGGGAAGAACACGCTTAGAAGGGATGTGACTGAGATTTTTAAAATGATGAGAAGATTGGACATAATCTGGTTAGATAGACTCCTTGAAATGGAGAGGGATGATAGGACTAGAGGTCATGTCTATAAAATTTGTTACAAACCAGGAAATATTTCTTTGGCAGGGAGCCACTGCCCTGTGGAACAACCTTCCCTGACGGCTGATGAGTATGGGATCACTACAGACTTTAAAAAGAAACTTGACAAATGCCTGACTGAAGAGGACACTGCCAACATTGCAATACAGTTTGCGGAATTCAGAAGCATCAGTCTGTTCTGCTATTCCATGGTACAATGCTTTGGAGCACTGTTATTATTTAATTAAGCTGCAGCTGACAGCAACTGTGCTGGAAAAACAATACTAAAAATAATTAATGTGAACCTGTGTGTCACATTTAATGAGAAGTAATTAATTTGAGAATATTTCAATTTGTTATTAAATTTGGCAACAATTATTGTAAAGAAACTAATGTGAATATTTAATTTATAATATTGCTTACTTAATGATATTGGCCTAGAAATTTGTTGGCACGATGCATTCAAAATAGCAGGTGAAATGCACGCCTGTCCCATGCCGGAGGTTCATTGGATTGAACTCCTCCGTAAGCTCCACAATAGAGGCTGTCACTGAGCTATGTCACTTGCTGCAGCAACAAATCGAGCCTCGAACCAAGGCATGGACAGCACTTGCTAAGGTCACTGTGGTCCTTAACTTTTGTGCAACAGGCTCCTTCCAGGCTGCAGCAGGTGACATCAGCGAAATATCAAAGTTTGCTGTGCATCAGCGTATAAAGGAGGTCACTGAGGCTCTCCGCAACAGGAGGAACTCCTACATCACCTTCCCAGTGGACAGAGTACAGCAGGGAGAGAGAGCGTAACGCTTCGCCTACATTGCAGGATGTCCAGGGTACAAAGTGCCATAAACTGCACCCATATTGCCTTGCATGCTCCCTATCGCCATCCTGGCATCTTTGTCAATAGAAACGAATTCCACTCACTCATCGTTCCACTTGTTTACAACCACAGGCAATACATAATGCAGGTCTGTGCATGGTTTCCTGACAGCAGTCATGACTCATTCATCCTGTGCCAATACTTCATGCCGCCTCTGTTCCAACCAGGCCGTCAGGTCACAGGCTGCCTACTGGGGAATAAGGGATAATCCCTTCAGACATGGCTTATGTCTCCTGTCAGGAACCCGGGTACAGCTGCAGAGTATTGGTCTACAGCGAGAGCCATGCTGACTCCAGAACATCATTGATCAGACAGTCAACATGCTCAAGCAACGCTTCCACTACCCATCAATGTCCATCACCAAGAGTGGCTCAGTAGCACCACAACTGACTGAACTGGCCGAGTCCTGAAATGCATAGCTGCCAGACTGTGCTTGTGGCAAGTGATGAGAGAACCAACATGAGAGGAAAACTTATTTGACCTTGTCCTCACCGATCTACCTGTCGCAGATGCATCTTTCCATGACAGTATTGGTACGAATCCTTGTAGAGACGAAGTCCCGTCTTCACACTGAGGACACCCTCCATCGTGTTGTGTGGCACTACCATTGTGCTAAATTGGACAGATTCGGAACAAATCTAGCAGCTCAAAACTAGGCATTCAAGAGGCGCTTTGGGCCATCAGCAGTAGCAGAATTGTATTCCACCACAATTTGTAACCTCATGGCCCGGCATATCCCTCACTCTACTCAGCCAGAAGTGCTGAGTGGATGATCCATCTCGGCCACCTCCTGAGGTCCCCACCATCACAGATGCTAGTCTTCAGCAAATTCAATTCACTCCGCATGATATCAAGAAACGGCTGAGTGCACTGGATACAGCAAAGGCTATGTGCCCCGACAACATCCCGGCTGTGGTGCTGAAGACTTGTGCTCTAGAACTAGCCTAGCTGTTCCAGAACAGCTACATCACTGGCTTCTGCCCGACAAAGTAAAAAATTGCCCGAGTATGTCCTGTCCACAAAAAACAGGACAAATCCAAACTGGCCAATTACCGTCCCATCAGCCTATTCTCAATCATCAGCAAATTGATGGAAGGGGTCATCGACATTGCTATCAAGTGGCACTTACTCACCAATAACCTGCTCACCGATGCTCAGTTTGGGTTCTGCAAGGACCACTTGGCTTCAGACCTCATTACAGCCTTGGTCCAAACATGGACAAAAGAGCTGAATTCCAGAGGTGAGGTGAGAGTGACTGTCCTTGACATCAAGGCAGCATTTGATCGAGTGTGGCATCAAGGAGCCCTAGTAAAATTAAAGTCAATGGGAATCAGGGGGAAAACTCTCCACTGGCTGAAGGCATACCTATCACAAAGGAAGATGGTTGTGATTGTTGGAGGCCAATCATCTCAGCCCCAGGAGATCGCTGCAGAAGTTCCTCAGGCAGTGTCCTAGGCCCAACCATCTTCAGCTGCATCATCAATGATCTACCCTCCATCATAAGGACAGAGTTGGGGATGTTCACTGATGATTACACAGTGTTTAGTTCCATTCACAACTATTCTGATAATGAAGCAGTCCGTGCCCACATGTAGCAAGACCTGGACAACATTCAGGCTTGGGCTGATAAGTGGCAAGTAACATTCATACGAACATAAGAATTAGGAGCAGGAGTAGGCCATACAGCCCTTTGAGCCTACTCCACCATTCAATAAAATCATGGCTGATCTTCGACCTCAACTCCACTTTCCTGCCTGATCCCCATATCCCTTGGTTCCCCTAGAGTCCAAAAATCTAATAGGAACATAAGAATTAAATAACATAAGAATTATTTGCACCACACAAGTACTAGGCAATGACCATCTCCAACAAGAGTCTAACCACCTCCCTTGACATTCAACATCATTACCATCATCGTGTCCCCCACCATCAATACCCTGGGGGTCACTATTGACCAGAAACTTAACTGGACCAGCCATATCAATACTATGGCTACAATAGCCGACCAGAGGCTGGGTATTCTGCAGCGAGTGACCCACCTCCTGACTCTCCAAAACCTTTCCACCACCAACAAGGCACAAGTCAGGAGTGTGATGGAATACTCTCCACTTGCCTGGATGAGTGCAGCTCCAACAACACTCAAGAAGCTCGACACCATCCAGGGCAAAGCAGCCCGCTTGATCGGCATCCCATCCACCACCTTAAACTTACACTCCCTCCACCACCGGCGTACCGTGACTGCAGTGTGTACCATCTACAAAATGCACTGCAGCAACTCGCCAAGGCTTCTTTGTCAACACCTCCCAAACCCGTGACCTCTACCACCTAGAAGTACAAGGGCAGCAGGTGCATGGGAACACCATCACCTGCAAGTTCCTCTCCAAGTCACACACCATCCTGACTTGGAAATTTATTGCTATCCCTTCATCATCGCTGGGTCAAAATCTTGGAACTCCCTCCCTAACAGCACTGTGGGAGTACCTTCACCACACGGACTGCAGCGGTTCAAGAAGGCGGCTCACCACCACCTTCTCGAGGGCAATTAGAGATGGGCAATAAATGCTGGCACTGCCAGCAATGCCGAGAACCTGTGAATGAATAAATAAATGAAAAGAGTACTTGCGCTTGTAATGACAAAACTTAACTTTTTGTGGTGAGTTTAATGGGCAATTAATGGGCAAATACAGCAAGTTCCTAAAAAAACGGGGAGGCTAAGGGCAAGATGCTGCTTTGGGAAGCTAATGGCGGAGTGGCGCAACTCAGACAGAACCTTTTGGATATTCACATTTGCTCCTTACTTGAAGTTGCTGTACCATTTACCCATAAATAATGGTGAACACCATTATCCTTGCTGTTATTTTGACAGCAAATTCTGGCCCATAATCTGTACAATTTTTGCTTTAGCCTAATTTGTGCTTGTATATTTTTCGTTAGCCATTTTGGTTCTGTTTTGCCATGTGTCCTTTTAGTAACATAGCTTCCTTTTACTTGAAAATGTTTTTTAAAACTATTTTCAGCATCTATTTCCCTAGCCAATATGGTTGTCCACTCAACTTAGCCAAGTCTTTAGCCAATTTCCTGAAATTAGCACTCCTGAAGTCAGGAACCAACATTAAATTGTTAATAACCTTTGCTTGGTTAATAAGATTAAATTGAATTATGTTATGATCAGTGCTGCAAAGGTGTTTCCCACATGGTGTTGTGATACAGCTGCAGGGCCAGTACTAAAAATTAGGTCAAGAATTTGAGAACTCCTAGTCACATAAAGAAACAAAAGAAAAACTTGCAATTATACAGCCCCTTTCACAACCTCAGGACGTCCCAAAGCGATTTACAGCCAATTCAGTAATTTTGAACTGCAGTCACTGTTGTAATGTAAGAAACGCGGCAGCCAATTTGCGCACAGCAAGGTCCAACAAACAGCAATGTAATAATGACCAGATAATCTGTTTTAGTAATATTGGTTGAGGGATAAATATTGGTCAGGTCACTGGGCTATTTTCAAAATAGAATCATGGGATCTTTTACATCCACCTGTGAGGGCAGACAAGGCCTCGGTTTAACATCTCATCTGAAAGACGCCACCTCCAAAAGTGCAGTGATCCCTCAGTGCAAGCTGCGAAGCAGAGAAGCAGAAATATTTAGGGAGGGAGTTCCAGAAAGTGGGGCTGAGGCAACTATAAGCTTCTGTCCAAACAGTACTCTGTTGCTGCAAAGCCACTTATTTCATGGAAGTGGTGAATTTTGTCTGCTCTACTATAACATGTCAAATTTAAATTTGTGTATTATGTATGGCCAATGTATTACCAATGAGTTTTGTACTCAGGGTTTTGCTAAGAAATGTCTAAAAATTACAGAAACTTAGGAATCCTTTTTGCCTTTAATCCAATGCAGTACCCAGGCCTCAATCCTTTTTTGAATTACAGTTGTCAAATAATGTCAACACTCATTATCTCAGGTTACTTACACACAAAGAATGGTAAAACAGCTATAACAACCTGCATTTATATAGCACCTTTAACATACAAGGTGGCCCAAGGTGCTTTACAATGGAATAAGAAGAACAGATGTCAAACAGTGTGAGAAAGGTTGGGGGTTGTGATATAAGGCAATGATGCAATCGTGGGTTTTGATTAGGTTTTTGGAGCAAGCTGAGAAGTAGAAAAGCAGAAATATTTAGGGAGAGAGGTACAGAAGGTAGTGGTGAGGCATCTGGAAGCTCAGTCACCAATGTTGGGGTGAAGGGAAGGCAGAGTTGGGTGACTGAAGGGTGCAGATGGGGATGTTTGACTGGAGGAGGTTTCAGAGTGCAAGGTTGCAGGAGATTTGAAACTGAAGACAATGATATTAAATTGGATGATTGGGGGATTGGGGGTGGGAACCCAGTAAAGGTTAGCAAGGACAGGGATGGGTGATGGGGTGACTGGGACTTAGGATGTGGGCAGCTGCATTTTGAACAAGTTGGAGTTTGTGGAGGGTGGATGATGGGAGACCAGATATGACATAAACCTAACTGTGTTTAAAGAGCAAACTATTGCTTGTTACTAAATGGCATTTAGATACGATGACATTCAAAGATATATATTTTGCTAGGAAAACTGCAGAATGGAGAAACAAAGTTATGTTGAGATGTCCTTTCATGAGAAGCATCAAGGGAAATAATCAGCTGTGATTGTTGGTGACAACCTCAAGTTGTAGACATTCGCTACACTTTCCAGTAATCTGATTCAATTGCTAAATATTAGCTTAACCTTTTTATTTACTAAAGTAGAATTACATGTGTTCACTGACCTGAGATTCTCCTGAATCTTTGGAGGAGGGTTCAAAAACATAAAGATGTCAATCATGTCCAAAATCAATTATGTTTTTGCAATGGTTCCTCCATATCCTCTTGTAAATCTTCCAGGTTTATGTTGATAATTAAAACAAACTGGATCATTATTTATGATGTTTTTATGGGGGGTCAAACAAACCTAGAGTCAGCATGATGAAGCTACAGCTAGTCCTTATGGAACAGTTTCACTTATAGTAAGGAGCATGAGAAAGATGAACTACCATTTGGACTCACATACAAAATATGCTTCAGAGTTCATGGCCATACAGTTATTATATGGTATATTGATTGAGGTAAAAGAAAAGTGAAAACAGTGAAAATAGATTATTGGAATCCAGGGCACAATTCATTTCAACTTAAATGCTCCTTGTAGCTAACATTAAGTTTAAGATCAATTTTTAACCATGTCTTTATTGGCTTTTATACAAGATAAAATATTGTTCTTTACTGTGACTTCTTCTATGGTTTATTGTTTGTATAGTGTCTGGTTAAAATGTATCTTAGTTTGAAGTCTTACATTTCCGGCTCAGCTTGTTTGCTATAAGCTGAAAGTTAATTATCTGCTTTGATAAGATCAGAGAACAGAGCTTGTTAATGAAGGAGCTTGTATTTCTCCATCAAGCATCACAGCTACGTAAAAAACAACTATACAAAATCGTCTGATTTTTAAGTATCCTCTCACATACCTAAAAAGTAATACTATAGCAAAATACTGCGGATGCTGGAAATCTGAAATAACAACAGAAAACGCTGGAAAAACTCATCGAGTTCAACAATTTTAGATCATAACCTCAGCTCCAATCACATTTATATTTTATTTTTTCCATCCTTTTATTTGCCCCCCCCCCACCTTTTTTTTCCTCCTAGAAGCTGGCAGCTGTCCTTCATTCTGCCAGTGGATTTCACACTTCTTTCAGCCTTAATCTGTCACATTAACACCATCTCTAGCCTTGCATATCTCTTAATGTCTCTTAATGTCTCTTCATCTCCCCCTTTGTTCTTTTATCCCCTCCCCCTTTTCCCAGCTTTACTCTGGCCTTAAATCTATTTGATTTCCGGCTCTTCACAGTTCTGACGAAAGGTCATCGACCTGAAACGTTAACTCTCTTTCTCTCTCCACGGATGCTGCCTGGCCTGCTGAGTTTTTCCAGCGTTTTCTGTTGTTACCTAAAAAGTAAACCTTGTTACATATAATTTCTTTCAAAACATTTTTATGTTATTGGGGAAATATTAGGAGTGTTGTTTGTGATTGTCAAGAATGATGCAGATTATAAATCTATTTAAGTATATAAAGCAATGTTAATTCATATGAGTGAACTGAAGTTCAACTGTTAACCCTTGGCCAACATACATCTCCCCAGGAAAACCGGTCACATTTTTGTACCAAAATGTCATTCTTCATGAGAAATACTTAGCAGGTCTGCAGTATGGATGAAGATGCTGTTTTTGGATCTGCACAGAAATGGTCCTAATAGATTGTGCAGAGTTACAATACCACATGGTTTGCTCTAATACTGCTCAAAGCTTGTATACCTTTTCAGATGAAACATAAGTAACTGCCAATGAAAACACACAAGGAATTTGCCACTCTTTCTCGAAAATTACTACCTCAGTACTACCTCAGTTATAGGGACACATTTGTTGTCATAAAAAGACCACAAAACCTTTGCCAGCTCACTATGGCCTTAAGATTAAAGACAAGATGACTGCGCAATTCCCCCTCTTAGCATCAACATTTAAGGCCGGTTTCGGCAGAAAAATGGTGGCCGCCTCGCTTCCGAACACTTCCGGCACGAGCCGTGGCGATTGCCATTTTGGACAGGTCGGTAGCGCGGCTGTTGCCAGCTTTCAGCAGAAGAATGCAAATAGGGCAGATCGTGAAGTCAATCAATGTGCAACGCTGATTTTTTAAAATTTGTTTATGGGATTTGATGCACGACATGCTATTTTGAACATCAACGCTCGACTGTACACCCTCTCCAAAGCACGCATGGTTGAATGTGCGTTCAGCTGCACAAGGGTCCCACCACCAACGATATTTAAAGGGATCATCAACAACTTTCAGGTAACTTGCTTTTTGATTTCTACTGGCTCTGTGTAAGTTTGTGGAACTGTTTGGAGCTTTCTAAAGTTATTTAAAGTTGGTGAGGTCACAGGGAGTGTTGCTGCTAGTGGAGAAGGGTTCTGCTCAGACCACATGCTCCCAGTCATGGGGTCTCTACTTGCAGTCCTCCTCGCAGCATGACAGGGAGATGGAGCAAAGGCAGCAAAGAAGAGGACAAGCTGCTCACTGAGGGAGGAGGAGGAGGGGAAGGAGGGCTCTCAGCAGGAGGCTTTACCCACCTAGGCTCTTCTGAGAGCACTTCTCCTGTCTGTACTTAAGGCAGAAGCAGTGTATTCAGAACAGTGAGAAGCAGGAGGAGCACACATGGCTATCGGGCTTCCCCGTGGTGCAGGGCACCATCGACTGCACACATGTGGCTTTGCGGGTGCCGCATTTCAATCCTGAGATGTACCGCAACCGCAAAGGCTACCACTCACTTAATGTGCAGTTGGTGTGCGACCACGCCCAGCACATCATGATGGTGAATGCCCGGTATCCTGGCAGCAGTCATGGTGCCTTCATCTTGCACCAGTCCGCTGTGCCAGCAATCTTCCAGCCACCACGTCAAACCTGAGGGGGGATGCTCGGAGACAAGGGCTATCCGCTCTACACCTGGTTGATGACCCCCCTCCGCAAACCCACCACTTGTGGCCAGCAATCATACAATGGCAGCCATGCTGCCATGAGGAACCTCACCAAGCAGACCATCGGGGTGCTGAAGCAACGGTTCCGCTGCCTTGACCGCTCGGGAGGAGTCCTTCAGTACACGCTGGTGTCCCATTTCATGGTGGTTTGTTGCATCCTTCATAACTTGGCCATCATGAGGGCGCAGTCCTTACCACCACGGGTTCCATGGCCACCTCAGGAGGAGGAGGAGGAAATGGAAGAGGAAGTGGAGGAGGAAGAGGAGGAGGAGGAGGAGGAGGAAGGGAAGAGGCAGGCAGCAAATCCCCGTTCCGTCAGCGCCTCATCAGACTCCAGTTCCAATGAATGAAACCCCAGATTCCCATTGCCACCGTACCAGGCCTCTGTCATGGAACATCTTGGGCACAAAATCTCCAAATAGTACAAAAAGTTTTAATTATCACTCACAGATCTGCCAATGGGTTGCTCAATGTGTCAGAGGATATGCTGTTTTATTGTGAAGGAATAAGCCATATTCAGAAAAATACACCATTCTATGAAAGAATTCTGGCCTTATTAAAACATGACTGGGCTTGAAAATCTAAAAACTAACAATAGAGAAGCTGTATTGTTCACAGCATTCAGGCTATTGGGATAGATAAGTTATTGAAACTGAATCAATAACCTTATTGAAACAGGAGGTTGGAGGCTCCTGAAGTCTGAAGCTTTGGAAAGAACACAATGGTACACCCTGTTAAGGTGTTCTAAGTTACACTTCGTAAACAGGCACATAAAATTAAGAAACATATGCCTTCGTAAAAATGACATCAAGTAAAAGAAACACCTGCCGTCAAACTGTTTTTGTGTTGAACTTGGAACACCTATAGAGACATAATTCTGCATTGCTACCAGCTGAGGTGACTGTAAGAATAGCAGAGTTCAGCAGAAAAATGACTAGAGATAATTAGCTTACATCAGCAGAAAACTTCAAAGGAAATACCACTGAAAAAGGGTATAAATATTGAACTTTCAAATGGGAGGATAGATTTGCTGTAAAGGGGCAAAGCGATTCTCAGGCTTCAGAGGCGGCTCTGTAAGTCTACAACTCTTTGTACCTCGGGGATCAAGGTATTGTACTGTATTTGATTTTGGTGGATATCCTGGAATAAAGACTAAGAACTGTAAAATTGTAGTGAAGTTAAGATCTGATGATAAGAATTGTAAGCTTTCTCTTTTTGGAAGAGGGCTGTGGAGAGGGCTTTAAACTAATTAGTGGGGGGGAGGTTTCAAGAGAGCAAAAAATAAAAATGACAACAGAGAGGGTCATAGACATAGGTAGCAGTAGGGGAATCACAAATCAGAGCGTGGCAGGAAGGGACAGAGTGTGTGGAGTAAAAGGTAAAGTGGTAACAAGTGAAAAAGCAGGAACTAAGTGCCACAAAGCATATTTGAAAGTTCTCTATCTGAATGCACGTAGCATTCGTAACAAAATAGACGAGTTAATGGCACAAATAACTACATATGGTTATGATATTGTGGCCATTACAGAAACATGGCTGCAGGGTGACAATGCATGGGAATTAAACATACCAGGTTATTTAACGATCAGGAAGGACAGGCAGGAAGGAAGGGGAGGTGGGGTGGCTGTGTTAATAAAGGAAGGAATCACTGTAATACAGAGTAATGATATTGGGTCAAAAAATCATGATAATGAAACAGTTTGGGTGGAGATAAGGAATAATAAGGGGAAAAAAACACTAGTGGGCGTAGTCTATAGGCCTCCGAACAGTTGCAACTCTGTTGGACGGAGTATCAATCAGGAAATAGTTGAGGCATGTAATAAGGGAACATCTATAATTATGGGGGATTTTAACTATCATATTAATTGGACAAATCAAATGGGGCAGGGCTGCCTTGAGGATGAGTTCATTGAGTGTATTAGGGATGGGTTTCTTGAGCAGTATGTAACTGAACCGACCAGGGGGCAAGCAACCTTAGATCTGGTCCTGTGTAACGAGACAGGATTAATTAAAAATGTCCTAGTAAAGGATCCCCTTGGAATGAGTGACCATAACATGGTTGAGTTCCATATTCAATTAGAGGGTGAGAAGGTTTGATCTCAAACAAGCGTGCTAAGCTTGAATAAAGGAGACTATGAAGGTATGCAAGCGGAATTGAGTAGAGTGGATTGGGAAAATAGATTAAAGGGTAAGACGACACATGATCAGTGGTGTACATTTAAGGAGTTATTTTACAACTTCCAAAAACAATATATTCCACTGAAAAGAAAAGGGTGTAAAAGAAAGGACAGTCATCCGTGGCTAAGTAAAGAAATTAAGGATAGTATTCGACTAAAAACAAGGGCATATAAGGTAGCGAAATCTAGTGGGAGGACAGAGGATTGGGAAAACTTTAAAAGGCAGCAAAAAATAACAAAAAGATTGATTAAGAAAGGGAGGATAGATTATGAAAGTAAATTAGCAAAAAATATAAAAACAGATAGTAAGAGTTTTTATAGTTATATAAAAAGAAAAAGGGTGGCTAAAGTAAATGTTGGTCCCTTAGAGGATGAGACCAGGAAATTAATGGTGGGAAATATGGAGATGGCAAAAACACTGAATGAATATTTTGTATCAGTCTTTACAGTAGAGGACACTAAGAATATCCCAACACTGGACAAACAGGGGGCTATAGGGGGAGAGGAGCTTAACACGATCAAAATCACTAAGGAAGTAGTACTCGGTAAAATAATGGGACTCAAGGCGGATAAATCACCTGGACCTGATGGCTTACATCCTAGAGTCTTGAAGGAAGTGGCGGTAGGGATTGTAGATGCATTGGTAATAATTTTTCAAAACTCCCTGGATTCCGCTAAGGTCCCGGCAGACTGGAAAACTGCTAATGTAACACCCTTATTTAAAAAGGGCAGTAGACAGAAGGCTGGTAACTATAGACCGGTTAGCCTAACATCTGTGGTAGGTAAAATTTTGGAGTCCATTATTAAGGAAACAGTAACAGGACATTTGGATAATCATAATTTAATAGGACAAAGTCAGCATGGTTTTACGAAGGGGAAGTCATGTTTAACAAATTTGCTGGAGTTCTTTGAGGAAGTAACATATAGAGTGGATAAAGGGGAACCAGTGGACGTAGTGTATTTAGACTTCCAAAAGGCATTTGACAAGGTGTCACATAAAAGATTATTGCTTAAGGTAAAAAATCACGGGATTGGGGGTAATATTCTGGCATGGATAGAGGATTGGCTATCTAACAGAAAGCAAAGAGTTGGGATAAATAGTTCATTCTCAGACTGGCAATCAGTAACTAGTGGTGTTCCACAGGGGTCAGTGCTGGGTCCCCAACTCTTTACAATCTATATTAACGATTTGGAGGAAGGGACCAAGTGTAACATATCAAAATTTGCAGATGATACAAAGATGGGAGGGAAAGTAGTGAGTGAGGAGGACATAAAAAACCTGCAAGGGGACATAGACAGGCTAAGTAAGTAGGCAGAGATTTGGCAGATGGAATACAACACTGGAAAGTGTGAGGTGATGCACTTTGGCAGGAAAAATCCTAGAGCAATTTATTATCTTAATGGCAAGAAACTGGAGAGTACTGAAGTGCAAAGGGATCTGGGGGTCCTGGTGCACGAAACTCAAAAGGTTAGTATGCAGGTGCAGCAAGTGATTAAGAAGGCAAATGGAATGTTGGCTTTCATTGCTAGGGGGATAGAATATAAAAATAGGGAGGTATTGCTTCAGTTGTACAAGGTATTGGTGAGACCGCACCTGGAATACTGCATACAGTTTTGGTGTCCTTACTTAAGGAAAGACATCCTTGCTCTCGAGGCAGTGCAAAAAAGGTTCACTCAGTTAATCCCGGGGATGAGGGGGTGGTCATATGAGGAGAGGTTGTGTAGATTGGGACTCTACTCATTGGAGTTCAGAAGAATGAGAGGCGATCTTATTGAAACATATAAGATTGTGAAGGGGTTGGATCGGGTGGATGCGGGGAGGATGTTCCCGATGACGGGTGAGACTAGAACTAGGGGACATAGTCTTAGAATAAGGGGCTGCTCTTTCAAAACTGAGATGAGGAGGAACTACTTCACTCAGAGGGTGGTAGGTCCATGGAATATGCTGCCACAAAAAGCTGTAGAAGCTACATCATTAAATAAATTTAAAACAGAAATAGACAGTTTCCTAGAAGTAAAGGGTATTAAGGGTTACGGGGAGCGGGCAGGAATTTGGACATGAGTCTAGGTTCGGATCGGTCATGGCCCTGTGGGTAGTGGAGCGGGCCCAGGGACCGTGTAGCCTGATTCTGCTCCTATTTCGTGTGTGCAATTCTGTTAGATGCAGGAGATGGTTCTGTGATAGTAGATTGGCGGTTAGGATCAGATCAGCCATGATCTTATTGAATGGCGGAGCAGGCTCGAGGGGCCGATTGGCCTACTCCTGCTCCTATTTCTTATGTTCTTATGTTCTTATGAACTGTTAATGTTGCGATTGAAACACCTACTGTAATTACATGTCGGTTCTTTAATAAATCTATATATTTTTAGAATTGTCTCACATAATACTTCTGTATCAAACTCGCAAACTCAATCTCTGTACGCTCTTTGGTGAGGAGTTGCAGAATTCTGGGGGAGTTTTGCGGACCCTCATAATATCCGGAACGTTACAGTCTAGCTAAACTTATTAAAAGTGCTATCTGGAGGACAGTAACATCTTCAGGGTGTTCCTTTCCTTTAGGGAGAGATAGTCTGGACCTTTAGACCCAATTAAGCGTCTTTAGGATTCGGCTACCTCAAACTTTAGTTGAAAGTGAACGTCTGGGGAATACGCCTGATCCGGGGTAGCCCTAAAGGGGCTAGGACTAGTAATAATCCCTTCATTATAACATATTGGACATTTTTGCCATGCAGTGGGTAAGGTCAGGGCCACTGATTCATCATGACAGAGTAAGTCAAAAATCAGCAGGGTGAAGCTACTCGCCATTTTTGGCATATTTCTGGTGCTTCATTTTTGGAGCAAGAAAATTAGGTAGAAGGCATTTCTGCACATTATCCACCACAAAATCACTCTCCCGAGTTCTCTTGCACTTCTTGGCGCTTCCTGCAATCTACCTGCCAAGTTCTAAGTACTCTCATTCACATATAGTATAATGAGGGTCAGTGGCAACTCCAGGTTTCCTGTTTTTACATTCACAATGAACTCAGGGTAACTTAAACTGAGAATCACAAGGGACAGCTGAGACAGGTGGGAATGCAGAGCCTGAAGAGTGTGGAGAATATCATTTGCAATTTTTGCAGCTGGGAAACACTTTTTCAGGGATTTTTTTGCAATTCTATTTGCACAGACTTGGACTTGCATCTCTCTGTTTCTGATAGGTTCAGACCCATGGCAAATTTTCACCCCAATCCATAGTCATAACTTCCCAGGAATAGGTATACCATTCCCTAATGGCATACCCTTGTATGCCATTATCATGGAGGAGGAAGAGGAGCAATACAGGATGGAGCAAAGGAAGAGTTAGGTAGCATTTAAGGAGGCCACCTGATATTACCCCTCCTGCCCCCCCATACTATGGCCCAGAAATTCGGGTCCCCACGGGTGAGTATGCACTGTGTACTCACCCGTAGGGCCACCGGAAGTGCCGGTTTCACACATGCACTGCGCATGTATGGAAAACCGGAACTTCCGGTCTCTTGAAGGAAGGGGTTCGCGGGTCAACCGTGCGCGGGAGAGGCAGCGTGTACGCATCGAACTTCGCTTTTTTTACAGGTTTCTCCATGCGGGTAAGTCCCCAGCAGCTGCGCGTGGAAAAAGCAGGCGCAAGGCCTGCTTTTAACAAGGTAAGAGGTGAATTAAGTAAAATTGAAACATTTTTTCCACAGATTTATCATTTTTAAATACTTTAAAGAAAGGTAAGTTTATGTTTAGCCCTGTTAAAAACTTTAATACATTTTTTCAAAAATTAAAATTTTTGTTTAATAGTTAATTTATGTAATTTATAGTTATTTTAAAAATGTGATTTAAAAAAAAAAATATTTGAAGTTTTACTTAGGTTTTGGGGCCGATCTCTATTCATAGATTTGTCAGGTCTGACTCCCCATGGACCATATGATCACAGGGGATGGTGCGAACTAGTTGCGCCGCTGGGATACGCGAGCACTGCACACCGGCAGCTGGAGGAGACCCAGGATCGGAATCCCACACCGGCCCACAGCACAACGGCAGGCGCGCTATGTAAGTGCACCCGCGGGACGTCTCCGACCTGAATTTCTGGGCCAATATATAGAAGCACAGATTATATGAGGACCTTGTCGTGGAGATGTGTATAAGAAGATTGCATCTCACCAAAAAGGCTATAGGGCTTTGCTTCTCAGCTGCAGGTAAATATTCAAAGAAGAGCAGGGGAACTGTCCTGGCCAATATTTATCCCTTAACCAGCAACACTAAAACAGAGTATCTCATTATGTGGAACCTTGCTGTTTGCAAATTGATTGCTGCAATTCCCTTCATTATAACAGTAACTGCACCTCATAAAAACTTCATTGGCTGTAAAGCAATTTGGGATGTCCTGAGGTCATGAAAGGTACTATATAAATGCAAGTTCTTTCTTTCCTCTTTCTATAGTGGTGCAATAGTAATACTTACAGTTATCGTAAAATGTTTAATACATTATCACAAGAATGTCCTTTACAATAATCAAAATGGTTCCTCATTACCAAACCCATCAATTATATTAGATTGACACTCAGTCATTTTGGTTTAAAAATGTGGCTTATTTTGATATCTCTTAAAAATAAACACTTACATGTTTAAATAGGTTACTGATCTGTATCAGTCTCACTCCTTACATTGCCCAATGTTGACAACTCTGATGATGGTAATATTTTATAGAGACTTGAATCTTTCCTGAACAACAACAATTTGTATTTATGTACTGCCTATAACATAGTGAACACCTCAAGGCAGTTCATAGAGAAGAAACTGATGCTGAGTGGTAGAAGAAAAGTTAAGGGAAAAGACCGTAGGTATGGTCGATAAACTTGGTTTCAAGGAGAATAAGTGGGTAGAGAAGTAGCAAGAGAGAGGAGTTAAGAAAGAAAATTCCAGAGCTGGTGCTGAAGTGGCAGAAAGATGGTGGAGAAGAGGGAGGAGACCAAAAGATGTAGAGCATTGGCTAGGACATAGGAAAGGAAGATGTTGATGAGATGGGGTGAGGCAAGACCGTGGATGGATTTGTAAATGAGGATAAGGATTTAATGTATTGGGATGGGACCTGTTGAGGTCACTGAGGACAAGGGTGATGGATCTTACTGCAGGGCAGGATGCAAGCAGTGGAGTCTAGCTGCCCATATATTATTGTATCTGGGAAACTTTCTGATTATTTTTACATTAAGTAAAACAAATTCCTCAATGAAACTCATGCCAAATAATGTGTTGGTAATGATATTTGTGGTCCCCAGTTACTCCTGATGCAATGAATAAAGAGACAATTTTTAAATATACAGACAAAATACCTCAGTAGCAGTGGGAGCAGCAGAAAGTGCTGTTGTAGTCTAACAATAACAAATGTGTTGGTGAGGTAGGCTGATGAATAGGTTACCGGGGGCACATCCTGAGGAATATCATTAGAAGAACGAAGTAGATAATTATAATTTTTTTCACACAGAATGCTATTAGGATATGGAATTAAGGCAGAGACTTACCATCATTTTAAATGGAATTGGATAGGCATTTCAAAAAGAAGAACATAAAATTACTTGGGAAACGGGCAAGAAATGGCTCCAGTTGAAGACCTAACACCAGCCCAGGTACAATGGGCCAAACAGCCCCTTCTGTGGTGCAATTTCTATGATTCTATGACGGATCCAGCAAATAACTGGAACAAAGATGCAAATAATAAAATCAGAGTTAGAATAACAGGTTTTAAGAGTAGACACCAAGGACAAAGCAATTAAGCAATAATAGAACCCATTAGCAAGGCACAGTGCATGTAAAATTCATTACGGAGAGGAAGAGAGGGCCAGGGAAAAACAGGATCGGCAGAGATAAGCTACACTGTGAACTGGCACTAGTCCAGCTTGTTACAGTTGTCAACATAATATAATTATGTTCTACAAATGTATAGTTAGTGACCCAGCTGAATGTTTCAAGGATACTTACCCAGTTTAACAAGATTGTTTCAAACTGACATGAACAATGAGGTAAGTGTTCTGAAAAACTTGCTGACTTAAGTTCTCGGAAAATCTCTGCATCAAACCAGCTTACATAAAGAAATTTGAACCGTATTACTCATTATTTCAGACTTTTGATTCATATAAAGGAATAAGTTCCACACAACCTTTGAAGTGAGTAAAATCTGGTCATTTTATGCTTATTTGTGAAGATCCAATTTTGACTCAAGTTTGTTCCATTCCAGAATTGCCTGTTCCTTTACATCAATGGCTCTCTATATATTTCTGACACCATTTTCCATAGCATAAAAACAAAAAGACTAAAATATCTCTGCTGTAACCTACTGCACTATTTCGCTCCATCCTGGCAGTATATGGACTAGCATCTGACACTACGCTGGGTCATAACACTAAAGATAACATTATTTTTCAAATTCATTCTTGGGATGTGGTCATGGCTGACAAGGCCGGCATTTATTGCCTATCTCTAGTTGCCCTGAGAAGGTGGTGGTGGGCCTTCTTCTTGAACTGTTGGTAGTGGTTTGATACAATGGAGTGGATTGTTGGGTTACTTCAGGGAGTAGTTGAGAGTTAAGCATGCTGGTGTGAGACTGGAGTCACATATAGGCCAGACCCGTTAAGGATAGGATGAGCGAGAATGGGACAGGATAAAATAGGACTATTTAGGTTCTGGCAGGGGGAGAGGCGGTCGATTGCCGTAGAGAGAAGCGGACCTTCTGTGAAGTAGCAAACAAAGCCAGTTGGCCAGGAGGCTGACTAGAGCAGGGTTTTTTGGGCCTTACAGGGGGCAGGGAAAAGCAGGCAACAATTGATTAAAAAAGGCATCAATTCATAAAAAGATTTGTGGCCTTTAAAAATGTTTGCTACTTTGGGCCCATTGTAAATTAGAAAGAAAATAGTGGCAGAGGACTGGGGAGGTACGATGCGGGGTGGATGGGGGGTGATGGCACAACAGCACCACCTAGTGCCAGGAAGCCAAAAATTACAGCAGGACAAGTCGATGTTGTCATAGCCTTTTCCATTAGAAACGTTGACACAAAAAGTATGGTTATAAAATTATGACAGAGGAAAATAAGGTTAATGTGGACAGCAAGTGTATGCAATAAGCAAGACTTGCAATAGTATAACCTCTGACACACCACACCACTATGAGTAACCTGTTATATATACTTCTTGCTGTATCTTCCAGCGTGGATTTAAACCATTTGCTTAGGATGCAAGTGCATTTATTTATTTGTTTTATCTTCCTTACTCCCTCTACAAAACTTTTTACATGATGATAAAATATATTCTCACCACAGAGGTTTTTACTACTGCCGAGTCTCCAATGACTCGGGCTTTGAACATGAGGTCATTTACCATGGTTGCCATGATTGACTAACTGTGACTGACTGTAGCATCTGAGCTTAACATCAAAGCATGCCCTCTGGTTCCACAGCAAATATCAGTCCCCACAAAAAAAATCATCCCGAACAATGCCTTTAGCTCAGAAATTTTAGTTGACATCTCGAACTGTATAAAACACTGGCAAAATGAAATATTCTTATTTTTAGGAGGGGTTTTGCCACTCATGCCTCACAGTTGTTACTCATATTGGGTATTGTAATTCCACAGGAGATGATTCAAAACTACAACTCTGATGATATATTTCTATATCACAAACAGAATTTGTCAGCAGGAAATATAGCCCTCCCAGTTGAAGCTGTGAGAAACAACAGGTCTCAGGCCCCAGACCTCAGAGAGAGGGGCAGACCAGTGCCAGTAAAAACTTCTTGGAAGCATTTCTACCATATTATGTTAACTTCATGAGTATGTTTAATGTTTTTTTAAGGATTATGTAACTTCTTAATTAATTAATTTATTTTAATATAAATTAATTTTTATGCATCTGTATTAGGACTTGAAGAAAATTCTTTGAGTGATATAATTAGATAGTTTTTTACTACTTGTGGCTACAGAGTGGCAGTTTTGCAAAAAAAAAGAGATTTGATTGATTGGTTTTGTGATGGTTGGTGCTTGTTAATTGTAATGTTGCCCAACTGTATTGTGACTGGAAATGGTTTTTAATAGGTTCATAATTAGTCAATTGGATATTTGAGCCAATTAGCATGGTTAACTTAATAGATTGTGAAGTAGTGGATATTTGAAAAAATCACAATGTTTTGCCACGATAGGGTTCCCCTTGTCCTCACCTTTCACCCCACCAGCCTCCACATTCAACGGATCATCCTCCGCTATTTCCGCCACTTCCAGTGTGATGCCACCACCAAACACATCTTCCCCTCCGCTCCCCATTCAGCATTCCAAAGGGACCGTTCCCTCCAAGACACCCTGGTCCACTCCTCAATTACCCCCAACAACCCCTCCCCTCCCCACGACACCTTCCCGTGCAAGCGCAGGAGATGCAACACCTGCCCTTTTACCTCCTCCCTTCCCACTGTCCAGGGCCTCAAACACTCCTTCTAGGTGAAACACTTGTACTTGTACTTCTTGCAATTTAGTATACTGTATTCGCTGCTCACGATGTGGTCTCCTCTACATTGGGGAGACTAAACGCAGATTGGGTGACCGTTTTGCGGAACACCACCGTTCAGTCCATAAGCGTGGCCCCAAGCTTTCGGTCGCCTGTCACTTTAATTCTCCGCTCCACTCCCACTCTGTCCTCGGCCTCTTACACTGTTCCAACGAAGCTCAATGTAAGCTCGAGGAACAGCACCTCATCTTTCAATTAGGCCCTTTACAGCCTTCTGGACTCAACATCGAGTTCAACAATTTCAGACCATAACCTCTGCCCCTATTTTTTCACATGACAGTTATTGATATTTCTGCCATTCCCATTTACACCTCTTCTTGACACATCTTTTGTTTCTATACTTGTCCCATACCATCTCCTTTTGTTTTGTACTATCATACCTTTTGTCATTTAATCTCTTCTGCCTTCCACCCTATCACAGACTTTCCCTTTTGTTCTTTCCTCCCCTCACCCCTTTCCCTGCCTCTGCACCAGCTTAAAATCGGTTACATCTCTAACTTTTCCAGTTCTGACGAATGGTCATCGACCTGAAACATTAACTCAATTTCTCTCTCCACAGATTCTGCCTGACCTGCTGAGTATTTCCAGCATTTTCTGTTTCTATTTCAGATTTCCAGCATCTGCAGTATTTTGCTTTTGTAACAATGTTTTGCCATATGGATGTGTGATGTCTTTGAGGTCTGCAGCATTTGAGAGGTGCAACACTGTGGTAGGCGTAAGGCTTTTAATTATTTAGATCAGATTGCAGATGCTGCAACCTGTATTTCAGTGAGTATTCTGCTATCTCTTTGGGAGTAAGCTGATTTGCACAACATCATGTATTCCTTGCACAGAGATCGCATACGGCTTCTGATGACAATTTATTTTTGTAAACAGTTTTTTTAAGTAGTTCCAATTGTATTCAGAATTACAGTTAAGGCATTATTTATTTAAAAATCTGTTACAGGCATTCTCTTTGGTAGGAGTAAAATGGAAATCCTTTTTAAGAGGTTTTTAAAGCCTTGTGGCTTTACAATTAATAAATCTGAGCAGTCTCATGGATAAACAGGTGCAGCTATATTCTCTGGTGTTCCAGCAGTGTGGCGTGAATCTATGTCAGGCATCCATTCCCTCATTGGTCTAATTATAGGTATGAATCTACTTTTAGCATTCTGCAGAAGCAGTGGTAGGCATGCTTCCGAGCCCTAGTGTTCAGCTGGACATCTGCTGCAAGGGAGTCTTTTACCTTGGCATGGTCATGTAGGATTATGTCATTTTTTTTCTAGCAATGGAGGCCTTCTAAGAACCTAATCTGGAGGGGTGGGGATAAAATGTGTATCAATATGTGCTCCATGGTGATCTACATAATGAGGTGGTGACCTGCTGACCTATTAAGATCCCCTTATTGACCTAGTTTTGAGCATTGATTTTCATAAATATCCTGATTTTTCAGTCTTCAAAGCCTGAAGTCAATGTACATCTTTTGTCATTTCTATTATTAACTTTATGCTACTTTGGTCCTAAATTTCCTCAATATCAGTTATGCCATTGTTGCAGCATAGTTGGGTCGAAAAGTTATGCTATTCACCAGCAGAAGGGGGTACATGCATGTTTCTTGGGCTAAGTTGATTTAAATAGTGGCTTAGAAATTCGCGTGGCCGGCTTGCCGCGGGGGTAAGGATCGCGCGCGCTCTTACCCACCGCGCCTGCCGTTGTGTTTTGGGCCCACAGGAACTTCGGGTCCTGTGCCTCTCCCTAGTGCCGGCGTGCAGTGCTTGCGTGTCCCAGGGGTGCAGTTAGTGCAATGCAACCCCTGGGATCACGTGGGCCATGGAAAGCCAATGGCAGCAGACCATCTTTCATTCATAGATTTGACAGGAGACCTGTCAAATCTGTGAATTGAAATCGGCCCCAAAAGAACAGCTAAACCTCATATAATTTTTTTTAAAAACCATCACATTTATAAAATAACTATAGTTAAATAAATTAACCACTTTAAACAAAAATTTAAATTTTTGAAAAAATTAAAATACTTTTTAAAAGTTATAAAAATAAACTTACCTTTCTTTAAAGTATCTAAAAAAGATAAACCTGTTGAAATTTTTTAAAAATTATACTTAATTAACTACTTACCTTGTTCAAAAGGGGTCTTACGCCTCCTTTTTACTAGCGTAGAATCTTCAATACTTACCCTCGCGTTGAAACCTGAAAAAAATCTAAGTGTGCTGCGTGCCCGCAGCCTCTAGCGCGCACGTGGTTCACCTAGGAACCGCCCCCTTCACCATACCGGAAGTGCCGGTTTCCCGCGCATGCGCAGTGCATGCAGGAAACCGGCACTTCGGGAATGAATACGGGTGAGTACGCACTGAGTACTCACCCGAGAACAGCCGAATTTTTGGGCCAGTCTTTGTGCAGCTTTGGTGTAACCTGAGTGTAGGCACTGAAAATGTGTAATGTACTGACAAACACACAAAACTTCTGTGCAAAACTCCGTCATACCTTAAACACACTCTAAATACGCCCAGCAGCAGTAGAACGCTGCAAGGTAAGCAGCCAACAAGTGGTTTGACTGGTAATATACACCAAATCATTTGACAGCATCCTTCACTCACAGCATCAGTCCAGGTTGGCATCATTATGCTCACTTACATGGCAGCTGTGCCCAGTGGGCACAACGCCAGAGCTGCAGGCAGAACCACATCCAGTTTCTCTGATGAAGAACTCCAAGCCATCCTCCAAGAGGTACAAAACAGGAACCTCATAGGCCTGGGTCTTCCTTTCACAAAGCAGGACACCAACATCTGTCATGCTGCCTGCAGGGAGTTAGCACTGGCAATGACTTGCAACTCCTTCATACCCAGGACTGATCAACAGTGCAGAAAGAAATGAAAAGACTTCACGAGGGCAAGTAACAGTAGCATGTCAGCACACTTTCCCTTTCCACCCAGGGCATGACTACAATCTTCACCCTCTTACAGCAACACACACACACACACTACTAACCCTTCACACTGCACACTGGGTCTACAACTCCTCCAACAAACACCAATTGCATTACACAACCACAAAATGCTTTCCTTCACTCTATCATCCTGACACCCCCACATCTCTCACTTCATGTCTCCCATCACAATTGTCACACACTCCATAACTGACAGCCTTATCCTCACACACACAACCGTTCACCCCTTTATCTTGCAATAAAATAAATGTTTTCTTTGAAATACACTAGGTACTTGTCTCATGATTTGTTATTTATGAACATTATAGAAAGTCAGGAAAGAAACCATTCAATAGGTTTGGACTTCTTTGGACACAGGTGAGGAATCCTGGCAAGGTCCTGTTGGGCCAACGAGATTTGTTTTGGTGTCATCTGGTAGGGTGAGTAGAAGAAGATAAGGCTGAGGTATTGCCACTGCAGTTGATTGGTCAATGATGACATTCTGCAGAATCTGCTCTCTGATACACATTGCAGTGACAAGTAAGGGCACGGCCTGGTTTGCATAACAGACGAGCTGTACGTTCGCACAATGGAAACCCTGCCTATTCACCTGTCAGCGACTGCTCAGTTGATGCCTTCAGTGTCACGTATGTGTCATCATGGAACACTGCACTCTGAGGAATCAAGCTATCCTGTGGATGTCCCTTGGCTTTGTACTTCTGCTGCCTGAGGGGTGATGCCCAAGTGGAGGAATTCGGCTGCTCTATGAAAGAGGGCATCCGTCACCTTTATGATACATGCCCTGACAGCCTCCTGGCGAATGCTGCACAGATGCCCTGTGGCAGTCTAAAAGAATACAAAGCCGTAAACGTTGAGGACTGCTGTCACTTGTGCTCCAGAACTAGCCGCGCCTCCAGCCAAGTTGTTCTAGTACAGCTACAACACTGGCCTCTATCCGAAATGTGGAAAACTGCCCAGGTATGTCCTGTCCATAAAAAGCAGGACAAATCCAACCCATCCAATTACCGCCCCATCAGTCTACTCTCAATCATCAGCAAAGTGATGGAAGGTGTCATCGACAGTGCTATCAAGCGGCACTTACTCACTAAAAACCTGCTCGCTGATGTCTAGTTTGGGTTCCGCCAAGACCAATTGGCTCCCGACCTCATTACAGCCTTGGTCCAAACATGGACAAAGGAGCTGAATTCCAGAGGTGAGGTGAGAGTGACTGCCCTTGACATCAAGGCAGCATTTGACTGAGTGTGGAATCAAGGAGCCCTAGTAAAACTGAAGTTAATGGGAACTGGGGGGAAAACGCTTCACTGGCTGGAGTCATACCTAGCACAAAGGAAGATGGCTGTGGTGATTGAAGGTCAATCATCACAGCCCAAGGACATCTCTGCAGGAGTTCCTCAGGGCAGTGTCCTAGGCCCAACCATCTTCAGCTGCTTCATCAATGACCTTCCCTCCAACATAAGGTCAGAAATGGGGGTGTTCGCTGATGACTGCACAGTGTTCAGCGCCATTCACAACTCCCCAGATAATGAAGCAGTCCATGCCCGCATGCAACAAGACCTGGACGACATTCAGGCTTGGGCTGATAAGTGGCAGGTAACATTCGCGCTACACAAGTGCCAGGCAATGACTATCTCCAACAAGCAAGAGTCTAACCACCTCCACATGACATTCAACGGCATTACCATCGCCGAATCCCCACTATCAACATCCTGGGGGTCACCATTGACCAGAAACTGAACTGGACCAGCCACACAAATACTGTGGCAACAAGAGCAGGTCAGAGGCTAGGTATTCTGCGGCAAGTGTCTCACTTCCTGACTCCCCAAAGCCTTTCCACCATCTACAAGGCACAAGTACGGAGTGTGATGGAATACTCTCCACTTGCCTGGATGAGTGCAGCTCCAACAACACTCAAGAAGCTCGACACCATCCAGGACAAAGCAGCCCGCTTGATTGGCACCCCATCCACCACCTTAAACATTCACTTCCTCCACCACCGGCGTACCATGGCTGCAGTGTGCACCATCTACAAGATGCACTGCAGCAACATGCCAAGGCTTCTTCGGCAGCACCTCCCAAACCCTCGACCTCTTCCACCTAGAAGGACAAGGGCAGCAGGCGCATGGGAACACCACCACCTCCAAGTTCCCCTCCAAGTCACACACCAGCCTGACTTAGAAGTATATCGCCGATCCTTCATTGTCGCTGAGTCAAAATCCTGGAACTCCCTACCTAACAGCACTGTGGGAAGTACCTTCACCACACTGACTGCAGCGGTTCAAGAAGGCAGCTCACCACCACCTTCTCAAGGGCAACTAGGGATGGGCAATAAATGCTGGCCTTGCCAGCGACGCCCACATCCCATAAACAAATAAAAACATTTTTTTAAATTGCCAAGGACAGAGCAGTTGTGATGAAGTGGCAGCTTTGGAGCCGTCAGATGCACAGCTGCTTGGAGAGAGTCTTATAGGACTGATGTGGCCTGTACTCACGATGGGGTGGGCTGCTGTCCTCAGCCATGCTGCCTGATACTCCTGGTCTAGACACACTGAGTAATTTTGACTTTGGGTGATAGTGTAAAACAACCGATATTGATTCAGCCGCTTGTTATACATCTCTCTTGATTCTCATTTCCATTGAAAATGGAATTGAAATTATTTTTTGGTGTAATGGAAAAAAATGTTGTGAATAAAAATTAGATTTCTATATTTTGGATAATTTCTCCTAGAAGACCATTTCACTCAACAACTGTAACTGATCATCTAACATTAAATGTCCTCATTATATGGTAGAAGGTAATTGGTGCCCATTTTGATAAAACATGTAAATGCTACTTTTCTCAATAATTGCACACATAATTTGAAGTGTAACTTACGATTTTAGTTCTTTCTAAAAAAATATATTTGGTACTCTTTATTGAATTAAACTGAACATATTGAAAATATAGTGGAGTCTTAGTGGAATTACTCACAGTGACAGAGGATTTGGTAGAAATTTGTGAGAGACACAGTGAGAAACAATAAAGGACACATTTAGAGTTTGATGCACGGTATACACACAAATTCTTATATATTACTTGTAAATATCCCATGCCTCTGCTCACAGCAGTTTAGATGATGTTATTTTAGATGACAGTAAGTTTTGTGTTAAATTTTTGTGTTACATTGTTCAGAAACTAAGGAAGAGAGGAAGGTAGCGCAAGATATTCAGGTGGTAGGTAGATAGGAGGTATGCAATAGTAATGGATAGTGGAGGTTGTGTGATTTGGGAGTTTTGGGAGGATGAAGTTGTTGTAATGGAATAGTTATTTGGGATTGATAAGGAGTGGAAATAGTAAAAGTGGCATCAGAGACTTGGGAATATTGGGAGGAGGGTTGTGGATGTGGCATTAGAGGTAGCAGCTGTGAGTGTTGGAGTACTATGGAGGGGATATGAGGGTGTTGGTGTGGAGTAATGCGAGGAGCTCATCCATCTCCCCTGTCCTCGCTGATCTGCATTGGCTCCTGGTGGCTCCCAGTCCCTTAATACTTTAAATTTGAAATTTTCATCCTCATCTTTAAATCCCTTCATGGACTTACCCTTCCCTATCTCTGTAAACTCTTCCAGTCCTCCAGCCCGACAACCCTGCCCCCCCAGAAATCTCCATTCTTCTGACTGTGGCCTTTTTTTACATCCCCTCCCTTCACCCCACCATTGGCGGCCATGCCATCAGACATCTAGGCCTCACACTCTGGAATTTCCTCCCTAAACCCCTCCACTTTTCCACCTCCCTAATCCTCCTTTCAAGGCACTTCTTAAAACTCACTCCAATAAAGGGCGCAGTCATGAATATCATTGGAAGAGGGAGGACATGCAATGTTGGAGGTGGCGATGCTGGAGGCCACACACAGTATGGTTTTTGGGCACTTCCCCTTCCTTTTCTCCTTCCACTTAACTCCCTAGCTCACAGATACACACACAGCATGACAACCTGAGGCTGCATTACATTGCCACTCATCTACTATTGGTTATCCTTTCTAACCCTTGTCCCTCTGCCCTTTTAGTAAGTCCTTCAGACAACTCAGGCCTTGGAACCACACAGATGGAGGGGGTTAACCCTCCTGAAGATGCACCATCACTTACTTTACCAAGCACCAGCATAGAAATCAGCAGCCGGCATACTGTAGATAGTGAGTTAGAGAAATCTGCACAGTGTGATACAGATAGCACAAGTAAGCAGGAGCAGGTGCAACTGGACAGGATAGCCCAGGAAATGGCTCACCAAAGTGCATGTTCAGGTCCTAGCTCTGCTGAAGATGCAGACTTTAGTGGCCTTCAAAAGAAACATGTATACTAGCAATTGTCGAATGCATTGGACTGCCTGCCAGGCAGCTACTGCACCATGTCAGGTGTGATGCAGAAGTCAGCTACCAATTTGTGTGAGGTTCCGGTGCATGAAATCAACACTCTGAAAGAAAGAAAGATTTGCATTTATATAGCGACTTTCACAACTTCAGGACTTTCCAAAGCGCTTTACAGCCAATGAAGCACTTTTGAAGTGGAGTCACCGTTGTAAAGTATGAATTGCAGTAGGCAATTTACACACAGCAAGGTCTCATAAACTGCAATGAGACAATGGCCAGATAATCTGGGTTTTATTTTGTCATGTTGCTTGAGGAATAAATATTGACCAGGATACCAGGAAGAATTCTCCTGCTCTTCTTTGAAATAGTGCCATGGAATCTTTTACCTCACGAGAGGGCAGATGGGACCTCAGTTTAATGTCTCATCCAAAAGACGGCATCATCGACAGTGCAGCACTCCCTTTTATTTACATACATTCATGAAGCCCTCGCCTGTGTCCATTGAGAATGCTGTTCACCTTATTTGAAGTCTGCCCAAAAATCAGAGATGGGCGGTCTTCCAGCGGTATGTCAGCATTTGTTTCCCCAATTTGTGTGTCACTATTGCCCATTTATGCCTAACAATGAGGCGGTATTGAGATGAAAATGGCCCTCAGTATGTTTGGTTTATTTTGTACTGAAATAATCAAGGCCCAAGGCACTCACAGTGCTTAAGCTCAAATCAAATCCAAACCACTGAAGTTTCAATCAAGGCACTTGTGAAAATATAGCTTAACGTCATTCTTTATTTATTTCTTTATTTTTTATTCTTTCTCAGGATATAGGCGTTGCTGGCAAGGCTGGCATTTATTGCCCATCCCTAGTTGCCCTGAGAATGTAGTGGTGGGCCGCCTTCTTGGTTGCTCATTTTGGAATTCCTGTGCAGTGGAGAAATCTGCTATTTTATAAGAAAGCTAACATCTGTCAAGAGCTATGATGAAGAATGCAGGTAATTCACATCTGGCATTTATTCTTGATTAATCCAAATGTCCTGCTCACAATAGGAAACAAATCTGAGGAGATGAGGTGCAAGCTTTTAATCCCCCAAATCTGACTGAGGTCAATTAATTTCCTACTATTTATATCTGCCCATGTTCTTGTGATTATAATGCAGATTTGACACACAGCTCCAAACTGCACATTACTCACAGATTTGTAACTACTGAAAGATGATGAAGAGCATCACTTTGATCACACCACACTGGATACATTTTTATGATTTACATGCCTCTCTTCAGAGTGAACATATTAAACGTACAAGTAATGCGTTGTTGATTTAACAACTTATTGGAAAGGTGACAACTTGTGATCGAGGCCACTCATCAACCTGAAGCCTGTAGAGCCAACAAACCCAAAGCTGTTACAGTAAGTTAGAGGTGACGTGTGACAGTTTCCTGAAGGTAAGTGTATATACAGCACCCTATGGATTTTAGCAATCATTCTTTGAAATGGTTTAGTTTTAGGTGCTTGCTTGGATGTGTTTAATAACATATTGGGCCAACATTTGCGATCGGAGGCTTCCCGAGGGCGGACGCCTCCGATCAGCAAAATGTCTACAAATTTACCTGGAAGAATGGCAGCTTGCGATTCTGGGTCTCTCCAGGTCCGCGAGGGCAGAGCCCCACGTATCCCAGGCGCAAACGGTTCATAGGCGCTCCTGGGATCACGTGGGCCGGCCCAACCAATGGAAGAAGGGAATTCCCCATTCATACTTTTGACAGTTCTGTACGTATGGAACTGTCAAAAGTAAGAATGGGGATCACCTAAAAAATACACCAACACATTAAATATATATTTTTTAAATTACCTATTTAAAATTAATTAAAATGCCATTTAATTAAATATTTAAAAAATATATTTTTTTTGAAAAAAAAATTATATGTTTTTATGGGGCTAAAAATAAACTTACCTTTTTGAAGAATATTTTTAATTTATAAATGAGTTATCAAATTTCATTTGTGTATTTTTTAAAACTCTTAAGCTGGTAAAAACAGGCCTTATGCTTTTACCAGCGTAAGAATTTGACAGTCATTCAGCGGGCGGAAGTTGTGCAAAAAGCGCAACTCTCCACTCGCAGAGGCACTTTTCCCGGGCAGGCAGAGAATTCTTGACAGATCGCATGTGCCGATTTTCAGCGCATGCGCTTCGGCACTTGCGCGGCCCCTACAGGTGCGTACACACCTCGTACGCACCCGTGGAGGTCGGAAAATACGGCCCATAGTGTCTCGGAGATTAAAGTATTTAAAAAGGGATGTGTCCATAAATATTCACACTGACACATCACCAACTTTACTATCAAGTAGTGGACAATTGTTATCCTAAAGAAAATACCCATAATGGAGGGAGTTTCAACCCCAAAAAATGGGTGGGTTTGGGTTGGGTGAGAGGTTAAAGAGTTAGAAATCTGAATCCTGACCCCCAGCCCGCCCACTTCCAGTTTTAACGGAGGTGGACTGAGGAAGCGGGTGGCCAGCCCGCTCTCAGGAAGCGGGTTCGCACTTTAAATATTATAATGCAGGTGCGTGCCTCATTTTGAAGCACCATTTTAAATTTATCTCTGGACTGCCAGGTTTCCCGGGCCTCGGGGTACCCAGAAGCTAAAGGAAGGCGAGGACTGCAGGATCCAGGAGGTAAGTGCCTTTCCACTTACCTGCTGGATCCAGTGTACCTGCATCGCCAAACCCCTGCAATCGGACCCCCCGACCCTTCCGATCTCCCCTATGAGGTCTCCGATCTCCCGCCCCAGCCTCTGATCTCCGGCCCCCGATCTCTGATTCCCTGTTTTCTGTTTATATTTCACTAACGTGCTGTTCCACTAGCTAGCCGTAAAATATGCATACCTGTGTCATAGGCACTGAAGACTTTTGTATTGCAAAGACACATGACTAGCAAATCAACAACAATATCATCAACATTTAGCATAGAAAAGACTTTCTATGGTGCTTCAAAGATGTGTGAGGAAAAAAGGAAGAGATAGGAGTGACCAAAAGCTTAGTGAACGAGGTGGGAATTAAGGAGGTTGTTAAAGACGGAGAGGGAGGTGGAGAGGCAGAGGGAATTCCAAAAAGTGGAACTTAAGCAACTGAAGGCATGGTTGACAATTAGGGTAGAGGATGAAAAAAAGGCTGGAGTCAAAAAAATGGAGGTTATGGGGGATTGTGGAGCTGGTGGAGGTTATAGGCATAGGGAGGAGAGAGGCCATGGAGGGATTTAAACACAAGGATGAGTATTTAATATTTGAGGTGTTTGGGGACCAGGAGCCAATGTAGGTCAAAGATGCAAGTAATGGGGATAGAATATGGGCATGAGAGATTTGGATAAGCTGAAATTTATAAAGTTTTGAAGATGGGTGGAAGTCCAGGAGAGCATTAGGATAGTTGAATCTGGAGGTGCTAAAGGCATTGATGAAGCTTTCAGCGGCAAATGGGCTGAGGATGAGGCAAAGGCAATCGATGTAATAAAAGTGGAAGTAGGTGGCTTTTGTGATGGAGAGGATATGGGCATCAAAAGCCCAACCAAGGGTTTAATAGGACACGGGAGTTGGCCAGCGAGCGGAATGGAGTTGGTGGCAAGGATTCAGAGTTTATGGGTGAAGATGATGACTTCAGTCTTTCCAATGTTTAGCTGAATGAAGCTACAACTCACCAAAGCAGTTTGACAGCGCAGTGGCAGTGGAGAGGTTGAGAGAGGAGTGGTGGAGCGGAACAGCTGGGTATCATCAGTGTACATATGTAAGCTGACCTCATGTGATGATATTGCCAAGAAGCAGCATGTAGATGAGGAATATAAAGAGGTCAAAGATCTATCCTTGCAGGATTCCTGGATATGATGATGCCATGGTGGGAAGAGAATCCTAAAATTGCTAGAGATGCTCTCTATATGATTAGGCAGGTAAAAGTGGAAGAAAGCTGGACAGTGGAGGGGAAGTATTGCAGGAGGATGGAATGAATGACTGTGTTAAAAGCTGTAAAACGGTTAAGGAGTACAAGGAGAAATAAGGCACCATAGTCATAGTCACAGAAAATGTCATTTGTGACTGGTTAGGACCATTTGAGTGCTGTGGAAGATGCTGAAACAGGAAATAATTTGTTTAATTTCTATCATACTTTATATGAATTTTAGTTTTAGGGTTCATTACTATCTTGGGCTTATATAGAAATGCTCTTTTACAACAGTTTGAAAATAGTCTCTATAAGAAGACATTTTAACTTTGAGGAGTTGGAGGACCAGAAGCTGAGTAAGGTCAGCAAATCATATTCATGATACGAAGCACATAAATGTGCTAAATACTAAAAATAAAATCAATAAACAATAGTACGAGAAAGTGCAAAATGAACTGAGAAACCTTCATCTTTGGATAAAATGTAAAAGTTTCTGTTGATTCAGCAAACAATGTCTTAGGCCAGGAAATTGCTCGGAGCTGCTCCTGCTCCCTTGCTGTAACTTTGTTGAAACCCCATTTACCTGCCGAAAATGGATTTCCGCCGCACTTCCGGCAAAGTTGCTCCAAGCCTGGCATGACAAATTCAGTCTGCCTCATCTTGTAAAACTTTCTGTAGCATCATCGTTTTCTTCAAGGGGTGATAGAAATAGAGGGGGTGAATTTCCATTTCGGGTTTTCCTACTCGTACGCTGTAACATCGGCAGAAGAGACACAGAAGCCCCAGGAAAATGGCATAAGCAGCATTAACGGCAGTTTTTCAAGGTTTCTGCAGCTCTTCTACTGAAGTTACGATGGGTGACTGGGAGAGAACCTGCAGAAATTCACCTCCCGAACCTTTTGCCTGATCAAATTAAATATATCTGGGTATAATTGTGTTCCCTGTTTGCAACAAAATTCTTTCTCCAGAATGAAGCTTGGAATATGACAGGGAAAAAAAACCAAGGGATATGCAGTGAGAGAAAGCAGCCAGAAAGAGAGAGAGAGAGAGAGAAAAACTGAGAATGGAAGGTGGTAGAGACAAAATCTAAGGTGCAGGCTGAGAAGATATTTGCAAGTGAGTAAAATTCATGGATATGGAGCATTCAGACGTACAAAAAGAGCAAGAGTTGATGCAACAATGGAATGCTGAGGCTACAGTGTGAGTGCATAGCAACATAGGAATGTACAGGACTGGAAAAGATTTGGTTGGTCCCAGTCAAGCTCAATTCTTTTGGGAGTTCAGTAGTAGTTAAGTTTCGGGCAAATCTTACCATTTCTATTACGTTTAAATTTCTGCCTCTGCAGTACAGTGGTTGTAGAGTTAGTGGAGATAAAAATGAACAGTGTTCATTAGAGATTTGGGGGAAAATATCATGGCCGCCACGAGAGCTGCCGGTGTCACCGTCAACTCGGGTTACCAGCTGCTGAAAATGGACTAAGCACTACCGGAGAAAAATTCGCACTGGGGGCTAAAGATTATTAGCCCAGCGCTAACTCACTGTGTAACGTCCTCCTGGTGGCATTAGTGCAGGCATGGGAGTCGAAGTTCCCATCCTGAAGTGGCGTTCCAGCTTCTAACAGCCTCTGGAAGCGAGGCTATGGAGTTCACAAGGAATTGTGGGTAATTAAAAGGGCTATGAATTAAAAGGGCAATGCCTTCAAAACTAATAAAAATTTAAAATGATGTGGAAAAATGAGGGAGAGGAGAGTGAAGAAGAAGGACAAGAAGAAACACCGTCACTTGATTTGACACTCCCAGTCACCAGCTCCTCAAGGTCAACCAGCAAGGCCATTCGCAGTGTCCCCCACTGAAAGTTAGCAGCCTTCCACCAGCCATGCTGCAGCGACTGGGGTAGCACTGTGTGACATCAGTAGGACAGGCAAAGGCACACACAAGACAGTCACTAAGAGAATGCATAAGAGTGATGAGTTGATTTCTTAATGTCATAATGGATGGATAGATGTATAACATTGGAATGGAAAATTTGCCTGCTTTTATTTCAGCATTGTGGCCAAGAGGACGCTATGATGGTCAGTAACAGAGGGAAGATAGGGTGTGGGACAAATGTTGAAAGGGGAATTGGGGTCATGGTCACTGGTACCACAGGCAGATGATTCTATCCCGGATATCCTGGCCAGAAAGGGGCTGTCTGGGTTTCATCCTTCCTTCTGCTTCTTCCTCTTCTGCTTCCTTCTCTTCTGCTTCCTTCTCTTCTGCTTCCTCATCTTCTGTTGCTTCCTCTCCTGTGTCTTCCTCTTGTCTCTGCAAGAGGATGTTGTAAATCTGAAATGACAGCATAAAATGCTGGAAATACTCAGGAGGCCAGGCAGCATCTTGACCTAGACGTGAACACTATGGGCTGGATTTTACCAGCCCCGAGGTGTCAGAATTTGGGGTCGCGTGGCAAACCCGCGTGGCAAACCCGCCGCCCTCTTTTCGCCATTTTTTGATGGTAACGGGTGGCGTAAAGCCCTTGAATTTCTAGCCCTTTGATTTTAATGGAACACAGTTTCCAGAGGAAGGCAACTATAGAGCGAGTACGCAGAATTTGATTCTTGAGGGGGGTTGGTACAGAGGGATGGCAGTGCAAAGAAACCTCATGATGTGTGTGGAGTACAACAGTGTTTCTTAAATTGGGGTCCACAGACCTCCGGGGCTCCATAGAGACTTTCCAGTGGATCGGTAGAGACTTTCCAGGGGTTCGGCGGCCAGTCAGCTCTCCGCCGCCCTGCCCTATACCGACCTGCACCGCCGGGGCCATGGTTTTCCTCAAGCTCCGGGACCAGCTAAGTCCCACCTTGTTGTTACATAGAAACATAGAAACATAGAAACTAGGAGCAGGAGTAGGCCATTCGGCCCGTCGAGCCTGCTCCACCATTCAATATGATCATGGCTGATCATCCAAAGTCCAGTACTCTGTCCCTGCTTTCTCACACAGAATCCCCACATCGAGCCTGCACCTATCCCACCCTATCCCCGTAACCCCACGTATTTAATTCCCCCTAACATATCCCATCCTATCCCCATAACCCCACATATTTAATCCCCCCCTAACACTAAGGGTCAATTTATCATAGCCAAATCAACCTAACCCGCACATTTTTGGAGTTGTTAGTGAGACTGTGGAAGAGGAGCCGTGGCCACTGCTTGGGCCTGCCTGCTGGGGCCAGGGGACGGTGACTGGAGCCTGAGCTGAGCCGAGCTGAACCACAGGTGGGTCACTGAATGGCCAATAGGCCGGGCCTCCCCAGCAGGCTGGCACTTCCCCGGGGGCCAGCTCTTCTCCTGCTCCTCCTCCTACCCTGGAATCAGGCTTCTCGAGTTGCTCACCAGTTCTCCCCAGGTAACTCATACCGTGCTGGGTCACATCCTCCTCCGAGGTTTGCCGGGGGTCAGTTCCCGGGCTTGTTTAACCTCCAGCTGATTTTATTCGGGTTGAGGCCGGGCCGCTGAGTTGTGATGGATCCGAGGGAGGGGGAGGCGGGGTGGCGTGTGCCGGGGGTTCCATTATTGGGGGGTGGGGCGGGGTCTTTGTGACCTGAAACATTCCGCGCGCACACGGGGTGCCTCTTTGATAGGCTGTGGGTCTGGGGCTGTACTTTGTGCACGTGCTGAGTTCTTGATTTGAGTGAGATCCTGTCTCCTGAGTGTGGGGGCTGCAGCAGATGGTGAATGAACTACGCTGCACTTTGCATATCTGTTTATGCCCAGGCTCCAGCGGAAGAGGTTGGAGTAGGTCGCGTGCCTGCCTTCCTAATCAGGAATAGTGCTGAGAGAAGAAGTAAACCTCTGTCGGTGGCGGTCGGTATTTCTTATCCAATATGTTGATGGTACCAAAAGTCAGCCTGATTCGTGAAACTATTCAGTAGTTTCCGTGATCATAGAATCAGGTAATTTTAAGCCTGCTCCTTATTAGAAAACCAATACTGCTTCAGTTCTTGGGAATTATTCTCAACAGCTGGGCCAACCTGTTCAGAGGCCCACAGCTCTCACTCACTTTGCAACCAGCACTTCCTGCCGATCAAGCCGATTCCTCTCCCTGGCTCCGTGACCCTGTGCCATCCTCCCAACACGTGATCAGCATGCCTGTGGGGCCCTTCAAACATGTGCCTGAACGTGTTCATGTACATAGCCACAGTGCAGCTGTTACAGAACATGCCAGTAGGCCAGTATGGCGGTGAGTCATGCTTCCAGCCGCATCACAGCATGTGCATGGGTGTTCGTGCCCTCGCTCACCTTGGCCAGCCTGCAGATGGCTTTAAAAATTGTCCAGCACTAAGTGGCTAATAGTGGCCATCTGTTGCTGCAGAGTACCCGGAATTGGTGTGAGAAACAGGCACACCCATCTCACTGATATCTGTAAGTAACTTTTTCCTTAAAAGCATTAATAAATAATCTTCACATGCAGCACTTTCATATTATGAGTATTATATAGTATTAGAATTTAGATGGGGGGTCCATGATTACTAATCGATTTGAAAAGGGGTCCTCCAACCAAAAAGTTTGAAAACCACTCAAGTACAATATATGGGCCATCGTGGATTCTCAGTGCATTTAGGGGCAGCACATTTGCAAAATTGAGGCTGTGGTGCAGAGAATCTCTGTGCTCAAACAGCACTTGGCCACGTTCATTTGCATCAGAAAGGATGAGGGGGTTACTGGTTTATAATCCCCAAGAGGCAGAGCTCGACAGTTCACGACATAGTGTAGAAATAGAAAAGTGGGTGACCATCTGTAGGGGTAGTAGTTGGAGAGAGGAATCACAGGTGCAGGGAACCTCTGAGTTACTGGAACTGTCCAACAGATCCTTAGGGCTGAATTTTGCCAGCGCTCAGAGGGCGGGTTTGGAGGTAGGTCTGTTGTCAAAATAGCAAAGATTGACAGCGGGTAGGAAACCCGCTGTCAACCCGCCTCCACGCGAGTCTCCCAGCTGTCGGGTCTGACTGCACGGAACTGACCCGACACCAAGCGGCAGGGGAGACAATTTAGATCATTAAATGTGTTGTTAACAACCAATTTTATGCTATTTTGAGCCTACCTTGTAATTTTACATGCTCCCTCACAGGTTACCCGCTGCTCGGGAAACACGCCAGCTCACCCTGTCGTGAATTGAGTCCGCTTTGATTTATTTGATAACCTGACAGCTGCAGAAGTGGTTTAAAGGATACCATGTTGCAGATGGTCAGTTTCAGAGCTCAGAAACTGTTGGTTACTGCATTTGTAAGACATATAAAGATTTCTTTAGCTTGCAAGTGTTTAGAGCCAACTCTCTATCCAGTGACATCTCATTGGAGCAACCTCTCACCATTGACAGATCGCTTCTGTCATCTCACCTGCAGCTGCCATCTATTCCAGCAACATTAGTGCCCTTGAAAAATATCATAACTTGGTCCTCTGAATCATTCCATGATCAGCCCCAACACCAACATCACCAGGCACACCAACATCACCAACAACATCACCAACAACATCATCTGCGCCATCACCTGATGCTGCACAGGACACAGGGCATCAACATTGCTGCCCGGGAGGCCAGATTGACTTCACTTGACACCGTACACCCTGGCTACCACATGATGTGCCAGGTTGACACCATCCCACACCAGCACCATAAAGCATCCCTATAATGTCCAAGCCATTCCTTTCACACTTATCACAACAGCGGGGTGGGGGGAGTTATGTCTCAACATATCTGTCCAATAAGGTGAAGTGTTGAAAATATAAATTTCAATGTTTGACAACACATTAACAGAAACTTCACATGAACATTGGCTAAACCACTCAAGTGCCTACCCTTATGTGTTGTTAGTTGGTATGCTTGCAGTAAGATGAGGGTGAGTGTGAGGGGTGGCTAGTGAGATGGGGAAGTGATAATGTAGATAGAGAGGGATGTATGGAGGTGCAAGGTAAATTGGTGTGAATAAGGATGTGCAGGAGTAGGGTAGAGTAGGAAGAGTGATTGGGAAGTGATGAGTGGCACAGCAGGGTGAGTTTGAGTGTGGCTTTGCAGTAACATTTTGTGATCTACTGAGATCATTGAAAGGTTGGCGCCACTGCAGTCAGGGACTCCTGACGACATTCCTGCTTCTGTCCTCCTGTGCAATCAATGTGGCCGTGGTCCCTTTAAAGAAACTGGCTGATGACGGGTCATCAAATTATGTCATCAGATCTGCTTCCTGTTAATTGGCCAGGAACCCCGCAGGGCGGGCTTAACAAGGCCAATCTACGGAAAATCATTTTCAGAGAGCGGCTGCAGACGGGAGCGGGACCGGAACCCGCCAACCAGCTCTTCCGCCGCCATCCCGTCTCCGCAGGGAAAATCCTGCCCTTAGTCTTCGACAACTGTGAGGCAGAAAGTGACAGTGACTCAGAGGAGAGTCGTCCTAAGCAACATTGTGGCATTATGGAGCAAATGGAGGGGGTGTGAGAAGGATAGAAGCCACAATGATAGAAGAGTGGCTGTAGTGAGAGATTCTTTCGTCAGAGGTATAGATCGCCTTTTTTGTATGCAGAACCCAGAGTTCTGAAAGGTATGGCTTCAACTTTTCTCTTTGTCATGGCTTGTGTCACTACTTGTGTCAATGATGTCAAGCATGGATTCCTCCAGGTCGCTGAGGTTCTGTATTGCGGCTTGACTGCCTCTCGTCTGCCGCTGCTCCCTCCTGTTCTGTGCCACCTTTGCCTGCAAGAGAAAGGGATGTGTGTCAGTGAGTGTAGTGCAATGTGTTTGGGTGATGTGTCTGCCATAGTTGAATAGCTGTCAGTGTGTGAAAGGTATGAGATGTGGGTGTGACTGTTGCAGCAGTGGTAAGGTTGTGAGGGTGAAGTGAAGCCATAATTGTGAGTTATGAATGGTGATAGGTAGAGATTGTTGGTAGGTGAGTGATGGGGGTGTGGTGCATTGAGCAGTGTGTGAGGCTTGTGGTGTAGATGGTGGGATATGGCATTTGCTGAAGCCTTCACTCACCTTGACCTGTCATGTGAGGTCATTAAACCTTTTTCGGCACTGGATCCACGTCCTTGGGACTATGATGGTGGCTGTGATGGAGTTAGCTAACTCCTCCCAGAGCCTTCTGCACGTGGCATTAGATGCCTTCCTGCCACCCTGTGAGAATAGTATAGCCCAGCTTCTTTGAATGGTCACGATCCAGGCCTCCAGTGCAGCATCCGAGAACCTTCTTGCTCTCCCTCTAGGTTACTGAGCCATGTCTTCAGCCTGACTGACAATGAGGTGCTGCTGCAACAAAGCACCTCCCCTTTAAGTAGTGCAGAGAGCCTAGGCCAAACAATACTGGTCCTTAGACTGCACCCGATACTAGCCCACCCGTTCAGTGCTAAGCCAATCAGTGGCATGTTTAGCGCTGAGATCAGTGCTGCAATCATTATAATGAGCAGGCAGCACGAATAACGCTGACCCTGATACTGCCCCTTTTCGGGCCTAATCCAATTTCTAGGCCGCTAAGTGATGACCTTCACTTTGAACTAAAAGGGTACCAATATACTTACAGCAAGGGCAAATAAAGCAATGGGGAAGATTTAATTTAGTCTGATAGGGGGATGGGGAAAGACTAAGCTTGGGAAAAGAGAGAAAAAACAGGATTGATAAAGCTGTTGCAGAAGAAGCAGAAAGCGTGGCTGAAATAAATAGCAAGAAAATATTGCCAAAAGAGAAAGGTAACAAAAGAGACTTGGAGGCAGTGAGAGATAAGCATCTGTTGCAGACGTGCCAAGGGATATCAAAAAGTTAAATAAGAAAACTGCAGGGAGAAAGAACTTGCATTTGTATGATGTCTTTCATGACTCCTAAAGCATTTCATAGCCAATTAAATACTTTCAAAGTGTAGTCACTGTTGTAATGTTAAAATGCAGCAGCCGATTATACAAACTGCAATGAGATAAATGACCAGATAATCTGCTTTAGTGATGTTTGCTAGGACACAATAGATAACTCTCCTGCTCTCCTTAAAATCATGCAGTGGGATCTTTTACACTCCCCTGAGAAGGCAGACAGAGCCTTGGTTTAACATCTCATCTGAATGACAACATCTCCAACACTTGCTCAATACTGAACTGCAGTGTCAGTCTAGATTGTGTGCCTGTCGAGTGGGGCCTGAAACCAACACCTTCGTGCCACCACTGAGCAAGGCTGGCACCAACTGATAAAACTAGGAAATGAATAAATGCCAGAGTTCCAAAAAAAATGGAGTTAGGATTGAGTGATATGTGTGAATGCACGAAGCATTCAAAACAAAATTGGAGAGTTAGAAGCATTAGTAATGATGGAGAGATATGACATAGTGAAGGAAACTCTCATTTAAACGGCACCTAAATATCCGGATTTCTCTAATAACCGGCAGAATTCATACTCCGAAAACTACAGTATAAGGTCGTTTATAAGTTTTGTTTTACTGTTAAGTAATTAAAGAGTTATGGATTACCCTCAACTGGCATTACTGTACTTAATCAAGCATCTTCCACCATCCATTTAACACAACATTCTGTAGTGGAGTACCCAAAGGTTAAGATTGTAGTGTTTTTAACAAAAAAACGATAAAATGATGGGAGTTTTAAAATTAGGTTTAGTTAAAGTTTATTCAGCAAACGTTGAAGTTTAAGTGAGGCGAGGTCAGGGGACCCGCTCACCCTTCACAGAAGCCAGAGACTCTTGCGAGGCTGGCTACCTCATTCTATCTGATCACAGGAACCAAGGAAGGATGGAACGAATTCTAGTATTGCTCGCGGCAATCGGATGTGGATTGGCCTATCGAGGCCGCACCAAGGATGTCGTGGTGTTTGGATGTTCCGGGGACACGGCCCCCATCGCGGTGGATGGGACCGGAAGACGGGAGGCAGAGGAAACCAGCACCTATTTCCACAAGGGAAGGTGGCCAGGATGGCTGGGAACGAACTCAACGGAGTATTCTAGCACATCGGGGTTTGCCTACAAAGAGACTTCTTTACTGTGCCCCAAAGTAAGGATCATCGCACCCAGGATCAGCGTCACCGTCGGCAAATGGATTTGTTTGACTTGTAGTGGGAATGTCCCATTGAGCCGATGGTGGTGGCTGCGAAAGCTGAGCAAAACTATGAGGAACTCTTCGGTCGAGTGGGAACGACTGGGTAATAATACCCATCGGACAATTACGGGGACAAACGGACAAGTGAAAGTCTGTTGGGACAAATGGTGGGAACCGGATGAGGGAATTTATGTATGCATGTGGGGGTCAAAGTACGCTTGCCCCAAAGGCATCTCCATATTTTTCATTAATCAATGGCAGGATAACGGACAGGGGATGAGGTGGGATGCGAGCACCAGGGGGTGCGGAGCCCCATACTCTTCGATCCCGGTAAATGCCACTGAACTCATTACGCGCCCACGCAAAGCCCCGCCCACGATTCCGGTGGTTATAGCTGAGGAGGAAGGGTGCCCTAAAACTAGTAAGGGACCCGGGAATGGTTTGGTACTGGTCCCCACAGACCAGATACTATTTCAGGGAGTACATTACGCGGTGGCCTCGGTGATTTTAAATCTCACCGAGGTGCGGTTACCAGAGTGGTGCCCCAAAAAGACGGAACAGTTGTATCAGGTCCTGTTGACCAAGATGTTCAGACAATTTTACGAATTCGATTTCGCGGAAATTGATAAAACAAGTTTGTACACCGCACCTCAGGAAGTTTTGGATCAAGTAGGGAGGCAAAGAAGGGGTTTGGTGAACGATGCGTTCACTGCTTTTAACACGGGTACATCTGTGGTCAACGCTCTAGACAGTGTGGAGCTGCAGACCCAGATTAATGGTTTAAAGACACAATTAAAAGACATTCTAACAGATGAGAATAAAGTGGTAGGGTCGGGTCTACACGAGGACCAAGCCATGACTCTCCATTTAAAGGAAATTATAGCAGAGTTGGAGAAACATGCAAAGACGGTAAATGCCCTGATTAGGGAAGATCGGAATGCATCCGATCAAGCTGCGCAGAACGAGGTGTGCGTGCTTTACGGGGCGTGGTTACTGGGCGAGGGCCGCAGTAATTTGGAGGATTTAAAACAAGGTTTGGTTCCGTCCTGGATAAGTAACAAACACCTGCGGGCGCTCCACCCTTTTCAGAACGCATTAAGTCCGTGCCAGCTCAGGCTAGCTTCAGAAGCTTACCCAGTCCCCGTGGACTGCGGACGATCAAACCATACTATTATGGGAATAGTATTACGCATGCCGGTTTTGGGCGACACAGCAAAGCCCGCCCCGGTGTATCGGGTAGAGAACATTGGTGTCATTCAGGGGGGAGCCCACATTCGTTATGCAGCGGTTCCACCTTACGTCATCCGCTGGGAGCAAACGATGACAGGTACAGATCTCTCTGGTTGTCGTGGCAGGGGAGCACACATAATACTGTGCCCCCAGCACTTGAATGCCTTTTTAACACCATAGTGCGGGTTCAGAACGACTGGCGCCAAGTCCATAAATTGCACCATGGAGGCAATGGCACAAGATCATGTGCCTCCGCAGGTAGCATACATCGGGGGTGGAACATATTGTGTTACCACTGCAGCGCAACACTACCAGCATGGAAACCGTAGCCGGTGTCCGGTGAGTGACAGCAGTTTCTGTTTTAAACCCAGGGCGGAAGTTCAAGTAGCACAACAGCGAATTATCCCAATCCCTGAACCATCCACTGTTCATCTCACAGTAAAAGAGAATTTCACCGACTTGCAGCGATTCGTCGCGCATTTCGGATACCTCATTCCCCCTCTCCCTGAACACCTCACCAAGCTTCTAAAAGCCGTTGCGGTATCACAGAAACACTTTTACACATTAGAGCAGAAAACTGTCGAAATAGGAACAGACATTTTGGATATAGTAGTTCCACCGTGGTGGAATCTGTTCACCAATATTGAAGTGCCTTCATGGATCAGAATAGCCTCCCACATTTTAGTCGTATGCCAAGTTTTCATTGTAGTGTATCTATTAGTCGTACATTGTAAAAGAGACAAACGCCTCACCAAGCATGAAAACACGGGAGAGTGGCGAGAACGTTACGTGCGCGTGCACGATGAAAGCACCGTGTAATCGGAAAATGGCGTCATTCCCGCTCGCCACGTGCGCCGCGGAAGTTTGTACTCGATCATGATTTTTCAAAGGTTGTAAATACGTTTTGGGAACTCGACATGTGTTAAGAGTTGGTGTTGATTATTTTTGGTGATGGTGTTACAGTTAAAAATGATTGTTTGGTTTTGGGTTTTGTTTTTCCTTTCCCTGAATAAAAGATGAATATACAGGTGATACGAGAGGCATCGGCCTGGTTACGCCGGGAAGGAAAACAAGTGGTGTAAGTTTAAGGGCAAATAATGCCTACGGTGATCTAAAATGTAATTTTCTTGGGAAATAAGGACGACACAGAGACCCTAGCTAGGTTAAAGTTATGGGATTAATTTGCTGGATTCGGAGAGAAATCGAGATAATATTGCTCACCACTATGATTTTTGATACGATAAGCGGAGTTATTCGCATCAACAGGAGGGACTGTAGAATTCGCAATATATCGCGATTTTATTTTAATAAGGAGAAAACACAGAGTTTCGTTCAAACAGCTTTTATTTCAGCAGAATGCTGCCAGGTTTAAAGTGGACACAAGCAGCCTGTAAAATGGCCGCCGCACCTCGTGACAGAACATTCTAGACTTTTCAACAGGCAGACAAGATGGCGTTCCAATAAACATTTGTGCAAGATCGATTAAGATTCAGCACAGTGAAGATAATACACGAGACATTATGGGTTTGCAGTATACACATAAATACTGAAATCGGTCTCCCAGGTACGAATGAAAGCTATTGTACCGAGTAATCAAGGGCCCATCCAAAAGACATTAATATGTAAAATCCCAACGACTCTACGATGAGAGAGCCGTTAGCAGGTAGTTATACAAAACACTTGGAAGCCCCACAACCCCTCCAGGGAGAACACCGACCAATTTAACAATGGGAGAAATATTAACAGGTACTCAGACATTTACGAGTAGCCCCGAAACCCATTAAGAACGGAGATCACTCATACAAGACATTTGAGCGCCAGACCCTAAACAAAAGAATGGACATTAAGGTTGGGCGGGAAACGGAAGATTTTTGCACTATAATTGCAGGCTCCAAACCATCCATCTTTCTCTTATTACTCTTATCCGATCGACTCGTAACCTCGTGGCTGCTCCTGTGTACTCGTAGTCGGGCTCCTGCTTGCCTGTTGCCTCTTTGAAAAGGACTGTTGAACTTTCTGATCCGTTCGGATCTACCTCGTGTCGCGTAACGAAGACCTATGTTGGTAACTGGCAGCGGAACCAAAGGCCCGAGATGAGATGAGATGAGATGAGATGAGATGAGAAGAGAGGAAGACCATATTCATCGCCACGGTCAGTAAATCCCGACCGCGCCTGTAGGTCGAATAGCCAAGTTTTCCTTGCCAGGAAGACTTCTTCGAACTTGCAAAGAACGATATCGCATCGATGATATTGACTGAACTGTGCTCGGAAAAGTACCTGTTAAACCAACCAACACAGGTCTTCATCACAGCAGACGGTCCAGCCTGCTAGCCGGAGCAGCAGAAGCAAGTAAACAAGTGGGACCAGGAGATCTCCTGACCGACACGTGGGTGCTGCGGTGAAAAAACATCCGATCAGCTATTCGGAATTTCTCCGAGTTATCACGAGTGGTGAGCATGAGTCTCGAAATCCTACGAATCTAGTTAGGATAGATATTGATAGGGGAGGGTTTAAGTATTAAGGATACTTGTAATGTGTGCCCCTATTTACGGTGTGTCGTTCGTTCCTCGTTTCCCTAAGATCAGCTATATAACTGCTTGTAAGATTGTACTGTCATTAATCTGTGCTTATGACATGTATTTCATAATTTTAAATATCATGCAATAAAGATTTTCCATTTCGTACCATTCAACCGAGTCTACATGAGTTTCATCTCCATTACTGCTCTCGCATCTAAGTCCAGTGTCTAGAACCGTAAGGGCGAGTGATTCGAACCACTCACAGGTGTGTCTAGTGTTCCCAGACTGGCTGGAGACCAGAACAGGCAACAAGGCCTAGACCCGCACTGACATACAGGCTGCACAGAGCCGCGTGAATCTCACAGGCTGCGAGACACGCAGGGTCAGAATCCCTTACAGCAGCAGTGGAGAGTCCGTGTCGGGGGGCACAGATGCTGTACGCCGGGAGCCATCGATGAAATGGAGAATCATTGATGAGCAGCAGAGAATGTGCGATGCACTGACAGGCCTTCCTAGCACACTGACCATGATTGCAGAGAGAATGGAGGACTCCACCTCAAGCATGTGTGGGCTGAAGTCGCAGGGCATTGCAATGATGTGTTCTTCCATGGATGGAGTGGCCTACTCCATGGAACATCAAGCGCTGTAATCAAATGAGTCCATGCATGCCTTGACCACAGCCGTGCAGACTCTGGATGACAACATGCTTGCCACCTTAAATAGGATTGTAGATACTTTAGCCTTGGCCTTACAGCGCCACACTGATCTGCACCAAAGTGCTCTCCAACAGAGTGGTAGCAGTGAAATGTGGATGGGCCATGAGAGGAATGATGGCGAAAGGAGATATGGAAGTGAGGACTCCACTCAAAGCGCTTCCACTTCTCACTCATTGCCCCCCCCCCCACTCCCCCCACTTCAGTCAGTAACCGACAGCTGCCTTGTGTTCCGATTGCCGAGTCTGCCCCTGCACAGGTGCAGGTGGTGCAGTGTTTGGTGGGGTCTTCACGGGCTCCAAAACCCAGAGGTCATCAGCCAAGAGCATCTCAGCAGTCAGAACAGGGATCTGAGCAGCCTGCCTCTACCTCTGCTGAAGCCACAAGGGTTGCACAATGTAGGGGCGGTAGGAAAAGGAAGAGTAAAGCTTTGTAGTTGGACAATGATATGTACATGGGTGTTTGAGAAAATATTATGTTGTGAAGTTTCTGTTGCTCGTTGATAAAGCATTATCGGGCCCTGCTCTTGTCTGCCAAAATTGCTCACTATTCCAGAATCATTCTGGAATGCAAAGATAAACCCCAGCTCTTATTCTCTACTCTAACCGTCTTCTTAAACCCCTCTCCCCTGTCTCCTCCACCCTCACCTCCGATAACAAGTGTGAGGAGCTCACGGACTTCTTTGTCTCTAAGATTGAGACCATCTGTTCAGCTACCTTTGCCACTTCCCTTCCTTCCCCTAGCCCATTGGGCCAAACTTCCTCTAAGGTTCCCCCTTGCCCTAGCCCTGAACTCACATCTTTCTCCAGTTTCTCTCCGATCTCCCCTCATGACCTCTTTGCACTCATCTTGTCCATGAAACCCACCTCCTGCTCCCTCGACCCTATTCCCACCAAACTGCTGACCACCCAACTTCTTTTTCTGGCTCCCATGTTAGCTGATATTGTTAATGGTTCTCTCTCCTCAGGTACTGTCCCCCTCTCCCTCAAATCTGCCGTCATCACCTCTTTCCTCAAAAAATCAACCCTTTATCCCTCCGTCCTTGCAAACTACCACCCATCTCCAACCTCCCTTTCCTCTCCAAAGTCCTTGAACGTGTTGCCGCCTTCCAAATTCGTGCCCATCTTTCCCCCAATTCCATGTTTGAATCCCTCCAATCAGGTTTCCGTCCTTGCCACAGTACCAAAACAGCTCTCATCAAAGTCACAAATTAAATCCTTTGTGACTGTGACAAAGGTAAACTATCCCTCCTCGTCCTTCTTGACTTGTCTGCAGCCTTTGACACGGTTGACCATTCCATCCTTTTCCAACGCCTCTCCACCGTCGTCCAGCTGGGTGGGACTGCACTCGCCTGGTTTCATTCTTATCTATATAATCGTAGCCAGAGAATCACCTGCAACAGCTTCTCTTCCCGTTCCCGCATCGTTACCTCTGGTGTCCCCCAAGGATCTATCCTTGGCCCCCTCCAATTTCTCATCTACGTGTTGCCCCTTGGCGACATCATCCAAAAACACAGCGTCAGTTTTCACATACACACTGACGACACCCAGCTCTACTTCACTACCTCTTCTCTTGACCCCTCCACTGTGTCTAAATTGTCAGACTGCTTGTCCGACATACAGTTCTGGATAAGCAAAAATTTTCTCCAATTAAATATTGGGAAGACCAAAGCCATTGTTTTTGGTCCCCGCCACAAACTCCGTTCCCTAGCCACTGACTCCATCCCTCTCCCTAACATCTGTCTGAGGCTGAACCACACTTTTTGCAACCTTGGTGTCATATTTGACCCTGAAATGAGCTTCCGACCACATATCCGCAGCATAACAAAGACCGCCTACTTCCACCTCCGTAACATCGCCCATCTCTGCTCTTGCCTCACCTCATCTGCTGCTGAACCCTCATCCATGCCTTTGTTACCTCTGGACTTGACTATTCCAACGCACTCCTGGTTGGCCTCCCACAATCCACCCTACGTAAACTTGAGGTCATCCAAAACTCGGCTGCCCGTGTCCTAACTCGCACCAAGTCCCGTTCGCCCATCACCCCTGTGCTCGCTGACCTACATTGGCTCCTGGTTAAGCAGCGCCTCGATTTCAAAATTCTCATCCTTGTTTTCAAATCCCTCCATGGCCTCGCCCCTTCCTATCTCTGTAATCTCCTTCAGCCCCACAACCCCCCCGAGATATCTGCACTCCTCTAATTCTGCCCTCTTGAGCATCCCTGATTATAATCGCTCAACCTTTGGTGGCCGTGCCTTCTGTTGCCAAGGCCCTAAGCTCTGGAATTCCCTGCCTAAACCTGTCTGCCTCACTACCTCTCTTTCCTCCTTTAAGACGCTCCTTAAAACCTACCTCTTTGACCAAGCTTTTGGTCACCTGCCCTAATTTATCCTTATGTTGCTCGGTGTCAAATTTTTTGTCTCATCATACTTCTGTGCAGTGCCTTGGGACGTTTTACTACGTTAATGGTGCTATAGAAATACACGTTGTTGTTGTTGTTGTTATTGTTGTTTAGTTCAATCCCATAAATGTTATTCTTTTGCACCACTTTCCCATCTTGCCCATTCTTTGCTGCTGGGTGGCAAGTCGCCTTTTAACCTGTTTGAGGATGAATGTGAAGACATGAATTGACGGGGACCAATGGGGGGATGTGCAAGGGGTGGTTATTGTTTGCCGGACTGCTTTGAATCAGTGACATTGCGGGGGGGGGCAGGAAGAGTGACTGTTGCATGTGGTTCTGATATCGGTCCAGTGGTGCAACCTTAGTGCACCTTGCATTAATAAGGGCATTCTGAGCAGCAATGTGAGCAGCTGGTGCTGCATTGCCCTCGTCACCTTCCTCTTCCTCTTTTTCCTTGTCTTCCTTCTCCTCCTTCTCCTTGAAATCGTCCTCAGGTGATCTGCGCTCTGTGCCTTGTTCCTCCCACAGCTCCAAACCTCGCTGCTGCGCAATGTTGTGCAGAGTGCAGCACACCACGACCATTCTGGACATCCTGGCTGGTGCATAGTGAAGAGTGCCTCCAGATCTGTTTGGGCACCTGAAGCGCATCTTCGATCACAAATCTAGTGGTCGTATGGCATTCATTGTAGGGCTGTTGGGCTCCATTGGTTAGGTTTCTGATGGGTGTCATCAGCCAAGTTTGAAGTGGGTATCCCTTGTCTCCTAGCAGCAACCCCTTAAGTTTGCTTGCAGACCCAAAGACATCAGTGAACTTGAACTGCTGCAGGATGAAAGCTTCAAGGCTGCTCCCTGGGAATCTTGTGCAGAAATACCTTTTTGTGGTTGCACAACAGCTGCACACTGATGGAGTGGAAGCCCTTGCGGTTCACAAATACTCCTGGTTGATTTGGTTAACATGCAGGTACAGCAAGCAATTAGGAAAGCAAATGGTATATTGGCCTTTATTACAAGAGGATTTGAGTACAAGAGTAAAGACATCTTACTGCAATTATAAAGGGCCCTAGTGAGACATTGTATTGTGTACAGTTTTCGTCTCCTTACCTAAGGAAGGATATACTTGCCATAGAGGGAGTGTAACGAAGGTTCACCAGACTGGTTCCTGGGATGGGGGGATTGTCCTATGAGGAGAGATTGAGTGGACTAGGCCTATATTCTCTAGAGTTTAGAAGAATGAGAGGTGATCTCATTGAAACATACACAATTCTTACAGGGCTTGACAGGGTAGATGCAGGGAGGATGTTTCCCCTGGCTGGGAAGTCTAGAACCAGGGGTCACAGTCTCAGAATAAGGGGTCGGCCATTTAGGACTGAGATAAGGAGAAATTTCTTCACTCAGAGGGTGGAGAATCTTTTGAATTCTCTACCCCAGAGGGCTGTGGAGGCTCAGTCGTTGAGTATATTCAAGACAGAGATCGACAGATTTTTGGATATTAAAGGAATCAAGGGATATGGGGATAATGCAGGAAAGTGGAGTTGAGGTACAAGATCAGCCATGATCTTATTGAATGGCAGAGCAGGTTCGATGGGCCGAATGGCCTACTCCTGCTCCTATTTCTTATGTTCTTATCTGGGGGTGTGCAGATTGCCACGTGTGTGCAGTCGATGATGCCCTGCACCTATGGGAAGCCATACAGAGATGCAAATACTAGGAGTGCTCATTCTGACTGGCGTCTTTGCAAGCTAATTTCTCATAATTGCCAGCCCAGGCAAACAACCCATTCGTTACATGTTTTATGCATTTGTGAGCCATCGACTGGGAGGAAGGTTGAGGGTAATGGTCACTTTGACAGCCACTGGTACCTCGTGGTCGCCAGGTCCAGCAGGGAGCAGGTCTTCTTCTAGGAGGCTGCAGGTGTCTGCCACCACCTGACATGACAACCTGAGACTCCGGAAGCACTGCTGTTCCGAAATGTCAAGGAAACTCACCCCATGCTTGTAGACCTTGTGTCATGGGTAGTGCTTCCTGCAAGCTTCATCCCTATGCTGCTCTCCTCTCTGCTCCTCCACTTTCTGCTGTCCAGCTGCAGGTTCCTTGAACAGCAGGCTGCTGCTGCTGCTGCTGGTCATATTGCTCCTCGTCTGAGGTTCAATCTGCAGCAACCAAGCTGCCACCCATCCTGATGTGATTCAGAAAACCTGCAAAGTGTAGTACTGTGAACAAAGCATTTCCCAATAGTAGGTAAGAAAGCAGCTGCGAGTACTGTGTATTTATTGTAGTATTTCCATGAGTTTTTATTAACCCCCTCAATTGCCATTGTGTTCTCGCCTTGCCTTCACAGTAGAGTTTCAGGAAGCACAGGAAACCCATGGATGCGAAGTTTAATTTAAAAATGTGTTGAACTATCGCTCCAATTGAGCGATTAGCATCTGTTAATAGACACACACCTCTCCCGAGGGGGTTGTGTGCAACAAGCCTAACGTGCTCGAGTTAAAGGCAGAAGTCGGCGGGTTGGATCCAGCTTGGATGTGTTTGTATTTTTGCCGGGGTAAAATTCCTTCCATTATGGCTAGAGTTAAGAGCCACAAAACTGGGCAGTGTAGTGCCGGCCATTCAGGCTGGTTTTGCTGAAAATATGGCGGCCGACTCGCTTCCGCCCGCTTCCAGCACGGAACGCGGCAGCCACCATTTTGAGCCTTTGCCTGCGCTCATCGCCCACATTTAAATGATGCAGAGCGAGATGTCAATCGGCGTGCAACACCTGAATTGACGCACGATCTATGATTTTGGATGTCGCTGCTTTTGATATCACCCTCTCCAAACCATGCACGGAAGAATGTACGTGCAGCAGTACTACAGAGACACTGCCAACAGTTCTTAAACGGACACGCATGTGTTTCAGGTAAGCTTAGATTTTTGCTTTTTGACTTTTCTTTTACATTTTAAAAGTTGATAAAGTACACAGGGAGTGCAGGAAGTGCTGCTGGATGTTTACAAGGCTTTGACCGCTAAAGGAAGGCCTCTGAGAGCACCACTTGCTCCCAGTACTGGGGGCTTAGGTGCAGTCCCCTTTGGGCTGCAACATCACATGGAGATGAAGCAGAGGCAGCAAAGGGGACAAGATGCTCGCAGAGGCAGGAGGAAGAAGCAGAAGAGGAAAAAGCAGAAGAGGAAAAAGCAGAAGAGGAAAAAGCAGAATAGGGAAAAGCAGAAGAGGAGGAAGTGGATAGAAGGAAGCAACGCAGACAGCTCCTTTCTGTCTGGGATATCCGGGATCAAATCATCCACCTGCAGTTCCACTGAACACAACCCCAATTTCCCTTTCAGCATTTGACCAACACCTTACCTTCCCTCTGTTACTGACCATCACAGTGGTAAATGGCTGTTTTTCAGGTTGGAGGATGGTAGACAGTGGTGTTCCCCAAGTGTCAATGCTGGGTCCACTGCTTTTTTTGATATATATAAATGACCTGGATATTGGAATACAGAGTAGAATTTCCAAATTTGCCAATGACACCAAACTTGGGGGTGTGGCAAACAGTGAGGATGATACCAATCGACTGCAACGGGACATAGAAAGGCTAGCAGAATAGGCAGACAAGTGGCAGATGGAATTTAATACAGAGAAGTGTGAGGTGATGCATTTTGGCAGAAGATGTGGAGATGCCGGTGTTGGACTGGGGTGGACAAATGTGAGAAGTCGCACAACACCAGGTTATAGTCCAACAGCTTTATTTGAATTCACAAGCTTTCGGAGCGCTGTTCCTTCGTCAGGTGAAGTGAAGAGATGCATATCGGCACAGCATATATAGTCAGAGAACACTGCCAGATGATTACAGTTAATCTTTCCAACTGCCCTTTATCACATCTCGGCAGAGAAATAATCACGGCAATCAAAGGTGTGGATGGTGTCCAAACAGGTCAGTCCGGAAAACATTACATCAAAGACAATGTGGCAGATGCTGGGGTCTGTATGGAAAACAAAAAACTCATACTCATGTGACTCGGCCAACGTTGTCTACCTCATACGTTGCAGGAAAGGATGCCCCGGAGCATGGCACATCGGCGAGACCATGCAGACACTGCGACAACGTATGAACGGACACCACGCAACAATCGCCAGGCAGGAGTGTTCCCTCCCAGTCGTGGAACACTTCAGCAGTCAAGGACATTCAGCCTCCGATCTTCGGGTAAGCGTTCTCCAAGGCGGCCTTCGAGACACACGACAATGCAAAATCGTCGAGCAGAAACTGATAGCCAAGTTCCGCACCCATGAGGACGGCCTCAACCGGGATCTTGGGTTCATGTCACGCTACATGTAACCCCACCTGACGTAGAGTCATCCAGACTCGAGTCGTCGCTGGCTTGTTCTCTCTACACAGATGCGGCCGGACCTGCTGTGATTTCCTGCAAAATAAGTTTTTTGTTTTCCATACAGACCCCAGCATCTGCCACATTGTCTTTGATGTAATGTTTTCCGGACTGACCTGTTTGGACACCATCCACACCTTTGATTGTCGTGATTATCTCTCTGCCGAGGTGTGATATAGGGCAGTTGGAAAGATTAACTGTAATCATCTGGCAGTGTTCTCTGTCTATATATGCTGTGCCGATATGCATCTCTTCACTTCACCTGACGAAGGAGCAGCGCTCCGAAAGCTTGTGATTTCAAATAAAGCTGTTGGACTATAACCTGGTGTTGTGCGACTTCTCACATTTTGGCAGAAGGAACAGGGAGAGGCAATATACACTTAATGGCACAGTTTTAAGAGTGTGCAGGGACAGAGGAACCTGGGAGTTAATGTGCATTGGTCCCTGAAGTTGGCAGGACATATTGAGAGAGTGGTTAACAAAGCATATGGGATCTTGGGCTTCATAAATAGAGGTATTGAGTACAAAAGTAGAGAAGTTATGCTGAACCTTTATAAAGCGCTGGTTAGGCCACAACTGGATATTGCGTCCAGTTCTAGTCAGCACACTTTAGGAAGGATGTGAAGGCCCTTGAGAGGGTGCAGAGGAGATTTACCAGAATGGTTCCGGGGATGGGGGATCTTAGCTACAAGGACAGGTTGGAGAAGCTGGATTTGTTTTCATTAGAGCAAAGAAGGTTGAGGGGTGATTTGATAGAGGTGTACAAGATTATGACGGGTTTGGATAGGCTAGACGGGGAAAGGCTGTTCCCACTAGTTGATGGTACAAGGACTAGGGGACACAGATTTAAGGTTTTGGGCAAGAGATACAGGGGGGGGTGTGAGGGAAAACTTTTTTACGCAGCGAGTGGTGAGGACCTGGAACTCGCTGCCGACGGAAGTGGTGGAAGCGGAGACACTCAATGTTTTCAAGGGGAGACTGGATAGGCACTTGAGGGAAATAAACTTGCAGGGCTACGGGGATAGAGTGGGGGAATGGGACTGACTGGATTGCTCTACAAAGAGCCGGCACGGACTCAATGGGCCAAATGGCATCTGTCTGTGCCGGTCTGACTCTATGGGGTAAAAATTGAGTCGCGCCCCATTTGGGGCGCTAACCTCGCCGGGGCGCGACTTTTAGCGCCCCGAAAAAATTAGCGGCCCCGCGCCGGAACTTCAGTGGTTGCGCCCCAAGAGGGAAGCGGGGCGCCACTGGAAGCACCCCGCATCCCTCTTGGGGCGCTGCGAGTGAATATCCTGGCGCTACGTGCCGCAGCGCCAGGCGCTGCGGCACGTCGCGCCGCGGTATTGCAGGCCTTCCTCCCCTTCTTAAAGGGGAGGGACCCTGCGCAGCGCGAACCGGGGCCCAGCTGGGCCCCCAGGGATCGGGAGTGCCGGCAAAAGAGCCCGGCACTCAAGAGAAGTGCCGGGCTCTTGGAGCGCAGCCGGCACTTCACGGTGGGGGGGCTTCACGGGGGCCGGGGACAGCAACGGGGGCAGGTGCTGGCAGGCGGCCAGCAACAAAAATGGCCGCCTGCCACCTCCCCTTTAAATATCGCCGCCCCGGCCGCACGTACGCCTCCCTGAACCCGTCGGACATAGCGTCTGGCGGTAAATCAGGGGGCGCGACTGAAGATCACGGCCGGGGCGCGAGCGGGGTGCTGCGCACGGCGATGACGTCATCGCCGGCGGCGCAGCGCCACAGGGTGCTACCGGCTGCCGCCGCCGCTAACCTCCCACTAAATTTTTCGGGAGGCGTGGGCGGCGCTGCGCCCGGGCGTTAGCTGCTTTACGCCCCATTAGCGCCCTCTTAAGGTGCTAACGGGAGGCGCAAGCAGCTGAATTTTTCCCCCTATGACTCCTCTTGGCCACAATGCTGAAATAAAAGCTACCACAAAGCAAACTTTCCAATCCAACTTTATCCATATATGCGTCCAATATTACATCAAAAATCAACGAATTACCCTTGTGTATTCCCTTAGTGACTGTCTTGCGTGTGCCTATGCCTATCCTACTGTTGTCACACAGTGCTACCCCAGTGGCTGCAGCATGGCTGGTGGAAGGCTGCTGACTTTCAGTGGGGGAGACTGCAGATTGTCTTGTCGGATGACCACGACGTGCTGGTGGCTGGGAGTGTGAAATTGAGTGACAGTGTTTCTTCTTTTTCTTCTTCACTCTCCTCTCCCTCTTCTTGGTCACCCATTGGCTGGGCAGGCTGGATTTCCTGGGTGTCTGAAATGAGGAAGCCACCAGGGTGGAGTTGTGGTGAGGAGAGGGGGTAAAGCAAGAGGTGCGTGCTTATACCATGTGCAGCTTGTAAATCAGAAGAGATTGTGGGATGAGGGTGAAGTGGGATGTGAGAAGGAGGATAACATTTGAGGATACCAGCATCTTGTATTCTTTCAGCCATGCCCCTGCCAAGAATGGCCAGCACTGTCTCCTCCAAGGGGATGAGGTGAAACTAGGAACATGAGGTGTGCCTTGTGTTTGGTACAGATTGTTGGTACTTGAGTGATGGGGGGAGCCTTGCATTGAGCAGTATGTGAGGCTAGTGGTGCAATTGGTAGGAGACGGCTTTGGAAGATGCATTCACTGGCCTTGACCACTCGTCTGAGGTCATGAAACATCTTTGGGCATTGGAGCCAGGTCCTGGGAGCAACACCGCTTGCAGTGACGGTCCTGGTAATCTCGTCCCACAACCTTCTTTCTGGAGGGCCTCCTGGCCCCTGTGAGTAGAGGACATCACTTCCAGTGTTGACCCCTGCACAAAGCTGGAGTGTTGCGTCCAAGACCCTGGGTGCCCTTTCCCTGGCCTTTGGAGCCATTTGTGTTATTGCTGCAGCAGTTTTAGCAGTTTTTCATGTGCGGAAGGCAGTTCAGCTTTAAAAGCTGCAGACTGCCAAGTGCTGAAGGATTTTTAATTCTTTTTGCAGAATGCAGTTTACTTTTAAGAGCTAGAGACTGCCTTGAAAGGGAGGAAAGCTAGCCTCGCTCCAGCGGCACGAACTTTGGGCCCCTCATGAGCACACAGCCTGTCAGGAGCGCATTAGTCGCTAGGCTGTGCACTACAATCATGTTAATTAGCAGGCAGCACAAAACTGATGTGCCGCCTGCGCTTTCTGAACAGGCGCAGGCATGTCTCGCATCACGGTGCCTGCTCCCTTTTTCGGGCCTTATCGCATTTCACCCCAAAGGAATAAGAAGGGAAATGGTACAATTCTTGGTGTGTATTACAGGTCATCAAACAGTGAGATGAGAATATCTGCAGATAATTCAGACATATGTAAGAACAACAGGGCAATAACTGTGGGCAATTTTAACTACCCCAAGATAGATTAGAATACAATTAATGCTTGTGGTCAAAATGGAGAGTGCTTTTTTTTTTAACTTATCCAGAACTGCTTTCTAGATCAGTCTGTTTCTAGTCCAACAAACAAAGAAGCATTGCTTGGTTTAGTTCTAGAGAATGAAGTGGAACAAATAACTGATGTGAGAGTAGGAAAACAATTTGAAAGGAGAAACCACAATGTAGTAAGGTTCAATGTAAAATAAAAAAGGATAATGAAGATTCAAAGATAAAGGTACTGGAATGGAAAAAGGTAAAAATTTCATCAGATCTGGCACAAATTCTGTGAGCAGATTAGAAGGGCGACATATGTTGTTGTTATAGAGGATTTCAATTACCAATACATTAAGTGGACTGTTGTATAGCCGCCAAGCATAGAGGGAGGCAAGGCAGAGGTATTTGTTGATATTGTCAGTGATTGCGTTCTTACTCAGCATGTTATGGAAAATGCTGGGGAAAATAAATGATTGGTTTTAGTTTTCAGTAGTGGCTCTGGGTAGGATCCAATTACCATGTGTGGCAGCATCTGGGGAATAGTGATTTAGTATCACCAGATTTCAATTGGTTAGGCAAGTTACTGCTGCAGATAATTTAATGTTAGTGCCAGATTTCAGAAGAGCTCACATGTGAAAGAAGATTCAATGAAGATTTGAAACACGCTGCTAGGAGGAATTAACTGTGACAAAGAGGAAAATGGAGGCTATTTAAAATTAACCTGATGGTCAGGGAAACTTGGTGTGTTCCTCGGATAGAAAGGAGTATACATTCTTTAACAACAAGTACGAGGCCCTCATGGACTTCTTTGTCACTAAAATTGAGACCATCATCTGTTCAGCTGCCTCTGCTGCTATCACCCCGCCCTTCTCCTTGCTCACCACCTCTTGCCTGGTTCACCCCTGTCTCATGTCTTCCTCTAGCTTTCCTTTTATCTCCTATCATGCCCTCTCCAAGCTCATCTTGTTCATAAGACCCACCTTGGTTGTAGGAAAAATGCTGGAAGGCATTAGAAAGGGATGTGGTTTTTGATCACCTGGAGGGGTCAGCAAGTATTAGACAATCCCAGCATGCCTTTAGAAAATAGAAGTCTGACTCACGAAACTGATTGGCTAGTGGGTGATGGAAGTCCAGTAGATGTTGTATACCTTGATTTTCAAAAAGCTTTTGATAAGATGCCGCGTAGCCAGTTCCTGGGAAAGATTACATAATTTGGGATTAGTGATCAATATTATGCTGGATAGGAAATTGGTCTTTATAAATAAGAATATATCCACATAGGACTAGGCCATACGTGGATTCCCACAGGGTTCATTGTTAGGTCCACTGCTATTCATCAACTTCATAAATTAAGGTATTAACAGAACCATTCGCAAGTTTACAGCTGACACAAAAATATGCATGTATTTTACATAACATGAGAACATAAGAAATAGGAGCTGGAGTAGGACAATTGGCCCTTTGAGCCTGCTCCGCCATTCATCAAGATTATCTTCTACCTCAACTCCACCTTCCCGCACTATCCCCATATCTGTTAATTCCCTTAGTTCCCAAAAATTTGTCAACCTCTGTCTTGAATATACTCAATGACTGAGTATCCACAGCTCTCTGGGGTAGAGAATTCCAAAGATTCACAACCCTCTGAGTGAAGAAATTTCTCCTCATCTCAGTCCTAAATGGCTGACCCTTTATTCTGTGACTGTGACACCGTGTTCTAGATTTCCCAGCCAGGGGAAACATTTTCTCAGCATTAACCCTGTCAAGCCCCTTAAGAATTTTATATGTTTCAATTAGATCGCCTCTCATTCTTCTAAACTCTAGGGAATATAGGCCTAGTCTACTCAATCTCTCCTCATAGGACAATCCCCTCATTCCAGGAACCAGTCTGGTGAACCTTCGTGCACTCCCTCTAAGGCAAGTATGTATTTCCTTAGGTAAGGAGACTTTTTGGGAAATTTGATCAAATAAATAGATTACACACCAATTTGGAAATATTAGGAGAATGGGCCCATGTGTAGTAGACATCCTTCGACGTGGACAAATGCAGTATTATGCTTTTGAGTCTGGGAAATTCCAGGCAAGTTTATACAATGCAAGGGTACCCGTTACATGTCAGAAAGTAGGAGAGGAACCTGGGGGATCGTAGTTGATAAATCACTAAGGCCTAGAAATTCGATAAGGTCCGAAAACGGGCAGGGGCACCACCCAGCACTATTTGCCTGTGCCTCTTCTAAGTGGTGCAGGCAGCACGCAAAATTCAAGCTGCCTGCCAATTAACATGGTTGCAGCGCTGATCTCGACACTAAATACGCTGCTGCTTGGCTTAGCGCTCAACAGGGCGGCCAATATCAGGTGCAGTCTACTGGCCAATAAAGTTTGGCCGAGGCTCTCTGCACTACTTAAAGCGGAGGTGCTTTGTTGCAGAAGCACCTCATTGTCAGATGAGAAGACACAATGGCGCAACAGGGAAGAGAGAGAGCGAGACGTTTTTCGAATGCTGCACTGGAGGCCTTGGTCCTGGGGGGTGATACAATGGCGGGCTGTCCTTTGCCTGCAGGGAGGCAAGAGGCCATCAAATCTAATCATCAGAAGGATTTGGAAAGAGATCGCACAATCTGTCACAGCCACCAGTGTTGTTCCCAGGACATGGATCCAGTGCCAATAAAAGTTTAATGACCTCACACAGCTGGTCAAGGTGAGTAAAGGCTTCAGAAAATGCCATATCCTACCAGCTGCACCACAAGCCTCACACACTGCTCAATGCAGCACATCCCCATCATTCACCTAACAACAAACTCTAGCTATCGCCACTCATACTTCACAATCATAGCTTCACTTCACCCTCACAACCTTACCACTGCTGCAACACTCACACTCACATCTCACACCTTGCACACACTGACAGCTATTCAACTATGGCAGGTGCATCACCCAAACACATTGCACCACACTCCCTGACACACTTCCCTTTCTCTTGCAGGCCAAGGTGGCTCACAACAGCAGAGAGCAACAACAGACCAGAGGTGGCCAAGCCAGGATTCAGATCCTGACCGACCTTGAGGAATCAGTGTTTCAAATTATTGGAGGAGCAGTAAGAGTCCGTGGTGAGCAGAGGAGTTGAAACCATTGCTGCTGATGATGGTATGGTCATATCTAATCCTTCTTCTCACATCTCACTTCCTCCTTATCCCACAATCTCTTCTCACTTACAAGCTGCTGATGGTGTATGCATGGATATCTTGCTTTAACCCCCTCCTCGCACCACATCCCGACCCTTGTGCCTTTCTGCTTTCAGGTACCAAGAACTGCCAGCAGCAAAGCCTGCCCCTCATCACCAGCAATCTGATGGAGGAAAAGAAGAAGAGGAGACACCGGCACTGCATTTGACACTTGCAGACACCAGCTCAGAAAATGGCACTGCACTGACTTTAGAGGGTAGTATAGAGGCAGGATCTTCACGTGGTGAGTCACTGGGCATGAGTGGGCTGCAGCCTGGCCAGGGGGAAACGGTAGCTTGGGGGCCAGCTCCCCGCAGGGAGAGTTCATGCACAAGTTCTGCTCCACAGGACTCAGATGATCTAGATGGGGTGGCCTTCAGAAGAAGGTGATGGGCATGCACACGGAAATGGTAGGTGCAATGGCAAACCTGCCAGAGAGCCTCTTGTCAGTGTCAAGGAGCATGGAGGAGTTCGGCACCAACATTGCACGGGGCTTAGAGCTCATGATTTCCAGGATGGAAATGATGGGCAACTCCAGGAGAGAACTTGTGGTCCCACAGATGATGCTGGGTGTGATGGGCAATCTCGCAGCTTGCATTGCAGCACAGGCGAAAAAGACCGAGGGCCAGAAATTCAGCTTTCAGGCTTCCTGCGGGTGCAAGCATCGCGCGCGTACTTGCCTACTGCACCTGCAGTTGTGCTTTGGGCCCACGAGGACTTCGGGTCCTGGGCCTCCTCCAGCTGCCGGCGCGCAGTGCTTGTGTATCCCAGGGGCGCAGTTAGTTCGAAGCGTCCCCTGGGATCACGTGGGCCATGGAGAGCCAATCCTAACAGGGCACTTTCATTCTGTCAAATCTATGAATAGAGATCGGCCCCAAAACCACACTTAAACTTCAAATAATTTTTTTAAAAAGATCACATTTTTAAAATAACTATAAGTTAAATAAATTAACTACTTTAAACAAAAATTAAAATTTTTGAAAAAATTAATTATATTTTGTAACGGTGCTAAAAATAAACTTACCTTTCTTTAAAGTATCTAAAAAAGATAAACCTGTTGAAAAAATTTTTAAATTGTAATTATTTAACCACTTACCTTGTTAAAAACAGGCCTTGCGCCTCCTTTTTAAAAGCGCAGCTTCTTCATACTTACCTTCCCGGAGAAACCTGAAAAAAAATCGAAGTTCGCTGCGTGCGCGCAGCCTCTCCCGCGCACGTGTTCGACTTCTGAACCCCTCCCTTCAGGGGAACGGAAGTTCCGGTTTCCCGCGCCTGCACAGTGCATGCAGGAAACCGGCACTTCAGATGGCCTTACGGGTGAGTACACAGCGCGTACTCACCCGACAACAGCCGAATTTCTGGCCCCCAATGTCTCACTGATGTAGTGGAAATGTAGACTGCTCACCTGCAGGCTCAGCTTGCTACCACGCAAGCTCAGACTGCTGCCATCGGTGCTGGGTTTATGAGTGTCGAAAGGGGCTTGAAGGGTGTCACAGCAGGCCAGCAATCTGTGCTTCTACCTGTTCGAGGTCGTCCTGCAAGTCCATCTGTAGTCTCCTCCATTAAAAGTCAACAGCCTTCCACCAGCCATGCTGCAGCCACGGGGAGAGCACTGTGTAGGGACACTAGAGTAGGAAAAGCACATGAAAGACAGACACTAAGGGAATGTACAAGGTTGAACAGCTGATATTGTCATTTTGATTTGAATTTGATAAATTTATGAATTTTGTTTAGAATGTATGTTTTGTGGTGGCTCTCATTTCAGCTTTGTGCCCAGGAGGACGCTGTGATGTGCTTTGACAGAGGGATGGTAAGATGGGGAAGTGGTGAGCAACAGGGATCTGGGGTTTCATTTAGTCGAATCGGAATCTAATGAGGTGCTCACGGACAACCCGTCCAGAACAAGGATTTGCTGCCTGCCTCCTCCCTTCCTCCTCCTCCTCTTGCTCTTCTTCTTCCTCATCCTCTTCCTCTTCCTCCTCCTCCTCTTCTGCGTCTTCCTCCTCCTCCTCCAGACGTGGTCCCGCAACTCCTGGTGGCAAGGGCTGCGCCATCATGATGGTCAAGTTGTGGAGCATGCAACAGACTAGCACGAAATGGGACACCCGCACCGACGAGTACAGGAGGGCTTGAGCACCTCAATGATCTGCTCGATGATGTTCCTCATGGCAGCATGGGTGTCATTATATGATTGCTGGCCACAAGTGGTGGGGTTGCGGAGGGGAGTCATCAGCCAGGTGTAGAGCGGATAGCCCTTGTCTCCGAGCAGCCACCCTCGGGTTTGACGTGGTGGCTGGAAGATTGCTGGCCCACCGGATTGGCGCAGGATGAAGGCATCATGACTGCTGCCAGGATACCAGGCATTCACCATCATGATGTGCTGGGCGTGGTCACACAACAAGTGCACATTAAATGAGTGGTGGCCTTTGCAGTTACGGAACATCTCAGCATTGTTACATGGTGCCCACAAAGCCATGTATGTGCAGTCGATGGCGCCTTGCATCATGGGGAAGCCCGATATCCTGGCAAAGCCACTTGTGTGCTCGTCCTGCTTCTCTCTGCTCAGAGAGAAGACAATGATGTCACCTCTCCTAGAGTAGAGACCCTCTGCGAGCTCGCAGACACTGCGATGGACGGCACACTGGGAGATGTTAGCTATGTCTCCTGCTGCAGACTTGAAGGATCTGCTGGCAACAAAATTTAGGGCGACCGTGATCCTGAGGGCCACTGGGAGAGCCGTCGTTGCCCTGCTCTGAGGCTGCTGGTCTGGTTGCAGGAGGTGGCAGAGTTCTGTGACCACCTCCTTGGTGAAATGGAGCCTCCTAATACACTGCTCCTGGCTTAAGTGCAGGTAGGAGATGTGCTCTCGGAAGACCTTCGGTGAGTAAGGCCACCTGCTGAGAGCCCTTCTGTCCCTCCTCCTGGTCCCTTTGTGAGCATCTTGTCCTCTTCCTCGCTGCCTCCGCTCCATCTCCCTATCATACTCGATCGTGAGGGGGACTGCAAGTACAGCCCCCATGACTGTGAGCAAGTGGTGTGAGCAGAACCCTTTAAATGAGAAGCAAGGCGCCCTCCACTTGCAACAACACTCCCTGTGACATCAGCAACTTTAAACAGCTTTAAAAAGCTCCAAAGAGTTGCAGAAACTCAGACTGAGCCAATAGAACTGAAAAAGCAACTCAGCTGCAAGTTGTTGATGATCCCTTTAAATAGCGCTGCTCCTTCCCGCTGCTGAACGCTTGGTCAGCTGGTCATGATTAGGAGAGGGCGTTAATGGAGTGTCGACATCCAAAATGGCAGATCGTGCGCCAAATCAATGTTGCAAACTCATTGGAGGAGAAATTCATTATGCCAGGAATGGGCGCTAACTTCTGAAAAGTTTGCGATTTAGTGCCAGGCGCTAATGAATCTCGCTGCAGGCTAAATGAAGTGTTAGCACTCAAAGAAAGGACTGGAGCGTGAAATCAAGCGCTAATGACCTAGCTCAGTGGCGTTAGACTCAAAGCGCTAAGCAATTTCAGGTGCAGTCTAATCACTAGTGATCATTGCCACAGGCACTTTCCAGTTCTTAAAGGGGAGGTTCAATCATGCTGCAGAACCTCATTCTCAGCATTGCTGGTTCTTCAGCTGTCTCAGCAAGCAGCAGAAGGCCAAGGAGAAGGAACTGGACCACTGAAGGAGGAGTCATTAGGGCAGAACAACAGCCCAGGGAGAGAGCTCACAGATTCTGCGACCAAGCATTGGAGGAGTTGGTGTCCGCTGTGGAGAGACGGAGGGCGGTGCTCTACCCGGCAAGTGGCAGGAGGTCCTCGCTGCAAGTCTTCCGCGCCATGTGGAGGGAGGTAGCGCAGCACGTCTCGGGCAGCACTGTGGTCCCCAGGACCCACACACAGTGCAGGAAGAAATTTAACGACCTCACTCGGGTGGTCAGGGTGAGTCAATGCCTCAACAAATGCTACATACCACCGTCTGAACCACAGTCTGCACACACTGCCCAAAGCACCACACCCCCAGCACTCACTCACCAACAATCTCTACCTACCAACAGTCACACCAACAGCTCACACCTTGCACACAATGACAGCTATTCAACTATGGCAGGCACATCACCCAAACACATTGGTCCACACTCACTCACACACTTTCCTCTCTTTTGCAGGCCAAGGTGGCTCACAACAGGAGGGAGCAGGAGCACACAGGCGGGGGACAAGCCGACACCCAACCACTGTCTGAGCTGGAGGAAAGAGTGCTGCAAATCATTGGGCACCAGGTGGAGGGAACCGTGGCTACTGGCGACGTTGACCCGCTTGGGGACAGCAACGGCATGTTAATTCCTACTCCTTCTAACATCCCACTTCCCTTTCACCCCACAAGCCTTTCGCACTTTCCAGCTAATCATGCTGTATGCATGCTTTCTCCCTTCCTGCACCCCTCCCCTCACCTTAACCTGACTCTTGTGCCTTTATGCTTTCAGATAATGAGCAAGCACCTGAGCAGCCTGTCCCTGAAGGCACTGTTGAGAGCGAGGCGGAAGAAGAGGAGGAGGAAGAACACACCGCATCACTGCATGTCTCACCCGCAGGCACCAGCTCAGATACTGGCACTACGTGTTCTTTAGAGGCTAGTATAGTAGCGGGATCTGCACAGGGTGATGCACCGGGGACGAGTGGGCTGCAGCAAGGCCAGGGGGAAAGGGTAGCTCGGGGGCCAGCTCCCCAGAGGGCGAGTTCTCGCGCAAATTCTGCTGTCCAGGACTCAGATGAGGACCTTAATGGGGAGGCCTTTAGAAGAAGGGTGATTGGCATGCACACAGAGATGATAGGTGCAATGGCATGGGTGCCCGAGAGCCTGTCGGCAATGGTAGGGAGCGTGGAGGAGTCTGCCTCCAACATTGCACAAGGCTCTGCGCACACCATGGAGCCCGTCATTTCCACTCTGCAGAGGATGGTGGACTCCCAGAGACCAGGGCGACCCAAACCTCATGCCGCGTGTCATGGGCGATGTCGCAGCTTTCATTGCAGCACAGGCAGAAGCCACGCAACATCTTAGTACTGTAATGCAGTCTATGCTTGGTGCCATCGATTCTCAGACAGCTCTCATGCAGTCTCAGCTTCATGCCACACAAGCTCTAACTGCTGCCATCGTGGCTGGGTCGACCACCGTTCTCCGGGGCTTTCACGGTGTCGCAGCAGACCAGCAATCTGTGCTCCAGCAGATTGCTAGGGATGCTGAGGCACCGCCCCGGGGAGCGGCAGTGGGTCAGTGGAGCAGGAAGCTGCTGTCCTCTCTCAGGATGACAGCATTCCTGCTCCCACCACTGGCACTCCGCCATTGTCTTGTCGCTGACTGTCATCCAGCCAACCCAGCCGGGCCTTCCAGGCCCAGAGCTGGTCAAGGGCGTCCTGCAAGGCCAACTGAAGTCTCCCGCACAGACACTCAGGAGCCTTTAACCCGCCGTGCTGCAGCCACAGGGCCAACACTTCGTAGGAGCACTAGAGTAGGCAAAGGCACTGTAACGAGAGGCACTAAGGGTTTGCACAAGGGTGAATAGCTAATATTGTTGTTGTAAATATGTGTTCACTGATTATTGATAAATTTATTAATTGGCTTTGGATGATTTTGTGGTGTCTCTCATTTCAGCTTTGCAATGTGATATGACCTGCAACAGGGATGGAATGACAGGGATGTGGTGAGCAACGGGGATCTGGGGTTTAATTTATTGGAACTGTCGTCTGTTAAGGCGGTCACGGACCAGCCTTCCAGAAGGCTGATTGAGTGGCTGTCTCTTCCCTCGCTCATGTTCCTCCTCCTCCTCCTCCTCTTCTTCCTCGCCTTTTTCTTCCTCCTCGTCCTCCTTCTCCTGCTTCTCTCCGTCTTCCTCCTCTTGAGGTGGTCCCGCAATCCCTGGTGGCAAGGGCTGGGCCCTTATGATGGCCATGTCGTGGAGCATGCAGCAGACCACGACGAAATGGGACACACGCTCAGCCGAGTACTGGAGGGCTTCTCCCAAGCGGTCAAGGCAGTGGAACCATTGTTTGAGCACCCCAATGGTCTGCTCGATGATGCTCCTGGTGGCAGCATGGCTCTCATTGTATGAGTGCTGAGCTGGAGTGTTGGGGTTGCAGAGGGGAGTCATGAGCCAGGTAGACAGCGGATAGCCCTTGTCTCCGACCAGCCAGTCGTGAGTTTGATGTGGCAGCTGGAAGAGTGTTGGCGCAGGATGAAGGCATTGTGGCTGCAGCCAGGATAGCGGGCACTCACATTGAGGATTCACTGTCTGTGGTCGCACACCAACTGCACATTAAATGAGTGGTAGCCTTTGTGGTTACGGAAAACGTCAGGATTGTTATGCAGTGCCCGTAAAGCCACATGGGTGCAGCCAATGGCGCACTGCACCATGGGGAAGCCCGCTATCCTGGCAAAGCCACGAGCACATTCGTCCTGCTTCTCTCTGGTGACGGGGAAGGAAATGCAGTCCCTTCTCCTACTGTAGAGAGCCTCAGTGACCTCCCGGATGCAGTGATGGACGGCAAACTGTGAGATGTTCGCTATATCTCCTCTTGCAGACTGGAAGGAACCACTGTCCAAAGAAATTGAGGGCGACGGTGACCTTGACTGCCATGGTCAACCTGATCTGACGCTCGAGGTCTGGTTGCAGGAGATGGCAGAGTTCGGTGACCACACCTTTGCTGAAGCAGAGCCTTCTAATTCACTACTCCTCGTTTAATTGAAGGCAGGAGAAGTGCTCTCGGAATACCCTCGGCGGGTAAGGCCTCCTGTTGAGAGCCCTGATGGCCTTCCTCCTCCCTCTAGCCACATGTTCCAATCTTTCTCGCTGCCTCCACTCCCTCCGCAGTAGATGCTGGAGAGTGAGGTCGACTGCCAGTACAGCCCCCATTAATGTAACGATGTGTAGCATTTTGAAATTTTGTCAGAATAAATATAACAAATTTTTAATAGCTACAACTCTCCTGATACTAAGGAACCTTTAAATGACTGAATTAAACTCTTGCACAATCACAAACTAACAAGCAAGCAGTGAAACAGCACTAACCTGACAGCTGCGACTGATTCCTTTAAATATTGCCCCTGGAGCCGCCATCCGCCTGCTTCACACCTCCTCTTCCTGTCGTTGTCGGGGCGAGGCGCTAAGGCAGGGGCGATAATCAATTTGGCAGTTCAGGCGCAAACTGTTAGCAGCAGTGTTAAGGGGCAACTGGATTTGACATGAGGTGCTGGATTCAGCTCACTCTGGCGCTACTTCATTAGTGCCCGTTAGCACCCCTGCCAGGCGCTAATGGGAGATGCGAACCAACTGAATTTCTCCCCCATTGACTTCACGATCTGCCTAATCTAAATATCTGCAGTGAGTGCAGGCATTGGCAGTGCTGCCGACTTGCTCAAAATGGTGGTCGCCGTGGACCCACCGGAAGGAGATGGAAGCGAGTCGACCACCATTTTTTCTTCAAAATGGGCCTTACTGGCTGGCACTAACCCCCGAATTTCTAGGCCTGAAGGTCTACAAGTAGTGTGACAAGGTCATTGGAAAAGCAAATAGGGTTTTAGGTTGTATTCCAGAGACAGTACAATATAAACTTAAGAAGATATACTGAGGCTATAGGAGCTTTTGGTATAGCCACACTTGAAGTATTGGCCATGAATTTATTTCTGGAGGCGGGATGGAGGCAGGTCAGCTGGTTTACGGGTTCCAATCCCGCCCCCCAGCTGCCTCCGTTCTGCAGACGTGATTTTCCCTTGATTGGCCTTGTTAAGCCCGCCCTGCGGGCTTACCGCCAATTAACAGGAAGCGGGTCTGATGACATCATTTGATGACGCGTCATCTGACTGTTTCCTTAAAGGGACCATGCATAATTTTATTTTGACAGTTGATCTGTCAGTGTTTGACAGCATTGAGCTCCTGCAAACACTGACAATCACTGCACAAAGGTGAACACTTACACCCAGGCTCTCCAATGACTCCCTCTATATGCTTATAGAGGGAGTTAGAGCACGCAGGGAGGTTCTCTTCCCTTCCAAGGGTGGAAGAGACCTCCCCAGGTCACCAACTTACCTTAAACCTCCTCCCAACCCTCTCTATCTACTTTATCACTTCCCCTACTGAGTATCCACCCCTCACACTCACTGCAAGCATACCAACTAACAACAGACAAGGGTAGGCACTTGAAAGGTTTAGCCAATGTCCATGTGAAGTTTCAGGTAATGTGTTGTCATATAGTGTAATATCTTTTTCCAATAGTGCTCCTTATTGGACAGATCTGAACACACATTGAGAAGTGTCTTACTGAGTTCCAGTGATTGTTCAGACATAACTGCCCCCTGCCGCTATAGTGATGTGTGTAAATGGAATGGCTTGGACATTAAAGGGATGCTTCACGGTGCTGGTGTGGGATGGTGTCAACCTGGTGCATCACATAGCAGCCAAAGTTTACAGCATCAAGTGAAGAAAATCTGGCCATGGTGATGCCATCGCTGACCTCCCAGCCAGCAATTTTATCAGGGGCTGATGCTCTGTGTCCTGTGCAGCACCAGGTGAGTGAAGAGGAGGTTGGCGCTCCTGGTGCTGGTGCTGCTGTTGTGGCTGGTTGTGGTGCTGCCGCGGCTGCTCTTCCTCCGAATCTGATGACCAGGATGAGAGGATGTAAATGGTTCCCATCCCGTTGCTATAGATTTCAGTTGAGGCAAGAAGCTTGCAAGCTCACACTCAAAGTGGCCTGAAATTATTCCAATCAGGTAACACTGCAGATGGGTGTCAGCTTGAACAGTCACAAGGTCAGTAGATTTGCAAAATCTTATCCCAAACCTCCAACAACAAAGTTGTTGCATTTGAATGTCAGCCATGTTACAGGAGCGCTTTTAAAGTGCTGCACCAATGACTACAAATCATGTCCTCGAGAAACTCATTTCCTTGCAGTTGGCATGTTTCTGACAAGATGGGAAACAGGAGCCAGAAATGGAAAATGACTAAAAAAATAGGATTAGCAAGGCGGTTAACAGGTTCTTAATTGCCTTAACTACCTGTCCCACCGGTTCCCGTCAGGTCAGTTTGGGAGCGGCTGAACAGACACTCATGAAAATCGCTTGGGGGCGGGATGGAGGTGGTTGGGTGTCTGAAGCCATTTTTTCCAATTTTTGCTGCCGACCCGCCTCCAAACCTACCTCCTCAGGGCTATTAAAATTGAGCCCATTGTGTCCAATTTTGGCCTCCTCATCTGATGGGAAAATAACAAGGCCTGGAGAAAGATGACTTATTTATCAAGAAAGGCTAAATGAGTTAAGATTATTTTCATTACAGAAACACAGGGTTAAAGGAAATATGATTCAGGTTTTCCAAATGATGAAGGGGCTGAATTCTGTTCAGATGGATAGGCTACTTGACTTGGATAGGAATAGGAGAACTAGGCATTATTCAGAGACATTTCTTTGCTTAAAGGTTAATTGTCATCTGGAACATACTACTGACATGTGCGGCAAGTATGGATTCCCAGGAGTCTTTCAAAAGGGAGCTGGGCAAATTATCAAGGGAAGGGCAGACATTTGAAGTTATCGAGAGTAAGTTGTGGGGTGACTGGTACCAGTGCGATTCATGAAGCAGCGACGAGAGGATAAAGAGCAGCCCGGGAGCGGACCTGAATTAAAGCAGCGGCAGCCGCGAGAGGATAAAGAGCAGCCCGGGAGCGGACCTGAATTAAAGCAGCGGCAGCGGCGAGAGGATAAAGAGCGTCCCAGGAGCGGACCTGAATTAAAGCAGCGGCTGCGGCGAGAGGATAAAGAGTGGCCCGGGAGCGGACGGGAATTAAAGCAGCGGCAGCGGCGAGAGGATAAAGAGCGGCCCAGGAGCGGACCTGAATTAAAGTAGCGGCAGCGGCGAGAGGATAAAGAGCGTCCCAGGAGCGGAGCTGAATTAAAGCAGCGGCAGCGGCGAGAGGATAAAGAGCGTCCCAGGAGCGGAGCTGAATTAAAGCAGCGGTAGCGCGAGGCTCCGTTTCAAAAACAATGTTAAAGAGTGATATCACAGGAGAGCAGGTAGGTGATTGGTTGGTGAGTATTACAGCTCTTTTTTGCTCTCTAAGTTAGGGAAGGGGGTTAAATTAAGAGCTGAGAAACTGTAACTTGCTAGCACTTATTAAATTAATAACTTAAAATAAATAAAATAATCAAAACAATAAACCTAAAATAGCGATTGAATAAAATCTTTAACGAATTAATTAATAAATAAAACAAGGTTAGAGATGGCAGGGCAGGTGGTGTGTCATAACTGCAGCATGTGGGGGATATATACTGTTCTGTGCAGCCGTGAAAGAGAGTCCCGAAGGCTGCGTTGCCTGCCCGGTGCCAGGGTTAAGGATATCTCCTCGTGGCTGGAGAAGAACTTGGAGTGGGAGGGGAAGGATCCAGTTGTCGTGGTCCATGTAGGAACCAACAACATAGGTAGAACTAAGAATGAGGTTCTGCTGAGGGAGTTTGAGGAGCTAGGGTCTAAATTAATAAGCAGAACCACAAGGGTAATAATCTCTGGATTACTACCTGAGCCACGTGCAAATTGGCATACGGGTCAAGCAGATCAGAGAGTTAAATGCGTGGCTCAAAGAGTGGTGTGGGAAAAAGGGGTTTCAATTCATGGGGCACTGACCAGAACTGGGAAAAGGGGGAGCTGTTCCGTCGGGATGGGCTCCACTTAAACTGGGCTGGGACCAGCGTCCTGGCGAATCGAATAACTAGGGCTATCGATAGGGCTTTAAACTAAAAAGGGGGGGGGGGAGGGGTCAGGTGAGGGAAAATTTAGAAATCTAAAGAGAAAGGTCAAGGCAATAGAGCAGTGTAGCGATTTGGGTAAAAATAAGCAGAGTGTGACAGGAAGGGACAGAGAGTTTAATGGTAGCAGTGCAGCAGAGAATAAGGTCAAAGCAAGGAATAAGGGTAAAAAATTAAATCAAAGGCTCTTTATCTGAATGCACGAAGCATTCGTAACAAGATAGACGAACTAGTGGCACAGATAGAGATAAATGGGTTTGATGTAACCCCACTATTTAAAAAAGGTGGTAGAGAAAAAATGGGGAATTATAGACCGGTAAGCCTGACATCGGTAGTGGGCAAAATGCTAGAGGCAATTATAAAAGATGTAATAGCAGAGCACATGGAAAACAGTGACAGGATCGGACAAAGTCAACATGGATTTACAAAAGGGAAATCATGCCTGACTAATCTACTGGAATTTTTTGAGGATGTAACTGGTAGAATAGATAAGGGAGAAACAGTGGATGTGGTGTATTTAGACTTTCAGAAGGCTTTCGATAAGGTCCCGCATAAGAGATTAGCGTGCAAAGTTAAAGCACATGGGATTCGGGGTAAGGTACTGATTGGGATAGAGAACTGGTTGGCAGACAGGAAGCAAAGAGTTGGAATAAACGGGTCTTTTTCCGAGTGGCAGGCAGTGACCAGTGGGGTACCACAGGGATCGGTGCTAGGACCCCAGCTATTTACAATATATATTAATGATCTAGACGAGGGAACTAGATGTAATATCTCTAAGTTTGCAGACGACACAAAGCTGGGTGGGCGTGTGTGCTGTGAGGAGGATGCAGAGAAACTCCAGTATGATTTGGACAGGTTGGGTGATTGGGCAGATGCATGGCAGATGCAGTATAATGTGGATAAATGCGAGGTTATCCACTTTGGTGGCAAAAACAGGAAGACAGATTATTATCTGAATGGCAATAGATTGGGAAAAGGGGAAGTGCAATGAGATCTGGGAGTCCTTGTGCACCAGTCGCTGAAGGTAAGCATGTAGGTGCAGCAGGCGGTTAAGAAGGCAAATGGTATGTTGGCCTTCATAGTGAGAGGATTCGAGTACAGGAGCAAGGATGTCTTGCTGCAGTTGTACAAGGCCTTGGTGAGGCCACACCTTGAGTATCGTGTGCAGTTTTGGTCGCTTTATCTGAGGAAGGATGTTCTTGCCATGGAGGGAGTGCAGCGAAGATTTACCAGACTGATACCTGGGATGGCAGGAATGACGTATGAAGAGAGATTGGGTCGATTAGGCTTATATTCGCTAGAGTTTCAAAATGAGAGGGGATCGCATTGAAACTTATAAAATTCTAACAGAACTAGATAGACTAGATGCAGGAAGGATGTCCCCGATGGCGGGGGAGTCCAGAACCAGAGGTCACAGTCTAAGGATAAGGGGTAAGCCATTTAGGACTGAGATGAGGAGGAATTTCTTCACCCAGAGAGTGGTGAACCTGTGGAATTCCCTACCACAGAAGGCAGTTGAGGCCAATTCATTAAATATATTCAAGAAGGAGATAGATATATTTCTTAAGGCTAAAGGGATCAAGGGATATGGGGAGAAAGCAGGGAGAGGGTACTGAATTTGGATGATCAGCCATGATCTCATTAAATGGCGGAGCAGGCTCGAGGGGCCGAATGGCCTACTCCTGATCCTATCTTCTATGCTTCTATGCTTGATATAATAGCCATTACAGAGACATGGTTGCAAGGTGGCCAAGGTTGGGAACTAAATGTTCCAGGGTACTTGACGTTTCGAAAAGACAGGCAGAATGGAAAAGGAGGGGGAGTAGCCCTGATAATAAAGGATGACATAAGGACAGTAGCGAGAAAGGACCTCGGCCCGGAAGATCAGGAAGTAGAATCAGTATGGGTGGAGATAAGGAATAACAAGGGGCAGATAACACTGGTTGGAGTAGTATATAGGCCCCCTAACAGTAGCTATGCCATTGGACAGAATATTAATCAAGAAATAGTAGGAGCTTGCAACAACGGTAATGCAATAATCTTGGGGGACTTTAATCTTCATATAGACTGGACAAATCGAATTGGCAAAGGTCGTCTGGAGGACAAGGTCATGGAATGCATTCAGGACAGTTTCCTCGAACAATATGTCATGGAACCAACCAGGGAACAGTCTATTTTAGACTGTGTATTGTGTAATGAGACAGGGTTAATTAGCAATCTCATAGTAAAGGATCCTCTGGGGCAGAGTGATCATAATATGATAGAATGTTACATTAATTTTGAGAGTGACTTGCCTAAGTCTGAAACTAGAGTCTTAAACTTAAATAAAGCCAATTACATAGGTATGAGGGGCGAGTTGGCTAAGGTAGATTGAAAAAATAGATTAAAAGGTATGGCGGTAGATAAGCAGTGGCTAGCATTTAAAGAGATATTTCATAATTATCAACAAAAATACATTCCATTGAGAAACAAAAACTCCATGGGAAAAGTGATCCAACTGTGGCTAACTAAAGAAGTTAAGGATAGCATTAGAGTGAAAGAAAAAGCTTATAATGTTGCAAAGAATAATAGTAAGCCTGTGAATTGGGAGAGTTTCAGAAACCAGCAAAGGTTGACCAAAAAATTGATAAAAAGGGAAAAAATAGAATATGAGAGAAAACTAGCAAGAAATATCAAAGCAGATTGTAAGAGTTTCTACAAGTATGTAAAAAGGAAAAGAGTAGCAAAAGTTGGTCCCTTAGAGGCTGAGACAGGAGAAATTATTATGGGGAATAAGGAAATGGCAGAAACGTTAAACAAATATTTTGAATCTGTCTTCACAGTAGAAGACACAAAAAGCATACCAAAAATGGTGGGGAACCAAGGGTCTAATGAGGGTGAGGAACTTAACGTAATTATATAAGTAGAGACAAAGTACTAGAGAAACTTATGGGACTAAAAGCCAACAAATCCACTGGACCTGATGGCCTAATCCTAGAGTTCTAAAAGAGGTGGCTGAAGAGATAGTGGATGCATTGGTTTTGATCTTCCAAAATTCCCTAGATTCTGGAGAGGTCCCAGCGGATTGGAAGGTCGCAAATGTAACACCACTATTCAAGAAAGGAGGGAGAGAAAAAACAGGGAACTACAGGCCAGTTAGCCTGGCATCAGTCATCGGGAAAATACTGGAATCCATTGTTAAGGAAGTGGTATCAAGTCACTTAGAAAATCATAACATGATTAGGCAGAGTCAACATGGTTTTATGAAAGGGAAATCATGTTTGACAAATTTATTAGAGTTTTTTGAGGATGTAACTAGCAGGGTAGATAAAGGGGAACCAGTGGATGTAGTATATTTGGATTTCCAAAAGGCAATCGATAAGGGGCCACATAAAAGATTATTACACAAGATTAGGGCTCATGGGGTTGGAGGTAATTTAGTAGCATGGATAGAGGATTGGTTAATGGACAGAAAACAGAGAGTAGGGATAAACGGATCTTTTTCAGGTTGGCAGGCTGTAACTAGTGGGGTGCCGCAAGGATCAGTGTTGGGGCCTCAGCTATTTACAATCTATATTAATGACCTAGATGAAGGGACCGAGTGTAATGTATCCAAGTTTGCTGATGATACAAAGCTAGGTGGGACAGTAAGCTGTGAGGAGAACACAAAGGGGGTGATTTTGCCAATGGGGATGTGATGGAGGCGGGACTCTACTGCTTGTTGGGTTCGACGTCCGGCCAACCCACGCTATTTTCCCTTGATTGACCTTGTTAAGCCCGCCCAGCAGGCTTAGCAGGTCAATTAAGGGAAAGCCGGTTACTGGTGACGTCAGCGAGTGACGTTTCATCTGTCAAGAGCTTTTGACAGATGAATTATCATCGTTTGAGAGCTCTGTGAAGCTGTCAAACACTGACAATCTGTTCTCTAAGTTGAGCCCTGGGACACAGGTTTACTTAGAGATCTCTCCTGAGCAGAAAGCAGAAGGCTGATGCATTTGAGAATGCAGCAGCCATTCTGCTTTCTCTGCCGGTGAGATGAGGGACACCCGAGACCTGAAGGGTTGAAGCCTGGAGGAAGAAGCAACGGTAAGTAAAGCTTTTAAAACACTTAAGACTCACCTCACACACTTACCTCTGCACACATGCACCAATCACTCACCTGCACCCCGGACATCTCGGCCCCGCAGACCCACGGCTTGCCTCGCTGACCCTGGCGAGTATGGAAGTCTTGTTACAATTGTACAGGGCTTGGTGAGACCACACCTGGAGTACTGTGCACAGTTCTGGTCTCCTTATCTAAGGAAGGGTATACTTGCCTTGGAGGCGGTGCAACAAAGGTTCACTAGATTGATTCCTGGGATGAGAGGGCTGTCCTATGATGAGAGATTGTATAGAATGGGCCTATACTCTCTGGAGTTTCGAAGAATGAGAGGTGATCTCATTGAAACATATAAGATTCGAAAGGGGATCGACAGGGTAGATGCTGAGAGGTTGTTTCCCCTGGCTGGTGTGTCTAGAACTAGGGGGCATAGTCTCAGGATAAGGGGCAGGCCATTTAAGACTGAGTTGAGGAGGAATTTCTTCACTCAGAGGGTTGTGAATCTTTGGGATTCTCTGCCCCAGAGGGCTGTGAATGCTGAGTCTTTGAGTATATTCAAGGCTGAGATAGATAGATTTTTGGACTCTAGGGGAATCAAGGGATATGGAGATCGGGCGGGAAAGTGGAGTTGAGGTCGATGATCAGCCATGATCTTATTGAATGGTGGAGCAGGCTCGAGGGGCCGTATGGCCTACTCCTGCTCTTACTTTTTATGTTCTTATGTTCTTATGAGTTACTGTGGTTTGCTAGAGTTTCATTGAAGAGCTGGAGAGGAATTTCCCAATTTTTTCCTAGATTGGCCTCAGGTTTTTCCTCTCTATGTAAAAAACAGCAGAAAAGTTAGAAATAAAGATAGAGCTTGCACTTATATTAGGATCAAGATTATGATCGAGAATGAATTAAGTAGAACAAAGACTAAAATAACAGATTGGAAAAGATAAAATTACAAGGAGATGAGGATGGAAATTAAGAATGTAAACTGGGAGAAAATCCTGAAAAACCAAGAGACTGAAAAACAGTGTGAAATCTTTAAAAGGGTAATCAGTAGAGTTCAAGAGAAATGTATTCCACTAAAAGCCAAAAACAAGCAAACTAATTATGGGGCACCGTGGATGAATAAAAAGCTAAAGGAAAAATTAAATTAAAGAAAAAGACATATAAGAAGTACATAGATGCTAAGGGAGAGGAGGACAAAAGAGAATACGAAGAACATAAAAAGAAGTTAATAAAACCACAGAGACAAAGAGAAATTATGAAATCAATTTATCAAAAATATAAAAAGAAATAATAAAGTGTTCTATAGACACATAAATAACAAAAGGAAAATTAAAATAGGGATAGGGCCACGAAAGAATGAGTAAGATCAACTCACAATTAATGATAGAGAAATGGCAGAAATATTGAATAATTACTTTGCCTCAGTGTTTACTAAAGAAGATAATGAAATAAACACTTCACTGGAGGATGAGCTTAAAAAGAATATTAATACAGTTGGGATAGAAAGGGAGAAAATAATTGACAAACTAGCAAAACTGAAAGAGGATTAAACCCCAGGTCTGGATGGTATGCACCCACGCAAGGAAACTAGGGAGGAGATAGCAGAGGCACTAGTTTATACATACAAAAGTTCCATCAAAAAGGGGGTAGTGCCAGAGGACTGGCAGACAGCTAATGTTGTTCCTATATACAAAAAGGGAGATAGAACAGAACCTGGGAACTATCAACCAGTTAGCTTAACGTCAGTGATAGGAAAGATACTGGAATCTATGCTAAAAGAAGTGATAGAAGAGCATCTAGAGACAGAAAATATAATAATAGTCAGCATGAATTCCAAAAGGCTGTCATGCTTAACTAACCTGCTAGAATTCTTTGAAGAGGTAACGGAAAATGTAGACAAGGGTAATGCAGTAGATGTCATATACTTGGATTTTCAAAAGTCCTTTGTTAATGTACCACATGGTAGGCTCACGACAAAGGTTAGGGAATGTGGAGTCGGGGCAAATAGCTGAATGAATAGCAAATTGGCTAAAAAATAGAAAGCACAGAGTAGGGGTGAAGGGTAGTTATTCAGATTGCAGGAAGGTAGAAAGCGGTGTTCCACAAGGATCAGTGCTAGGACCATTTAAAATTTACATTAATTATTTGTACATCCGAATAAGTAACTCAAGACCAACATTTTCAGATGATACTAAACTGGGGCGGAGAGTGGGCGGGGGGGGGGGGGGGGGGGGGGCGGGGGGGGGGGAGGGGGGGATGCGCGAGTGTGGGAGATACAGCTAACATGGAGAAAGAATGCAACATAATACAAGAAGATATTAGAAAACTTGCAGACTGGGTAGTTAAGTAGCAAATAAACTTATAGCATAGATAAATGTGAGGTGATGCACTTTGGTAGGAAAAACAGAAACATCACCTACACCGTAGAAAATAAGAAGCTAAATGAGCTGGAAGAGCAAAGGGATCTAGGGATACTGGTGAACAAATCATTAAAAGCAGCATCGCAGGCCAGCAAAGCAATTAAAAATGCTAACAGGGCACTGGAATTTATTTTTAGGGGTGTAGAATTCAAAAGTAGTAAAGTTTTGTTAAACTTATATAGGACCCTGGTCAGGCTTCACTTAGAGTACTGTGCACAGTCCTGGTCTCCATACTATGAAAAGGACAGAGAAGAACTGGAGAAAGTGCAAAAAAGATTTACAAGGATGATACCAGAACTGAGAGAACACAGCTTTAGGGAAAGATTGAACAGGTTTTTTCTTTAGAAAAGAGAAGACTTAAAGGAGACCTGATAGAAGTCTTTAAAATTATGAATGTGTTAGACAGGGTAGATTTGGAGAGAATGTTTCCATTTGTGGGAGAATACAAAACTAGAGGCCATAAATACAAGATAGTTACTAATAAATTTAATAGGGAAATAAGGAGAAATGTCTTTACTCAGAGAATAGTTAGAATGTGGAACTCTCTACCATGGGAAATGGTTGAGGCAAATAGTTTAGATGCTTTCAAAAGGAAACTGAACAAGTACATGGGAGAAAAGGGAATAGAAAGATATGCTGAAAGGCTAAGATGAGGTAGATGGACTGCGAGGAGACTAATGTGGAGTATAAACACCAGCACAGACTAGTTGGGCCTAATAGCCTGTTTCTCATGGAATCATAGAAATTTAAGGAGGCCATTCGGCCAAAAAAAGCTCTCCAGCCTAATCTCACTTTCCAGCTCTTGGTCTGTAGCCTTGCAGGTTCTGGCACTTCAGGTGCATATCCAAGTACTTTTTAGAAGCACCCATTCAGCCAGTGAGTTCCAGACCCCCACCATCCTCGGGTGAAAAAGTTCTCCTCAACTCCCCTCGAATCAATACAACAGTGACACCACTTCAAATGTACTTCATTGGCTGTAAAGCGCTTTGAGATGTCCGATGGTCGTGAAAGGCGCTATATAAATGCAAGTCTTTCTTTCTAATCCTTCTACCAATTACTTTAAATCTATGCCCCCAGGTTATTGACCTCTCTGCTAAGGGAAATAGTTCCTTCCCATCCATTCTATCTAGGACCCTCATCAATTTATACACCTCAATTAAATCTCCCCTCAGCCTCCTCTGTTCCAAAGAAAACAACCCCAGCCTATCCAATCTTTCTTCATAGCTAAAATTCTCCAGTTATGGCAACATCCTCGTAAATCTCCTCTGTACCCTCTCTGGTATGATCACATCCTTCCTGTAATGTGGTGACCAGAACTGTATGCAGTACTCTAGCTGTGTTTTATACAGTTCTAGCATAACTTCCCTGCTCTCATATTCTATTGAGCGGTTGCACAACACCAGGTTATAGTCCAACAGTTTTATTTGAAATCACAAGCTTTCGGAGCTTACTACTCCTTCATCGGGTGAAGTAAAAAGATACAGAATCGCCAAAGCATATATAGATAGAGAACAATGCATGTGTACCTTACAATTGCAGACAACTAAATTAAATCATCCTGACTCATCATGACCTCATATTCTATGCCTCAGCTAATAAAGGAAAGTATCCCGTATGCCTTCTTAACCGCCTTATCTACCTGTCCTGCTACCTTCAGGGATCTGGGGACATGCACTCCAAGGTCCCTCTGTAACTCTACACTTCCCAGTATCCTACCATTTATTGTGTAGTCCATTGACTTGTTTGCCCTCCAGATCTCAAAAGTACTTCCCAGCCAATAAATTACTTTTGAAATGTAATTAATGGGGAAACGTGACAACCAATTAGTGCACAGTAATTTACAAACATATAGCAAGAAAATAAAGGGCCAGTTAATCTATTTTAGTTGAGGGATATTTTACGGCATCCTGAACAGACAGACAGGGCCTTGATTTAAAGTGTCATCTAAAAGACAGGGCTCCTCTCTACTACACTGAAATGTCAGCCTAGATTATGTACTAACGTCTTGGAGTGGGGCTTGAACCTATAATCATCTGACTTAAAGGCAAGAATGCTACCACTAAGTCAAGCTGACACAGTTTAGCTATTCGCATGACAGATCAGCATTGGTACCTCATCAAATATGGATGAAAAGAGTACAAAATAGATATATTTCCATAAAGCAAAAAAGGAATGTGCACCAAAGGATTGAGTTCCATGGATAATAGAGAGATAAAAATAAAACTGAAACTTCAACAGCTGATAAAATTGGAGCTAAGCATACAAATGAAAATTATTAAGAATATGGAAAGTTTGGTAGGAATTGAAAAGGGAGCTTTAGAATGACTAAAAGGGAATATTAGAAACGGTGGCTGGTGACACAAAAGGAAATAGTAAGGGTGTTTATAAACATAGCTAAAGAGAGAAAAGGACATTTCAAGGATGAAAGGAGAAAAAACTCATGGCTCAATTAATGGCCCTGAAGTACTCCCACTGTAACTTTAGCAGGATACTGAGAGAGTTTTTCAATCCTCATTAGATATCCAAAATGTGTCAGGGGACTAGAAAGTAGCCAATGTAATACCTCTGTTCATGATGAAAAAGAAAGATAAACCAGGTAACGATAGATCAATTAGTGCAACGTCCAACGTCCATTTTGTGTAAACTTTAAGGGCTAGAAATTGGGTATCATAGCGCCTCCCGTTACCGCCTCCGGGTAGCTTTTCGCCCGGGCACGGCACCGCTAATGACTCCTACCATATTCAGCGGCAGTTTAGCGGCGGCAGTAACCGGACGACGTCATCACTGTGCGCACGCCCCATTTTCACCCCGCCTGCAAAATTGGCCCGCGCCCTCTGAATCTACGCCGGGCGATGAAAGCGACCAAATCAGGGGGCGGGAACGGAGCGGCAGGAGGCTCACAGGGCGCTAAGTAAAGGGGAGGTGGCAGGCGGGGGAAAAAAAATCGTCCGACTTACTTGTCGCAGCCCGTTGCGTCTTTGAACACGGGGTCCATGCCACGATTCGACAGCCCGGCACTTCTCTTGTGTGCCGGGCTGCTGGCACGGCACCCCGCTCCCCAGTGGTCCAGGTAGGGTCCCGCAGAGTTGTGGGCTTGGGCCCTCCTTTATAATGAGGGGAAGAGCCCTTCCATACGGCAGCACTATGTGGCCCAATGCGTAGCGCTGCAGAATGCACCGCCCCGATATTCAGGGTTAGAGCTCTAAGAAGGAATCGGAGTGCTTGAATTAGCACTTCACCTTCCTTTTGGGGTACTAAAACTGAATTTGACGGTCGCCAGCGCTAATTAGCGCCCAGGCGATGTTAGCGCCCCAAAATGGTCGATACCAAATTTTTCCCCCTTAGGGGCTTAATTACCTTGCCATTTCTGGCACTAACTGTGCAGGATTGACTTAGGATACATTTTATGTGAGGAAACTCTGATTTAAGCCCTATTCCCACCTTTAAACGGCTTCCTCCGAGTATACTCATGGTTTATGCAGCTCTCTCATGATCAAAATCGTGGACCTGTTTCAAGAAGCAGGCCTTGGAGTTTGTTTGGAAGCACTCAGCTCTTGCCATGAAAGATGACGAGGTCAGTGACCTCTTACTGGTGCCTGCAAACTCACTAGTTACTAACCAAACACCTACACTGTCGCCCTGGCATCCCTGTGAAGCACCACGAGACACAACCATTCACCCCATTTTCTGTCTCCTTAAGCCCAAGAGGGTGATGGTCATCTGTTCTTAGTTTCTACCCTCCTTTCCTGCAGATCCACCACAGCAATGTGTAGCACAGTATGAGGAAAGTGATGATGAGGACCAACCCAAGAGTCGCAGTTACATATCATTACCATCCCTTGTAGGGGGTGGTGGTTTGTGTCAGCTTTACCTCTGACTTCTGAGCGGTTCGAATCACCCCCACTCCCTTGGTTCTAAACCTTGGACTTATTTGGGGGTTGTGACAAAAGGTGCAGCAGACAACTGAGTTTGATGAAAAGAACTTCAATCTTTATTCAAAAGGTAAAACACAAATGACAACACTCTTAACACTCTAAAGGTGGGGAACACTTCAGTACAAGCGAAGGAAATGACAGTAGAACAATACTTCACCCCTCCCAACCCCACTTTACTAGCTAAGTTAGGCTTTGAAGGACCAGGGATAATGCTCACCAATCCTTTGACAGTTGGGCTAAATTGCGGTTTTGGGGTTCGCTGTTTATGGCGGTTAGTGTCTGCCGTACCCCGTACGCAGTAGAGGACTTCACCTGCATCTCTGGTCAGTCTTCGTGAGTCCGCTGATGCGGTAGGGTGCGTTTTGGATCTATCAGGTGAGTACCCAATTTCCTTTGGTTAGGAGTAGGGTTTAGAGTCTTTTGGTAGAAATCTTACCCAGGGGTAAGTCAGGAGTAGTTTGTAGTGTGGAAACTTTGCGGTTCTTCGGGTTTTCTTTCCTTGAGTTGGTCTTTGTTTGTCGCGGTGGCCTGCTATTACCCGGTCAGTTGGGGGTAATGTGCGGTTGTTGGTTTCGTGAGGCCTTTGGTTTCCGCGATGGCTTTAGGCCTTGCCTAGTGTGTTGGTCGACCTTGTGGAGCTGTCGATGTCTTCTTGCTGCTTGTTGCTCCGGGTGACTGTGTTGGGACCGTTGTTGGAGGTCCGCCGAGGTGGTATCTTCACGGGCTGGACTCAGATGTGTCTGAGTGGTGAGCGATGCCGACTCGCTTCCAGCTCGGTTTGACTTCTTCCTGGTTTCTTCTTCTTCTGATGACCACCGGTTGCGACTGACTGACCTTGAACTGCTTAACGGGTCTTCAATTATACTAAATTGAAGTGGCCTTATCTACCCGCCAAATCTACTCAGTTCATTGTATGACTTTTGGCGGGCTCGTAAATCGGTAACTACTTACTAGCGCGTTAACTGTTTTTTTTAACAGGCCTTCAATCTCACCCATTGAACATGGCCTTATCTACCCGCCAAATCTACTCAGTTGGTTGTCTGATTTTTGGCGGGCCTGTTACCAGTAACTGCTCTGTAAGTGTCAAATGGCTTTGGGATGGTTTGCATCCTGTCGATCTCCTTGGCTGATCACTGGTGATTGGTTTTGTGTTTTGTGTTTCTAGGCTGGACTCGGTCTTTTCTATAGAACGGTCCTGAGTGATTTGTATTCTGCAAGTTTTCTGATAGGTCCTGTAATCGGTTTGATGGGGCCTGTTATTTTGGGTGGGACTGTCTTCTCCCAGGGTCTATTGTTCAAATGTTAATGTCTGCTGGGCTTGAGTGGGGTCATCCTGGTTCCCCAGACAGTGCAATTAACTGAAATAACCAAAACTGCTTTTACAGAGGCCGACCCACCTCCTTGTCCTTTTACAGGCCCAGACATAGTTTTAAAATGCCAAAACTTGTTTTTTGGTCTTAAATTCCTTAGGTTAGGCCCAAATGCATTTTATCACTCTGAGGTAGTTCCACAGTCCTTTTTCCTTAGGTTTTTGGGGATCTGCAAATTTTGGAAACCTTACACCCTCAGGACAGTGGCACATACTAGACAACCCACTCTTTGCACTCATCAGTGGATGAAACTGTCAAGGAGCAAGCGGACATGAAACAAGGGCCACCTCAGTCCCATGAGCTTCGGTAGAGCATGAGCAGCCAACCACCTCCTGTGATCCAGGCCCTCGGGTAACACTTGGAAGAAAAACAGAATCGGTAGCTATAAGGAATGCTATACCTGCTTCTGAGAGGCCTTGACCGTAGGTAGGAGGTGGAGGGTTAGCTAATTCTGAAAATCTGCCAGTGGCGTGACTGTGTGCGAAGCAGGCAGAAGTAAGTGCCAGTATCCGCACACATAATGACAAAAAAAACACTTTAAAAATTGTTTCCAACCTGCAGAACCCTGAATTCAAAGAATTCCAGACTCTTCTGTTAGAGGAACTCCTCACTTCCACCTTGAACAGCTGATCCTGATAGCTGCTGCACCTCATGGAACTCAGTGAGTGCAACTTACCCCGAGGGTCCCAAATCCGGGAAAGTTTGGTTTGCTTCACCATTGGCTCTCACTCTGATAATGCAAGTGACTTCACCTGACGAAGGAGCAGCGCTCCGAAAGCTTGTGATTTCAAATAAACCTGTTGGACTATAACCTGGTGTTGTGCGACTTGTCACATTAATGCAAATGAAGCCAGTGGCAACGCAATGGGTAGTTCACAGGAAGGCTCAAAATATCGAGGAAACTTGGGGGGAAGCCTTTTAAAAGTGCACCACTGGCAGAAACAGTTTCCAGCTGAAATTCAGCACTAAAAAAAATTCCCACAATATTCCTATACGGTACGTACACCACAAACGACGCAGAAATTCACCCCCTATGTGCCAAAGTCAAAGCTTTACCTTTCCCGTGCCTTCAAGAACATTGCAAGTTTAATTGCACGCTGTATGCTATTTTTGATTGAATTCATCAGTGGCTGTATTATGGATATGTGTTTGATTTTAATATGGCAACGTAACAGTTAAACAGAATATAACCACATGGTTGAAAACTTGCTGAGAAATTCAAGGTGAAGTGTGTGGCTGTTGCACACAATGCACCAGTGAGGAAATTATCTACTGCAAATTTATTGCCCTGCTGCAGTTTTCTTGTTTCTCTCTATTGATTCAGATTTTAAAAAAAGCAATCAGTAGAGATGAGCATTTAAAGTAATTCCAGTTTTGAACTGAATTTGACACTCTTAACCCTGAAGTTACTATTATCTGGATTTTAAAATTAATTTGTGGCATTAAAGCCCACACTGAAAAGTGAATGTAAAGGAAATTGTATGTACAAGTAGAGACTGCAATGATGAAATACCCCACAGAGCACAATGGCCTAGATCTTCCACTGGAGTTATGGCCCAGCGAAAATGAGTGATAAATTGCTTGTGCATTGTTTCATCAGTCCTTTGCTTGTCCCCACCACTTCCAGGTTTTCTCACTGCTAGGTTAGGGGTGGGGCATGGTGTACATCTGCCCAAATATGGGTGGACATATTTACATGTTATATCAAAGCAGAACGACATCATCTGGTCCCCGGCCCATATCACACTCAAAAAATGGGCGCAATGCGGTTCAATTTGCACCCCAACTTCTTTTATGAAGCTGTCATTGGTTTATAATGAGAGTTGATTAAAATAATTTTAATTTAATTTGGCAGACAGGGAAAAACATACAGTCCAGTTTGATTACTGTGCATATGCTAATTCAAATTGAATTGAATTTAGTTACTTAACTTACTTCTAGTGGTTACGGCATTTTGCTATGTCAAAGATGAAGATTCAGTGGCTACCGCTAGTGGACGTCCCCTTGGCTGTTTAATAATTTTCAAATCCAGGCCGTGAGGCCTATTTAAATGGTTTCCATGACTTAAGTTGCAAGCCATAGGCAACCATTACATAGTATTATTACAAAGCACTTCTGAAGACTGATAATACAATCATAGAAATTTACAGCACAGAGTGAGGCCATTTGGTCCAGTGTGTCTGTGCCGGCCGAAAAAGAACAATCCTGCCGAATCCCACTTTCCAGCTCTTGGTCTATAGCCTTGCAGGTTCTGGCACTTCAAGTGTATATCCAAGTACTTTTTAAATGCAGTGAGGGTTTCTGCCTCTACCATTCGTTCAGGCACTAAGTTCCAGACCCCCACCACCCTCTGGATGAAAAAAGTTCTCCTCAACTCCCCTCTAATCCTACCAATTACTTAAAATCTATGCCCCCTGATTATTGACCTCTCTGCTAAGGGAAATAGGTCCTTCCTATCCACTCTATCTAGGCCCCTCATCATTTTATACACCTCAATTAAATCTCCCCTCAGCCTCCTCTGTTCCAAAGAAAACAATCCCAGCCTATCCAATCTTCCCTCATAGCTAACATTCTCCAGTCCTGGCAACATCCTCGTAAATCTCCTCTGTACCCTCTCTAGTGCAATCACATCCTTCCTGTGATGTGGTGACCAGAACTGTACGCAGTACTCTAGCTGTGGCCTAACTAGTGTTTTATACAGTTCTAGCATAACCTCCCTGCTCTTATATTCTATGCCTCGGCTAATAAAGGAAAGTATCCCGTATGCCTTCTTAACCGCCTTATCTACCTGTCCTGCTACCTTCAAGGATCTGTGGACATGCACTTCAAGGTCCCTCTGTTCCTCTACACTTTTATGTATCCTATTATTTATTGTGTATTCCCTTGCCTTGTTAGCCTTCCCCAAATGCATTACCTCATACTTCTCCAGATTGAATATCATTTGCCACTTTTCTGCCCACCTCGCCAGTCCATTGATATCTTCCTTCCTGCAGTCTACAGCTTTCTTCCTCACAATCAACCACACAGTCAATTTTTGTATCATCTGCAAACTTATTAATCATGCCCCCTACATTGAAGTCTAAATCACTGATATATAACCACAAAAATCAAGTGACCTAGCACTGGGCTCTGCGGAACCCCACTGGAAACAACCTCCTAGAAACAAAAATCACCCGTCAACCATTGCCCTTTGCTTCCTGCCACTGAGCCAATTTTGGATCCAACTTGCCACTTTCCCTTGGATCCCATGGGCATTTACTTTTCTGACCAGTCTGCCATATGGGATCTTGTCAAAAGCCTTGCTAAAATCCATGTAGTGGATCAAATGCAATACCTTCATCGACCTTCCTCGTTATCTCCTCAAAAAATTAATTCAAGTTAGTCAGTCACGACCTACCCTGAATAAATCCATGCTGACTGTCCTTGATTAATCCGTGCCTTTCTAAATGATGGTTTATACTGATGTCAGTATTATTAATACAAATTCTGCAGGTCTCACCTTTGCCTTTTTTCCTCTTCTCCCAAACTACAAATGTGATTGCCACAATCACAACAGCAACGTTTTATAGGATAGAATAACACATTTTCCATTATTGGTGAAATAATATTCAACTTACCCAACAGTCTTATCTAACTTTAGATACTTTATTCACTTGCCTCTTAAAATCATAAGTCATTGTATGCAATGTGTGGGTAGCATTGTTATAGCAACAGTTTGATTAGGTCGAACAGGTTACAATAATTTCCAACCGTGCAGTCATATTTTGAATTAAAGAATGTTCTATAATAACTAAACATTATATTTGATCAGTAACATTTTTGATCAATTGGCAAGTTCTGTGAAAATGTAACAGCATTTTTTAAAGATTCATTGCATTCACAGAAAAGCCATAAATTCCAGAAGTATACTGTAAGAGTAAACATCTAGGCCTAGAAATTGGATAAGGCCCAAAAACAGACACAGTCAGCACAAAGCGCGAGGTGCCCACGCCCATTCAAAGTGGTGCAGGCAGAACGCAAAGTCCATGCTGTCTGCTCATTATAATGATTGCAGCGCTGATCTCAGTGCTAAACGCACTGCTGATTGGCTTAGTGCTGAATAGGGAGGCCAATATCGGGTGCAGTCTACTGGCCAATAAAGTTTGGCCTAGGCTCTCTGCACTACTTAAAGGAGTAGTAGAAGCACCTCATTGTCATTGTGGAGAAAGCCATGGCCCAACAGCCGAGAGAGAGGGCAAGGAGATTTTCCAATGCGGCACTGGAGGCCTTGGTCCTGGGGGGTTCAAAGACGCCGTCAGGTCCTCTACTCACAGGGGGGCAGGAGACCTTCAAGGCAGAGCAGCAGAAGGCTGTGGGAGGAGATAGCCGAAGCCGTCAGTGCGACAAGTATTGTCCCCAGGACCTGGATCCAGTGCCGAAAGAAGTTTAATGACCTCACACGAGTGGTCAAGGTGAGTGAATGCATCATCAAATGACATATCCCACCAGCTGCACCATTAGCCTCACACACTGCTGAATGCACCACACCCCCATCACTCACCTACCAACAATCTCCAGCAATCACCACTCATACCTCACAATCATAGCTTCACTTCACCCTCACACACTTACCACTGCTGCAAGACTCAAATCTACATCTCACACCTTGCACACACTTCCAGCTATTCAACCATGGTGGGCACATCACCCGAACACATTGCACCACAATCACTGATGCGCTCTCTTTCTCTTGCAGGCAAAGGTGGCGCATAACCGCAGGAGCAGCAGCAGACGGATGGAGGGGAAGCCCGACTGTACAACTCACAGAGCTGGAAGAAGCAGTGCTGGAGATCATTGGAGGGGCCGTCACAGAGTCCATGGTGAGCGGTGAAGTTGAAAGCATTGTTGATGATGATGGTATGCTCATACCTAATCCTTCTTCTCACATCCCACTTCCCCCTCATTCCACATTCTCTTCTCATTTACAAGCGACTGATGGTGAATGCATGGATATCTTGCTTTCCCCCCTCCCCACACCACAACTCGACTATTGTGCCTTTCTCCTTTCAGATACTCAAGAAGTCCCACCAACATCGCCAGTCCCCGAAGTCATGGAGAACAAGACACACCGTCACTGCATTTGACACTCGCAGGCACAAGCTCAGAAAATGGCTCTGCGTGGACTTTAGAGGGTAGTATAGAGGCGGGATCCGCACGTGGTGAGTCACAGGGCACGTGTGGGCTGCAGCCAGGCCAGGGGGAAAGGGTAGCTCGGGTGCCAGCTCCCCGGAGGGCGAGTCTGTGCACAGGTTCTACTGCACAGGGCTCAAATGATGACCTCGATGGGGCAGCCTTCAGAAGAAGGGTGATGGGCATGCACACAGAAATGTTTGGTGCCAGGGTAAGCCTGCCAGAGAGTATCTTGTCAGTGTCAAAGAGCATGGAGGAGTCCGGCTCCAACATTACATGGGGCTTTGCATGGAACTTGCAGCCCGAGATTTTCAGGATGGAATTGATGTGCAACTCCATGAGAGACCTTGTGGACCCAACCATGATGCTGCGTGTGATGGGCAATGTCGCAGCTTCCAATGCAACACAGGCAGAAGCGACCCAACATCTCAGTGCTGCAGTGGAAGCTCAGACTGCTGCCATCGTGGCTGGGCTTACGAGTGTGGAAAGGGGCTTGCACAGTCTCACAGCACTTCAGCAATATGTCCCCCAACAGATGGCTAGGAATGCTGAGGCACTGCCCCGAGGAAGTGACAGTGCAGCAAGAACCTGCTGTCCTCTCTCAGGATGACAGCATTTGTACGCCCACCACTGCCACTCCACCAGTGCCCTTGCTGCTGCCTGTCATCCAGCCAGCCCAGACTGCTGCCGCCCTTGCCGAGTTGGTGCAGTCTACAGTAGGGCCTTCTAGGCCCAGAGGTGCTCGAGGTCATCCTGCAAGGCCCTCTGCAGTCTTCTGCACTGAAAGTCAGCAGCCTTCCACCAGCCATGCTGCAGCCACTGGTGGAGCACTTCATAGGAGCACAAGAGTAGGAAAAGGAACACGAAAGACAGACACTAAGGGAATGCACAAGGGTGATTAGTTGACGTTGTTGTTTTGATTTGGATTTGATAAATTTATAAATTATGGTTGGAATGTTTGTTTTCTGGTGTTTCACCTCAGCTTTGTGCTCAGGATGATGCTGTGATGTTCTATGACAGAGGGATGGTCAGGTGGAGACGTGTTGAGCAACGGGGATCTGGGGTTTCATTCATTGGAACCGGAGTCTGATGAGCCGCTCACAGACAGCCCATCCGGATTGGGCATCTGCTGCCTGCCTCCTCTCTTCCTCCTCCTCCTCCTCTTCCACCTCCTGAGGCGGTCCTGGAACCCATGGTGGCAAGGGCTGTGCCCTCATAATGGCCAAGTTGTGGAGCTTGCAGTAGACCACCACAAAATGTGACACCCTGTGTTCTGAAGGGCTCCTCCTGAGCAGACAAGACAGCGGAACAGTTGCTTGAGCACCCCAATGGTTTGCTCAATGATGTTCCTTGTGGCAGCATGGCTGTCATAGGAGTGCTGGGCATGAGTGGTAGGGTTGTGGAGGGGAGTCATCAGCCAGGTGCAGAGCGGATGGCCCTTGTCTCCGAGCAGCCATCCTCAGGTTTGACGTGGTGGCTGGAAGATTGCTGGCAGACTGGACTGATGTAGGATGAAGGCATTATGACTGCTGCCAGGATACTGGGCATTCACCACCATGATGCACTGGGTGTGGTCGCACACTAACTGCACGTTAAGTGAGTTGGATCCTTTGCAGTTATGGAACATCTCAGGATTGATATGAGGTGCCCACAAAGCCACCTGTGTGCAGTTGATGGTGCCCTGCATCATGGGGAAGCCCGCTATCCTGGCAAAGCCACATGCGCTCTCCACCTGCTTCTCTCTGTTCAGAGAGAAGACAATGACGTTCCTTCTCCTGATGTACAGAGCCTCTGCGACTTCCCGGATACAGCGATGGATGGAGAATTGGGAGATGTTAGCTATGTCTCCTGCTGCAGACTGGAAGGATCCGGTGATGAAAAAATTGACAGCCATGGTGACCTTGAGGTCCACTGGCAGTGCTGTCGTTGCCCTGCTCTGAGGCTGCAGGTCTGATTGCAGGAGGTGGCAGAGTTCTGTGACCACTTCCTTGATGAAGTGGAGACACCTAATACACTGCTCCTGGCTTAGGTGCAGGTAGGGGAAGTGCTCTCGGAAGACCCTAGGTGGGCAAGGCATCCAGCTGAGAGCCCTCCTGCCCCTCCTTTTCCTCGCTCTGCAAGCATCTTGTCCTCTTCTTCACTGTCTCCGCTCCATCTCCCGTGTCATACTCGAGCACGAGGGGGACTGCAAGTAGAGCCCCCATGACTGGGAGCAAGTGGTGTGAGCAGAACCCTTTAAATGAGAAGCAAGATGTTCTCCACTTGCAGCTCCACTCCCTGTCACCTCACCAACTTTAAATAACTGTAGAAAGCTCCAAACAGTTGCACCAACATACACAGAGCCAGTAGAAATGAAAAAAGCAAGTCAGCTGCAAGCTGTTGCTGATCCTTTTTAATAGCTCTGGAGGGGTGTCCTTCCTGCTGCTGAACGCATGCTCAGCTGGTCGTGATTTGGAGAGGGCGTTAAAAGGCAGCGGCGACATCCAAAATTGCAGATCGTGCGTCAAATCAGCGTTGCACAATCATTGACGTCACGATCTGCCTCATTTCCATATCTGCAATGAGCGCAGGCAAGGGCAGCGTTGTCAACCTGCCCAAAATAGCAGCCGCCGCAGGACCCTGCAAAGGCGGGCCGAACCAAGGCGGCCATCATTTTTCTTTCAAACCGGCCTTAACGGCCGGCACAAATGGGTCCAATTTCTCAGCCGTAAACATTTATGACTGAATCTCAGTCCACTCACATTTTGTGCTTTGGTCAAAAGCTGACTAAGAGGAGCCGATAAATCCTCTACAGTAACTTCATGAGGTTTTAATTTCAGGAATGGGAAATGCCAGGCAAAAAGTTCATTATATTGCTGAAGGGACAGTCGGAATTTTGCCGGTGCGCAAAGGGCGGGATTGGAGGCGTGTCAGAGGTTAAATTCGCAATGATTGACTCCACGCAAATTTCCCGAGTGTCGATTAACTGCCTATTAAGTGGTACTTTCGAGCTATGTTCACAGGGCTTTTGGATTGTCCAACTTCTGGGTCGGGTTTCATGGTGTTCTGACAACACGCCAGGTAAGTGTGGCGTGAACACCAATGAGCTGGAGACTTCACAGCTGCAACTGCAGTGTAAAAACTGCACTCTCAAATCTTGTCATTTAGAAATCTGTGAGGTTGGTGATTGAATAAATTGGGGGGCGTAATCTGTGTTTAGGCTGCAAGTATGTGTTGGGCACTATAGATCCACTGTAACCTGCATTGCTGGATTTTAAAGGCGCCCTTACCCTAAACTGTGCCACCTCAAATTGTCAGCACACAGATGGCAACGATGCCAAACCTTCGTTCTACGTCAATTTATTACAATATTGGCAAAGAACAGAAACTTTACCAATAAATCTATCATAACACCCAAGTGAGAACCCTTGTGATTATTAACGTAACATTTTCGCTTACGCGTGCCTCTACATAGTGAGACCCCTGTGGCTTCAGCATATGTGAAGGCAGCCTGCTCACTTCCCTGCTGCTCCTGCTTAGATGCCTTTGGCGGCCGTCCTCTGGTTTTGCGAGCCTTGGAGGGCTCTGCCAAAGTCTGCTCCTCCTGCAGCTGTGCAGGGGCAGACTCGGCCATCCCTGTTGGCTCAGGCAGATGGGGCTCTGACCGAGGGCTCGGCAGTGGCAAGGGAGTGTGAGCACTTGGAGAGGAGTTGCTGGAGAGCACCACAGTGCACATCGGTGGAGCCATGTGGACCTGTCTCTGTACTGACCATCCTCATAACCGGGATGTCCATGTACCTTTGGTTCCTCTCCACGATAGATGGCCTTCTATCCTCCATAGCTGACCATCTATCTAGAAGAGCCACCATGTTGGCTTGTGTCTGGCGAGTTAGGTCCTCCATGAAGGTTGCCATCCTTTCCATGGCGGCACCTAGATTGCCCATAGCATTCACCACATTGCTAATGTTTAAGATGGACTCCTCCGTTCTCTGCACACTTGCATTTACCGTGGAAGCAAACCCACTCAGAGCCTCCTGCACTTGTTCCTGAAGCTCCAGCACCGCTCTCTTTCTGGATGGCCCCCGAGGCTCAGTGTCTACATGCAGCTGAGCAGAGTTGGGAGCATCCAGCGCCCTCCGACGAGGACTCTGCACTGCTGTACCTGTCTCCAACATCTGCTCCTGCTCACTTGTGAGCTGTGACACACCAGGTGCCAACACTGCTCTATCTCACAAAAAACCCACCAAGGTGTGCGTCTCTGCACTGGTGCTGGGTGCGCTGAATGCTGGTGACGCTGCTCCCTCAGAGGCTGGTGGTTCCTCTGAGGAGTGCTCCTGCTCTTCCTCCTGGACAGTGGGGAGTGGGGCTCTCGATGGTCCTGTGGGGAGTAAAGGCATGAGTTAGACAAGTGAAATGTATGTTGCAGATACATCCCTTTGTGCAGATGCTTAGCACTCAATGTCTATGAACATCATCTCCCATATTAGTCACTCATGAATGCTAAATCAGAGGGTTGGAAATCAATTCTGTCACCAGCATGCTGTTCTACGCCCATCTCTCCGTCCCCCACTTCCAGCTGCTCTGCACCTCCGACAATCTCCAGGGCTGCCTCCTCTGCGCTCATTAGGTATGCCAGGGATGGTGGGCCTCCTCCTGTCCTCCCCCTCTCCCTTTTATTGTGGTCTCTCTTCTCCTGTAATGAGGGACACAAGTAGAGTTTGAGAGAGATTGATGGAGTGAGTGTAAAGAATGGATGACATAGATGTTTAGAGGGAGACTATGAAGGAGTGAGATGCACAAACCAAGTTCCCTCCCTGTGCATTGTTACGTTGTTGGCATTGCATAAGAGTGTGAGTGGTGCAAAGTAAGATGGTGACGTGATTCTGTACAGAGAAAGAGAGGGACGGGTGAGGGTGCAAGGGATGTTAGAGTGAGTTGGGATGTGCAGGGGAAGGTTGCCAATGCAGAGTGATGGGGATGAGAAGAGATGGGAGGCAGATTGAAGGTAAGTGTGATGTTATACTCACCTTTGCTGATCGCAACAGATCATTAAACCTCTTGCGACACTGCACCCAGGTGCGTGTGCAGACCAACCTCGAACTGACCTCCTCAGCAATTTGCAGCCAAGCTGCCTTGGTTTGCTGAGGAGGCCTCCTCCTTCCATCTCCTCCTTACATCCTCTTACTCCCTCCACAAGAGCATGGAGGGAGTCCTGATCGAAGCGGGGGCAGCCTTGGGTTTTTGCGCTGCCATACCTGCAGCAGCCGGCACTTCAGGGAACAAAACGGAAATGAATCTGCAGAGGGGACATGGCCCCTTTAAATAATCAGTCCAACATCGCTTCATGAGACGCGAACAACTGACCCGCACCCAGCAATTGCCTTGGAGAACCCGCACGTCGGCCTTAACGAGGCCAATCAAGCAAAAATTTCAACGGCAGGGCGGTGGGAACCGGGAGCGGGTCCGGAACCCGCCGAACAGCAGAACCGCCACCATCCCGCCTCCAGGCGCAAAATCGCAGCCAACAATTCTGCAGAAAATGTCTCTTCCTAGTTTGGTTTAACAATGCAGCATGCAGCATCAGGGAACAAGAAATGAAAGAGGAACACCTATAAGTGTATCACTATCTCCCTTTGAAACATTTGAAATTATGCGGTAGCTCAGATAAATACATGTTCCCTTTAAATCAAATTTGGTCATAAGTCGTGAGAGTGAGAGGTGTGCAACAACACCCTTTGCAAGGAATATAACTGAATTCCTTTGTCCAGTCTTAGTAAACAAATGGCCCAGCAAAAGATTATGTGATATTGGGAGAACCCTAACACAACTGGTTGCACCTTGACTGTGGCCACATGCAGACATCCTTGCAGATCTTTCATAACTTAACATGCATGCCCATACTGTAGCAGGAAACATTTTCTAACTGCAATGTAAAACTGGAATTGTTGTTACACTTACAATCTGTAAAGGTGAACACAGAGAGCAAGCTTCCAATCAATCCACAATGAAATGACCGTAGATGTGTTTACTCTCACACACACACACGCACACAATAACACTTGCATTTATATGGTGCTTCTAACATAGGAAACATCTCAAGGCACTGCACAGGAATATAAAATTTGACACACTCACAAACACAAGGTGATGCAGGTTGGGCTACCAACATCTCAACACTAGTCCTCTGCTGGCAGGCATAACACAGGAGGGAGCAAACCTACATGGGAAAAGTGCTCCACAACTGTAACTCTCAAGTGCTTTTGAAGAGGTCACTCTGCAAACCCTGAAGCCAGAGAACATAGAGGGAGTAGAGGAGGATGAATCTCATGACCTTCCCCAAGTGCAGGGCTAATAATATTCTTTGCCTGTTCTTCTTTCCTCAGTCACCCACTCACTCCAGGGTAGCACCATGACACACACTGGAAATTTCCTCGAGCGTTCTCCCAATTGGACGCTCTAACTTCAGGAAGAGACTTGTCTGATGTGCCTAATTCAGATGGGCCTACAATATGGGCGCACGACCAGGGCAGTCTTTGGGAAATCACAGAAAGCTGCATGCAAGATAGTGGTGCAATGTATGTAAAGGATTCTTTCTCAACTTAGAGTAGGACTTGGCTACTGCAAATGCCACATTAGGAATACGCAAGTGTTGCAGCATTTTCCATTACTTACAATGCAAATTGTAATATATATTCCATGAATAAAGCAAGTAATTTGTCATGATGTGACTTATTATCACTCAGATCTGCTCAGAAACGAGCATTTTCACTGCTTCCAGGGATTTGTATGCAAAATCACAGTACTTAGGCAGAAAATTATACTACATGTGGCAAGCATAGCAATTTATGAGATTTTTCCAGGGATATTATGCTGCATCGGATCACTTCTCCTAACCGTGAATATGTATTTTAGCTTATGTAACATTGAATATAACTTAAATGTATTGGAAATTAAAGCAAAAGTCCACCGATATCGAGAAAGAGAAAAGATAGATTGCCATTTTGAATAAAGATAATTTATCAGAACTGAAGGATTTTGACAAAGGTTGTTTGCAGTCGTTTTCCTTTTAAACACCTGATTGAATTTCTTATTTAGGATGGGGTAATTTTTTTTTGCTTTTAAATATACCTCTTTCTGAGGTACATAGTATGATTTCATTCTCACAATTACTGACCTGTTCCAAGAATAAGTGTTTTGTATTTTTTGGTGATAAACCATACAAAAAGGAGAGCAAATAGTGCTCTCGATAATAATTGTTTCAACACAGGCTTCTGTAATAAATAAAATTCTTACCATTACAGGCATGAGTTAATGCAGGGCCTTCTGGGTACATCAACTGTCTCACACTTACCTGTCTCTAAATTGTCAGACTGCTTGTCCGACATCCAGTACTGGATGAGAAGAAATTTCCTCCAACTAAATATTGGGAAGACCGAAGCCATTGTCTTTGGTTTCCGCCACAAACTCCGTTCCCTAGCCACCGACTCCATCACTCTCCCTGACAACTGTCTGAGGCTTAACCAGACTGTTCTCAACCTTGGTGTTGTATTTGACCTCGAGATGAGCTTCCGACCACATATCCGCAACATCACTAAGACCGCCTACTTCCACCTCTGTAACATCGCCCAACTCCAGCCATACCTCAGCTCATCTACTGCTGAAACCCTCATCGGTCTTCACTATAGAGGATACAAGTAACATCCCAGAAATAGCTGTAAATCAGGAAATGGAAGGGAGGGAGGAACTCAAATAAATTACAATCACCAGGGAAGTGGTACTGAGCAAATTGTTGGAGCTGCGGGCTGACAAGTCCCCGGGTCCTGATGGACTTCATCCTAGGGTCTTAAAAGAAGTGGCTAGTGAGATAGTTAATGTGCGGGTTAGGTTGATTTGGCTATGATAAATTGACCCTTAGTGTTAGGGGGGGGGGATTAAATATGTGGGGTGATGGGATATGTTAGGGGGAATTAAATACGTGGGGTTACGGGGCTAGGGTGGGATATGTGTACTGTGGGGATTAAAGCAGGGACAGGGTAGTGGATTTGAATGATCAGCCATGATCGTATTGAATGGTGGAGCAGGCTCGACGGGCCGAATGGCCTACTCCTGCTCCTAGATTCTATGTTTCTATGTTTCTATGTTTCTATAGTTGATGCGTTGGTTTTAATTTTCCAAAATTCCCTAGATTCGGGGAAGGTTCCATTAGATTGGAAAATAGCGAATGTAAATCCTTTATTCAAAAAGGGAGGGAGACATGTAGAATTCGCAAAATTATCGCGATTTTATAATATAAGAAGGAGACATAAAGTTTCGTACAAACAGCTTTATTTCAGCAGAATGCTGTCAGGTTTCAAAGCGGACACAAACAGCCTGTAAAATGGCCGCCACGCCTCGTGGCAGAACGTTCTAGACTTTCAATGAGCAGACAAGATGGCGTTCCAATAAACATTTGTGCAAGATCGTACAGGACTCAGCACATTTGAGATAATTGACAAGACATGATGGGTTTGCATTTTATACATAAATACTGGAATCGGTCTCCCAGGTGCGAATAAGGGCTATTGTACCGAGCGATCAAGAACCCATCCAAAGACATTAATATGCAAAATCCCCACGACTCTACGATGAGAGAGCCGTTTGCGGGTAGTTACAGAAAGCATTTGGAAGCCCCAAAACCCCTCCAGGGAGACTACTAGCCGGTTACACAATGGGAGAAGTATTAACGGGTACTCAGACAGTTACAAGTATCACCGAAACCCATTAAAAACGGAGATCACCCTATACAAGAAGTTTGAGCGCCAAAAACCTGACAAAAGATAGACATTAAGATTGGGCGGGAAAAGAGGAATTACAGCACTATAACTGTAAGGTACAACCGTCCATCTGTCTCTTGCCTCTCTTGCCTCTTGCTACTCTTGCTGCCGACTGCTGTCTCTTGCTTCTTGCACTTGCTGCTCTGACTTGCTGGAAGACTGTTGAACTTTTTTTATTCTCTTGCCTGACGGCTCTGGTCTGATCCGCTAGGATCAACCTCGTGGCTTGCCGCGAAGATCTGTGTAGAACTGGGCTGTGAGGCCTTGAAACAGGCACACCATCCCGAGAAGTCGGTAAACGGTGTTGGAACCGAAGCCCCGAGATGAGATGAGATGAGATGAGATGAGATGAGAAGAGAAGAAGACGACAATACGTATCGCCACGGTCAGTAAGCCCCGACCGCGCCTGTAAATCGAATAAACACTTTCCTTGCCCAGGAAGACCATTCTTTGAGTTTTACAAACTGGTGAGGGCACAGGAAGACTCTTTTTCGAGTAGTATCGGAACTCCGAGGGCAACACAGATCTTCATGACAGCAGACGGTCCAGCCTGCTAGCCGGAGCAGAAACGAGTAAACAAGTGGGGTACAGAGACCCCTGATCAACACGTGAATAGTCAGGTGCTGCGGTAAAAACATCCGAGCAGAGTTTCGGAATTCTCCGAGTTATCACGAGTGGTGAGCATGAGTCTCGATCCTACAAATCTAAATTAGGACAGGTATTGATAGGGGAGGGTTTAAGTTTTAAGGATAAGTATAATGTGTGTCCCTTTTTACGATGTGTCATGCGCTCCTCGTTTCCCTAAAATTAGTTACATAACTGTGTGTAAGATTGTACTGTCATTAATCTGTGCTTATGACATGTATCTCGTAATCTTGAATAATATGCAATAAAGATTTTCCATTTCGCACTATTCAACCGGGTCTACCTGAGTTTTCTCTGCATTATTGCTCTCGCACCTAAGTCCACAGAAAGCAGGGAACTACAGGCCAGTTAGCTTAACATCTGTCGTAGGGAAGATGTTAGAAGCTATTATTAAAGACGTTATAGCAGGGCACTTAGAAAAGTTCAAGGTAATCAGGCAGAGTCAACATGGTTTTGTGAAAGGGAAATCATGTTTAACCAATTTATTGGAGTTCTTTGAGGAAGTAACATGTGCTGTGGATAAAGGGGAACCGGTGGATGTACTGTACTTAGATTTCCAGAAGGCATTTGATAAGGTGCCACATCAAAGGTTATTGCAGAAAATAAAAGATCATGGTGTAGGGGGTAACATATTGGCATGGATAGAAGATTGGTTAGCTAACAGGAAACAGAGAGTAAGCATAAATGAGTCATTTTCTGATTGGCAAGATGTAACGAGTGGTGTGCCACAGGGATTAGTGCTGGGGCCTCAACTTTTTACAATTTATATAAATGACTTGGATGAAGGGACCGAAAGTATGGTTGCTAAATTTGCTGATGACACAAAGATAGGTAGGAAAGTAAATTGTAAAGAGTACATAAGGAGGTTACAAAGGGTTATAGATAGGTTAAGTGAGTGGGCAAAAAATGGAGTATAATGTGGGAAAATGTGAAGTTGTCCATTTTGGCAGGAAGAATAAAAAAGAAGCATATTATCTAAATGGTGAGAGATTGCAGAGCTCTGAGATGCAGAGGGATCTGGGTGTCCTGGTGCATGAATCGCAAAAGGTTAGTATGCAGGTACAGCAAGTAATTAGGAAAGCTAATAGAATGTTATCATTTATTGTGAGGGGAATTGAATACAAAAGTAAGGAGGTTATGCTTCAGTTATACAGGGCATTCGTGAGACCACATCTGGAGTACTGTGTACAGTATCGGTCTCCTTATTTAAGGAAGGATGTAAATGCATTGGAAGCAGTTCAGAGAAAGTTTACTAGACTAATACCTGGAATGGGCGGGTTGTCTTATGAGGAAAGGTTGGACAGGCTAGGCTTCTTTCCACTGGAGTTTAGAAGAGTAAGAGGTGACTTGATTGAAACATATAAGATCCTGAGGGGTATTGACAGGGTGGATGTGGAGAGGATGTTTCCTCTTGTGGGAGAATCTAGAACTAGGGGTCACTGTTTATAAATAAGGGGTTGCCCATTTAAGACAGAGATGAGAAGAAATTTTTTCTCACAGAGCGTTGTGAGTCTTTGGAACTCTCTTCCTCAGAGGGCGGTGGAAGCAGAGTCTTTGAATATTTTTAAGGCAGAGGTAGATAGATTCTTGATAAGCAAGGGGATGAAAGGTTATCGGGGGTAGGCGGAAATGTGGAGTAATCAGATCAGCCATGATCTTATTGAATGGCGGAGCAGGCTCAAGGGGCCGAGTGGCCTACTCCTGCTCCTAATTCGTATGTTCATATCCATGCCTTTGTTACCTCTTGACTTAACTAATCCAACGCACTCTTGGCCAACCTCCCATCTTCCACCCTGCATAAACTTAAACTCATCCAAAAATCTGCTGCCTATATCCTAACTCACACCAAGTCCTGTTCACCCATCACCCCTGTGCTCGCTGACCTACATTGGCTCTCAGTTGAGCAATGCCTCGATTTTAAAATTCTCATCCTTGTTTTCAAACCCCTCCATGACCTCGCCCTTCCCTAACTCTTTAACCTCCTCCAGCCCTACAACCCTCCGAGATATCTGCACCCCTTAAATTCTGGGGTCTTGCGCATCCCCAATTTTAATCGCTCCACCATTGGCGGCCGTGTCTTCAGCTGCCGACGCCCTAAACTCTGAATTCCCTCCCTAAACCTCTCCATCTCTCTACATCTCTTTCCTCCTTTAAGATGCTCCTTAAAACATACCTCTTTGACCAAGCTTTTGGTCATCTGGCCTAATATCTCCTTATGTGGCTCGGTGTCAAATTTTGTTTGATAACGCTCCTGTGAAGCGCCTTGGGACATTTTACTACATTAAAAGCGCTATATAAATACAAGTTGTTGTTATTGTTGAGCAAAGTAGATCAAAATATACTAGAGGTATGTGCACTACACAGTAACTTTAGACAATATTTTCATCTATGATCTCATTAATTGTACAGTTAACATCCTAATATGTAGCTCAGCAGCATTATTATGGTTGCATTCTGATTCGCTTCTCAGTTATAACACAGGGAGTGTGTACTGAGTAGTTGTGTGGACCTGCCAATACACAAAAATTCAAAAGAAAGCTCTCAATGTATTTTCAGCTTATTAAGAAGGAATCAACCCCTTATCAGCTTTTTACTAGGAACTGTTTACTGGCGAGAACTTCTTTAAATTAAAATCAGTGCGAAGCATCATTAAAAGTACATGCAATAACCCCAATGACAGTAAGATATTTTGTTCATTCCAAAGTGAATGTCATAAATTTATTTCAAACGAAAAGCTTGAGAGTAGGTAATAGAGTGTAAAATTAATCCTTTTATCTGCATAGAGCTTGGTAAGTTTTGCAAAATTTACACAAGCTGATGTACATGCCTGATAAAAGGTCATCGACCTGAAACATTGGCCGTGATTTCGCCAGCGGAGGCTGGATCGTGGCGGGAGAGGTGGGTGGCGGGTCCCGGTCCTGCTCCCGGCTCCAGCCCACTCTCTCCAAGTGATTTTACGTTGATTGGGCTTGTTAATCCCGCCCTGCATGTTTCCCGGCCAATTAAAAGGAAGCGGGTCTGATGGCGTCATTTGATGACTCGTCATCAGCCGGTTTACTTAAAGGGGCCATGTCCACATTCATTTTCATGACTCTACCTGACGAAGGAGCAGCGCTCCGAAAGCTCGTAATTTCAAATAAAACTGTTGGACTATAACCTGGTGTTGTGCGACTTCTCATTCACATTCATTTTGACAGTTGTTCTGTCAGTGTTCTGCAGCATTGAGGTGCTGCAAACACTGACAAGCACTGCACAAAGGTGGACGGCTGCACCCAGGCTCTCGCATGACTCCCTCCATAGAGGGAGGGAGTCACAGCATGCAGGGAGGTTCTCTTCCCTTCCAATGGGCAGAAGAGACCTCCCCAGGACACCAATGCAGCCTGGTTGCACATTGCACAGGAGGGCAAAACCAGGGATGTCGTCAGGAGGACCAGGCTGCAGTGGCGCAAACCTTTCAATGATCTGAGCAGATCACAAAACGCGACTGCCAAGCCACACTTAACCTCATCCTGCTGTGCCACTCATCACATCCACATCACTCTGCCTTCCCTACCGTACTCCGGCACATCTTTACTCACACCAACTTACCTTGCACCTCCACCCATCCCTCTCTATCTATCTTATCACTTCCACATCTCACCAGCCACGCCTCACACTCACCCTCATCCTACTGTAAGCATACCAATTAACAACACACAAGGGTAGGCACTTGAGTGGTTTAGCTAATGTTCATGTAAAGTTTCTGTTAATGTGTTGTCAAACATTGAAATCTATATTTACTTTATTGGACAGATCTGTGCTAACCTTTAGAAGTGTCTTAGTGAGTTTCAGTGAATGTTGAGACATAACGGTACCCCCTCCCCCCTCCCCCCGCCACCACCCCCACCCCCCCCACCACCCCAATTGTGATGAGTATGAAAGGAATGGCTTGGACATTGTTGGGATGCTTTATGGTGCCGGTATGGGGTGGTGTCAACCTGGCGCATCATGTGTCAGCCAGGGTGTACAGCGTCAAGTGAAGTAAACCTGGCCATGGTGATGTCATCGCTGGCCTCCCGGGCAGCAATGTTGTCGGGTGCTGATGCCCTGTGTCCTGTGCAGCATCAGGTGATTGTGGAGAAGGTTGGTGTTGTTGTTGGTGATGTTGATGTGCCTGGTGATGTTGGTGTTGGGGCTGATCGTGGAGGGATTCAGAGGACCAAGGTGAGATTTTTTTCAAGGGCACCGATGTTGCTGGAATAGATGGCAGCTGAAGTTGAGATGACAGAAGCGATCTGTCAATGGTGAGAGAGCTTGCTGCAAGGAGGTGACAGTGGATGTGAGTTTACTCCAAACACTTCCAAACTGCATACAGCTCAAAAGTGTCTTCCAAGTCCTGAAGGCTCAAGCTTCTGACATTGGAAAGTGACCAGCTGTGAAATGATAGCTTTCATACCACTTTTGCAGCTGTCACCTATTCACAGCAATGGGGAGACATAGATAACCCGACCTACTTACCTGATGTGATTCCCAAGCGATGGCAACCTCGTAAAAAAAAAGTGGAAAAATAGAAATAGGTTAGCAAAATTGTAGTTAACAAGCATTTAACTATCTTAAATGCCTCCCCTGCCGCTTGGTGTCGGGTCTGTTCTGAAATCGCAGACCCGACACTTTGGAAACTTACCTGGAGGCGGGCTCGGAGCGGGTCCCCAACCTGCTGTCAATCATTTAGATTTTGACAGTGGACCTGCCTCCAAACCTGCACTCTGAGTGCCGGCAAAATTCAGCCCAACTCTGTTTTTCTCTCCACAGATGCAGTATTTTACTTTTATTTTATAGTCTTGTTATTTGTTTATAGAGACAGCACCTGCCACAAAGCTCTGTAATACTTGATTGACAACATGCAAGTGGATTCTGACATAGCATTAAATTAGTGAGCAATACATTTAGAACAGATTAGTGGATATCCCCTAACATTGTTCATAGTTCACAAGGACCTGGAGTAGAGTTCCTGGTATTTTCCAAAGTCCACCCATGGCAAACTAAATGAAATACAGTAAATTTACTACCATATGACCAACTTGAGGTAAAAATATTACACATCTTGCTGATATCTGTAGATACAGGCCTCACAAACATAATATTTGTAATATTATTTACCTACCACTTTAGAAAGCTTCCTTAGAATATGAATCATTGTGTTTGTTCTTCCCTCCTTGCTGTGCGCAAATTGGTTGCCGCGTTTCCCACATTACAATACTTTACAATACATTCACTTGACGCTGTACATCCTGGCTGCCATATTACAATAGTGACTACACTCCAAAAGTACTTCATTGGCTGTAAAGCGCTTTGAGATGTCCAGTGGTTGTGAAAGGCGCTATATAAATGTAAGTCTTTCTTTTTTTCTTTCTCCCAAAATCCTTTTATTCTCAGTTATTTACATTTTTTTTGCTGTACCCATAAAGTGAATTTGCAGTATTTTCTTAAGATACAGTTACATTATTTGTTTAAGATGATTAAAGGATTTGATAGGGTAGATAGAGTGAAACTATTCTGGTGGGAGAGTACAGAACAAGGGGGCATAGACTTAAAATCAAAGCTAGGACATTCAGGGGTGGCATCAGGAAGCACTTCTTTACACAAAGGGTAGTAGAAATCTGAAACTATGGGAGCGATTTTCTCACTGGAGGCGAGATGGAGGCGGGTTTCGGTTTGGGTGGGTTTGAAACCCGGCTCCACTGATAGTTTTCAAAAAATTGCGATTTTCCCATGATTGGCCACTTGACTTCAGAGGTGTGGGATGCCCTTGATCAATTAGTGTTTTGGGACTGAAACTCGCCGCTGTTGACATCACTTTCCAATCTGATTTAATGGCTTCTTGCTGCCTTGGCTCATTCACAGGATTTCTGCCTATGCTGCACCACCTGCAACATATTCTGAGAAACCACTATGTCCAATTCCAAGGCAAGGGCCTCCCCAAGGCTCTCAGATGAGGCGCTGCAAATGTTGTTTGAGGGGGGTGACAGCTAGCAGGGAGGTGCTCTTCCACTCATCTGGGAGGAAGAGGCCTCCCAAAGAAACCAAGGCAATGTGGCTACAGCTGGCAAGGGATATAACCTACAGATCTGTGTGCAGATTGGGAGAATGTTTCTGTGTATTGATGAAATGCCATCCCTGTTGGAAAGCATTAAAATGATTTGATGCCAAAATGTTGGCGTTATGGCATCTGTTCTTTCGCCTTAGGCAGCTCCACAATGCGGGCTCCGCCACACTTGCATTGTCAGGTTGATGGCCTGAGTGAAAGGAGGCCAGAGAGTCATGTCCATTGTCAATGATGTCTTAGGATGGAGCCAAGGACATGTGCCAACTTGGGCAACCTATGCAAATCTGGCCAGGATAAGTTCATCCCTTGCATCCCGGGCAGCCATGTGCTCGCATGCTGCCGGTCGATACACCGGCACTCTGACCTCCTCTGCTCCTCCTCCTCCTCCTGCTCCTCCTCCCCCTCCTGCTCCTCCTCCTCCTTCAGATCTGCCTCCTCCTCCTCCTCCTCATCCTCATCAGAGGAGGGGTGGAACTGAGCCACTTGCTCATCAGGAAGCTGCAAGCCACGACGCTGTGCGATGTTGTGCAGTGCACAGCAGACCACAACCATTCTGGAGACCCTGTATGATATATACTGCAGGGCTCCACCTGATCGGTCAAGGCAACAGAAGTGCATCTTCAACAACCCAATGGTTTGCTCGATGATGGACCTGGTCGAAGTGTGGCTGGCTTTGTAGCACTCTTCAACCTCGTTAGCTGGCCTCCTGATTGGCGTCATTAGCCACTTCTCCAGGGGGTAGCCTTTGTCACCAAGGAGCCATCCGCTAAGTTGGTTTGGTGGATTGAAAAGCGGAGGAACACTAGAGTGCCGCAGGATGAAAGAGTCATGGCAACTACCACAGAACTTAGCGCAAACATGCAAAAACTCCTTCTTGTGGTTACACACCAGCTGTACGTTGAGGGAGTGGAAGCCCTTTTGGTTGACAAAGATAGCTGCATTGTGATGGGGTGCCCTAAGGGCCACATGTGTGCAGTCTATGACGCCCTGCACCATTGGCATGCCTGCCATATTTGCAAAGCCAACTGAACGGGCGGTTATACTTGCTTGATCCCTTGAGAACTGGATGTAATTGTGGGGCTTAGCAAAAAGGGCATCGGTAGCCTGCGTGATGCAACTGTGGGCGGCTGACTGGGAGATGCCGCTGATGTCTGCTGATGATCCCTGGAAGGAGCCTGAGGCAAAGAAGTTGAGTGCGGTGGTGACTTTGACAGCCACTGGTAAGGAGTGTCCACCCGTTCCTCTGGGCACCAGGTCTTGCTGCAGCAGTCCGCAGATCTCTCGGACAACCTCTCGCGAAAGTCTCAGCCTCCTTTGGCACTCATGTTGAGGTAGCTCATCCTTTGTCTGTAAACCCTCTGTCAGGGGTATCTCCTGCGGCAAGGTGCCTCGATGCGCTGGTGCCTTCTACCCTATGCAGCATCAGGTGGCTGAGCAGGAGGTTGGGGCTCCTGCTGCTGTTGCTCCTGAGCTGCCTAGTTCTGCTGCTGCCGTGGATGCTCCTCATCCTCATCTGAGGTCCATGGAGAAAGAAAACGAATGGTTCCCATGCTGCTTGCAGATGCCACCGTTGGGGAAGCGCTCATTGCAATCGGGGAGAGGGTCTTCCAAGGAGGTCCCACAGTTGATAGATTCAAGCTGCAGCACCTCCAACTTCGGAAGGCCTTCTAAAAGTGCTCAAAGACCTTTTAAAGCAAAGTTCTGGCACCTGCAAGTAATCCTTGATGAAATAAACAATGTACAGTATTGTTGGACCTGCAGCTGTGAGGAGACCACCCACGAGTTTAGCTGGCATAGTTTAGGAGGGTCGTGGAACATGCCAAAAAGCTCAAAAAATCACGAAGGCCTCTCAAAATAGGCTTAGAGAGGCCCTTAACGAGAATTTAATGATGTTAACTAGCGCTATGGCCAGCTGGAGGCGGGACCGTTTCCCGACCTCCAAAACTGGCACCGGCAAAATCCCACGGAGGCGGGTTGGAGGCGGGGTCCGAACCCGCCCTCATTGGATCTGATTTTCCCACCCTTCCCGCCTCCAAACCCGCCTCCTCCGACGTCAGAAAATCGCCCCCTATCGCCCCCAAAAAGCTGTTAACGCTAGATCAATTGGAAATTTCAAAACTGAGATTGATAGATTTTTGTTAGGCAAGGGTATTAAGGGTTATGGAACCAAGGTGGGTAGATTGAGTTAAGATATGGATCAGCCATGATCTAATTGAATGGCAGAACAGGCTCGAGGAGCTGAATGGCCTACTCCTGTTCCTATGACTTCCCTCACTGCAAAACCTTGCTCCTCTTTCTCAGTATTTATGTGATTATCAAGTATATTTTTTCTCTCTTTTCATGGTGGCTTTGTTGTTGTTGCTGAAGTTGTCAATGTGTAGCATTGCCTATTAAGGCTCCTCTCTACTGTGGAGACTCCAATAACCAGCTCTGGGACTAGTTTATTGACCAACTCTGCCACAGTGTCCAAGGTCTGCATCAAACAGGCTCAGAAACATCCCTCTTTGGACCCAGTACAGACAGTTGTGCCACTCAGTGACACAAAGACAACATCACCCTAAACAAATTTATTAACTAAGAATGTTTACTTATTGCTTCAACTGTCAAAAATACTGAGACAAAATTAACTTTGATGTTTTTCCTACAGTTCAAACCTCACAGTTGTTTGTAAATGTTATGCCTGGCTGTCACAGTACACTTTAGGTAATGTAGTTCCAGAGATATTGGTTTAAATCATAATTCTCATAATGCATCTCTGCCACACACAGAATTTGTCTTCAGCAGCTAGAAATCCCCAGCATTCAAGAGCCAGGTGACATTTCCCACTCAAGCCTTAGACCCAAGATAGCATAGCAGGCTACTTGGTGGAAACAACTTGCAGGCATTTCTAATTTGAAATGACCAATTTTGTTAGGTTAGTGATTTTTTTTCAGAATTGTGTGTCTTTACGGGCTTGTTATAAATATAGTTTCTAGCTATATACACTGGCCTGAGTGAAGAAGGAAAATGGTGACTGAAAGAGCATGAAGAAACGATTTGAACAGTTTAATTGGACAGTTCTGTGGCACTTGTTGCTTTGTGGATGATAAATCTTGAAAAGAAATTGAAGGAAACAGAGTTAACGTTTCAGGTCAATGACGTTTCATCGACCTGAACCGTTAACTCTGTTTCTCTCTCCACAGACACTGCCTGACCTGCTGAGTATTTCCAGCATTTTCTGTTTTTATTTCAGATTTCCAGCATCCGCAGTATTTTGCTTTTGAAAAAAATTGAGGGACTTGATTTCATGGTTTTCTGTTGGTTAATAAAAATAATTACTTCAGCCCTATGATTTTTTTTGCTACGTGGGCACGTGACATTTTGAATGTATAATGTCCTGAAGTGTGATGATGTGCCGAGGCACTAAAACATGGCGGAGAAGCACTATTGGCGCGAATACATGAACTCATTTCTCTTATTTGGAAGGAGGAGAGCATGCTAGGGGATCTCAGAGACGCCGTAATCATGACCATCTTCAAGAAAGGTGACAAGTCTGATTCCAGTAATTACAGAGGAGTCTCCCTGCTGTCTGCCACAGGGAAAGTCATCGCAAGAATCCTCCTCAATCTCCTTCTCCCAGTGGCTGAAGAGCTCCTCCCAGCGTCGCAATGCGTATTCTGCCCACTAAGGAACACAATGGACATGATCTTCACTGCGCGTCAACTACAAGAGAAATGCAGGGAACAGCACCAACCGCTGTACATGGCCTTCTTTGACCCCACAAAGGCCTTCGACACCATCAATCGTGAAGGATTATGGAGTGTACTCCTCAAATTCGGCTGCCCTCAAAAGTTTGTCACCATCCTCCGCCTGCTTCACAACGACATGCAAGCCGTGATCCTGACCAACGGATCCACCACAGACACAATTCACGTACGGACCGGGGTAAAGCAAGGCTGTGTCATCGCACCAACGCTCTTCTCGATCTTCTTGGCTGCAATGCTCCATCTCACCCTCAGTAAGCTCCCCGCTGGAGTGGAGCTAATCTACAAAACAAATGGGAAACTGTTCAACCTCCGTTGCCTCCTGTCCAGATCCAAGGTTGTCCCATCCTCTGTCATTGAATTACAGTATGCAGACGACGTTTGCGTCTGCGCACACTCTGAGGTCGAACTCCAAACCATCGTCAATACCTTCACCGAAGCATACGAGAGCATGGGCCTTATACTAAACATCCGTAAGACAAAGGTCCTCTACCAACCTGCCCCCGCCACACAGTACTGCTCCCCAATTATCAAAATCCATGATGAGGCCTTGGACAACGTGGACCACTTTCCATACCTCGGGAGCCTACTGCCAACAAGGGCAGACGTCGATGATGAAGTCCAACACCGCCTTCAGTGTGCCAGTGCAGCCTTCGGTCGCCTGAGGAAGAAAGTGTTTGAAGACCAGGACCTTAAACCCAGCACCAAGCTCATGGTCTACAGTGCAGTAGTGATAGCCGCCCTCTTGTATGCTTCAGAGACATGGACCATGTACAGCAGGCACCTCAAAGCACTGGAGAGGTACCACCAATGCTGCCTCCGCAAGATCCTGCAAATCCATTGGCAGGATAGGCGCACCAACGTCAGTGTTCTCGCTCAGGCCAACATCCCCAGCATCGAAGCTTTGACCACGCTCGATCAGCTCCGATGGATGGGCCACATCGTCCGCATGCCCGATACGAGACTCCCAAAACAAGCACTCTACTCGGAGCTCCGACACGGCAAGAGGGCCCCAGGTGGGCAGAGGAAACGCTTTAAGGACACCCTCAAAGCCTCCTTGAAAAAGTGCAACATCCCCACCGACACCTGGGAATCCCTGGCCCAAGACTGCACAAAGTGGAGGAGAAGCATCCGGGAAGGCGTCGAACACCTCGAGTCTGGGAGCAAGCAGAAGCCAAGCGCAAACAGCGGAAGGAGCGCACGTCAACCGAAGCACCCCACCCACCCGCCCCTTCAACCACCGTCTGCCCCACATGTGACAGAGACTGTAGGTCCCGCATTGGGCTCATCAGTCACCTGAGAACTCATTTTTAGTGTGGATGCAAGTCATCCTCGGTCCGAGGGACTGCTGAAGAAGAAGAAGATTCAGGTGTGACACCTGCCAGAGATGTAACACTGTGTGCTTGACCCAAGAAAATCTTTACTCAAAAATTGATAAATGTTTAGAACAATCTTCCAGGTACGATAGTCGAGACAAAAACATTGAGAAATTCAAAATAAGGCTGAATACTACAATGGGAGAACAAGGTTTCCAGAGGGATGAGCTTTGATGGGCTGAATGGTCTTTCTCATCCCATCTTTTCTTATATTCTTGTATTTTTACATCTGTTGCTCCAATAACAAAAAAAATGCTCACAGTGTAAGATACCTAAAGTATATGTAATTGCAGTCTTAACTACTTGAATGAACAAGCATATTTCGATTGGAATATATAGGGAATTAAGCTAGTATTCCATTTAACAGAGGTCCCATAAATGGTATTTACAACACACTTATACTAAATTTAATATGTGGCCAGCAGATAAACATAGAAGAGCTTTTGGTTAAGTATGCATATAACCCAGTTCCAGATATGTATTTATAACTTGAAGATGTAACAGATTACCACTGTCACGAATATGGTCAGGACCTCGTGAATCTCTATCTCAAGTACCGCCTTACTGACCACTCTCTCTGGCGAACCAGACTGCGGCTCACTACCCGGGGAGAGGGGATGCATGCTTCAGGCTCAAGTGCGGTTAACCACACCAATAAATGGATTTGTTTAAAGAATTGATTATTTATTTCCCATCATGTTTCCTCGTATACACAAATCTCACTTCAGGTATCTTAGTTCAACGTAGACAGGCATATGACAGAACAGTCTATTTACAGCATCAATAGCCACATTTTCCAGCTTACCTGTAACTACACGATTGAATCAGGGTCATCTGACGCAATCAAGAGTCTTCATAGGCCCAGATTGCCTCAGATGTGTGGTTTATATCCGATTTTCCTTCACAGCTGGGCCCTATCATATCCCACGATGCTATTTCCTTATTAAATTTGTTCAATTCCCCAATCGTAATTCTTAGCTTCAGGTTTTTTCCATTACAAATTGACTTCTATGGTAGTCAGAAAAACACAGGCTCCAATCTAGCCTGCATTCTCAATCTACCGTTATTTCAAAATCACAATTTAACATGGTTAATTCAGTATCAGTTTTTACAATCAGACTCGGCCAGAGTCAGAGAACATATTTTTTCGTTTTTTGTATTTTTTTTTGTCAATTTCCATAGCACATGGATGATCATGGTCAAACATTTTTGACCTGCTTCAATACAAAGTAGCCTTTTCTAAATCTGAGAGGTCGCACAACACCAGGTTATAGTCCAACAGATTTATTTAATTTTACAAGCTTTCGGAGCTGTCGCTCCTTCCTCAGGTAAGTTAGCAGTGAGAGAATCTCCCAGAATTCACAATTTAAACACAGACAAAATCTATTCAAATATTTCCCTACATCAAAGACACACTAAGAGCACAGCCAAGACAATGAGATGTGTCCCAAGGGGTCCAACGTGTCAAACCACCTGCTGGCTGCATATCCTGTCAATTTGTGTTGGTTTCTTGTGTTAGTCTTTTTAAAAAAAAAACACCTGGGAAGACCGGCCATGATGTCAAGTCACGTTCTGTATCGTGACATGAACCCGATATCGCAATTGAGGCCATCCTCATGAGTGCGGAACTTGGCTATCAGTTTCTGCTCTATGATTTTGCGCTGTCGTGTATCCCGAAGGCCGCCTTTACCCGCAGATCCGAGGCTGAATGCCCCTGGCTGCTGAAGTGTTCCCCGACTGGGAGGCAACCCTCCTGCCTGGCGATTGTTGCGCGGTGTCCGTTCATACGTTGTCTCAGTGTCTGCATGGTCTCGCCGATGTACCATGCTCTGGAGCATCCTTTACTGCAACGTATCAGGTAGACAACGTTGGCCGAGTCACATGAGTATGTACCGTGTACCTGGTGGGTAGTGTCCTCACGTGTGATGATGGTATCTGTGTCCATGATTTGGCATGTCTTGCAGAGGTTGCCGTGGCAGGGTTGTGTGGTGTCTTGGTTGCTGTTCTCCTGAAAGATGGGTAATCTGCTGCGAACGATGGTACTTTTGAGGTTAGGTGGCTGCTTGAAGGCGAGTAGTGGAGGCGTGAGGATGGCCTTAGCAAGGTGTTCGTCGTCATCGATGACATGTTGAAGGCTGCGAAGAACATGGCGTAGTTTTTCCGCTCCGGGGAAGTACTGGACGACGTAGGGTACTCTGTTGGTTGTGTCCCGTGTTCGTCTTCTGAGGAGGTCTATGCGGTTTTTCGCTGTGGCCCGTCGGAACTGTCGATCGACGAGTCGAGCGTCATATCCCGTTCTTACGAGGGCGTCTTTCAGTGTCCGTAGGTGTCCATCGCGTTCCTCCTCGTCTGAGCAGATCCTGTGTATTCGCAGGGCTTGTCCATAGGGGATGGCTTCTTTAACGTGGTTAGGGTGGAAGCTGGAGAAGTGGAGCATCGTGAGGTTGTCTGTGGGCTTGCGGTAGAGTGAAGTGCTGAGGCGTCCGTCTTTGATGGAGATTTGTGTGTCCAAGAATGAAACCGATTCTGAGGAGTAGTCCATGGTGAGTTTGATGGTGGGATGGAACCTGTTGATGCTATTGTGTAGTCCTTTCAGTGATCCTTCGCCGTGGGTCCAAAGGAAGAAGATGTCGTCGATGTATCTGGTGTACAGCGTTGGTTGGAGGTCCTGTGCAGCGAAGAAGTCTTACTCGAACTTGTGCATGAAGATGTTGGCGTATTGGGGTGCGAATTTGGTCCCCATGGCTGTTCCGTGTGTTTGGGTAAAAAAATGGTTGTCGAAGGTGAAGACATTGCGGTCAAGGATGAAGCGGATGAGTTGTAGGATGGCGTCCGGAGATTGGCTGTTGTTGGTGTAGAGTACTGAGGCTGTCGCAGCGATGCCGTCATTGTGGGGGATATTGGTGTAGAGTGCCGATACGTCCATCGTGACGAGGAGTGTTCCTGGTTCAACTGGTCCATGGGTGCTGAGTTTCTGCAAGAAGTCTGTAGTTTCGCGACAGAAGCTGGGGGTTCCCTGTACGATGGGTTTCAGGATGCCCTCGACGTACCCAGAGAGGTTCTCACACAGGGTTCCGTTGCCTGATACGATAGGACGTCCGGGTGTGTTGGCTTTGTGTATCTTTGGGAGGCACCCTGGGACACATCTCATTGTCTTGGCTGTGCTCTTAGTGTGTCTTTGATGTAGGGAAATATTTGAATAGATTTTGTCTGTGTTTAAATTGTAAATTCTGGGAGATTCTCTCACTGCTAACTTACCTGAGGAAGGAGCGACAGCTCCGAAAGCTTGTAAAATTAAATAAATCTGTTGGACTATAACCTGGTGTTGTGCGACCTCTCATTTTTGTCCACCCCAGTCCAACGCCGGCATCTCCACATCATTTTCTAAATCTGTCACTGTAGCTTTGATCAGCTTCAAGAGGAAGTGAGCAGAGGCTACTTTTTAGATACATCATGAATCGGTCAATTAACCTATTCATCACTCCCTCAGAATCACTCACACTCTCATATGAACATAAGAAAAACAATGCAGAAAATTTAGCTTGGAGGGTAGAGTCAGTATTCAACATAACTGTACAAGAAGATCCCAGGATCCATTATGTGACACCACCCCTTGCTCCTAGATCCCATTTCCCGCACAACAACCTTTACAGAGACAGTTACAGGAGGCTCATTACCCATATTTTGACTGCTGGTACTGGTTATGTGCTGCTGTACTTTCCAAAAACCACTCTCTCTCTCTCTAATATTCTATATCAATCGATAAAAGAAATCCTGCAATGTGTGTCCACGTCGCACTCAAAGCTCTGTACGTGGGGAGTGTAATTTATAAAGTCTTTTCTTTTAAGTTTTTCCCTTCAGAACTCTTGAGTAATTTCCAGCTTGACAACAAAAACTTGCACTAATATATCACCATGGACATAACAACATGTTCCAAAGTGCTTCACACTGCCCAGTCAACCCTGCAAATTTCTCCTCACCAACATCTGGGGACTTGTGCCAAAATTGGGAGAGCTGTCCCACAGACTAGTCAAGCAACAGCCTGACATAGTCATACTCACAGAATCATACCTTTCAGTCAATGTCCCAGACTCCTCCAACACGATCCCTGGGTATGTCCTGTCCCACTGGCAGGACAGACCCACCAGGGGTAGTGGCACAGTGGTATACAGTCGGGAAGGAGTGGCCCTGGGAGTCCTCAACATTGACTCCAGACCCCATGAAGTCTCATGGCTTCAGGTCAAGCATGGGCAAGGAAACCTCTTGCTGATTACCACCTACCGCCCTCCCTCAGCTGATGAATCAGTACTCCTCCATGTTGAACACCACTTGGAAGAATCTCTGAGAGTAGCAAGGGCACAAAATGTACTCTGGGTGGGGGACTTTGATGTCCATCACCAAGATTGGCTCGGTAGCACCACTACTGACCGAGCTGGCCGAGTCCTGAAGGATATAACTGCCAGTCTGGGCCTGCGACAGGTGGTGAGTGAACCAACACGAGGGAAAAACCTACTTGACCTCGTCCTCACCAATCTACCTGTCACAGATGCATCTGTCCATGACAGCATTGGCATCAGTGACCACCGCACAGTCATTGTGGAGACGAAGTCCCGTCTTCACACTGAGAACACCCTCCATCGTGTTGTGTAGCACTACCACCGTGCTAAATGGGATGGATTCAGAACAGATCTAGCAGCTCAAAACTGGACATCCATGAGGTGCTGTGGGCCATCAGCAGCAGGAGAATTGTATTCCACCACAATCTGTAACCTCATGGCCCCGGCATATCCCTCACTCTACCATTACCACCAAGCCAGGGGAGCAACATTGGTTCAACAAGGAGTGTAGAAGAGCATGCCAGGAGCAGCACCAAGCGTACCTAAAAATGAGGTGCCAACCTGGGGAAGCTCCAACACAGGACTACATGCATGCTAAACAGCGGAAGCAGCATGCTATAGACAGGGCTAAGCGATCCCATAATCAACGGATCTGATCAAAGCTCTGCAGTCCTGCCACATCCAGTCGTGAATGGTGGTGGACCATTAAACAACTAACGGGAGGAGGAGGCTCCATGAATATCCCCATCCCCATGATCGCAGAGCCCAGCACGTGAGTGCAAAAGACAAGGCTGAAGCGTTTGCAACCAACTTCAGCCAGAAGTGCCGAGTGGATGATACATATCGGCCTACTCCTGAGGTCCCCACCATCACAGAAGCCAGTCTTCAGCCAATTCGATTCACTACATGTGATATCAAGAAACGGCTCAGCGCACTGGATATAGCAAAGGCTATGGGCCCCGACAACATCCCGACTATCGTGCTGAAGACTTGTGCTCCAAAACTAGCCGCACCTCTAGCCAAGCTGTTTCAGTACAGCTACAACACTGGCATCTATCCGACAATGTGGAAAACTGCTCAGGTATGTCCTGTCCACAAAAAGCAGGACAAATCCAACCCGGCCAATTACCACCCCATCAGTCTACTCTCAATCATCAGCAAAGTGATGGACGGTGTCATCGACAGTGCTATCAAGCGGCACTTACTCACCAATAACCTGCTCACTGATGCCCAGTTTGGGTTCCACCAAGACCACTCAGCTCCCGACCGCATTACAGCCTTGGTCCAAACATGGACAAAGGAGCTGAATTCCAGAGGTGAGGTGAGAGTGACTGCCCTTGACATCAAGGCAGCATTTGACCGAGTCTGGCATCAAGGAGCCCTAGTGAAACTGAAGTCAATGGGAATCAGGGGGAAAATGCTCCACTGGCTGGAGTCATACCTAGCACAAAGGAAGATGGTTGTGGCTGTTGAAGGTCAATCATCACAGCCCCAGGACATCGCTGCAGGAGTTCCTCAGGGCAGTGTCCTAGGCCCAACCATCTTCAGCTGCTTCATCAATGACCTTCCCTCCAACATAAGGTCAGAAATGGGGATGTTCGCTGATGACTGCACAGTGTTCAGTGCCATACGCAACTCTACAGATAATGAAGCAGTCCATGCCCGCATGCAACAAGACCTGGACGACGTTCAGGCTTGGGCTGATAAGTGGCAGGTAACATTCGCGCCACACAAGTGCCAGGCAATGACTATCTCCAACAAGCGAGAGTCTAACCACCTCCCCTTGATATTCAATGGCATTACCATCGCCGAATCCCCCACTATCAACATCCTGGGGGTCACCATTAACCAGAAACTTAACTGGACCAGCCACATAAATACTGTGACAACAAGAGCAGGTCAGAGGCTACGTATTCTGCGGCGAGTGTCTCACCTCCTGACTCCCCAAAGCCTTTCCACCATCTACAAGGCACAAGTAAGGAGTTTGATGGAATAATCTCCACTTGCCTGGATGAGTGCAGCTCCAACAACACTCAAGAAGCTCGACACCATCCAGGACAAAGCAGCCTGCTTGATTGGCACCCCATCCACCACCTTAAACATTCACTCCCTCCACCACCGGCGTACCGTGGCTGCAGTGTGTACCATCTACAAGATGCACTGCAGCAACTCGCCAAGGCTCCCTCGGCAGCACCTCCCAAACCTGCGACCTCTTCCACCTAGAAGGACAAGGGCAGCAGGCGCATGGGAACACCACCACCTTCAAGTTCCCCACCAAGTCACACACCATCCTGACTTAGAAGTATATCGCTGATCCTTCATTGTCGCTGGGTCAAAATCCTGGAACTCCCTACCTAACAGCACTGTGGGAGTACCTTCACCACACGGACTGCAGCGGTTCAAGAAGGCGGCTCACCACCACCTTCTCAAGGGCAACTAGGGATGGGCAATAAATGCTGGCCTTGCCAGCGACGCCCAGATCCCATAAACAAATAAAAAAAATTAAAAAACATGGGGGATGGGGAAATTGGACAAGCAACTGGAATTAGGAGAAAAGTTAGGGGAGGTGGTTGAAGGTGCAATTGAAAAGATTTTGAGGAGGCTTTTTTATGTGGGGAAAGATACAGCAAAGTGTATAAGTTTTGGAAGAGAATTCCAGAATATAGGGGCAGGTTGCCTGAAGAATGTGCCACTGATGTTGAAGTGGAGGGAGAGGAAGGCACAGAATAGCCTTGAGTCAGAATAGCACTGGTGTAAGCTGGGGCAAGGAGCTGGAGAAGGTTGCAGATGCAGAGTCGGTGAGGCCATGGAGAGAACTGTATACAATGATAATAATTTAAAAATTAATGCATTGAGATGCAACAATCCATTGAAGGTGGGCAGGAACAAGAGTGGAAGGTAAACGGGACTTAGTATGGGTAGAGAAGCTTTGGAATTAAAAAAAACAGTGTGGGGTGGAACTTGGGAGTCCAGTAAGGAAAGCAATGGACAAGTTGTGCCTGATCTGGTGAAAACATGTATAAGAGTTTCAGTGCAAGTGGGGATGAGATAGAGATAGAAGTGAACAATGTTACAGAGGTAGAAATAGTTGGTTTTAGTGAAAGATAGATTGCTGGATTTGAAGTTCAACTCAGGGTCAAACAGGACATAAAGGTTGTGCATGATGGGGGTTAAACCTGGGTGAGTAACTGGGAAGAGGGATGGAATTAGGAATATGGTACTGTGCTTTTGGTGGCAGGTTGAAAAGGATGGCTTCAAACTTGCTGATATTAAGCCAGGTATTATATTGGTTCATCATAGAGAATATGATAAAGCAGAATAGAGAATATGATGAAGCAGAAAAAGCGCGCGTATGACAGATGTCAGGTTGCAAATACATCTGAGAATCAGGCTATATATAGAAAGGTCAGAGGAGAAGTGAAAAAGAAAATAAGAGGGGCAAAGGGAGGGTATGAGAATAGAATGGCAGCCAACATAAAAGGTAGTCCAAAAGTCTTCGACAGGCATATAAATAGTAAAAGGGTAGTAAGAGGAGGGGTGGGGCCAATTAGGGACCAAAAAGGAGACCTATGCATGGAGGCAGAGGGTATGGCTGAGGTACTAAATGAGTACTTTGCATCTGTCTTCACCAAGGAAGAGGATGCTGCCATAGACATAGTGAAGGAGGAGGTAGTGGAGACACTTGATAGGATAAAAATTGATAAAGAAGAGGTATTAGAAAGGCTGGCTGTATTTAAAGTGGATAAATCACCAGGAGCGGATGGGATGCATCCTAGGATGCTGAGGGAATTGAGGGCGGAATCGTGGCGGTACTGGCCATAATATTCCCATCCTCCTTAGATACGGGGGTGGAGAATTGCAAATGTTCCACCCTTGTTCAAAAAAGGGTGTAAAGATAAACCCAGCAACTCCAGGCCAGTCAGTTTAACCTCGGTAGTGGGGAAGCTTTTAGAAACAGTGATCAGGGGCAAAATTAACAGTCACTTGGATAGGTGTGGATTAATTAAGGAAAGCCAGCACAGATTTGTTAAAGGCAAATCATGTTTAACTGACTTGATCGAGTTTTTTGATGAGGTAACAGAGAGGGTTGATGAGGGTGATGCGGTTGACGTGGTGTGCATGGACTTCCAAAAGGCATTTGACAAAGTGCCACATAATAGGCTTGCCAGCAAAGTTGAAGCCCATTGAATAAAAGGGACAGTGGCAGCATGGATACGGAATTGGCTAAGTGATAAGAAACAGAGAGTAGTGATGAACAGTTGTTTTTCAGACTGGAGGAAGGTACACAGTGGTGTTCCCCAGGGGTCGGTTCTAGGACCACTGCTTTTCTTGATATATATTAATGACTTGGACGTGGGTGTAGAGGGCACAATTTCAAAATTTGCAGAAGACACGAAACTTGGAAGTATAGTGAACAGTGAGGATTTCAGAAAGACATAGACAGGCTGGTGAAATGGGCGGACACGTGGTAGATGAAATTTAACGCAGAAAAGTTCAAAGTGATACACTTTGGTAGAAAGAATGAGGAGTGGACATATAAACTAAATGGTAAAATCCTGAAAGGGGTGCACAAACAGAGAGACCTAGGGGTATGTGTGTACAAATCATTGAAGGTGGCAGGGCAGGTTGAGAAACCAATTAAAAAGGCTGACGGGATCCTGGGCTTCATAAATAGAGGTATAGAGTACAAGGGGGAGAAATTCAGTATCGCCCATTTGGGGCGCAATTATCGGCCGGGCGCAAAGATTAGCGCCTGGCGCTAATTATCACCTCCGACTACAAACTTGACTTTTATCGCCCCTGGAGGTGATTGGAGCGCTAAATCAGGCGCTTCACAACTGTCTTAAGGTGCAAAGGCCGAGGAGCGAAGAGCGAGGTGCTACCTCCGAGCACTGGCGAAGCTCATGTGATGTCAGTCAGCAATGCAACACACACACAATGGTGTGGGCCAGTTCTAAAGGGGAGGGTTGATCTTGCTTTCCATCCATATCCTGCTCATTGCAAACTTGAATCTCGGGCTGGAGACAACTGTACATCAAATCTGCTGGAAAGAACAATGGAAAGTCCCAGGGAAAGAGCTCAGAGTGCAGCCCCCACACTCTCTTCTAAATCGATACAAGGAAGGGCAAATCAAAATGAACCTGCAAAGTGCTGCTCAGTACCCAAAACTCCTTCACACAGCGTTGAATCTCTCCAGAAGTCTCTCTCTCACTCTCTCAGTATGCGTGGTTCCAAAATATCAACAACAATAAAAGGCAGGAAGCGGTCGCCTTTAAATAGCGCTCCCTCAGTCCCTTCCTGACTGCAAAACGCTCCCCTCAACCTGTCGTTGCTAGCGGCAGGTGGTAAGGCAGGGGGCGCCACTCAATATCCGCTCCGGGGCGCTACCGGGGCGTTGCACACTCAACTGACGTCACGATCTGCCGGCGCAGGAGATCGTGGCGGTAGTGTTTAGCGCCGCCGCAAAATGTCTAGTTAATTTTGCGAGCGGCGCAAACATCGCCGCGCCCGGGCACTAGTTGCTTTACGCCCCATTAGCGCCCTCTTAAGGCACTAACGGGAGGCGCAACCAACTGAATTTTTCCCCCCAAAAGCATGGAAATCATGATGAACCTGTATAAAACACTCGTTCGGCCCCAACTGGAGTACTGTGTCCAATTCTGGGCACCACACTTTAGGAAGGATGTGAAGGCCTTAGAGAACGTGCAAAAGAGATTCATGAGAATGATTCCAGGAATGAGGGACTTCAGTTATGTTGATAGACTGGAGAAGCTGGGGTTGTTCTCTTTAGAGCAGGGAAGATTTAAAAGAGATTTGATAGAGGTGTTCAAAATCATGAGGGTTTAGACAGAGTAGATAGAGGGAAACTGTTCCCATTGGCAGAAGGGTCGAGAACCAGAGGACACAGATTTAAGGTGATTGGTAACAGAACCAAAGGCGACGTAAGAAAAAAAAATGTTTACGCAGTGAGTGGTTAAGATCTGGAATGCACTGCCTGAAAGGGTGGTGGAGGCAGACTCAGTCTTATCTTTCAAAAGGGAGTTGGATAAGTATCTGAAGGAAAAACATTTGCAGGGCTATGGGGAAAGGGCAGGGGAGTGGGACTCGCTGGGAATCGGCACTGGCTCGACGGGCCGAATGGCCTTCTTCCGTGTTGTAACCATTCTACGATTCTATGATTCAATGACTTTTAACAGACATTACTCAGACAAAAAAGCAGTTGTAGCCAAGGACAAATCTGGGGTTGCTATGAACAACAAGGGGAAAAGACATGCTTGAAGGACCCAATCATTGAGGTGTGCACATGAAAGACACGAGAAAAGTCTGAACACAAAAAAATATAAAAACTGACACAATATTAGTTTTTTTTACTGCAGTCGGCCAGGACAAACATGTCCTGGTCTAACAAAGCAAAGACATCGTCAGTTTGGCCACCAGGCACTTGAAAACTCCAGGACAGGTTAAGTTGGGTTCTTATTTAATCTGTGTGTTTGTGGTTAAATAAAAGATCTCTGTGAGGGATAGTGTCTCTGTGGGGTTTTCTGTTGAGGTGGATTCAGGTCTATGAACCCCCCTCTAATACCTAATGGGGGAGGTGTGAAAGTCATAAATAATTCCTACAGCCTAACATCAGTAGTAGGGAAAATGCTAGTCTATTATAAAAGATGTGATAACAGGACACTTACAAAATATCAACGGGATTAGACAAAGTCAACATGGATTTATGAAAGGGAAATCTTGTTTGACAAACCTACTGGAGTTTTTGGAGGATGTAACTGGTAGAATAGATAAGGGAGAACCAGTGGATGTGTTGTGTTTGGATTTTCAGAAGGCCTTTGATAAAGTCTCACATAAGAGGTTAGTGTGCAAAATTAAAGCACATGGGATTGGGGGTAATATACTGGCATGAATTGAAAATTGGTTAACAGACAGGAAACAGAGAGTAGGAATAAATGGGTCTTTTTCGGGGTGGCAGGCGGTGACTAGTGGGGTACCGCAGGGATCAGTGCTTGGGCCCCAGCTATTCACAATATATATCAATGATTTGGATGAGGGAACCAAATGTAATATTTCCAAGTTTGCTGATGACACAAAACTAGGTGGGATTGTGAGTTGTGAGGAGGATGCAAAGAGGCTTCAAGGTGATTTAGACAAGTTGAGTGAGTGGGCAAATACATGGCAGATGCAGCATAATGTGGATAAATGTGAAGTTATCCACTTCGGTAGGGAAAACAGAAAGGCAGAGTGTTATTTAAATGGTGATAGATTGGGAATGTTGATGTACAAAGGGACCTGGGTGTCCTTGTACACCAGTCACTGAAAGCAAACATGCAGGTGCAGCAAGCAGTTAGGAAGGCAAATGGTATGTTGGCCTTCATTGCAAGAGAATTTGAGTACAGGAGCAAGGATGTCTTACTACAGTTATACAGGGCCTTGGTGAGACCACACCTGGAGTACTGTGTGCAGTTTTGATCTCCTTACCCAAGAAAGGATATACTTGCCATAGAGGGAGTGCAGCGAAGGTTCACCAGACTGATTCCTGGGATGGCAGGACTGTCATATAAGGAGAGATTGGGTTGACTAGGACAGTATTCACTAGCGTTTAGAAGAATGAAAGGGGATCTCATTGAAATGTATAAAATTCTGACAGGGTTAGACAGACTGGATTCAAGGAGGATGTTTCCCCTGGCTGGGAGGTCTAGAACAAGGGGCCACAGTCTCAGGATACGGGGTAGGACATTTAGGACTGAGATGAGGAGAAATTCTCTACCACAGAAGGCTGTGGAGGCCAAGTCACTGAATATATTTAAGAAGGAGATAGATAGATTTCTAGACACAAAAGGCATCAAGGGGTATGGGGAGAGAGCGGGAATATGGTATTGAGATAGAGGATCAGCCATGATCATATTGAATGGCGGAGCAGGCTTGAAGGGCCGAATGGGCTACTCCTGCTCCTATTTTTCTATGTTTCTATGTTTCTAATGGCACCCGAATGTAAGTGACCTGAGCGCTAAGACAGACCACCAGAATAGAGTGGTAGACTAGGCTGTGTATACTATCTACTATGGAAGACCTAACAAAGTACCTGAAGAAAGAGCTGTGAGCTCAAAGTGAGGAGCTGTGAGCTCAAAGTGAGGAGCAGTGAGCTCAAAGTAAGGAGCTGTGAGCTCAAACTAAAGAGCAGTGTGCTCAAAGTGAGGAGCTGTGAGCTCAAAGTAAGGAGCTGTGAGCACAAACTAAAGAGCAGTGTGCTCAAAGTGAGGAGCTGTGAGCTCAAAGTGAGAAGCTGTGAGCTCAATGTGAGGAGCAGTGAGCTCAAAGTGAGAAGCTGTGAGCTCAAAGTGAGGAGCAGTGAGCTCAAAGTGAGGAGCTGTGAGCTCAATGTGAGGAGCAGTGAGCTCAAAGTGAGGAGCAGTGAGCTCAAAGTGAGGAGCAGTGAGCTCAAAGTGAGGAGCTGTGAGCTCAAAGTGAGAAGCTGTGAGCTCAATGTGAGGAGCAGTGAGCTCAAAGTGAGAAGCTGTGAGCTCAAAGTGAGGAGCAGTGAGCTCAAAGTGAGGAGCTGTGAGCTCAATGTGAGGAGCAGTGAGCTCAAAGTGAGGAGCAGTGAGCTCAAAGTGAGAAGCTGTGAGCTCAAAGTGAGGAGCAGTGAGCTCAAAGTGAGGAGCTGTGAGCTCAAAGTGAGAAGCTGTGAGCTCAATGTGAGGAGCAGTGAGCTCAAAGTGAGGAGCTGTGAGCTCAATGTGAGGAGCTGTGTGCGCAAATAGCGGCGAGAGAGAAGCCATGGCAAGAGGTGTGCACTGTGTGTGTGTGAATGATCGTTTGAGCCAGAAGAAAAGGGAGGCTTTCTGGTTATTCGCCCTCAAAGAGGAGTGGCAGAAAACACAACGGGCCAGAAATTAGGCTCTCCGGCTTCCTGCGGGTGCGAGCATCGCGCGCGTACTTGCCTACCGCGCCTGCTGTTGTGCTTCGGGCCCACGAGGACTTCGGGTCCTGGGCCTCCTCCAGCTGCCGGTGCGCAGTGCTTGTGTATCCCAGGGGCGCAGTTAGTTTGAAGCGTCCCCTGGGATCACGTGGGCCATGGAGAGCCAATCCTAGCAGGGCATTTTCATTCATAGATTTGACAGGAAGACCTGTCAAATCTATGAATAGAGATCAGCCCCAAAACCACACTTAAACTTCAAATAAATTTTTAAAAAAAATCACATTTTTAAAATAACTATAAGTTACATAAATTAACTACTTTAAACAAAAATTTAAATTTCTGAAAAAATTAATTATACTTTTTAACGGTGCTAAAAATAAACTTACCTTTCTTTAAAGTATCTAAAAAAGATAAACCTGTTGAAAAAATGTTTAAATTGTAATTAATTCACCACTTACCTTGTTAAAAACAGGTCTTGCGCCTCCTTTTTAAAAGCGCAGCTTCTCCATCCTTACCCTCCCGGAGAAACCTGAAAAAAAAACCGAAGTTCGCTGCATGCGCGCAGCCTCTCCCGCGCACGCGTTCGACTTCTGAACCCCTCCCTTCAGGGGAACAGAAATTCCGGTTTCCCGCGCATGCGCAGTGCATGCGTGAAACCGGCACTTCAGGTGGCCTTACGGGTGAGGACAAGAGCCGAATTTCTGGCCCAACAAGTAGTGAGGGGCTTAACTGAAAAGAGGTGTGAAGGGTCGAAACAGTACATCACAGAAAGTACAGAGTTTGTGCAGAAGGGTGTGGAGTTAATATCAACAGAGTTAAGATCAGGCCTTTCACAGCATACAAATGTTGTACGAGTGTTCCATAAAAAAAACCCTGAGGTGTTACCAAAGGATTAGGAAAAAGAGAAAGTTAAAAAAAAACACAGCAAAAGTTAACTGTTGCTGTGAGAAAGAAATAGGATAAGTGTTTTCAGCATGTTCTGTTTTTATTTTGAAAGAGGAAAAAGTTTCCAAAAGTGTGTGTGAATTTTTTTTTTTACTTTGGTTTGAAAATCGTCTTTAAAAAGCATCTGTGTCATTATTTTTTTGTCAGCGCCACCCTCTGATCTGTTCAGAGCTAAAAGTCATTTAACCCTCTGCAGCAATTAATGTCTTTTCTACAAGCGAGTGCTGTTTTAAGTTTCTTAATTGTTTGCACTATGTATGTATACGCATGTATATTATTTCTGAGATACTTGAGTCATGTTTTTGATTTTGGAATCAATTTAAACTGTGAACATTCTTGGTCTCGTGACCTGGGAATATCACATAAAATCTGGCATTACAAGGATCAATATTTCTAAGTTGTATAAAAGTATGAAAGTGTGAGTGTGGATGAGTAAGGATGTTCATTTCAATTTAAGATTGTGCACGCAGAATTGGAAAAAAACTTTGAATTACATTTTAAGTTAAAGACGCAGGTGTGGATTTATTTTGACTAAAAATTATGTGTGCAGCTGTGAAAAAACACCAAAGACTATGGGGCGCTACTTTTAGCACCCCTAAAAAATTAGCGCCCCTGCGCCCAAAATTCACTGGTAGCTCCCCAAGAGGGAGGCGGGGCGCTACTGGAAGTGCCCCGCCTCCCTCTTGGGGCGTTGCGAGTGAATATCACGGCGCTACGTGCCGCAGCGCCACCCGCTGCGGCACGTCGCGCCGCGGTATAGCAGGCCTTCCTCCCCCTTATTAAAGGGGAGGGGCCTAGCATAGCGCGACCCGGGGCCCAGCTGGACCACCAGGGATCGGAGTGCCGGAAAAAGAGCCCGGCACTCAAGAGAAGTGCCAGGCTCACAGAGCGCAGCCGGAACCCTGTGGGGGGGCTGCACAGAAGGCCGGGGACAGCAACGGGGGCAGGTGCTGGCAGGCGGCCAGCAACAAAAATGGCCACCCGGCACCTCCCCTTTAATTTGCGCCACCCTGGCCGCAGGTAGGCCCCCCATAGCGTCCGGCGGTAAGTCAGGGGGCACTGCCGAAGATCGTAGCCAGTGCGCGAGCGGGGCGCTGCGCACAGCAATGACGTCATCGCTGGTGGCGCAGTGCCGTGGGGCGCTAATGGTTACCACCGCCGCTAACCTCCTGCTGAATTTCACGGGAGGCGTTGGCAGCGCCACACCCAGGCACTAGTTGCTTTGCGCCCCGTTAGCGCCGTTGGCGCAAATCAACAAAATTTTATCCCCTTTGTTTTACAAAATGTGTGCATCAGCCTTGAAGTTACGATTGCCATGGTGTCTGGTAGAAAATGAATTTGAACTTTTCAAAGCACTTTGTTTTAATTGGATTACAGTAAAAAAAGATTGATATTGTTTTATGGTTTAGATTAAAATGTGTGGTCTTGTTTTAAATCAGTTTGAATGTTTACAAAGCACTGTCTTCGAATTTGGTTGCTGCAAGTCCGAGGCATGCTATCGTGATTGACTCCTCCTCTACCCTCTCAGGTTTTGACAAGTAAGAAGTAATCAGAAATTGTAAATTGGTTGGAAAGAAAAAAAAGATAAATTAGTCTATGATGAAATAAAGAAAGGAGAAAGGGAAAGATTGTATCCCTTTTCTACTGTTAAAGGCTACAAGATTTCAGTGTATTCTCCCCTTGAAAAGCTTGTATGAATGTTTTGGAGCCACAAGCCGTGGGGAAGCTCCAACTTTTTTTTCTTTATTGTAGAGTGTTAAAGGGTTTTTGTTTCACTGTGAAAGCTAACCATTTATTCAGTTATAACCAGTATTTTTACAATCACTTGTAAAGGCTCCTGAAGGAAGAGAAAAAAAGAAAGATGACAACTTCCTGGGTTTCTGTATGCACTTGTTTTACTTTTTGATTATTGTATCTGTTCTGTATTGTGTTTTGTTAATAAATATTGGTCTGAACTAAATTGTAGTTAATGGAGATTAACTAACCTGTTAAATTGTGAAAAACTGGTTTTCATTGTGGCCACAGTGAAATTCTGGTTGTTGTAATTTGTGTGAAAGTCTCTGGGCTGGATTTTACCTGCCGAGACGAGTTGGGGGCGGGACTGCTGCCTTCCGGGTTCTAGTCCCGCCCCCAGCGACGTCCGACGCACAGACGCTATTTCCCCTGATTGGCCTTGTTAAGCCCGCCCTGCGGGCTTGCTGGCCAATTAACAGAAAGCGAGTTTCAGATGACGTCAGTTGATGACACTTCATCTGCTGGTTTTCTTAAAGGGACATGAACCATCTATTTTTGACAGATGATTTGACAGTGTTTGACAGCATTGAGGTGCTGTCAAACACTGACAATCACTGTACACAAGTGAGCCCTTGCTCCCATGCCTCTCCAATGACTCACTCCTTAGGATAAAACAGATGGCAGCTGCAGGTGAGGGTACAGAAGCGATCTGTCACTTCTCCCAATGAGGTGAGGCCACACAAATGCTTCAAAGCTTGTCACCTACAGAAAAATCTAAACACATTAAAAATGACTTTCCCAACATTTCCTTACCTCTGATACTCACCAGTGTCCCATTGGATCCTTCACACCACTTCTGCATCTGTCATCTATACACAAACATTACAACAGACCCACAGCATGCCTCACTTACCCAGGCGGGGTTCCCCGACATCGGGAAGCCTGCAGCGGAAGTTGCAAAATGGGAAAAAGCCTCTTAACTGCCTGTTAACTACCTGCACGGGGACCCGACTCCCGGGAAGATTGGTTGGAGGCAGATTGGGAGTGGGTTCGGGACCCGCTCCCATTCTTTTTGATTTTCCCAGCAGTCCCACCACCAAACCCGCCTCCTCAGGGCTGGTAAAATCCAATCCTCTAGTTCCAAACATTTAAAAAATTGTCAGTTTTGAATTTATTTTTAAATGTTTAACGATTCGAATTGGTATTTTGGGACATTTGAGGTGATTTCTGTTTGATTAACTGATTAGTGGTACTGGAATGTGTGTGAAAAATGGAGGAATGTTATGATAACGATCTGGAGACATCTTGGGCGCAATCTTGCCAGCCCTGGGGAGGCGGGTATGGAGGCAGGGACTGCTGGGAAAATGGTGGATATGAGTAAAGGGAGAGCTGCAGAATCTTTTATGTCTATGATGTCTTGATTATATGACAAACTGTAACTTTCTGTACAATGTATTATGATTTACTTTGACTGTATTATGATGTGTTGCTTGAGATGTATGCTTAGAAGACTTTGTCGATGTGATAATAACTTAGAATAAGTGGGCCTCCTGCAGAAGGATATGGTTGAGTGAAGAGTTGGAGGTAGCTCCTCCCCCTTAAAGCAGAGGCTGCTAGGTATGATTTCTCCCTAGCTCTCAATTGCCCCAATTCAAATTCTATATCGCTCTTTTCTTTAATTTTAATCCCTCTGCCAGGAACCAGTATGTTTAACTCTATCCTGATTGTTTCAAAGTCAGTTTCTCTATGGAGTATGTGTCAATGCCTTGATGATTTAAAAAGTTGTCTCACTCTCCTGAGCCACATTGACCATTTCATGTTGTGCTGTTTTCAAGTAACTGAGCATGTCTGAGACCGTCAATTCAATGCATATTCACCATGCATTTCTGTATGCTAATTGCTTCATAGGTAATAAATCACATTTGCACACACACACACACACACACACACATCGGTATCCCAATATCATGCCACATGTGTCATCCGGTACAAGCCATTCTTGGGCTTTCAGGTGATCTTATCAGGGGTTGTCTGGAGATCTTTGCTCATTTCCCACGGCATGGTCCCAAAAAAATGTTCTTCCTGGAACCACCTAAACTACACCCCTCTCTTTTCTTTTAATTCAAATTTGATTATCCCCTTAAATTTCAGGTAAATATTCCCTTCTTGAGTGCTTGAAACAGCAACTCATACCAATTTCATGGCTATACCACTTTAAAACCACGTTGAAATAGGAATACGGAGGAACATTTTTAACAGACATTACTCAGACAAAAAAGCAGTTGTAACCAAGGACAAATCTGGGGTTGCTATTAACAACAAGGGGAAAAGCAATGCTTGGAGGAGCCGAGCCAATCATTGAGGTGTGCACATGAAAGCCATGAGAAAAGTCTGAACACAAAAAAATATAAGAACTGACACAATACTTTCTTTTTACTGCAGTCGGCCAGGATAAACGTGACATGGTCTAACAAAGAGAAGACATCTAAAGATTTCAACAGACTTCAAATGATCGTCGGTTTGGCCACCGGACACTTGAAAACTCCAGGACAGGTTAAGCTGGGTTCTTATTTAATCCGTGTGTTATTGGTTAAATAAAAAATTCTGTGAGAGATACTGGTCTGGATTTTCCGGCCAGATGCAGGATGGTGGCGGGTTCCGGTCCTGCTCCCTGTTGCAGCCGCCCTCCATTAATGATTTTCCATAGATTGGTCTCATTAAGGCCGACGTGCGCACTAGCCGGCCCAATCAGTGGGTGCGGATCGGCTCCCCGCACTTGATGACGCACTAGGAGTCTGGATATTTAAAGGGGCCATGTCCTCTTTGCTTTTCTCTTTCTTTCTTCTGCATTTGAATGCTGGTTGCTGCAGGAATGGCCGCACAATGCTCCAAGGCTGCTTCACATTTTGATGATGACGCCATCAATGCTCTTGTGGAGGGAGTAAGAGGACAAAAGGTGGTCCTCTTCCCCTCTGATGGATGGAGGAAGCCTCCTCAGCACATAAAGACAGCCTGGCTGCAAATTGCTGAGGAGGTAAGTGCTCGGTCTGTGCCTACACGCACCTGGGTGCAGTGCAGAAAAAGGTTCAATGACCTGATGCGATCAGCAAAAGTGAGTATAACATCACACTTACCTTTAGTTTGCTTCCCATCTCTTCTCATCCCCATCACTCTGCATTGGCAACATACTCCTGCACATCCCAACTGACCCTAACATCCCTTGCACCCTCACCTATCCCTCTCTCTCTATGTACAGAATCACTTCACCATCCTACTATGCACCCCTCACACTCGATCTCACTATTACGCAATGACAACAACTAATAACGCACAGGGAGGGACCTTGGTATTGGCACCTCACTCCATCTATTTCTCCCTCTAAACATCTATGTTATCCATTCTTAACACTGACTCCATCAATCTCGCTGAAACTCCACTTGTATCCCTTATTGCAGGAAAAGAGAGCCCATAATAAGAGGGAGAGGGGAAGGACATGAAGAGGCGCACCATCCCTGGCGCATATAACCACCGCTGAGGAGGCAGCTCTGGAGATCGTGGGAGGTGCAGAGGAGCTGGAAGTGGGGGACGGAGAGACGGGCGCTGCACAGCAAGCTGGTGACAGAATTGTTTTGCAAACCTATCATTTTGTTTTTGTGAGTGACTGATATAGCATCTGATGCTCATAGAAATATAGTTATGATCATCTGCATAATGGGATGTGTCTGCTACCTACATATAACATGTCTAACTCATGCCTTTACTCTCCCGCAGGACCATCGAGAGCCCCCCTCCCCACTGTCCATGAGGAAGAGCTGGAGTACTCCTCAGAGGAACCTGCAGCCTCTGAGGGAGCAGCGTCAGCAGAAATGAGCGCACCCAGCACCAGTGCAGACACACACCTCGGTGGGTAGTTTGCGAGATAGAGTAGTGTTGTCACCTGGTGTATCACAGCTCACAAGTGAGCATCAGCAAATGGTGGAGACAGGGACAGCAGTGGAGAGTCCTCATCGGAAGCCGCAGGGCACCCCCAGCTCTGCTCAGCTACATGTGGGCCCTGTGCCTCTGGGGCCATCCAGAAAGAGAGCGGTGCTGGAGCTTCAGGAACAAGTGCAAGAGGCTCTGACAGGGTTTTCAACCATGGTAACTGCGAGTGTGCAGAGAATGGAGGAGTCCATCTCAAACATGAGCAATGCCGTGGTGCACTCAATGGCGAATGTAGGTATCACCATGGAAAGGATGGCAACCTCCATGGAGGACATAAATCGGCAGACTCAGGAGACTATGGTAACACTTCTAAATAGATGGTCATCTATGGGGGATAGATGGGCATCTACTGAGGAGCGAAACCAGAGGTTCATGGACGTTCTTGTTATGAGGAATGTCAGCACAGAAATGGGTCCTCATGGCCCCACTGATGTGCAGCAAGGTGCTCTCCAGCTACTTGCTAGCAATGAAGTGCGGGCGACCTATGAGAGGGATGGTGGTGGTCGACAACAAGGAAGTGGGGGCGCCTCTCCAAGCACTCAAAGTTCTATGCCACTATGAAGCCCTCGGTCAGAGCCTCAGATACCTTACCTAACTGATATGGCCATCTCTGCCCCTGCACATACGCAGGAGTAGCCTCCGAGGCTTCCAAACCGACAGGACATCCGCCAAAGGTGTCTAAGCAGGCGCAGCAAGGAAGTGAGCACGCTGCCTCTACATCTGCTGAAGCCACAGGGGAAGCACCACGTAGAAGCACACGTAAGAGAAAGCTAAAGCACAAATAGTCACAAGGGTAGTGACTTGGATGATTTAATAGTATACCATTATATGTTTGTCATGTTTATTTCTAGTGTATTAAAGTTATGCGATTTGAATGATTCAATGCGTTGACCTATGTGTGCTCAGAATTGGAAGTGTCACATTGAAGGTTGAGGGTGCCTTTCATCTGCAGTGATGTTGGGGAAAGTGATAGGAATGCATAGTTCACTGTTCAGATGCTGTATTGTGTGGAATGGAGGTCCTGCTAACCCTCATGTGCATGTGCATATAAATGTACAGCGTAAAGTTAGGTGAATCTGGCATGGATTAGTCCATCCCTTGCCTGACGGCCAGCAATGAGGTCGCGTGCTGGTAGCACTGGGACAGCCGTGTCCGCCAGGTGTTCCTCATCTGCAGCATCATTCGCCTCTTCTTTCTCTTCCTCCTCATCCTCCTCTGGGGAGGCTGTGCACTGTGCCACTTGTTCCTCAGGCAGCGGTAAGCCACGCTGCAGTGCAATGTTGTGCAGGGTACAGGAAACCACGATGATTCTGGACACCCTGGCTGCTGCGTACTATAGGGCTCCACCAGAGCTGTCCAGGCAGCTGAAGCGCATTTTGGGCAATCCTATGGTTTGCTCTATGATGCTTCTAGTGGAAATGTGGCTCTCATTGTAACACTCCTCAGCTTCATTTGATGGCCTCCTCATCGGTGTAATTAGCCACATCTTCAGGGGATAGCCCTTGTCTCCAAGCAGCCATCTGGAAAGTTGGGTTGGCGGATTGAAGAGCTGAGGCACAGTAGACTGCCGCAGGATGTACGAGTCATGGCAGCTGCCAGGGAACTTTGCACACACATGCATAATGTTCCTCTTGTGGTTACACACTGGCTGCACGTTAATGGAGTGGAAGCCCTTGCAGTTCACAAATAGATCTGGGTTGTGATGGGGTGCCCTGATGGCCACATGTGTGCAGTCGATGATGCCCTGCACCCTTGGGAAGCCTTATATATTAGCAAACCTAACTGCCCGCACCATTACATTTGCTTCATCCATTAAGAAGTGGATGTAATTGGCCGACTTGCCAAACAGGGCATCGGTAACCTGCGTGATGCATCTGTGTGCGGCCGACTGGGAGGTGCCGCTGATGTCTGCAGATGATCCCTGGAAGAACCCTGACGCAAAGAAGTTGAGGGCGGTGGTGACTTTGACAGCCACTGGTAAGGAGTGTCCACCCACTTCTCTGGGCTCCAGGTGTTGGTGCAGCATTGTGCAGATGTCTGCGACCACCTCTCGCGGAAGTCTCAGCCTCCTTTGGCACTGCTGCTCAGTCATGTTGAGGAAGCTCATTCTCTGCCTGTAAACCCTGTGTTGGGGGTATCTCCTGCGGCGTGGTGCAGCACTGCGCTGACGGCCTTTGCCCTGTGCACAATCAGGTGGCTCAGGAGAAGGTTGGCGCTCTTGTCTGCTGGTGTGCCTGGTTCTGCTGCTGCCGCGGCTGCTTGTCCTCAAAATCTGAGGACCATAATGAGAGAATATAAATGGTTCCCATTATGCTGGTGAAAATATCACTTGAGGATGAAATGTTTTAAGCGCTCGGTCAAAGTGGAGAGAGGTTATTCCAAGTAGGTCACAGTGTATATAGATCTCACAAGACACATAAAACCTCAAAACACCTGAACAATGTCTTCAATATCCTGCAATCAGAAAGTTCAGGTTTTTGAAATTCAACTAAAGTGGCAGGTTACCTTTAATGCTGCTCTCGCAGCTGTGAAGTATTCAGCTTGTTGCAACACCCGACTCAATCAGCTGGCGTGTTCCTGGAACACCATGGAACATGCTGAAAATGTGTGGTTTTCTGTTCAGGTGGATTCAGGTCTATGAACTCCCCACTAACACCTAATGTGAGAGGTGTGAAAGTCATAAATAATTCCTACATCAGCTGGCTTCCCCAGTGGGCCAACTGGGATATAAAAAGAGCATTTTCAATCCTTGGTTTTAGCTGCCCTCAGCCAGTGCAGTAGAAGGACACCACAGCTGACATTGGTTCTGATGGGTGAGGAAGGGTAAAATCAACCCCAATTCCTGCTTCTGATCTCTATCCAGCAATTCTTGCCTGAAGTGCTCGGATGTGAGTTTTGGATGAGTGTTATGACCTATACCCCAGCAAACAGGTGCCAGGCTTGGCACTGTGGTAGTACTCTTGTCTCTGAGGCAGAAGGTTGTGGGTTCAAGCTTCACTCCAAAGACTTGAGAATATAATCTCGGCTGATGCCTAGTATAGTGTTAAGGGATACTGCACTGTTAAAAGTGCTGTCGTTTAGATGAGACATTAATCTCAGCTCCATCTGTCCTCTCAGCTGGTTAGAAACAATCCCATGGCACCATTCGAAAAAGAGCAGAGTAATTATCCTGGCAAACATTTATCCTTCAACCAACATCACTTAAACAGACTATCTGATCATTTATCTCATTGCTTTTTGAGGGACCTTGCTGTGAACAAATTGCCCATTTTTCCTACATTGGCCCTGATTTTAAAATGGGGACAGGAATGGAGCGTGCGACCCATGAAACGGACAGAAAACCCGGTGAGTCCTGGGACGTGGACTTAATGGCCGGGCCTCGTTTGAATACATTTCCCCGGAGTCCGGCCTGAACCCAGCCAGATGCACTACCTGGTGGTGGGTGAGAGAGAGCGGGACTTCGGCGGTAGGACTGATTCCATTGGTCCCCAGCCATCAGTTGACAGGGACTCTGAAGGCAATTGGGGTGGGGGGGAGAGGTTCTGGAGGCAATCGGTGGGGGCGTTCTGGAGGCGATTGGGAGGGACTGGAGATGATCAGGGGGGTCTGGAGATGATCGGGGGGACTCTGGAAGCGATCTGGAGAGTGGAATCTTTCTGGCCACGATTGGGGGGGGTGGGGGGGGGGGCGGCACTGACAGATGCCCCGGAAGCACTATAAAAAAAAATTACCTGAAGGGCCTCATAAGGGAAGGTGTTTTGGGGGAAAAATTCAGTTGGTTGCGCCTCCCGTTAGCGCCTTAAGAGGGCGCTAATGGGGCGCAAAGCAGCTAGCGTCCGGGCGCGGCGAAGTTTGCGCCGCTCGCGAAATTAACTCGACATTTTGCGGTGGCGCTAAACACTACCGCCACGATCTCCTGCGCCGGCAGATCGTGACGTCAGACGAGTGTGCAACGCCCTGGTATCGTCCCGGAGCGGATATTGAGTGGCGCCCCCTGCCTTACCGCCTGACGCAAGCAACGACAGGTTGAGGGGAGCGTTTTGCAGTCATGAAGGGAAAGGGGGAGCGCTATTTAAAGGTGACCGCTTCCTGCCTTTTATTGTTGGTGCCATTTTTGAACTACGCATTCTGAGAGAGAGAGGGAGAGACTTCTGGAGAGATTCAATGCTGTGTGAAGGAGTTTTGGGTACTGAGCAGCACTTTGCAGGTTCATTTTGATTTGCCATTCCTTGTATCAATTTAGAAGAGACTGTGGGGGCTGCACTCTGAGCTCTTTGCCTGGTACTCTCCATTGTTCTTTCCAGCAGATTTGATGTGCAGGTCTCTCCAGGCCGAGATTCAAGGCTGCAATGAGCAGGATGTGGATGGAAAGCAAGATCAACCATCCCCTTTAAGAACTGGCCCGTGCCATTGTGTGTGTGTTCCATTGCTGACTGACATTACATGAGCTTCGCCAGCGCTCTGAGTTAGCGCCTCACTCCTCGGCCTTTGCGCCTTAAGACAGGTGTGCAGCGCCTGATTTAGCGCTCCAATCACCTCCCGGGGCGTTAAAAGTGAAGTTTCCAGTCAGTGGCGATAATTAGCGCCAGGCGCTAACCTTTGCGCTCGGACGATATTTGCGCCCCAAATGGGGCGCGACTGAATTTTTCCCCCTTTATGTCTGGCCGCATTGAATGATAGTTGTACACAGTGAACAGCTACATAGGTGACCTTTTCACTGTTGCCACCACTTAAGTGGTCTGTTAACTGATTGCAAGGCGTTAAATGCTGATACGGTATGGTTGATCGCTTTCCCATTATACACGAGAATAAATTTGATAAAATGCTAATTCTCTCGTACAAAACTGTGTGCACGCATCACCTTGATAGTGGATCATTATTTTACCATGGAAAATGTTCTTTCTTAAATGGAGGAAATCATTCCTCATTATTGTGTTTAGTGTCATCGTGGTTAGTAATTAGCACTTTAACCATGCCCGATCAGCTAACCTGAGTGAGGTATTAAAATAAATTATTGGCTATTTCTTCATAATGTAATTCTATTGCACAGAGAATGGAGAATTGGGAATAATTGTTACACAAAAACTAATCATGGGATTCAGAAGGCATCATAAACCACAAGAGTAAAAAATCAGTGCTTAATAATTGTCAATTACACCCTGTGCTGAGATTACAAATTTGAAATTATTACCTAATATCCATCAATCAGTCAAGAGTATCTAGAAGACTAGTTTGAAATTGTGGCAGAAGGGCACTTCTGGGGATTTTTAAACAATTTCTTGAAAACAAAATTTGGCCAGTGTTCTCTGCTAAATCCAACTCTGCAAACGTACAAAACATGGCATCTAGTCACATAGCAGCATCAATAATCACAGCAAGCAGCCAATCTTGAACAGTCATTTTTCAATATACAAAACAATATGGGAGCCTATTTACCAACTGGTGGGATTATTCTTGCTGTTCCAATTTCAGTGTATAGGGACTAAAAAAATCAGATATCCTGCAAACTTGCCTAATCTTTGCTGGAACCCCCACCCCCTCCATACAATTTCCTAATCGGGAGGAGAAAGAGGAGAGGCGATTGGAGGGAGAGAGAAGGTCAGGAACTTGGCGGGGGGGGGGGGGGAGAAAGTCAGGAACTCAGGGGGAAAAAGGTCAGGAACTCAGCGGGGTGGGGAGGGGGAGGTCAGGAATCGGCAGAGGTGGAGAAGGTGAGGAACTCGGATGAGGGGAGAGAAGGTCAGGAACTCGGGTGAGGGGAGAGAAGGTCAGGAACTCGGGTGAGGGGAGAGAAGGTCAGGAACTCGGGGAAAGAAGGTCAGAAACTTGGGGGAGAGAATTTCAGGATCCTGAGGGGAGAGAAGGTTAGGAACTCGGGGGATGAAGGTCAGGAACTCGGGTGAGAGAATGTCAGGAACTCAGGGGGCGAGAAGGTCAGGAACTCGGGTGGGAGGAGAGAAGGTCAGGAACTTGGGAGGAGAGACGGTCAGGAACTCGGAGGGGAGAGAAGGTCAGGAACTTGGGGGTTAGAAGGTGAGGAACTCTGGTGGAGAGAAGGTCAGGAACTCGGGTGGGGGGAGAGAAGGTCAGGAACTTGCGGGGAGAGAAGGTCAGGAACTCGGGTGAGGGGAGAGAAGGTCAGGAACTCGGGAGATGAAGGTCAGGAACTTGGGTGAGAGAATGTCAGGCACTCAGGAGGAGAGAAGGTCAGGAACTCGGGGGATGGGAAAAAGGTCAGGAACACGGCAGGGGGAGAGAAGGCCAGCAACGTGGGGAGAGGGGGGCGAAGAACACGGAGAAGAACGTAATCCAGGTCTAAAGGTGGGGGGGGGGAGATGAGCGTGACAATGTGATCCAGATGGGAAGATGGATCACATTCTCCACCCTCTGTTAGACGTGGATCATGTTGTTCCAACCGGATGAATTAGTGCATCCCTTCTCACACACTGAGCAAGTGAACGGTCCTCCCAGTGTGAACTCGCTGGTGTGCCAGCAGGTTATTGCACTGAGTGAATCCCTTCCCACACATGGAGCAGGGAAATGGCCTCTCTCCAGTATCAGCACGCTGGTGTGTTGTCAGATTCCTGGAGCTTTTAAAGCTCTTCCCACAGTCAGAACATGTAAATAGCCTCTCCCCAGTGTGAGCACGCTAGTGTATCCTCAGATCCCGAGGGCTTTTAAAGCTCTTCCCACAGTCAGAACATTTAAACAGTCAGAACATTTAAACAGTCTCTCATCAGTGTGAACTTGCTGGTGTGTCAGCAGATTGGATGTCTGAGTGTACAGAGACGTGGTTGCAAGATCATCAGGGCTGGGAACTGAATATTCTAGGGAATTTGACAATTCGGAAGGATAGATGGAAAGGAAAAGGAGGTGGGGTGGCTTGGTTGGTAAAGGATGGGATCAGTGCAGTGGTGAGAAGTGATATTGGCTCAGAAGATCAAGATGTAGAATCGGTTTGGGTGGCGATAAAAAATAATAAAGGGAAAAGTCAAGGTGGGAGAACTCTACAGGCCCCCAAACAGTAGCAATACTGTTGGACAGAGTATAAATCAACAAATAATGGAGGCCGGTAAAAAAGGTACGGTAATAATCATGGGTGATGTTAATCTCCATATTGATTGGACAAATCAAATTGGCCATGGTAGCCTTGAGGAGGAGTTCATAGAGTGCATCCAGGATGGTTTCCCAGAACAGTATGTAATGGAACCAACCAGGGAGCAGGCTATCTTGGATCTGGTACTGTGTAATGAGACAGAATTAATAAATGATCTCTTAGTAAAGGATCCTCTAGGAAAGAGTGAACATAGCATGGTTGAACTTCAAATTCAGTTGGAGGGTGAGAAAGTTGTATCTCAAACCAGTGTACTGATCTTAAACAAAGGCAATTACAATGGCATGAGGGCAGAACTGGCTAAAGTGGACTGCAAAAATAAATTAAAGGGTAAGACAGTTGAAATGCAGTGGCGGACATTTAAGCAGCTATTTCATAACTCTGAACAAAAGTATATTCCAGTGAGAAAGAAAGATTTTAAGAGAAGGGAGTACCATCCGTGGATTACTAAGGAAGTAAAGATGGTATCAAATTGAAAATGAAGGCATACAATGTTGCCAAGATTGGTGGGAGACCAGAGGGTTGGGAAATTTTTAAAAACCAGCAAAGGATGACTAAAAAAATAATAAAGAGAGTTAAGATGAATTATGAGAGTAAACTGGCAAACAACATTAAAACAGATAGTAAGAGCTTCTGCAGGTACATAAAAAGGAAGAGGGTAGCTAAAGTAAATGTTGGTCCCTTAGAGGATAAGACTGGGGAATTAATAATGGGGAAAGGGCAGAGACTCTGAACAAATATTTTGTATCTGTCTTCACAGTAGAAGACACTAACGACATCCCAATAATGGATAATCAAGGGGCCACAGGGAGGGGGGATCAGGTCTGACCAATTTGATTGAATTTTTCGAGGGGGTGACTCGGTGTGTGGATGAGGGTAGTGCAGTTGATGTAGTCTACATGGACTTCAGTAAGGCTTTTGACAAAGTCCCACATGGGAGACTGGTCAAGAAGGTAAGAGCCCATGGGATCCAGGGCAATTTGGCACATTGGATCCAAAATTGGCTTAGTGGCAGGAGGCAGAGGGTGATGGTCGAAGGTTGTTTTTGTGACTGGAAGCCTGTGTCCAGTGGTGTACCACAGGGATCGGTGCTGGGTCCTTTGCTGTTTGTAGTGTCCATTAATGATTTAGATATGAATGTAGGAGGTATGATCAGTAAGTTTGCAGATGACACGAAAATTGGTGGAGTGGTAAATAGCGAGGAGGGAAGCCTCAGGCTGCAGGACAATATAGATGGGATGGTTAGATGGGCAGAACAGTGGCAAATGGAATTTAACCCTGAAAAGTGTGAGGTGATGCATTTTGGGAGGACTAACAAGGCAAGGGAATACACAATGAATGGTAGGATCCTAGGAATGACAAAGGATCAGAGGGACCTTGGTGTGCATGTACATAGATCCCTGAAGGCAGCAGGACAGGTAGATAAGGTGGTTAAAAAGGCATATGGGATAATTGCCTTCATTAGCCGAGGCATAGAATTTAAGAGCAGGGAGGTTATGATGGAGCTGTACAAAACGCTAGTTAGGCCACTGCTGGAATACTGTGTGCAGTTCTGGTCGCTACACTATAGGAAGGATGTGATTGCATTGGAGAGGGTGCAGAGGAGATTCACCAGGATGTTACCTGGGCTGCAGCGCTTCAGCTATGAAGAGACTGGACAGGCTGGGGTTGTTTTCCTTAGAGCAGAGAAGGCTGAGGGGGGACCTGATTGAGGTGTACAAAATTATGAGGGGCATAGATAGGGTAGATAGAAAGGAACTTTTCCCCTTAGTAGAGGGGTCAATAACCAGGGGGGCATAGTTTCAAGGTAAGGGGCAGGAGGTTTAGAGGGGATTTGAGGAAACACTTTTTCACCCAGAGGGTGGTTGGAATCTGGAACTCACTGCCTGAAAGAGTGGTAGAGGCAGGAACCCTCACAACATTCAAGAAGCATTTAGATGAGCACTTGAAACGCTATCGCATACAAGGCTATGGACCAAGTGCTGGAAAATGGGATTAGAATAGACAGGGCTTGATGGCCGGCGCGGACAGAGTTGGGCCGAAGGGCCTCTTTCTGTGCTGTATAACTCTATGGGGGAAAAATTCAGTTGGTTGCACATCCCGTTAGCGCCTTAAGAGGGCGCTAATGGGGCGCAAAGAGTCTAGCGCCCGGGCGCGGCGATGTTTGCGCCGCTCACGAAATTAACTAGACATTTTCCGGCGGCGCTAAACACTACCGCCACGATCTCCTGCACCGGCAGATCGTGACGTCAGTCGAGTGCGCAACGCCCCGGTATCGCCCCTGGAGCGGATATTGAGTGGCGCCCCTTGCCTTACTGCCTGCTGCTAGCAACGACAGGTTGAGGGGAGCGTTTTGCAGTCAGGAAGGGACTGGGGCAGTGCTATTTAAAGGTGACCGCTTCCTGCCTTTTATTGTTGGTGACATTTTAGAACCACGCATTCTGAGAGAGAGAGAGACTTCCGGAGAGACTCAACGCTGTGTGAAGGAGTTTTGGGTACTGAGCAGCACTTTGCAGGTTCATTTTGATTTGCCCTTCCTTGTATCTGCACTCTGAGCTCTTTCCCTGGTACTCTTCATTGTTCTTTCCAGCAGATTTGATGTGCAGGTCTCTCCAGGCCGAGATTCAAGGCTGCAATGAGCAGGGTGTGGATGGAAAGCAAGATCGACCCTCCCCTTTAAGATCTGGCCCGCGCCATTGTGTCTGTGTTCCATTGCTGACTGACATCACATGAGCTTCGCAAGCGCTCTGAGGTAGCGCCTCGCTCCTCGGCCTTTGCGCCTTAAGACAGGTGTGAAGCGCCTGATTTAGCGCTCCAATCACCTCCAGGGGCGATAAAAGTCAAGTTTGCAGTCGGTGGCGATAATTAACGGCAGGCGCTAATTTTGGCGCCCGGACGATAATTGTGCCCCAAATGGGGCGATACTAAATTTCTCTATGGGGCGCTTCACACCTGTCTTAAGGCGCAAAGGCCGAGGAGCGAGGCGCTACCTCAGAGCACTTGCGAAGCTCACCCGGCAAGTGCCGAATTTTTGGCCCATTGTAGCTACTCTACAGCGGGCAGGATCAAATAACACATTCCAGACAAACTGTTGGGTGTGTCTTGTCCTCCAAGGGGAAGAATCAGAAATCAGAAATCTGGTCCAACCCACTGGTGTTGAAATAAACGCTGCCCAGAATGGGTGAGAACTTAATTAAGCATAATTCCTGCATGCAAATGAGGGCCTGGAACAGCGTTGAAAGATTTATGGATCTTGGGGTGGAGGTCCCATCCAGTATTAGTTCCGTCCACTTAAATTGGGTGTTAATGGTAAATTGTATGTGTAAAAGAACTCTTCTTAACTGGCTGTTTTGCTGTTGTTTTTTCTTCTTTTGCTAATTGTAAACAACTATCTTTTCTATTATTGGACTGCTCTTTGTTTTCCACTCAAAAACAGGGAGAAATTAATTACTGTTGCTTGTTAAAGCCTGACAAACCATGTTAAAGAGCTTTTGGAGAACAATGCGTCAATTTTCTTCTAGGAGAAATTAAAACAACCACATAGCAATTAGCTTTCCCATTGTGCTATGGTTAATTCCATAATATAACAACTAAATTCTTTAGCAGCATCTGCTAAACTTGAATTTTACTGCAATAGATACATTAATAGTTTCAGTGTTGACATTGGTAGGAGACTGTCTGTGAGAGCAAGCCCCGTGGGAGACTAAGCACCCCCCATGGGAGACTAAACACCCAGCCCCCAACCCCCCACCTCACCCCACCCCTCCACCCCAGCTACGAACCACAACAACATCTTGACTGTAGTGCGGAAGATCTGTGCTCTAACACTAGCCGGGCCTCTAGTTTGCCGTTCAGAGGGTACAGGAACTCCAGCAGCTCTGATGCGGATCCATTTTTAAGTTGGGACTTAAAGTGTTGGGGGAGGTAATCACAGGCAGGGTCTGGATGGGCTGGCAGTGGGACGGAAGATTTTTGTGGGGCTAGGAGGAGTAGCCATCCTTTTATCAGGTCTCAGCTTTTAACACTGAAGGGAAAGGTATAAAGTCAAAATTTAACTTCAGGAATTAAGGTAAGTCTCTTTACCAACTGATTGGTGCCTGGGCATTGGTTTTGTAGATTGCAAATTAAAAATAAATGGAACATGTGATGAAAACAAGTCAGGGATATTCTAATGTTGACTTTAGTGTTGCAGATAATGGAGACCAACAAACCGTACAAGTTTACAGCATAGAAGGAGGCCATTCAGTCCATCGAGTCTGTGCCCCTTCTTTACCAGAACAATCTAAAATTAATCCCACTGCCCCACCCCTCCTCACAGCCCTGTATCATCATCTGCTTCAAAGAGTTATCCAATTTAAAAGATGCAATACACTCCATCTCAACAGTTCCATGTGGCAAAGCAATCCATGCTCCAACAACTATATCAGTTTAGAAATTTATTTCACTCTCTCTCCTGCCTGCCAGTGACAATTTTAATTTGATGACCTCTTGCCAGTGGCTTCCCAACCAGATAAAATAATCTTTTCCTCTTCAGCCTACTAAACCCTTCATAATTTTGAAAACCTATATTAAATTTCCTCTTCGCTTTCTCTGCCCTAATGGAAATAGTCCCAGTATCGAAAGACTCTCTTAAAAACTGTAATTTCCCATCCCTTGCATCATCCTCGTGAATGTACAATGTATGTTCACCATGGCCATATTATCCCCTTGGCATGGGCACTCAAAATGTCACAGAGCACGCCAATTCTGGCCTAAGTGATACCTTACACTAATTTATACTGACTTATATACTCTAGTACTCTACACCCCTATTTATTAAACCCAGAATGCTGTTGGCCTTTTTTCATTACTTTGTCTCCCTGCACTTGCACTTCTGCTGATGTAGCAACAATGCCCTCTAAAATTGTCGAAGAGTTGTCAATTCCTATATAGTATGGAGTTCAACTGTTGAACTGAGTGCTGGAAGTGAATAGTTAAGGCTTTTAAGTGATTAAGTCGTAAAGTCAATGGGGGCGAAATTGGGTGCCTTTGCGTCCGGCTTTGCGACCGGGAGTTTTGTGGCGGCACTATGGCGTTGCGCCCTGATCTCCTTCGCCCGGATGATTGTGACGTCATCGCTGTGCGCATCGCCCCGGTAGTAGCCTGGATCCAAAATTGACTTCTGCCCCCTGCAGCAGCGCCAGTCGAAAACACTGACAGCTGCAGGAGGCGTGCATCGGGCAGCCAGCCACTTCGGGGATGTCGATTAAAGGCGAGGTGGCCGAGGTAAGTAAAAAAAACTTACCTTTCTTGTTCCAGTTTTTTTCGCGGGTTCCTGCCCGCGATCGATCAACCCGGCACTCTGATTGAGTGCCAGGCTGATCACGCAGGATCACGGCTGCCTTGGTGGTCCAAAAATGAGAAGTCGCACAACACCAGGTTACAGTCCAACAGTTTTATTTGAAATCACGAGCTTTCGGAGCGCTGCTCCTTCGTCAGGTAAAGTTTTGTCCACCCCAGTCCATCACCGGCATCTCCGCATCTTGGTGGTCCAGGCAGGTACTTTTTATATTGCAGAGCCTGCAGCGATGGCCCTTCCCTTTAAGGGAGGGAAGGAGCCTTTGAACGTGGCAGCACTGCACGGCCCAGTGTTCAGCGCTGCTGAAGTCTCCGCCCCGCCTGTTGCCAATTGCGCTCCAAGAAGGAAGTGGAGCGCTTGATTTAACGCTCCACTTCCTTCTTGGAGCGCAAACGGCGAATTTTCAAAAGGTTGAAATCGTTAGCGCCGCTAACTTTTCAAAACTTTTAAAAATTAGCACCCCAAACGGGGTGATAGTGAATTTCTCCTCCTTTATCCCTGGCTCAGTTCCAGGGAAGAAGCGCTTAGTGAGTCGTAAATGGGTATAACCCCTTACATTTGTGTTGGTCCCCTTGTTAAAAGGAGGAGTTGCAAAACTGCAGCTAACCTATCTATAAATTCATGCTTCAGCACTGACTTGTTGTGGATGATTGAAACAAAAAGGGGTGACCCTTCTGACATGTGGGTTAATCAGAAGCAGAATGTATTTTCTTTACTTTTGGAAGAAGTAGCAGTCTTTTTTAGTCTCTATGTTAATCAGAAGAAGACTTTTATTTCCTCTATTCTTGTAGCACATGTAAAAGTTATCTTTACCAGTACAAGATACCTTTTAAGGACAGAGGGCTGGATTTTGATACTGGGGCGGGTTGGGGTCGTGTCATCCACTTTTCGTGTTATCCACCCGACTGCAATTGGATGTGGGAGATTGATGCAATTTTCACCTAATTGGGCAATTGAGTTCCAGCATGTGGGAACCCATGAACCAATTAGTGTTTTCAGTCTGAAAGTTGCCTCTGATGATGTCATCATTGCTGCTGCATTGAAGGTCAGAGACTGCCTGGCCTTTGCTGTGAGAGGACCTGCAAAATGAGCAGCAGCAGTCCCAAGTCTGCTCCCAGATATGTCTCCTCTCCATCCATATATACATCCATCCACATAGCTATCCATCCATATATGCATAGCCAGCCAGCCGGCCTGCCTGCCTGCCTGAACTTTCCCTTTCTATATCCAACCTTAACTTTCCCTTTCCATATCCAAATGTGCTCCCACCAGGTTTCACAATCGTGGTTCAGAACAGGCGTGCTTCATGTAGAACAAGGGTTAAAATCACAAAGGCCTTTCAAAATGGCATTATAGAGCCAATTTAGTGCTTGTTAAGGGCCTTAACAGCCTATCCCGTCTCTTAAAGGCGGGACGGAGTCGGGACCAGCAGACACGATTTAATGAAAATAGCGTGAAGGCGGGATGGAAGCGAACTTGTGCCCACCCACCAGTTTTCGCAGTTTTAACCCCCCACACGCCTCCAAACCCGCCTCCATGGGTCAATGAAAATCCAGCCCAGAGTGTCAGAGGTTAGAAGCTAAATTGTGCCTCCACCAACCCAATACAAGCAGTGCCAAGAGTATCACTGAATTGCGATTAGTCTGAGGTTGAGAAAGGTGAGAGGCAAGCCAGCTCAGATATCTTGTGTATAAGGTGGGTTCAGTCAGAGCCAAAGATCCAAGTGAGACAAATCTCGCCAAAAAAGGGTTAGTCAACTCAACAACCCAGAAGTGAATGCCTTCGTCCCAGAGAAGGAAGGAAATTGACCCAAACTCGCCACTTGTGAGGATCAGGTCATGTAAGTTCTGAATGTTGTTAATCAAACACGTAGATTTGAGCTATTTGATAGATTGATTATTCAAAGTTGTTAACTTAGCAGCCATCTAAGGAATTACTCAAAGTAGTTTCACCAATTTATAATCTCAGACTCTGGTCACCTCTATAGTTAATACTCAGCATCCCTTAGCACTGATTTACAGTTATACAGTGAATTACTTATGTAATATTTTCTACTCCTTTTCTTACATAACACTGAGAGAAAAATTCATCCCCCAATCGCCCCCCGTTAGCGCCAGTAGATGGTGCTAATGGGGTGCTAGACCAGTATTGCCAGGGCAAGGCGAGTCCAGCGCCGCACGCCAAGTCGGGCCCCCCTGTAGCACCACCGGTAAGACGTATCACCAGGAATGTCAACGCCAGGTAACTCGTGATGTCAGTGAGTGTGGAACGCTTACTGACCGCCCGATTTGCAAAATTGATACTCGCCACTTACCTCACCGCCTGGAGTAAACACTGACAGGGAGAGCTGGCGTGCAGCACCAGGAAGCCGGGTCCAGGGACGTTATTTAAAGGAATCATCAGTAATCACTCGCAGCTGTCAGGTTAGTGCAGTTTCAGTGTTTTTTTTGTTAGTTTCACCCACTGCAACAGTTTCATTCAGTAATTTCAATATTCTTTTGTATCAGGAGTTTTCTGGCAACTAAAAAGTAGTTACATTTATTCTTCAAAGATTCAAATTGCTACACTTGGTAACATTAATGGGGGCTGCACTGGCAGTTGACCTGTCCCTCCAGGATCTATGGCGGAGGGAGCGCAGGCAGCGAGAAATACAGGAACATGTGCACAGAGGGAGGAGGAGGGACATCAGGGCTCTCACCAGGAGGCCTTACCCTCCGAGCGTATTCCGAGAGCACAGAACTTTGCCACCTCCTGCAACCAGACCTCCAGCCTCAGACCAGGGTGACCACAGCTCTCCCAGTGGCAGTCAAGGTCAGTGTGGCCTTCAATTTCTTCGCCAGTGGACCTTTCCACTTTGCAACAGGAGACATAGCAAACATCACACAGTTCGCCGTCCATTGCTGCATCCGGGAGGTCACTGAGGCTCTCTACAGCAGGAGAAGGGACTACATTGGCTTCCCGATCACCAGAGAGAAGCAGGACGAGCATGCATGTGGCTTTGCCAGGATAGCGGGCTTCCTCATGATGCAGGGCGCATTCGACTGCACCCACGTGGCTTTGCGGGCACCGCAAAACAATCCTGAGATCTTCCGTAACCGCAAAGGCTACCACTCACTAATGTGCAGTTGGTGTGCGACCACACACAGTGAATCCTTAATGTCAATGCCCGCTATCCTGGCAGCAGCCAGGATGCCTTCATCCAGCGCCAGACCGGTGTGCCAGCATTCTTCCAGCCACCACATCAAGCTTGAGGGTGGCTGCTCGGAGAAAAGGGCTATCAGCTCTCCACCTGGCTCATGACTCCCCTCTGTAACCCCAACACTCGTGCCCAGCACTCATATAATGAGAGCCATGCTGCCACCAGGAACATCATCGAGCAGACCATCGGCTTATTGAAGCAACGGTTCCGCTGCCTTGACCGCTTGGGAGGAGCCCTCCAGTACTCGGCGGAGCGGGTGTCCCATTTTGTGGTGGTCTGCTGCATGCTTCACAACTTGACCATCATGAGGGCCCAACCCTTGCCAGCAGGGAAATTCCAGAGCTTAGGGCCTTGGCAGCTGAAGGCACTACTGCCAATGGTGGAGTGATTAAAATCAAGGATGCGTGAGAGGCCAGAATTGGAGGACCTCAGATATCTCAGAGGGTTGTAGGAGGTTACAGAGATAGGGAGGAGTCAGGCCATGGAGGGATTTGGAAAAAAACCATGAGAATTTTAAAATAGAGCCAATGTAGGTCAGTGAGCACAGGGGTGATGAGCGAACGGAACTTGGTGCAAGTTAGGATAGTTTTGGATGAGCTTAAGCTTATGGAGGGTGGAAGATGGGAGGCCAGCCAGGAGTGCATTGGAATAGTCATGTCTAGAGGTAACAAATATATGGATGAGTGTTTCAGCAGCAGATGAGCTGAGGCAGGGGCGGAGTTGGGCAATGTTACACAGATGGAAATAAACGGTCTTAATGATAGAAGCATAGAAGCATAGAAGATAGGAGCAGGAGTAGGCCATTCGGCCCCTCGAGCCTGCTCCGCCATTTAATGAGATCATGGCTGATCATCCAAATTCAGTACCCTGTCCCTGCTTTCTCCCCATATCCCTTGATCCCTTTAGCCTTAAGAAATATATCTATCTCCTTCTTGACTATATTTATGAATTGGCCTCAACTGCCTTCTGTGGTAGAGAATTCCATAGGTTCACCACTCTCTGGGTGAAGAAATTCCTCCTCATCTCAGTCCTAAATGGCTTACCCCTTATCCTTAGACTGTGACCTCTGGTTCTGGACTCCCCCGCCATCGGGAACATCCTTCCTGCATCTAGTCTATCTAGTTCTGTTAGAATTTTATAAGATTCAATGAGATCCCCTCTCATTCTTCGAAACTCTAGCGAATATAAGCCTAATGATGACACGGATATATGGTCAGAAGCAAATCTTGGGGTCAAATATGACACCAAGGTTGCGAACCGTCTGGTTCAGCAACGGACAGTTGCCAGAGAGAAGGTTGGAGTTGGTGGCTATGGAACGGAGTTTGTGGCGGGGACCAAAGACAATAACTTTGGTCTTCCCAATATATAATGGAGGAAATTTTTGCTCATCCAGTACTGGATGTCGGACAAGCAGTCTGGCAATTTAGAGACAGAGGAGGGGTCGAGAGAGGTGATGGTGTGGTAGACTTGGGTGTCGTCAGTGTACATGTGGAACCTGACATTGTGTTTTCAGATGATGTTGCCAAGGGGCAGAATGTTGATGATAAATAGGAAGGGGCCAAGGGGGTGTAAGGGATCCTCTCCTGACCCTGCGTGTCTCGTAGCCTGTGAGGTTCACGCGGCTCTGTGCAGCCTGTATGTCAGTGCGGGTCTAGGCCTGGTCTCCAGCCAGTCTGGGAACACTAGACACCCCTGTGAGTGGTTCGAATCACTCTCCCTTACGGTTCTAGACACTGGACTTAGATGCGAGAGCAGTAATGGAGATAAAACTCATGTAGACTTGGTTTGAACGGTACGAAATGGAAAATCTTTATTGCATGATACTTAAAATTATGAAATACATGTCATATGCACAGATTAATGACAGTACAATCTTACAAACAGTTATAATCACTCTTAGGGAAACGAGGAACGACCAGCACAACGTAAATAGGGCACACATTACAAATATCCTTAAACTTTAAACCCTCCCCTATCAATAACTATCCTAAAACTAGCTTCGTAGGATCCCGAGACTCATGCTCACCACTCGTAATAACTCGGAGAAATCCCGAATAGCTGATCGGATGTTTTTCACCGCAGCACCCACGTGTTGGTCAGGAGATCTCCTGGTCCCACTTGTTTACTGCTTCTGCTGCTCGGTCAGTCGGCTGGACCGTCCGCTGTAGTGAAGACCTCGTGGCGATGGATAAGGTCTTCTTCTCTTCTCCTCTCATCTCATCTCATCTCATCTCATCTCGGGCCTTTGGTTCCGCTGCCAGCTACCAACATAGGTCTTTGCAACAGTCTTTTACACAGGAGCAGCCACGATGATAACAGCAGCAAGCGGCAAGAGTCAAGAGCAAAAAAAAAAGCAAGAGAGCGAATGGACGGTTTGGGCCTGCAATTATAGTGCACAGTTCTTCCGTTTCCCGCCCAACTACAATGTCCATTCTTTTGTTTAAGGTTTGGCGCCCAAAAATGTCCTGTATGGGTGATCTCTGTCCTTAATGGGTTTCGGGGCTACTCCTGAATGTTTGAGTACCTGTTAATATTTCTCCCATTGTTAAATCGGTCGGTGTTCCCCCTGGAGGGGTTTGGGGCTTCCAAGTGTCCTGTATAACTACCTGCTAACGGCTCTCTCATCGTAGAGCCGTTGGGAGTTTACATACTAATGTCCTTTGGATGGGCCCTTGATGGCTTTCCTTTGTACCTGGGAGACCGATCCCAGTATCGATGTTTATACTGTAAACCCATAATGTCCTGTGTATTGTCTTCACTGTGCTGAATCGTTATCGATCCTGCAAAAAAAAAAATGTTTATTGGAACGCCATCTTGTCTGCCTGCTGAAAAGTCTCGAATGTTCTGTCACGCGGTGCGGCGGCCATTTTACAGGCTGCTTGTGTCCAATTTAAACCTGACAGCATTCCGCTGAAATAAAAGCTGTTTTGAACGAAACTTGTGTTTTCTCCTTATTAAAATGAAATCGCGATAATTGCGAATTCTACAGTCCCTCCTGTTGATGCGAATAACTCCGCTTATCGTATCAAAAACTCAGTGGTGAGCAATCTTATCTCGATTTCACTCCGAATCCAGTAAATTAATCCCATAAATTTTAACTTCACTAGGGTCTCTGTGTCGTCCTCATTTCCCAAGAAAAATCACACTTTATATCACCGTAGGCATCATTTGCCCTTAAACTTACACCACTTGTTTTCCTTCCCGGCGTAACCAGGCCGATACCTCACGCATCACCTGTATATTTGTCTTTTATTCAAGGGAAGGAAAAACAAAACCCAAAAACCAAACAATCAACACCATCACCAAAATAAACAAATCCCGACTCTTAAACATGTCGAGTTTCCAACGTATTTACACTGAGTACAAACTTCCGCGGCGCACGTGGCGAGCGGGAGTGACGCCATCTTCCCATTACACTGCGCTCTCATCGTGCACGCGCACGTAACGTTCTCGCCACTCTCCCGTGTTCTCATGCTTGGTGAGGCGCTTGTCTCTTTTACAATGTATGAACAAAAGGTATACTACAATAAACACTTGACAGACGACTAAAATGTGGGAGGCTATTCTGACCCATGAGGGCACTTCAATATTCGTGAACAGATTCCACCACGGTGGAACCACTATGTCCAAAATGTCTGTACCTATCTCGACGGTTTTCTGTTCTAATGTATAGAAATGCTTTTGTGACACCGCGACGGCTTTTAGAAGTTTGGTTAAATGCTCGGGGAGAGGGGGAAATGAGGTACCCAAAATGTGCGACAAATCGCTGCAAGTCGGTAAAATTCTCTTTTACTGTGAGATGAACAGTGGATGGTTCAGGGATTGGGATGATTCGCTGTTGTGCTACTTGAACTTCAGCCCTGGGTTTAAAACAGAAACTGCTGTCACTCACCGGACACCGGCTACGGTTTCCATGCTGGTAGTGTTGCGCTGCAGTGGTAACACAATATGTTCCACCCCCGATGTATGCTACCTGCGGAGGCACATGATCTTGTGCCATTGCCTCCATGGTGCAATTCATGGACTTGGCGCCAGCCGTTCTGAACCCGCACTGTGGTGTTAAAAAGGCATTCAAGTGCTGGGGGCACAGTATTATGTGTGCTCCCCTGCCACGACAACCAGAGAGATCTGTACCTGTCATCGTTTGCTCCCAGCGGATGACGTAAGGTGGAACCGCTGCATAACGAATGTGGGCTCCCCCCTGAATGACACCGATGTTCTCTACCCGATACACCGGGGCGGGCTTTGCTGTGTTGCCCAAAACCGGCATGCGTAATACTATTCCCATAATAGTATGGTTTGAACGTCCGCAGTCCACGGGGACTGGGTAAGCTTCTGAAGCTAGCCTGAGCTGGCACGGACTTAATGCGTTCTGAAAAGGGTGGAGCGCCCGCAGGTGTTTGTTACTTATCCAGGACGGGACCAAACCTTGTTTTAAATCCTCCAAATTACTGCGGCCCTCGCCCAGTAACCACGCCCCGTAAAGCACGCACACCTCGTTCTGCGCAGCTTGATCGGATGCATTCCGATCTTCCCTAATCAGGGCATTTACCGTACGCGCATGTTTCTCCAGCTCTGCTATAATCTCTTTTAAGTGTAGTGTCATGGCTTGGTCCTCGTGCAGACCCCACCCTACCACTTTATTCTCATCTGTAAGAATATCCTTTAACTGTGTTTTTAAACCATTAATCTGGGTCTGCAGCTCCACACTGTCTAGAGCGTTGACCACAGATGTCCCTGTGTTAAAAGCAGTGAACGCATCGTTCACCAAACCCCTTCTTTGCCTCCCTACTTGGTCCAAAACTTCCTGCGGTGCGGTGTATAAACTTGTCTTATCGATTTCTGCAAAATCAAACTCGTAAAATTGCCTGAACATCTTGGTCAACAGGATCTGGTACAACTGTTCCGTCTTTTTGGGGCACCACTCTGGTAACCGTACCTCAGTGAGATTTAAAATCACCGAGGCCACCGCGTAATGTACCCCCTGAAATAGTATCTGGTCTGTGGGGACCAGTACCAAACCGTTCCCGGGTCCCTTACTAGTTTTAGGGCACCCTTCTTCCTCAGTTAGAACTACCGGAATCGTGGGCGGGGCTTTGCGTGGGCGCGTAATGAGCTCAGTGGCATTTACTGGGATCGGAGAGTATGGGGCTCCGCACCCCCTGGTGCTCGCATCCCACCTCATCCCCTGTCCGTTATCCTGCCACTGGTTAATAAAGAATATGGAGATGCCTTTGGGGCAAACGTACTTTGACCCCCACATACAAACATAAATCCCCTCATCTGGTTCCCACCATTTGTCCCAACAGACTTTCACTTGTCCATCTGTCCCCGTAATTGTCCGATGGGTATTATTACCCAGTCGCTCCCACTCAACCGAAGAGTTCCTCATAGTTTTGCTCAGCTTTCGCAGCCACCACCATCGGCTCAATGGGACATTCCCACTGCAGGTCAAACAAATCCGTTTGCCGACGGTGACGCTGATCCTGGGTGCGATGATCCGTACTTTGGGGCACATTAAAGAAGTCTCTTTGTAGGCGAACCCCGATGTGCTGGAATACTCCGTTGAGTTCGTTCCCAGCCATCCTGGCCACCTTCCCTTGTGGAAATAGGTGCTGGTCCCTTCTGCCTTCCGTCTTCCGGTCCCATCCACCGCGATGGGGGCCGTGTCCCCGGAACATCCAAACACCACGACATCCTTGGTGAGGCCCCGATAGGCCAATCCACATCCGATTGCCACGAGCAAAACTAGAAGTCGTTCCATCCTTCCTTGGTTCCTGTGATCAGATAGAATGAGGTAGCCAGCCTCGCAAAAAGTCTCTGGCTTTTGTGAAGGGTGAGCGGGTCCCCTGACCTCGCCTCACGTAAACTTCAACGTTTGCTAAATAGACTTCCTCTAAACCTAGCCTTAAAACTCCCATCATTTTATCGTTTTCTGTTACAAACACTACAAACTTAACCTTATTAAAACTACTTAAAACTTTAAACTAAAACTTAAAACCTTAAACTAATAACTTTACAATGCCGCCCGTTCTCAGGGCGGCCCCTTTAAATCCTGAGAAGGCTGCTGCGAGCTCTTCCCGACGGTGGGAGGGCACTGACCCTTCCCTCTGATCTGCCGCAGCCTGTTGCTGCGCTGACCCTTTCCTCTGATCTGCCGCAGCCTGTTACTGCTTCGATGTGGCCTGTCTCTACCCGGGTTATCTTAACCTGAAACTTACGCCCTGGGGCAGCCTGGGGACCTGACCACATCTTCCTGGGCTGGGGTACTCTGCTTGACCTACGGGGAATTGCTATGGGCGGGGGCTCCGTGACGGACGGACCGGGTCCCGAGACCTTCAACGGGATGACCTGGGGTTCCATCACAGGCGCCAGCCCCGCCTCCGCTGACTCCGCCTCCCTAACCTCGGGGCTGGCAGTTCGGGGCCCCGCCCTGCTCGGCCCAGCAGGCGGCCCTTCACTCGCGAACTCTGCCTCCCCTGAGGACTGGACGTTCAAAGCGGGCGGCCACACCTCTGGGAACCACATAGCGGCTGGCCCGGCCTCCTCTAGCTCCTTCCTCCTGCTGTCGGGACCTGCAGCTTGTGTGTCCACCCCGTATGGATCTCTACCTAGCGGCCCCAATCCTTCCAGACCGTTCCTCTGAAACCACCCGTCATCATCACTATGCTCATCTGCACTATCCTCATCTGACCAGGGTACCCTGGGGTCCTCGTCATCTAACCCCCAACTCCAGAAAAACGCTGCATGATCGTCCGGGATGTCCCTTCCCCTGATGCAAGCTGCTACGCCTGCCTGTGTGCCTTGTGGTCCTACCTGGGGCTGTGCTTCCCCACTCGCAGGTCTGGCCCCTCCCTTAAGACAGGCCACCGCCCCTGCTTGTTTCTGTGAAATCTCACCTGCTGGAGGCTGCAGATTTCTATCCTGTTTTAAATCCTCATACTCCCTGCTCCTGGCTACCCTGTAGGCTGCTTTTATCTCTCTAAGCTGCCCTTCTAGCCTGAGCACGTCTAACTTTCCCATTGCTCGGGCGTTCTCCTCCCGCAGGGCCTGCTCTCTAAGCTGCCCTTCCAGCCTATCTATTTTCCCTATTAAGCGGGCGTTCTCCTCCCGCAAGGCCTGCTCTTTTAACCTGGCCTCCTCACCGCAGACCCCCTCCTGTGCGTGTCTTTTAAAAGGACACAGGTAGGCAGGCTGCGTGGGCTCTAGTCATTGGGTACTATTAGACGGTCCTGCGGCACCTACGGGGCCGGTTGCGACCGCCACCTGTCCACGCGCATTCAAAACCATCTTGCGCATGACTCCTAACACTGCCTCGAGGTCTTCGGGAGAGGTGGGTGCCTTTGCTTCCTTAGCCGGGACAGGCGCCTGGGTTCGGACCACGGGATTTTTATCCTTGGAATCCTTCCAAGGGTTCCTGCAGTGCTTGCGCCAGTGCCCTGTCTTCCCACACCCGTAACAGGCATTACTTGCCTGTGGGGCGCGATTACCCTCCTGATGCCACTCTCTTTGAGTCGGGGCTGCGGGTCGTACCTCATGTACTCTTCCCTTAAAGGGACGTGTTGCCATACCCCTTATGTTACGGTAGCCTAACGTGAGTCGATTCAAGACCGACTCTTCCGTAAGGTTGAGGTCATTGGGATCGAACCAGGCTTTTGCCTGCTCTCTAATGGCTGGTAAACTGTTGGCTATTATGCACCTAAGCCAATGAATTAAAGCGGCGCCTTCCACATCTTCGCGTTCGGGCGCACCTAGACAGCTGCGCTCATATACTGGCCACAGCCTGTCGGCAAAAACCTTCGGGGGTTCTCCCTCCATCTGCACTGTCTGTCCCACTCTAGCAAACGGACCTCCGTCGTTCGCTCCCACTACTTCTAGGACCTCATTTTTCAATTCCTCATAACTTTTATTACCCCTCTTGCTATCGCCTGAGAGACACTGAAGGACCGAGCTATCTAAAGAGAACAGCAGCATTTTTGCTGTCTCCCCATCATCGCAGCCGTTGATGGCTGCGGCTTGCTCAACTTCCCTAAAATGTACGGAAGGGTCGTCTATCTCGGTCAGCTTCCTTACGTGGTTTATCATGGCTCTCAGCTGATGTGAACTGTGAGGCAACACCAGCTGTCCGAGGAGATCCCCCGGTTCTTCCCCACCGTTTCTGCTTGGGCCCCTTTTAATCCCCGTTACTGGATACAACGATCCCTTTTCTACTTCCTTTTCAACGGGCTCTTTTGTTTCTTCCGTTGCTTCCTCCCTAACCCAGGTTTCTGAATAGCTGGGTGGCGCGGAGGGCGCAGTGGCTACTACTTCTTCTGCTTTACTTGGTGGGGAATTTCTAAATCTCTCATTTACTAGCGGCTGGCGTGCTGACGGATTAATAAGGCACACCATGCCGTTCGCATTATTCACGGCCTTTTTGAGGCTCTCTATCTCTTTTTCGCAGGCGCTATGGTCGGCTCCCTGAAACTTATCCTCAAGGGCCAACTTATACGCCGACCTAACCCCCATTAAGCTCTCTTCTTGAGTTCTTATCTGGGCAGCTTGACGGTTACATCTTTCCTTCATCCTACTCTCGTTTAATTTTGCTTCAGTGATCTGGCACTCGAGATACTCTACCCTTGTTTTAAGGTAGCTGGAGACTTCCTGGCTTTCCTGGCGTAACTCATTTAAACTCTTAATGAGCGCCTCCCCTCCAGAAACCTTCTCCTCCATTTCCTCCTCTAGATGCTTGATTCGAGCGGTTAGCGCTGTATTGGTCTGGTTTGAAATCTGAACCTGCCTTTTGTAGCACATAAGCCAGACTGCTTTTTCAACTGCCTTTTTATGCTCCTTACTATCCGTCCACCTTTCAGCTGCCTCTAGTGGGCTCTTATCCGCTAACAGTTCGCTTATCCACTTTTTCGTTAGATTAACCTTTCCAAATACGTAATCCGCTATCTTTTCCTGCATCACATTTCGTACAGTCATTCCAAAATCTAACACACTACCCTCTCGCTGCCAGTGTCCTGCCGCGGTCGCCATTTTCTGTAAGGGATCCTCTCCTGACCCTGCGTGTCTCGTAGCCTGTGAGGTTCACGCGGCTCTGTGCAGCCTGTATGTCAGTGCGGGTCTAGGCCTGGTCTCCAGCCAGTCTGGGAACACTAGACACCCCTGTGAGTGGTTCGAATCACTCTCCCTTACGGTTCTAGACACTGGACTTAGATGCGAGAGCAGTAATGGAGATAAAACTCATGTAGACTTGGTTTGAACGGTACGAAATGGAAAATCTTTATTGCATGATACTTAAAATTATGAAATACATGTCATATGCACAGATTAATGACAGTACAATCTTACAAACAGTTATAATCACTCTTAGGGAAACGAGGAACGACCAGCACAACGTAAATAGGGCACACATTACAAATATCCTTAAACTTTAAACCCTCCCCTATCAATAACTATCCTAAAACTAGCTTCGTAGGATCCCGAGACTCATGCTCACCACTCGTAATAACTCGGAGAAATCCCGAATAGCTGATCGGATGTTTTTCACCGCAGCACCCACGTGTTGGTCAGGAGATCTCCTGGTCCCACTTGTTTACTGCTTCTGCTGCTCGGTCAGTCGGCTGGACCGTCCGCTGTAGTGAAGACCTCGTGGCGATGGATAAGGTCTTCTTCTCTTCTCCTCTCATCTCATCTCATCTCATCTCATCTCGGGCCTTTGGTTCCGCTGCCAGCTACCAACATAGGTCTTTGCAACAGTCTTTTACACAGGAGCAGCCACGATGATAACAGCAGCAAGCGGCAAGAGTCAAGAGCAAAAAAAAAAAGCAAGAGAGCGAATGGACGGTTTGGGCCTGCAATTATAGTGCACAGTTCTTCCGTTTCCCGCCCAACTACAATGTCCATTCTTTTGTTTAAGGTTTGGCGCCCAAAAATGTCCTGTATGGGTGATCTCTGTCCTTAATGGGTTTCGGGGCTACTCCTGAATGTTTGAGTACCTGTTAATATTTCTCCCATTGTTAAATCGGTCGGTGTTCCCCCTGGAGGGGTTTGGGGCTTCCAAGTGTCCTGTATAACTACCTGCTAACGGCTCTCTCATCGTAGAGCCGTTGGGAGTTTACATACTAATGTCCTTTGGATGGGCCCTTGATGGCTTTCCTTTGTACCTGGGAGACCGATCCCAGTATCGATGTTTATACTGTAAACCCATAATGTCCTGTGTATTGTCTTCACTGTGCTGAATCGTTATCGATCCTGCAAAAAAAAAAATGTTTATTGGAACGCCATCTTGTCTGCCTGCTGAAAAGTCTCGAATGTTCTGTCACGCGGTGCGGCGGCCATTTTACAGGCTGCTTGTGTCCAATTTAAACCTGACAGCATTCCGCTGAAATAAAAGCTGTTTTGAACGAAACTTGTGTTTTCTCCTTATTAAAATGAAATCGCGATAATTGCGAATTCTACAGGGGCCTAGGCGTTGGAGGAGTATGGTACAGTCAACTGTGTCAACGGCTGTAGACATGTCGTGAAGGAGATGGATGGATAGTTTACCACAGTCACAGTCACATTCACATAGGATACGTAAGATCCCAGGGGACCCTGATTCAAAAGGTTCGAAGTTGACCCGTATTGGTGACACTGATTAAACTTTATTCAGCACAAGTAAGACTTAATACATTACAGTATTCGAACTGCAGTTTACAGAGTATAATTGAAACTTTAGTAAGAGTTTCTATAGAGAGTTAAAAAAGAAAAGAGTTAACAAAGTGAGGGTTGGTCCTATAAAAAGTGAGTCTGGGGAATTAATAATGGAAAATAAGGAGATGGCAGTTAAATTGAACAGGTATTTTGCATCGGTCTTCACTATAGAGGATACAAGTAACATCCCAGAAATAGCTGTAAATCAGGAAATGGAAGGGAGGGAGGAACTCAAGAAAATTACAATCACCAGGGAAGTGGTACTGAGCAAATTGTTGGAGCTGCGGGCTGACAAGTCCCCAGGTCCTGATGGACTTCATCCTAGGGTCTTAAAAGAAGTGGCCAGTTAGCTTAACATCTGTCGTAGGGAAGATGTTAGAAGCTATTATTAAAGACGTTATAGCAGGGCACTTAGAAAAGTTCAAGGTAATCAGGCAGAATCAACATGGTTTTGTGAAAGGGAAATCATGTTTAACCAATTTATTGGAGTTCTTTGAGGAAGTAACATGTGCTGTGGATAAAGGGGAACCGGTGGATGTACTGTACTTAGATTTCCAGAAGGCATTTGATAAGGTGCCACATCAAAGGTTATTGCAGAAAATAAAAGCTCATGGTGTAGGGGGTAACATATTGGCATGGATAGAAGATTGGCTAGCTAACAGGAAACAGAGAGTAGGCATAAATGGGTCATTTTCTGATTGGTAAGATGTAACGAGTAATGTGCTACAGGGATCAGTGCTGGGGCCTCAACTTCTTACAATTTATATAAATGACTTGGATGAAGGGACCAAAGGTATGGTTGCTAAATTTGCTGATGACACAAAGATAGGTAGGAAAGTAAATTGTAAAGAGGGCATAAGGAGGACACAAAGGGATATAGATAGGTTAAGTGAGTGGGCAAAGATCTGGCAAATGGAGTATAATGTGAGAAAATGTGAAGTTGTCCATTTTGGCAGGAAAAATAAAAAAGAAGCATATTATCTAAATGGTGAGAGATTGCAGAGCTCTGAGATGCAGAGGGATCTGGGTGTCCTAGTGCATGAATCGCAAAAGGTTAGTATGCAGGTACAGCAAGTAATTAGGAAAGCTAATAGAATGTTATCGTTTATTGCGAGGGGAATTGAATACAAAAGTAAGGAGGTTATGCTTCAGTTATACAGGGCATTGGTGAGACCACAGCTGGAGTACTGTGTACAGTATCGGTCTCCTTATTTAAGGAAGGATGTAAATGCATTGGAAGCAGTTCAGAGAAGGTTTACTAGACTATTACCTGGAATGGGCGGGTTGTCTTATGAGGAAAGGTTGGACAGGCTAGGCTTGTATCCACTGGAGATTAGAAGAGTAAGAGGTGACTTGATTGAAACATATAAGATCCTGAGGGGTCTTGACAGGGTGGATGTGGAGAGGATGTTTCCTCTTATGGGAGAATCTAGAACTAGGGGTTACTGTTTAAAAAGAAGGGGTCTCCCATTTAAGACAGAGATGAGGAGAATTTTTTTCTCACAGAAGGTCGTGAGTCTTTGGAACTCTCTTCCTCAGAGGGCAGTGGAAGCAGAGTCTTTGAATATTTTTAAGGCAGAGATCGATAGATTCTTGATAAGCATGGGGGTGAAAGGTTATTGGGGGTAGGCGGGAATGTGGAGTAATCAGATCAGCCATGGTCTTATTAAATGGCGGAGCAGGCTCGAGGGGCCGAGTGGCCTACTCCTGCTCCTAATTCATATGTTCGTATGTTATATTACCCCGTTGTGCTCTGGGTAGAAGTCGCAACTCTGAGTAGGCTGTACCCTGTGTCGCTTGTCTCTCATCTCTTGTCTGTCTCTCGGGTGTCCCCTGGATTATTTCTGAAATCTTCTACAATTTGTGGCCGTTGCGACCGCCTTCTTATTCTCTTACTCTCATTCAAAACCTGGTGGGCTAGAAAGTCGTTATAGTCAAGGAATGAGCGGTGTCAGTAGAAAAGTTGGAGAATTAGTGCCAGGCGCAAATGCTTTAGACTACACATAACATTCGTCCTCATTGCTCAATAAAATGATTGGAGTCCTAAATCAAGTTTTAGAGGGAAATATTCGGTATCGCCCTGTTCGGGGCGCTAATTTTTGATATCGTGAAATTTTAGAGTCAGGTGCTAATGATTCTGAGTTTCCCCTAAATTGGCTGTTAGCGCTTCTGGAAAGAACTGGATCGCTAAATCAAGCGCTAATGACCTAGGTAGGGCGCTGCAGGGGCGCTCCCAGCAGAGCGATAATGAATTTCAGATGCAATGCAATCGGGAATGGCCCCTTCCAGCTCTTAAAGGGGAGGTTGCATCTTTGTGCAGATCCTCATTATCAGCAGTGCTGGCTGTGAGGGCGACCTGCAAGGAACTAAATCCCCCGATCGTGATGGCTGATCCCACTCCCAGGGGGAGAGCTCGTCGTTTCACGGACGAGGCATTGGAGGCATTGGTCGCGGGAGTGGAGCGAAGGAGGGCAGTGCGGTTCCCGGACACTGGAAGGAGGCCATTGCCCCAGGTCTTCAGGGCAATGTGGAGGGAAGTGGCCTAGGAGGTCTCGGTCAGTAGTGTGGTCGTATGCAGCCAGACACAGTGGCGGAAGAAATTCAACGACATCAATCGGGTGGTCAAGGTGAGTACAGGTCCTATATACCAGCATCTGAACCTCAGAGTGTGCACACTACACAAACCACCACACGCCCCACCATCTGTATCTGTACCTACTCAAACTCACATCCACATCTCACGCCTTGCCTACAATCACAGCTATTCAACTACGACAGGCATATCTCCCAAACACATAGCTGGACTCTGACACACACATTCGTTTCTCTTGCAGGCCAAGATGGTTCACAATAGGAGGGAGCAGCAGAGAACAGGCAGGGGTGATGCGCAGCTCCAGCAGCTTTCAGACCTGGAGGAGCGAGTGCTGCGACTCATTGGGCAGCAGGTGGTGGGCGGCGTGGCCGTCGGCAATGTCGACCCCCTTGGGGGCAACAACGGTATGTTCATCCCCTCTCCTTCTCTCATCCCACTTCCCCCTCACACCACAAGCCTTTCCCACTTTCCAGCTCCTGATACTGTCTGCATTCCTTGCTCCCTTCCTGCCCGCCTGCACTCACCTTAACGCAAGTCTTGTGCCTTTATGCTTTCAGAGAATCAGCAACCAGATGACCAGCCTGTCCTTGAGCCTCCCACTGAGGGTGAGGAAGGAGAAGAGGAGGATGAGCAAAGCACCGCGTCACTGCATCTTTCACCTGCAGGTACCACCTCAGATACTGGCACTATGCGATCTTTAGAGGCAAGTTTAGTAGAGGGGTCTGCACTGGGTGATGCACCGGGGATGAGTGGGCTGCAGCAAGGCCAGGGGGAAAGGGTAGCTCGGGAGCCAGCTCCCCGGAGGGCAGGGTTCACGCGCGAGTTCTGCTGCACAGGACTCAGATGAGGACCTCGATGGGGAGGCACTCACAAGAAGGGTGATGGCCATGCACACCGAGATGATAGGTGCAATGGCAAGGGTGCCTGAGAGCCTCTCCGCAATGGTAAGAACGTGGAGGAGTCCGTCTCCAACATTGCACAGAGCTCTGCATACACCATGGAGCCCATAATTTCCACTCTGCAGAGGATGGTGGACTCCCAGAGAGAACGTGCACATCCAGACCTCATGACGCTTGTCATGGGCTATGTGGCAGCTTCCATTGCAGCACAGGCGGCAGCGACGCAACATCTTAGTGTTGTCATGCAGTCAATGGTTGGTGGCATCGAATCTCAGACTGCTCTCACGCAGTCTCAGCTTGAAGCCACGCAAGCTCTGACTGCTGCCATCGTCACTGGGACCACCACAGTCCACCGGGGATCTCACGGTGTCGCAGCAGCCCAGCAATCTGTGCTCCGAGGGAGTAGCAGTGGGTCAGCGGAGGAAGAACCTGCCGTCCTCTCTCAGGATGACAGCATTCCTGCTCCCACCACTGGCACTCCGCCATTGCACTTGTCGCTGCCTGTCATCCAGCCAGCCCAGACTGCCGCTGCCCAGCCTGAGATGGTGCAGTGTATAGCCGGGCCTTCCAGGCCCAAAGCTGGTCGAGGATGTCCTGCAAGGCCATCTGTAGTCTCTGGCACCGACACTCAGCAGCCTTCCACCAGCTGCAGCCACTGGGAAGACACTACGTAGGAGCACTAGAGTAGGGAAAGGCACTGTAAAGAGGGGAAGTAAGGGTTTGCACAAGGATGATTAGTTAATATTGTTGTTGTATATATGTGGTTCCTGAATTTGGATACATTTATTATTGGAATGTAGCAGATTTGGGGCTGTGTCTCATTTCAGTTTTGGGGTGTGGTATGGAATGAGAAATTGATGGAATGATGGGGACATGCTGAGCAACCGGAAAGTGGCCTGGAATTCATTGGAACCGAAGTCTGATGAGGCGGTCACAAGGCCGATGAGTGGCGGCCTCCTCCAGCACTGCTGTTTGTGGTCCTGTTTGTCCTCCTCCTCCTCCTCCTCCTTGTCCTCATCCTCCTTGTCTCCCTCTACCTCCTCCTGAGGTGGTGCGACTATGCCTGGTGGCAATGGCTGCGCCCTCATGATGGCCAAGTTGTGCAGCATGCAGCAGACGATGACGAAAAGGGACACCCATTCAGCCGAGTACTGGAGGGCTCCTCCCGAGCGATCAAGGCAGTGAAACTGTTGCTTGAGCACTCCGATGGTCTGCTCAATAATGCTCCTGGTGGCAGCATGGCTCTCATTATATGAGTGCTGGGCAGAGTGTTGGGGTTGCAGAGGTGAGTCATGAGCCAGGTGGAGAGCGGATAGCCCCTGTCTCTCAGCAGCCAGCTGCGAGCTTGATGTGGTGGATGGAACAGAGGAGGCACACCGGTCTAGTGCAGGATGAAGGCATCGGGCTTGCTGCCAGAATTACGGGCATTGACGGTGAGGATTCAGTGTGTGGTTGCACACCAACTGTACATTAAGTGAGTGGTAGCCTTTGCGGTTACGGAATACCTCTGGATTGTGCTGCGGTGCCCGCAAAGCGACGTGGGTGCGGTCAATGGTGCCCTGCACCATGGGGAAGCCTGCTATCCTGGTAAAGCCACATGCACGCTCACGTTGCTTCTCTCTGGTCATGGGGAAGGAAATGTAGTCCCTTCTCCTTCTGCAGAGAGCATCTGTGACCTCGCGGATGCAGCAATGGACGGCGAACTGTGATATGTTAAATAAGTCTCCTGTTGCACACTGGAAGGACCCACTGGCATAGAAATTGAGGGCGACGGTGACCTTGACTGCCACTGAGAGAGCGGTGGTGCTCCCGATGTGAGGCTTGAGGTCTGGTTGCAGGAGGTGGCAGAGCTCTGTGACCACCTCCTTGGTGAAGCGGAGCCTTCTAAGACACTGTTCCTCAGTGAAATTGATTTAGGAGAAATGCTGCCGGAATACTCTGGGAGGGTAAGGCCTCCTGTTGAGAGCCCTGTTGGCCCTCCTCCCTATGGCCACATTTTGAAATCTTTCTCTCTGCCTCCGCTGCCTCCGACGTTGTCGCTGGAGGGCGAGGTCCAGTGCCAGTACAGCCCCCATTACAGGATGGAAATATTGCACTTTAAAATCACACCGAAATGAAAGTGATAAATTTTTCTGAGGCAGAAGACACCTTCAAGTGAAAAACGCTGAATCGCTCAAAACGCCTGTTTGCCTATGTCAAACTGACAAGGCAGCATTCTTTGCCGACTAAAAATAAATCGGATGTTGACGCCTTTATCTAGCGCTCCTCCAGTGCTCATCCGGCTGCATACCGCCTCCTCTACCTGTCGTTGCTAACGGCAGGCGCTCAGGCAGGAGGCGACAGTGAATTTCTGAGCTGGGGCGCTACCGGGGCACTGTGCAGCTGGATGACGTCACGATCGCCGGCCACAGGCGAGTGTGGCGCTAGTGGTTACCAGCGGCACAAACCTCCACTTCAATTTTGCGGGCATTGGTACAATCACCGCGCCCGGTAGCAAAGCCGGTAGCATCCCCGGAGGCGCTAATGGGAGGTGCTAAGGTACCAAATTTCTCCCCCTTAAAACCCAAGCTCAATGGCGTTACACTTAAAGGGTGGACCAATATCGGGTGCCGTCTAATCGCAACTCATCATTGCCACAGGCTTTTTTCACTACCTAAAGGGGAAGTTCATTGATGCTGCAGCACCTCATTCTCAGCATAGCTGGGGGTGCAGCTGCCTCAGCAAGCAGAAGCAGAACAAGGAGAAGGAGCCGGAGGACTGAACGAGGTGTGCTCATGGCAGGTCCACGACCCAGATGGAGGCAGGTCCACGCCCCAGATGGAGAGAGTCGGCAGATTCTCCGATGAAGCATTGGAGGAATTTGTTTTCGCTGTGGAGAGAGGTGGGCGGTGCTCTACCCGGCAAGTGGCAGGAGGCCCTCACCACAAGTCTTCTGCACCATGTGGAGGGAGGTAGCACAGCATGTCTCGGGCAGCACTGTGGTCCCCAGGACCCACATGCAGTGCAGGAAGAAATTTAACAACCTCACTCAGGTGGTATGGGTGAATGAATGCTTCAACAAGTGCTACATATCACCATCTGAAGCACAATCTTCACACACTGCCCAAAGCACCACACACCCAGCACTCACCCACCAACAATCTCTATCTACCAACACTCACACCCACATCTCACACCTTGCACACAATGACAGCTATTCAACTATGGCAGGCACATCACCCAAACACATTGTCCACACTCACTCACATACTTTCCTTTCTCTTGCAGGCCAAGGTGGCTCACAACAGGAGGGAGCAGGAGCACACAGGCGGGGGACAAGCAGGCATCCAACCACTGTCTGCACTGGAAAATCAAGTGCTACAAATTTTTGGGTGCCAGGTGGTGGGCGCCATGACCATCGGTGACATTGGCCTTCTTGGAGACAACAATTGTATGTTCAGCCCTACTACTTCTTCTCACATCCCACTTATAGAATCATAGGGCTTGATTTTGCCAGGCCCGAGGAGACGGGATTGGAGGCGTGTGAGTTGTTAAAATCACCAAAAATGGCGTGCGGGCCTGATCCCGCCTCCAGCCCGCCTCCGAGCAATTTTCCCAAAAGCGTGTTTTCTGACCCCCTTTCCATCCCCCTTTCCATCCCGCCTCCAAGAGGCGGGATAGGCCGTTAACAACCACTTAATAGCATCCATAATCCCATTTTGAGAGGCCTTTCCGATTTTTAGTCAATTCCCCCATCCCTCACGCCTCCTCTGGAACACGCCAGGTAATGCTGGCGGCCTCACAAGTTGATTGCTTATGAACAGCTGCAGCTCCACCATTACAAAGGAGTTTTCACCAATGATCATTTGCAGGTGGCAGAACTTTGTTGTTTCAGGTCTGGGGGAGCTTTTAGCAGGCATACTCAGTGTTGTGGAAGTTTGGAGCCTGACACCCATCTCCAGTGTGACCTCCTGGGAAACCCTTCTCCCCACCTTGACTAAGCGCTTCCTCAACTGAGGCATATACCAGAAGCATGGCGACCATTTAATTCTTTTCCTCCTGGACATCAAATTCGGATGAAGACCAGGCCCGGCAGCAGCAGAACCATGAGCAACAGCAGCACCAACAGCAGGAGCATCAACAGGACCGCCAAGCTGCTAGTCACCCACCTGAAGATGCACAGGCCAGAAGTCGCCAGAGCGTGACCATATTGCTGCCTGGGATGCAAGGGACGCACTCATGTTGGTCACATTTGCTTAGCCTGTACAATCAAACACTTTTGCCTCGCACCTTCTTACCAGAGCATCGACAATGGACAAGAACCTACGGTTTCCTATCACTCTGACCACCATACTGACAATTGCAAGTCACTCTAAGACCTCAATGTGGAAGTCCCATTTGCAAAATGACACAGGCCACAACTTCAACAGTTTGCCATCAGAATTTTTTTATCACAACAAGCAACTGGTGGCATTTCAAAAATAAACACAACATAACACCCAAGTGACTACCCTTGTGACTACTTGTGCATTATCTTCCTCTTACGCGTGCTCCTACGTGGTGCTTCCCCTGTGGCTTGAGCAGATGTGGAGGCCCCTTGCTCACTTTCTTGCTGCTTCTGTCTCGACACCGTTGGCGGCCGTCCTCTGGGGTTGCGAACCTGTGAGGGCTTGGCAACAGTCTGCTGCTCCTGCGGCTGTGCAGGCAATGAGACGCCCATCTCAGTTGGGTAAGGACTCTGGTGGGGCTCAGACCGAGGGCTTTGCAGTGGCATGGTCGTTTGAGCGCTTGGAGAGGAGCCCCCACTTCCTGTTGTCTGCCACCAACATCCCTCTCATGGATCAGCCCCACTTCAGAGCTAGCAAGTGGCTTGACAGCACCTTGCTGCACTTCAGGGAGGCCATGAGGACCCGTTTCTGCACTGGAAGTCCTACTCCTGAGGACTTCCATGAAGGTCTGGTTTCTATGCTCAGTAGCTGACCATTGCTCCTCAAGAGATGCCAGTCTATTCTGAACAATTACCATGTTTTCTACACTCTGGCGACTTAGCTCCTCCATGGCCGTAGCCATCCTCTCCTCTACTGTAGCCAGCCTTTCCACGGAGGTTGCCATCCTTTCCGTGGTGATGCGTTCATGCGCCAATGCCTCCACAAAGGCTCTGCTCATGTTCGCGATGGACTACTCCATTCGCTCGACACTCGCAGTGACCCTGGAGACAAAACCTGCCAGAGACTCCTGCACCTGTTCCTGGAATTCCAGCACCGCTCTCGTTCTGGATGGACCCGGAGGCACAGGGTCGACATGCAGCTGAGCTGAGCTGGCAGAGTCCTGCGCCCTCCGACGAGGACTCTCCACTGCTGTCCCTGTCTCCACCATCTGCTGATGCTCACTTGTGAGCTGTGATACACCAGGTGCCAACATTACTCTATCTCGCGAAGGTCCCACCGAGGTGTGAGTGTCTGCGCTGGTGCTGGGTGCGGTGAATTCTGCTGAGGCTGCACCCTCAGAGGTTGCAGCTTCCTCTGAGGAGTCTGGAAACTCAGGGGTAAAAATTCACTTGGTTGCGCCTCCCGTTAGCGCCTTAAGAGGGCGCTAATGGGGCGTTAAGCTGCTAACGCCCGGGCGCAGCGATGTTTGCGCCGCTCGAGAACTTAACTTGAGATTGTGCGGCGGCGCTAAAACTTATCGCTGCGACCACCTGCGCGCACAGATTATGACGTCATTCCATGGTGCAACGCCCTTGGGGCGCCCCGGAGCGGAAATTGAGTGGCGCCCCCTGCCTTACCGCCTGGCGCTTCCAACGACCGGAAGTCTGGAACGCTATCAATCGGTGTGGGGCTGGGGGGGGGCGCTATTTAAAGGGGGCCTCTTCCTGTCTTTTTCTGTGGTCGACATTTATGCACCACTCGTTCTGAGAGAGAGAGAGAGATTCGGAGAGAGAGAGAGAGAGACTTCTACATTGACTCAACGCTTTGTGAGGTAGTTTTGCCTATTCATCCTAACTTTGTTGCTACTTTAGTTGCTGTACCTCATTACTTTTCTGGCAAAGAGAATATGGGGGCTGCAATGATTGGGGGCGTCGTCCTGCTCCAGCTCAATCGGAGGATACAGAGACGCAGACAGAGAGTGGCAATGATGGCCAGACGGAGGAGGGCCATCAGGCGCATGTACAGGAGAGCTTACCCTCCCAGGGTATATCGTGAACAGCTCTCCTACATCCATATGTCCGAGGAGCTGTGTTTGCGAAGGCTGCAATTCAGCAAGGAGGTGGTCACTGAGCTCTGCCACCTGCTGCAGCCAGATCTGCAGCCTCAGCTGAGGTCCAGGACGTCTCTGTCGGTGGCAGTGAAGGTCACAGTGGCTTTGAACTTCTACGCCACTGGCTCATTCCAAGCTGCTGTTGGGGACCTCGCCAATATCTCCCAGTTTGCGGTGCATCGCTGCATCCGGTAGGTCACCAATGCCCTCTTCAGAAGGAGACGAGACTTCATCTCTTTCCCTATGACCCCAGACAAGCAGCGTGACCGTGCTCTGGGCTTTGCGAGGGTAGCGGGCTTCCCCATGGTGCAGGGCGCCATTGACTGCACGCATGTGGCTTTGCGTGCTCCGCGAGAGAATGCAGAGGAATTCGGGAACAGAAAGGGGTTCCATTCCTTGAATGTGCAGTTGGTCTGTGACCACAGACAGGTGATACTCGCTGTCAATGCCCACTATCCGGGCAGCTGCCACGATGCTTTCATCCTGCGCCAGACTACTGTGGCAGAAGTTTTCGAGACACCGCATCAGCCAGTTGGTTGGCTTCTCGGGGACAAGGGGTACGCATTGAGCACCTGGCTGATGACACCGCTCCGTACGCCAAACACCCCTGCTGAGCTGCGGTACAATGAAAGCCATCAAGCAACCAGGAACATTATTGAGCGCACAATCGGCGTGCTGAAACAACGGTTCCGCTGTCTGGACCATTCCGGAGGAGCCCTGCAGTACTCGCCTGAGCAAGTTTCGAACTTCGTAGTCGTGTGCTGCATGTTGCACAACATGGCAATCCTCAGGACCCAGCCAATGCCACCAGGCCTTGTAGCACCACCAGAGGAGGAGGAGGAAGAGGAGGAAGAGGACGAGGACGATGATCATCAGCAGCACCAAGGCGGGAGGGCGGCCCACAATGTTCAAACTGCAAGGGCCGTCCGTCAACAGCTAATAGCAAGCCGCTTCTAGGGCCCCTGCCATTGCTACAAACACTAATCAACCCAGCACGCAACCCCTAAGCCGGCCAAGGCACCAATAATTCCAACCACCAGCCATGTATATTTTGAATACAGAAACTTATTTATTTTACAAACTCTGTGTGTGTCAATTCCTCATGACAAACTCATAGAAATAAACACAAAAAAACAGTCAATAACATAACTGGTTCTCACAACCTGGAGATAATGTCCAAAACACTAAACAAAAGTTGGACCATGAACCTCGGCCTTTAATAAAAAAATGACCAGCATTTTGTCACACCTCCTACTTTTTGCCCTTCGAGGGTGATCTCCTTCCCTTGCGCACTTCCCCCCTTCTAACCCTACTGCTCCTCCGTAATGGGACCTCAGTGGCTGCAGCAAGGCTGGTGGAAGGCTGCTGCTCGTCAGACCCTGACACTGCAGATGCCCCTGAAGGACGGCCTCGACCACTTCTGGGCCTGGAGGGCCCGGCTGCAGACTGCACCAACTCTGCATGGGCGGCAGCAGTCTGTCCTACAGGCGGTGGCAAGTGCAGTGGAGAAGTGACAGTGTTGGCAGCAGGAATGCTGTCATCGTGCGAGAGGACAGCAACTCCCTGCTCGCCCGACACACTGGCACTCCCACGGGGCAGCACTTCAGCATCCGGAGCAATCTGCCGGAGAACAGATTGCTGGCCTGCTGCGGCGCGGTGACAGCCCCGGGGACATGTGCACGAACCATCGAGGTTGGCAGCAGTCTGTGCTCGCGTGGCCTCCATCTGAGTCTGTATGAGAGCAGTCAGAGGTGGGATCACGGCAGCCAGTGACTGAATTGCAGCACTAAGCGTTAGTGTGGCATCCGCCTGTGCTACAGCGAAGTGCTCCACACTCCTTGCCAGTGACTCAATGCATTCGGGCACCCTTCCCACTGCACCCATGAGCTCAGTGTGCATGCACACCGCCTGGGTGTTCATTTCTGCAATCAGCCGCTCCTCCTCTGCGTCCATTGCAGTAGGAGTGTCTGGCATACTCTCCCTCTGGGGAGAAGGCCCCCGTTTTTCCCTACCCCCCCCATGGCGTTGCTGCAGCCCGCTGGGTCCTGGAGCTTCACCATCATCAGCCCCTTCCCCCCTGCTCCCCTCCTAGGAAGGCGTGTTCCCAGTGTGGGCATGGGCTTCCTCGGGAGAGGGTGGCACTGATGCTCTGGCTTCCTCTTCCTCCTCAGCTGCAGCATCACTCCCACTGGCAGCTTCAGGGCACGTCTCCTCAGCTGGTGAATCACCATCTGAAAGCAGGGAGGTACAAGAGTGGCTTTAGCGTGAGGACAGGGTGGCAGTAAGGGAGGAATAAGTGCAGCGAGTTAGCAAGTTGGATTGAAAGTGTCAAAGGCTGGTGTTGTGAGGGACAAGTGGAAGGACAGAGGACAAAAAGGTGATGACCTTACCATTGCTGTCCACAACGGGGTCGGCGTCTCCAGTGGCGACGGGACTGATCACCCGGCTTGCCACAATCCTGTGGACGCGCTCCTCCAGATCGCTGAGGGGTTGCAGCTGAAGCCGCCCTCCACCTGTCCGTTGCTGCTGTCTCCTATTATGAGCCAGCTTAGCCTGCAAGAAAAAGGACAGCATCTGAGTAAATATACAGCCATGGTCTTGCCTGATGTGCCTCCCATAGGTGAATAGCCCTTACAATATACAGCCATGGTCTTGCCTGATGTGCCTCCCATAGGTGAATAGCACTTACAATATACAGCCATGGTCTTGCCTGATGTGCCTCCCATAGGTGAATAGCCCTTACTGTATGCAAAGTGTGGAATGTGTGTGTGTGTTTGATGAAAGGGCCATAGGTGTTGGATGAGTGTTGTGTATTGGGGTTTTAAGACCCTCTGGCCTTAGAGTGAGGTTGAGATGGAGGGATGGAGAGGTATTGAGAAAAAGCCACTCACCCTGACGACCCGAGTGAGGTCGTTGAACTTTTTGCGGCATTGAGTATGGGTCCTGGGCACCATGCTCCTGGAGGAGACGCTCTGAGCCACCTCCCTCCACACTCTTCTGAACTCGCGTGGCAAAGGCCTCCTGCCACTCTCAGGGAACAGCATACATCGTCTGCGCTCCACTGCGCCAACCAGAGCATCCAAGGTCCGCTCGGTGAAGCGATGAGCGCGTTCTCTCACCCTCTCCATGCTTGGCAGCAAAATGGATTCACAGGTCTCTCCAGACTGAGATTCAAGGCTGCAATGAGCAGGGTGTGGCTGGGGAGCAAGTGGCCCCCCCCGCTTTAAGAAGTGTCCGGCGCCAGTGTGTCTGTGTTCCCTCGTTAACTGGCAGCAGCTGCGCTGCGCTGCGCTCGCGCGCTGAGTTAGCGCCTCACTCCTTGGCCTTTGCGCCTTAAGACAGGTGTGCAGCGCCTGCTTTAGCGCTCCACTCACCTCCCGGGGCGGTAAAAGTGAAGTTTCCTGTCAGTGCCGATAATTAGCGCCAGGCGCTAATATTTGCGTCCAGACGATATTTGCGCCCCAAATGGGGCGCGACCTAATTTCTACCCCTCAGACTCTTCCTCCTGGACAATGGGGACGGGGGCTTTCGATGGTCCTGTGGGGGAGTAAAGGAAAGAGTTAGAGATGTGAGTTCAAGGTTACATGAACATTGAATAGTGCAGATGATCATAAGTCAATCTGTTAGAGCATCAGATTCATTGTCAGTGACTCATGCAATGTCAATGAGAGAGATGCCAAACTATTCTGTCACCAGCTTGCTGCGATGCGCCCATCTGTCTGTGTCCCACTTGGGAATCCTCCTCGATCCCGGCGATTTCCAGGGCCGCCTCTTCCCAGGCAGTGAGCTGGGCTACTGAGGGTGGCCCTCCTCCTGTCATGGCTCTTTCCCTCTTATTGTGGGCTCTCTTTTCCTGCAATGAGGGACACAAGTGGAGTTTGAGTGAGAATGAAGGAGTGAGTGTAGATAATCCATAGCATAGATGCTTAGAAGGATACAAAGGACCATCCCTGTGTGTTGAAAGCTGTTGTTGTCATGGCATCACAGTGATAGGGAGTGTGAGGGCTGCATGGTCGAATAGTTAAGTGAATGTGACCTTCGAGAGAGAGGGAATGGGTAAGGGTGCAGGCATGTAAGTGTCAAGTGGCATGTGGAGGAAGAGGTTGGCAAAGCAGAGTGCTGGTGAGGAGAGGCGATGGGGATCAGATTGAGGGTGATGGGAAAGTCATACTCACTTTTCCTGTGCGGAGAAGATCATGAAACCTCTTCCTGCATTGCAACCAGGTTCTGCGGCTCAGCGAAATGGAGTTGACCTCCTGGGCCACTTGCAGCCACACAGCTTTTGTCTGCTGGGGTGGCTTTTTTCTCCCTGAGGAAGGGAACAGCACCTCCTTATTACTTCTGGCTCCGTGCACCAGAGCTTGGAGGGAGGGCTCATCAAACCGAGGTGCACACTTTTGCTTGATCGTGGACATTGTCGGGAAATCAACACCTTCATACAATTTGCAGAGACATTGCAGTCTCCAGAGGAAGCAAGGCTGCTTGCAGGTCTTAAATCCAGCAGCATTGATGACGTCATCAGAGGCGACTTTCTGTATGAAAAGACTCATTGGGCCAGGTGTTCCCACACGCAGGAAATCAATTGCCCAATTAGGGGAAAATCCCACTTTTTCAGCACTTCACTTAGGAGTCGGGGTCCTGACATGATTTCCACCTGACACGCCCCAGCCCGCCCACACTGACAAAATCTGCCAGTCATAGTACAGCACAGAAAGAGGCCCTTCGGCCCATCGTGTCTGCGCCGGCCATCAAGCCCTATCTATTCAAATCCATTTTCCAGCACTTGGTCCATAGCCTTGTATGCTATGACGTTTCAAGTGCTCATCTAAATGCTTCTTGAATGTTGTGAGGGTTCCTGCCTCTGCCACCCTTTCAGGCAATGAGTTCCAGATTCCAACCACCCTCTGGGTGAAAAAGTGTTTCCTCAAATCCCCTCTAAACCTCCTGCCCCTTACCTTGAAACTATGTCCCCTGGTTATTGACCCCTCTACTAAGGGGAAAAGTTCCTTTCTATCTACCCTATCTATGCCCCTCATAATTTTGTACACCTCAATCAGGTCCCCCCTCAGCCTTCTCTGCTCCAAGGAAAACAACCCCAGCCTGTCCAGTCTCTCTTCATAGCTGAAACGCTCCAGCCCAGGTAACATCCTGGTGAATCTCCTCTGCACCCACTCCAATGCAATCACATCCTTCCTATAGTGTGGTGACCAGAACTGTACACAGTATTCCAGCTGTGGCCTAACTAGCGTTTTGTACAGTTCCATCATAACCTCCCTGCTCTTATATTCTAAGCCTCGACTAATGAAGGCAAGTATCCATATACCTTCTTAACCATCTTATCTACCTGTCCTGCTGCCTTCAGGGATCTATGTACATGCACACCAAGGTCCCTCTGATCCTCTGTCCTTCCTAGGATCCTACCATTCATTGTGCATTCCCTTGCCTTGTTAGTCCTCCCAAAATGCATCACCTCACACTTTTCAGGGTTAAATTCCATTTGCCACTGTTCTGCCCATCTGACCAACCCGTCTATATCGTCCTGTAGCCTGAGGCTTCCCTCCTCGCTATTTACCACTCCACCAATTTTCGTGTCATCTGCGAACTTACTGATCATACCTCCTACATTCATATCTAAACCATTAATGTACACTACAAACAGCAAGGGACCCAGCACTGATCCCTGCGGTACACCACTGGACACAAGCTTCCAGTCACAAAAAACAACCTTCGACCATCACCTCTGCCTCCTGCCACTAAGCCAATTTCCCCCTCACCCCACAAGTGTTTCACACTTTCCAGCGAATCATGCTGTTAGCATGCATTTCTCCCTTCCTGCCCCCCCTCACCTCACCATAACCCGACTCTTGTGCCTTCTGCTTTCAGATAATCAGCAAGCACCTGAGCAGCCTGTCCCTGAGGGCACAGTAGAGAGCGAGGTGGGAGAAGAGGAGGAGGATGAACACATCGCGTCACTGCATGTCTCACCTGCAGACACCAGCTCAGATACTGGCACTATACGCTCTTTAGTGGTTAGCATAGTAGTGGGATCTGCACAGGGTGAGGCACCAGGGACAAGTAGGCTGCAGCAAGCCCAGTGGGAAAGGGTAGCTCAAAAGCCAGCTCCCCGGAGGGCGAGTTCGCGCGCGAGTTCTGCTACGCAGGACTCAGATGAGGACCTCGATGGGGAGGCCTTTAGAAGAAGGGTGATGGGCATGCACACGGAGATGATAGGTGCAATGGCAAGGGTACCTGAGAGCCTGTCGACAATGGTAAGGAGCGTGGAGGAGTCCACCTCCAACATTGCACAGAGCTCTGCACACACCATGGGAGCCCATCATTTTCAGTCTGCAAAGGATGGTGGACTCCCAGAGACCGTGGTGACCCAGACCTCATGCCGCATGTGATGGACAATGTCGCAACTTCCATTGCAGCACAGGCGGAAGCCACGCAACATCTTAGTGCTGTAATGGAGTCTTTAGGTAGTGAAAAAAGCCTGTGGCAATGACGAGTTGTGATTAGACTGCACCCAATATTGGTCCACCCATTAAGTATAACACCAATGAGCTTGGGTTTTTAGACTTGATTTAGGACTCCAATCATTTGATTGAGCAGTGAGCACAAATTTTACGTGCAGTCTAAAGCATTTGCGCATGGTGCTAATTCTTCAACTTTTCTACTGACACCACCCATTCCTTGGCTATAACGAATTTCTAGGCCCTTGTCCCTTCCTGTCGCACTCTGCTCATCTTCACCCAAACCGCTGCACTGCTCCATTGCCTTGACTTTTCTCTTTAGATTTCTAAATTTCCCCTCACCTGACCCTTTCCCCCCATTTTTAGTTTAAAGCCCTATCTACAGCCCTAGTTATTCGATTCGCCAGGACACTGGTCCCAACCCGGTTTAAGTGGAGCCCCGTCCTAACGGAACAGCTCCCTCTTTCCCCAGTATTGGTGCTAGTGCCCCATGAATTGAAACCCCTTCCTCCCACACCACTCTTTGAGCCACGCATTTAACTCTCTGATCTGCTTGTCCCTCTGCCAATTTGCGTGTGGCTCAGGTAACAATCCAGAGATTATTACCTTTGAGGTTCTGCATTTTAATTTGGTCCCTAGCTCCTCAAACTCTCTCAGCAGAACCTCATTCCTAGTTCTACCTATATCATTGGTTCCTACATGGACCACAACAACTGGATCCTGCCCCGCCCACTCCAAATCCTTCTCCAGCCGCGAGGAGATGTCTTTACCCCTGGTACCAGGCAGGCAACACAGCCTTCGGAACTTCCGGTCACGGCAGCAGAGAGCAGTATTTATACCCCTAACTATACTGTCCCCTACCACTAGAACATTCCTTTTCACTCCCTCCACTTCAATGGCCTTCCGTACCATGATGCTGTGGTCAGCTTGCTCATCCATCCTGCAAACTTTGCCCTCATCCACACAGGCAGCAAGAACCTCATACCTGTTGGACAAGGGCAAAGGCTGCAGCTCCTCCAGCACTGCACCTGGGGTCCCCTTACCTGCCTGAGTTGCAGTCACTTCCTCCTGTCCCTGACCACTAACCAGACCTTTACCACTACCAAACCCAAGGGGTGTGACTGCCTCCTGGATGAAAGTGTCCAGATAACTCTCCCCCTCCCTGATGCCCTGCAATGTCTGCACCTTGGACTCCAGCTCAACAACTCTGAGCTGAAGTTCCTCAAGGCACTTTCTGCAAACATGGCCGTCCGGGATCGCGATGCTCTCCACAAACTCCTACAAGCTGCAGTTGCGGCACACCACCTGAACTGCCATCCCCGTACAGCCTTGTTTTATTTAGTTAATTAATTAAATGTATGTATTTAAGTAACTTAGTTTACAGTTTCATTTTTTAGCTATTACTAGCTGTAGTTTAAGTTATAGGTAGATTAAATTAAATATTTACCTGTAACACAAAGCACTACAAGTATTGTAGGCAAAAAGCAGAAACCCTTCCCCCTCTGATCCGAATTCCCACTCTCTCCAAATTCCCAACTTTAACACTGTTTAAGTGCACTCCATTTAAGACCACTCTGTGCAGACCACTCATTATCAGAACATCTGCAGACTTGTTCTGACAATATGGGGGTAATTTTCTGTTAGCGGGAACCTTGTCCATCAGCAGCATATTTTGTGAAATTGTGGGCAACGCATCTGATATATCTGCCAGTGGGAGAAATGTTCTGCCTCCAACGTGAACTCAGAAAATGACCATTCTATCCCAACATCTCATTTGTTTCTTATTGCTTCACCATATTGCCTAAACATGGAGCATGATGAGTCTACTATTCTCTTCGGCCCTTATCCATACTTCCCTGTGCTAATTTAATTCTATTCATTTTGTAGTTTTTTGCACATTTTTTCACCCAGTGTGGAAGAGTTTACATTTGTCAGTATTAAACTTAATGATCTATTTATCTGGTCAGTCGCATAATTGATCCTTCTGTAACTGCATCATCATTTGTCTCTACTGTTCTTCTTATTTTAGTTCCGTCTGCAAATGTAACAAGCTATTTATTTGTTTCATTTGCATAGAAATAACAATGTGTGAACCTAAATACAAAACAATCCCTAATTTTGCACTAATTGGCAATCACATGAAGAGAGGCCAACAGGATGGCAGGTGTGGGAAATGAGAGAAACAATCATCAATGCAGTTGGGGCTCCTTGTTCGAGATTGATATTAAGGTACATTGAAGGGAGACATCCTCTGTGTACTGTGTGTATCAAAATTGTAAATCTGTTTACAAAGAATGTGTTTACTATTTCATTGCAAATGGCAAATTGAGAAAATCTTCCCCTAAAGTTGGGGAACAATAAAAGGAGCCTTGCTATGGAGCTGGTCATATTGTACCTGACTACACCTTGGGACAGTGCCTGATGCTGACACTGTTTGCCAAAATGGGCAAATGGTATTCCATTTCCAAGCACTTGTATCCTCTTTACTGAGCACAAATCCCCATAACACTTGTTAGCAAGGAAATTGAACAAAGAACATAAGAACATAAGAAATAGGAGCAGGAGTAGGCCATTTGGCCGTTCGAGCCTGCTCCGCCATTCAATAAGATCATGGCTGATCTTCTGCCTCAACTCCACTTTCCTGCACTATCCCCATATCCCTTGATTCCCTTAATATTCAAAACTCTATTGATCTCTGTCTTGAATATACTCAACGACTGAGCCTCCACAGCCCTCTGGGGTAGAGAATTCCAAAGGTTCACCACCCTCTGAGTGAAGAAATTTCTCCTCATCTCAGTCCTAAATGGCCGACCCCTTATTCTGAGACTGTGACCCCTGGTTCTAGACTCCCCAGCCAGGGGAAACATCCTCCCTGCATCTACCCTGTCAAGCCCTGTAAGAATTGTGTATGTTTCAATGAGATCACCTCTCATTCTTCTAAACTCTAGAGAATATAGGCCTAGTCTACTCAATCTGTCCTCATAGGACAATCCTCCTAGCCCAAGAACCAATCTGGTGAACCTTTGTTGCACTCCCTCTATGGCAACTATATCCTTGTTTAGGTAAGGAGACCAAAACTGTGCACAATACTCCAGGTGTGGTCTCACTAGGGCCCTATATAATTGCAGTAAGACGTCTTTACTCTTATACTCAAATCCTCTTGTAACAAAGACCAACATACCATTTGCTTTCCTAATTGCTTGCTGTACCTGCATGCTAAATTTCAGTGATTTGTGTACAAGGACACCCAGGTTCCTCTGAACACCAACATTTCCAATCTCTCACCATTTAAAAAATACTCTGCTTTTCTATTTTTCCTACCAAAGTGGATAACTTCACATTTCTCCACATTATATTCCATTTGCCATGTTCTTGCCCACTCACTTAGACTGTCTATATCCCCTTGAAGCCTCCTTGCATCCTCCTCACAACTTACATTCCCACCCAGCTTTATATCATCAGCAAATTTGGATATATAACATTTGGTCCTCTCATCCAAATCATTGATGTAGATGAGGGGACCAAATGTAATATATCAAAGTTTGCTGATGATACAAAGCTGGGTGGGAATGTAAAGTACAAAGATTGTACTTTAATTTGCAGAAGCTTTTTTTTAAAGTTAAACAGAATATAGTTCAGTACTTTGTTAAATATGCATGGAAATTCCACATAATATGTGAAGAAAGCAACAAAACAAATGGGTTACATTGACTGGAATTTTTACTAGTAGCAGTGAGTGGGTTTGGGAGCGGGTGTGTAATAAAAAGGGCTGAAATTGACAGCACGTCGGGAAGCAGGGCTCCAACCTGCTGTCTTTTGCATTTCACTGGAACGCGTTCAACAGTGTGCGAGAAAGCCCCCTCGAGAGAGAGAGACAGGTTAGCAACTGAAAGCAATTAAGAGGTTGTTAAGAGGTAGTTAACAGGTTTTTTAACAGGGGTTTTCGACATTCACTCTGGGTCCATGGGTTTCCCGAGCTTCCTTGACCTCGCCAGTGAAAACAAAGGGGAGAGCGCAGCGGCAATTGAGGGGGCTAAACAAGTGACAGGCAAAAAGAGACCTCACACCTGCTGCCTTGCCTAAGTGAAAGGCTTTTGCTCACAGCACTTGTTCTGAGAGTTTGCTTTTAGTACTTTGCAAGTGATTTCTACAGATTTGCAGGTGATTTCCACAACAATGCCGGTGATTTCTATTACTTTGTTGGTGACTTTCTATACATTGGAGGTCACTCTCACTACTTTGGAGGTTTGTGCGTCTGATCCCCACTTTAAATCTGTCATATATCAGATCAGCATAGGCCCTCGACCGTGTCCGTTCTATCTCCAGCACTTCTGCCCTCACCCCTGCCCCTCCCTCCCAGAACCACGATACAGTTCCCCTTGTCCTCACCTTTCACCCCACCAGCCTCCACATTCAACGGATCATCCTCCACCATTTCCGCCACCTCCAGCGTGATCCCACCACCAAACGCATCTTCCCCTCAGCTCCCCTTTCAGCATTCCGCAGGGACCGCTCCCTCCGCGACACCCTAGTCCACTCCTCTACCACCCCCAGCACCCCTTCCCCTTCGCCCGGCACCTTCCCGTGCAAGCGCAGGAGATGCAACACATGCCCTTATACCTCCCCCCTTCCCACTGTCCAGGGCCCCAAACACCCCTTCCAGGTGAAACAGCGATTTACTTGTACTTCCTGCAATTTAGTATACTGTATTCGCTGCTCATGATGTGGTCTCCTCTAGATTGGGGAGACCAAACACAGATTGGATGACCGCTTTGCGGAACACCTCCGTTCAGTCCGTAAGGGGGAACCCCGAGCTCCCGGTGGCCTGTCACTTTAATTCTCCGCTCCACTCCCACTCTGACCTCACCGTCATCGGCCTATTACACTGTTCCACGGAAGCTCAGCATAAGCTCGAGGAACAGCACCTCATCTTTCGTTTAGGCACCCTACAGCCCTGTGGACTCAATATTGAGTTCAACAATTTTAGATCATAACCCCTGCCCCCATCACATTTATATTTTATTTTTTCATCCACCCTTTTGTTTGGCTCCCCCCTTTTTTTTTCCTCCTAGAAGCTGGCAGCTGTCCTTCATTCTGCCAGTGCATTTCACACTTCTTTTAGCCTCAACCTGTCACATTAACACCTCCTCTTGCCTTGATCATCTCTTAATGTCTCTCAATGTCTCTTAATCTCTCCTTTTGTTCTTCCATCCCCTCCCCCTTTTCCCAGCTTTATACTTGCTTTAAATCTATTTCATTTCCTGCTTTTTCCAGTTCTGACGAAAGGTCTTCGACCTGAAACGTTAACTCTGTTTCTCTCTCCACGGATGCTGCCTGGCCTGCTGAGTTTTTCCAGCGTTTTCTGTTGTTATTTAGGTGCCACTTATGTTGTTTCACCTTGGACCTCAGGTGAGGACCAAGATGAGCATCAGCATCAACAGCACCAGCAGCAGCGCACATTGCTGCCCGGGATGGACTCATCATGGCAACATTTCGTTAAGTTGTACCACTGTACCCATCTGACAGCCAGATGCTGAACACACTTGCCCCCTACCCCCAGCCAACGCCACCCCCCCCCCCACCCCCAACAAGCACAAAGCAGTACTGCAATCAACAAAGCAACCCTTTCACAGAAACCCATTGCTCAGATTTAAGTCTTGTCTTACCATTCATCAGAACTGCGAAGGCCAGTTGGCAGGCTGCAAGCAAAAATGGGCAAGACTGGAAAGTGGTGCAAAGAAATAATTTTATATGTGGATCAAAACTTACAGTAACTTATTATTGTGACATGTCTAAAACACCCATGTCCATACCCTTGTGCAACTAATAATCTTTCATCTTCCTTTTCCTATAACTCCCACGACATGCAACCCCTGTGCCTTCAGCAGAGGTAGAGGCAAGCTGCTCACTTCTCTGCTCTGACTGCTCAGATGCTCTTGGCCGATGTCTTCTGGGTTTTGGAGCCCGTGAGAGCCCCGCCAAAGACTGCTCCACCTGCACCTATGCAGGGCAGACTTGGCCATCGGGACAGGAGGCAGCATGTGGGGCTTTGACTGAAGGAGGGAGGGGTAATGAGTGAGAAGTGGAAGCGCTTTGAGCCGAGTCTCCACTTCTATGTCCCCTTTCTCCATCATCCCCCTCATGGCCCACCCACACTATCATGCTGGCAATGAGCTGGAAAGCACTTTGCTGCACGTCAGTGGGGCGATGAATGGCCAAGGCTAGTTTTTGATCCATCCTAGTTAAGGTGGCATTCAGAGTGTGCAAAAGCTATTGGTGAGGGCAAGCATGCATTCATTTGACTGCCGCATTTGATGCTCCAAGCAGGTGGCCACCAATTCCATGGACAACCACATCATAACTAAGGCCTGCGACATCATGCCATTCATGCTTGAGGTGGACTCCTCCATTCTCTCTGCAAGTGTGCACATCGTGGCTGGAAATCCTGCCAGAGCCTCATGCATTTTTGCTGCTCCTCCAGAATCAACCTCTTTGTCGACGTTCCGTATCTGCCTCCAGCTGAGCAGATCTTGGAGCATCCTGCACCCTCCGACGAGGACTCGCCACTGCTGTCCCTGTCTCCACCATATGCTCTTGCTCATATGTGATCTGTGAGACACAACTATCTATCTTGATGGTCCCACTGAAGTGTGTGTATCTGCGCTGGTGCATGATGTGCATGCATCCTGTGACAGTGCACTCTCAGAGTTAGCAACCTCCTCTGAGGAGTGTTCTTCCTCCTCTGGCTCCACCGCCTGTTGTACACTTGATGGGCCTGTGGGAGAGTAAAGACATGAATTAGAACTGTCATGGTAAGAATATTTTAAGTGAATATTATGCACATGATCATATTTCATTGGCTGCTGACATCAAGTCAGCATGAGTGACTGTTTAATATGATATTTAAATCTGTCACCAGGTAGCTGTGAGCTCCCCGTCTCTCCATCTCCTACCACCATGCAACGCCGACATCCACTTAGTTCAAGTGTCTCCTCCTCTGCAGCTGTGAGCGTTGCTATGACTGGAGGGCCACCTCCTGTTCCCTGCCTCTCTCTGGTATTCTGTGCTCTCCTCTCCTGCAAGGAAGGAAACAGGATACCTTAGAGTAAGAGTCATGGAATGAGTGGAACGGTTGGATGGACAACATCTGTTGAGGGTGACTATGAGGGAGAGGCGTGACCTTGAATTAAGATGAGGGTGAGTGTCAGTGATGGATGATCAGATGAGGATGTGAGGAAGTGCATAGCTAGGGAGGGATGGGTGCACCTGAAAGGTAGGTTGATGTGAGAAGTGATATGCAAGAGTAGGCTTGGGAAGATAGAGTGAGGGGGTTGGGGTAACACGCACATCAGGATGTAGTTAAATGTGGCATTGTACTAACCTTTCCTGCCCTCATGAGGTCATTAAATCTCTACCTGCATTGTATCCAGGAGCATGCCACCACACTCCTGCTGCTCACCTCCTCCGTTATCTCCAGCCATGCCTTCTTCATAATTGAGGCTGGCTCCTTCCTCCCGTCAGAAGGGAATAAAAACTCCCTGCGGGCTCCAACACCTCGTAGCATGAGGTCCAGGCATCACTAAAGCAAGGTGCAGTTTTGGAACATTAAGAATACATTTTGATCTGCAACCAATCTTTCTCCCACCTTCACAAACTTTCAACTGTCATCCTTGCAGTGTCCCTTTAAATACCTCAGCTAAAATAGACCCATGCATGACGTTATCACGTCCGCTTGCGTTAATTAGTCGGGAAACCCGGAAGTCAGATGCAAATGCAGTGGCTTAATTAAAAAGTTACTGACAATCAAATGCTGAAACCTTTGGGTTCCCCACGCACTCCAGAGCTCCCCCACTGCCAGCACGTCGGACAGTGAAAATTCCGAACATTGTCTTTCTTTTGTGAAATTATTGGCCTTATTTAACATAAATTATATATTACATAGAATGTACAGCACAGAAACAGTCTATTCGGCCCAACTGGTTCATGCCGGTGTTTATGCACCACACGAGCCTCCTCCCACCCCTCTTCATCTAACCCGATCAGCTTAACCTTCTATTCCTTTCTCCCTCATGTGTTTATCTAGCTTCTCCTTAAATGGATCTATGTTATTTGCCTCAACTACTCCTTGTGGTAGTGCATTCACATTCTTACCACTCTTTGGGTAAAGATATTTCTCCTGAATTCCATATTCAATTTATTAGTGACTATCTTATACTTCTGGCCCTAGTTCTAGTCTCCCCCAAAAGTGGAAACATCTTCTCTATGTTTACCCTGTCATAACCTGTCATAATTTTAAAGGCTTCTATCAGGTCACCCCTCAGCCTCTCTTTTCTAGAGAAAAGAGCCCCAGCCTGTTCAATCTTTTCCGATAGGTATAACCTCTCAGTTTTGGTATCATCCTAAAAAAAGGGAAGAGGTCCTACAAGTAGAATTTAAGGAGTTAGGAGCCAAGCTAAAAAGTAGGACCTCGAAGGTAGTAATCTCTGGATTACTACCAGTGCCACGTGCTAGTAAGAGTACAGAGAACAGGATAGTTAGGCTAAATACGTGGCTTGAGCAGTGGTGTAAGAGGGAGGGTTTTACATTTTTGAGGCATTGGAACCAGTTTTGTGGTAGGTGTGACCTATACAAAAGGGACGGTCTACACCTGTGCAAAGATGGAACTGATGTTCTCGGGGTAATTTTTGATAAAGCAGTTCGGGAGCATTTAAACTAGTATGGCAGGGGGCTAGAAACCTATGTAGTGAAATAGAGGAAAGTGAAAGGCAGACAGAAATAAATGGTAAAAGGGTGAGGAACAAAAAACAAAGGGCCAAACCAATTCATAAAAAATGTGAGCATAAAAAAAGCCTGAGGGTTTTATACCTTAATGCGAGAAGCATCAGGAACAAGGTAGATGAATTAGCTGTGGAAATAGAGGTTAATAATTATGATCTAATTGGGATTACGGAAACATGGTTGCAGGGTGAGCAGGGCTGGGAGCTTAACATACAGGGGTATTCAGTATTTAGGAAGGATCGACAAAAAAGAAAGGGAGGAGGGGTAGCATTGCTGGTAAAAGAAGGGATAAATGCAATTGAAAGGAAGGATATTAACTCAGTTAATACAGAATCTATATGGGTGGAGCTAAGAAATAGCGAGGGGCGAAAAACATTAATAGGAGTGGTATATAGGCCTCCAAATAGTAAAATAGAGGTTGGGGAGGGCATCACGAGGGAAATTAGAGAAGCGTGCAATAAGAGCACAGCTGTCATCATAGGTGACTTTAACTTACATATAGATTGGAATAGCCTAATCAGTAAAAATAATGAGGAGGAGGAATTCCTTGAGTGTTTAAGGGATGGTTATCTGGATCAATATGTCGAGGAACCAACTCGGGAACAGGCTATATTGGACTGGGTACTGTGCAATGAGAAGGGACTAATTAGTAATCTTGTTGTACGGGGAGCCTTGGGTCAGAGCGATCATAACATGATCGATTTCTCACTCGAAATGGAGAGCGAAGAAATTGACTCAGATACTAAGGTCCTGAATTTAAACAAGGGGAATTATGATGCCATTAGACGGGAACTGAGTAGGTAAGATTGGACAACGTTCCTGGGAGGACTGGAGGTAGATAAACAATGGCAAGCATTTAAAGATAGAATGACAAAATTGCAAAAATTGTTTATACCAATCTGGCATAAAAGGAAATCTAAAAAGGTGACTCAACCGTGGATAACAGGGGAAATTAGAGACAGCATAAAATCCAAAGATAGGGCGTATAAAATAGCCAAAAAAAGCGCCAGAGCGGAAGATTGGGAACAGTTTAAGATAGAGCAAAGGAGGACAAAGGGCTTAATCAAGAGGGGCAAAATAGCTTACGAAAGCAAGCTGGTGGAAAATATAAAAACTAACTCCAAAAGCTTTTATAAGTATATCAAGAGGAAAAGACTGGTGAAAACCAAAGTTGGCCCATTGCAGTCAGATACGGGGGAATATATAACGGGAAATAAAGAAATGGCAGACCAACTAAATGCATACTTTGGGTCAGTCTTTACGAAGGAAGACACAAAAAACCTCCCTGGGATATCGGGAAAAATAGGGACATTTGCAAAGGAGGAACTGACGCAAGTCAATATCTCTAAGGATATGGTGTTAGGGAAGCTAAAGGGATTGAAGGCGGACAAATCCCCAGGGCCTGATAACATGCATCCTAGGGTACTGAAGGAGGTGGCCCTAGAGATAGCGGATGCACTAAGTATGATTTTTCAGAATTCATTAGACTCGGGAACAGTGCCCATGGATTGGAGGGTAGCTAACGTTACCCCACTATTCAAAAAGGGGGGTAGGGAAAAAGCAGGTAATTACAGACCTGTAAGCCTTACATCAGTTGTGGGCAAAATGCTGGAGTCCATCATTAAGGATGAAATAGCGGAGCACTTAGCAAATGGGGACAGGATAGGACAGAGTCAACATGGATTTACAAAGGGTAAATCGTGCTTGACTAATCTATTGGAATTTTTTGAGGGAGTAACTGGTAAAATAGATGGGGGAGAGCCAGTAGATGTGGTGTACCTGGACTTCCAAAAGGCCTTCGATAAGGTCCCACATAAAAGATTAGCAGGGAAAATTGAAGCTCATGGGATAAAGGGGAAAGTATTGACGTGGATAGAGAACTGGCTGTCAGATAGAAAACAGAGAGTTGGAATAAACGGCTCATTTTCTGAATGGCAGGCAGTAACAAGTGGGGTACCACAGGGATCTGTCCTGGGTCCCCAGCTGTTCACAATTTACATTAATGACCTGGATCAGGGAGTCGGATGCAGCATTTCCAAATTTGCAGACGACACTAAACTAGGAGGGGGGGTGGGCTCAGAGGAGGAGACCAGGAAGCTCCAGAGCGATTTGGACAGACTGGGTGATTGGGCGGATAAATGGCAGATGCACTATAATGTGGACAAGTGCGAAGTTATCCACCTTGGGTGCAGGAACGGGAGGGCAAATTATTATTTAAATGGCAATAAATTGGGAGAGGGGGAAGTACAGAGAGACCTGGGTGTTCTTGTACACCAGTCACTGAAGGCGAGCATGCAGGTGCAACAGGCGATCAAGAAGGCAAACGGTATGCTGGCCTTCATAGCAAAAGGGTTGGAATACAGGAACAGGGATACCTTGCTGCAGCTGTACAGGGCACTGGTGAGACCACACCTCGAGTACTGTGTACAGTTTTGGTCGCCTCATCTGAGGAAAGATGTTCTTGCCATGGAGGGGGTGCAGCGGCGATTCACCAGGCTGATACCAGGAATGGCGGGATTGACCTATGAGGAGAGACTATGTAGTTTAGGGATGTACACACTGGAGTTTAGAAGATTGAGAGGGGACCTCATAGAAGTGTATAAAATTCTGACAGGTCTAGACAGACTAGATGCAGAAGGAATGTTTCCCTTGGCGGGTGAGAACAGAACTAGAGGACATAATTTAAGGATAAGGGCTAAACCATTTAGGACAGAAATGAGGGGGAATTTCTTCACTCAGAGGGTGGTGAACCTGTGGAACTCATTGCCACAGAGGGCAGTGTACGCCAGCTCATTAAATATATTTAAGAGGGAATTAGATATATTTCTACAGGCAAAAGGGGTTAAGGGTTACGGAGAGAAGGCGGGGACGGGATACTGAATTGGAGGATCAGCCATGATCTCATTAAATGGCGGAGCAGGCTCGAAGGGCCGGATGGCCTACTCCTGCTCCTATCTTCTATGTATTTCTATGTATTTCTATGTATCCTTGTAAATCTTTTTTGCACCTTCTCCAGTGCCTATATATCCTTTTTATAATATGTAAATGAGTTCATTTAGAACAACGATATTGGCCTAGAAATTCAATGACAGTGTGCCCATCTTACAGGCATAAAATGGGCGGCAAAACGTCCATTATGGCGGGTGGCGAGGGCGCTCACATTCTAAGCCAGAAGTGCGTCGTCCGCCATATTGATGTAGGCATCAAAAAGAGGCGTCCCAGGCCTGTGCCTTGTAGGAAAGGCTGATATTTAAAGATATTTAGTAGATGAGAATCATATATGTATAACTTCAAGTGTAGCCATTGACCAAATAATATTACCCATAATTACTCCTGGGTAACTAAAAAGCTAAGACTTGTTCAGAATGCAGCTACAAGGACGGTCAAAAGCAGTTTTTACTAAGCTTTCATAACAAGCAGTCACAGGCTGCAAGTGAAGGTCAAATCATTAAATAACTTAGAATTTGCTTAACAAAACTAATTGCAACAATATTTAAAGGATAATTAGTATAAGGACATAAAATGAGAGAGATCATGGAAGTTAAGGTATTTATCTGGTAAATTAAAGTGAGATAGTCTGGATACCTCAAGACAAGTGAGACAGCAGAATGATCTGGGCCCTTGGTATAAAGGCCTTGTACCAGGGAGGCTATGAAATGAAAGAGATATGGTCAATTCCAATGGCATGAAAAGCTATAAACAAGATAACACGACAGCGGAACAGAGTTAGTGGAAATGTACTGGAAAAGGAGTGGCCAGGTTACTAGGCTTAACCTGAGTGACAATGGTATTTTGACCATTAGAACCAATTAAAGAAGGTGATTTTGTTAAAGACCATATATGGACACTGGCCAAGCAAACTGTTGATAAGAAAAGGGTTAAAACCTCGATACTCAAAGAACAGCTTCACACAGAGATTTGCTGTGAAGAAAAGGAACAGACTTGCGATGACGTTGCCTGTGTCCGAAGGGCTCCAGAGACCAAGGGCTGCGAGCTATTCATTTTACTATCGCCTAATGTATTGATTATGCTGTAAGCTTAATAAATCTGATCTATTGCTCAAACATACTGGCTGCTGCCTATTTGTGTCTTGTCCAAGAACTCTGAGAGGTCACTTGACTGACTCACAGCCTGAAACAGGCAATAGTACCTTTCCATATGCAGGTAAGGGGCGTAATGCCTGTCTGAGGACCCCTTTGCAAAATTGGGCTGCCCTGAATGCAGCCGGTGGGTCAGTACAACATGGTCTACATGTGGCCTAACCAACTGTCCTTAAGGGGACCGCTTGAGGCTGCCACCAAAAAGATAAACTCCAAAAAATACTTACCTGAATGTGGAGCTGTTCCCGACTCCAGATTAAAATCACTGGCCGCTGGGGATACCGCTTGCTCCACCTGATTGTCTCCCGAACGCTGCCTCCCTCCCTCTCCTTTACCAATTGTTGCCTCCTCACTATCCCGATTGCTGCCACCCCTCCCGGTTGCTGCCTCCTCATCTCTCCCTATCACCCCCCTCCCTTCCGATCACTTCCTCCCCTCTCCCAGTCATCACCTCAATCCCAATCGCAACGCCCCCCAGCCCCCAACCACCCCATTTCAAGACCTAATTGAGGGCCGCTGCCAGGGACGCAGCAGCCCAAAAATTCAAATAATCTTTCCTGGCAAGCTGCCCGGGGACATTCAGCAGGTGTCTGCAGCTCACCAACCTCATGTAAATGAGTCCCTTGGCCCAATATCGGGTGGGCCTTGGGCCGACCCATTATGGCACAGTGCGCCCAGTTCGTGCTGGCAGGCCGGCACGTACCAACTTCTAGCCCAGTTTTCACATATCTATGAAAAAAGAAGCTGAAGGTTTCTCACTAGTAGCAATGCATTTCTGTAGTAATTCTGTAAGTGGGAAAAACTCATAACTCAGAAGTCCTGCAACTATAAATGAATTGGGATGGTCTTTCATAGCAATGAAATGATTAAATAGATTCATGAGATATGGATGCAGTGTCAAGAGTGGGAGTTGATACTTTGTTAAACAAGTGTGGATGCCCTTGTAACTCATGAGCAAAGAAGTAAAGTGAGTTATGTTGGTTTATCTCACAAGTGTAATAAACGTTGTAGCGACTCATTCACTGGATCTGGATCTTTCATTATTTTCTTGAGATTTTCTTTCCTCCCACTTTTCTGAAAACACTGGATTGTTGATGGGGTTTGGTTTCATTGGTGGCTCGCCTTTATGTGGGAGTCTAGACAGTATCAGTATCCTATTCAGTTATGCTAACATCACAAACCAAGCACGCTCTTCCTCCCCAACATCCATTCACACACCTTTCAGTAGAGGGGTCACTGGAGAGCAAACATAAATGGAAACACATTTTGATTTTCCTCTGTTCAGGGTGCTAAGGTCAATGTAGAGCTGTAATACTGCCCTGGCTTAAGGTCATCAAACTCAGTGCAGAGCAGGGAGTAGAGCTGAGGGATTCCTGGTTTCTTTGTTCAATAAGTCACCAAGCAATGCATTTACCCGCTGAGCCATTGATGGAGCTTAATGAGTACCACTTCTTAACAAACCTGACTTTAACCATTGGATATTTGATGTAGAAATGTGGCACAGTCTAGATTTTGAGTGGTCTATGCTGTGTCACATGTAGCAAATATCCATGGTAGCAGTGGGTGATTCACTGTTGGTGTGTCCTGCTGTATTATTAAATATAGATTGCCTTCAGCTTTTCATAGTTGTATTTTCACTGAATCTAAACTGTATGTCAATCTGCAACATCATGGTCATTCTGCTTTTTACCCAAAACAGAGAATAATATACATGAGTACGTCAATTAACTATTAGATAAGTTAAGTTATCTCACCTAGGTGTGATCAACCTGCCAATACAACAGGGATTAGGGAGTTGGGAAATGAGGGGCGTCCCGATACTGTTCCGAAAGAGACATAGGGCATACATATGGTTTGACTACCAGAAGCTGCCTCCTGTGATGGAGTTGGTGCAGGCTGCGTCAGCGGAGGGTGCTCCTGATCAGCCTAGTCTCGCATGGCTTATGCGACTGACCCTGGGAAGTGCTGCCACCCTTTAGGGTCAGCAGCGTGTCCCTCAGGAACCACGACTGTCGCCGGGGAAGACAGGCATCAGTTGCAGGATGGCCGTTGAGGCCTCCACATGATAGCGGTCATCCTGTCCAACCTCCTGGCAAAGGTTGTCCAGCTACTGCCCTAATGCCTCAAGCCCCCTGTGAAGCGTTGCACTGATCAGGCTCAAATGGTGGTCAATGGACCCCAGATGTTGCAGATACTGGTGAAGGTCCTGCAGCATCCTTCTTCTCATGTGCGGACTCCTGGTTTGGCCCGAGGTGGACCCTGCCTTTCAAAGGACTGGGGTACATCATCTCCCCTCCTGGTGCTCACTGATCCTCCGACATATCAGACTCAGACCATAAGCTCATCTCATTGGCCCCACAGAGGCACAGAAGTGTGGCAAGGCTGCTTGAGAGTGGGGAGACGGGTACGTCAGCAGAGTTAGAAGGGTCAGGATTAGGTGATAAGGCAGCACTCTCAGGTGAGGTGCAATGAAGGTAGGCCACAGTTGCACATCCTCTCTCCATCAGCACCCTCCCACCTTCCCTTCTGGGGCACTCAGTCTCTTCATCCTCCCCTGGTCCCCTGATTCCCATCCTCTTGCTCCGTCTCTGCCTCAGTGCCCAGGTGTTATCCGGCCAATGTGGACCTGTGGGAAGGATAAAAGGTTACAATAGTGCAGCATGTCCATTCCTCAGATTACATACCCAGTATTACATACAACATACAACACGGAGAAAGGCCATTCGACCCAACTCGTCTATGCCAGTGTTGGGCCTCAGGTTTTCTGGACGTGGATGCAGCCGAGCAGCAGCCGCTACTGAACAAGTAAGTGGAGTTATTTTTGTTTTAAATTGATGTGGAGCAGGAGGAGGAGTCCCTGCCAGTCCATCGCACTCCAGGTGGCCCCTCTCACTGTCAGCTCTCCCGCCCCGGGACTTAGCTGAGTGCCACTACCAGTGAGACAGATGACCTGAAATTGAATTATTCAATGGGGCGAGCCGCCTGTGGAGGCGGGACAGATGCTGGGATTTCATTGGGCTCAGGAAATGTTCCCAGCACCCATTTGGTGCTTCAAAACTGGCCTAACCTAATGTCTAGGCCAGAATTTTCAGATACTGGAGGAAAAATTCAGTTGGTTTGCGCCTCCCGTTAGCGCCTTAAGAGGGCGCTAATGGGGCACAAAGCAACTAGTGCTCGGGCGCGGCGATGTTTGCGCCGCTCAGGAAATTAACTAGACATTTTGCGGCGGCGCTAAACACTACCGCCACGATCTCCTGCGCCGGCAGATTGTGACGTCAGTCGAGTGTGCAACGCCCCGGTAGCGCCCCGGACCGGATATTGAGTGGCGCCCCCTGCCTTACCGCCTGCCGCTAGCTACGACAGGTTGAGGGGAGCGTTTTGCAGTCAGGAAGGGACTGGGGGAGCGCTATTTAAAGGCGAACGCTTCCTGCCTTTTTTTGTTGGTGACATTTTTGCACCACACATTCTGAGAGAGAGAGAGAGAGAGACCTCTGGAGAGATTCAACGCTGTGTGAAGGAGTTTTGGGTACTGAGCAGCACTTTGCAGGTTCATTTTTATTTGCCCTTCCTTATATCGATTCAGAAGAGGCTGTGGGGGCTGCACTCTGAGCTCTTTCTCTGGTTCTCTCCATTGTTCTTTCCAGCAGATTTCATGTACAGGTCTCTCCAGGCCGAGATTCAAGGCTGCAATGAGCAGGATGTGGATGGAGAGCAAGATCGACCCTCCCCTTTAAGAACTGGCCGGCGCCATTGTGTCTCTGTTCCACTGCTGACTGACATCACATGAGCTTCGCCAGTGCTCTGAGTTAGCGCCTCGCTCCTCGGCCTTTGCGCCTTAAGACAGGTGTGAAGCGCCTGATTTAGCGCTCCAATCACCTCCAGGGGCGATAAAAGCCAAGTTTGCAGTTGGAGGCGATAATTAGCGCCAGGCGCTAAACTTTGCGCCCGGCTGATAATCGTGCCCCAAACGGGGCGATACTGAATTTTTCCCCCTTTATATGCTTATTCACAGGCCCACAATTTAATTATCCTTAATATTTTAAAGATGAAGTAATGGCTGATAGAGGCTTCATAAATTTGCACTTACTTAGACAAATGACTCTTTTTGACAATTTGTTTGAAACGTCTTGGCCGTGCAATTTGGCACCATAGCGCTTACTGTTAAGGCTGGTCTTGTCAAAAAAATGGCGGACGCCTTGCTTCCGCCCACAACCGAGCGACCCATGGTGACCACCATTTTGGGCAGGTTGGTAATGGTAATGAGACAGATTGTTACATCAATCAGTGTGCAATGCTGATTTGACACATGGCCTGCTATTTTGGATGTCGCCACTCGAATATACGCCCTCTCCAAAGCACGCACAGCTGAATGTGTCTTCAGCTGCACAATGTATGCCCGCTCCAGCCCTACTTAAAGAGACACACGCAAGTTGTTGAAGTATGGAGGGAGTGCAGGGAGTGCTTCTGGACATTTGTAAGGCTTTGGCTCCTAAAAGAACATCACATGCTCCCAGTCCTGGGGGTTCTAGTTGCAATCCCCCTTGGGCTGCAGCATGGCATGGAGATGGAGCAGAGGCATCAAAGGGGACAAACTGCTCGCAGAGGGAGGAGGAGGAGGAAGAGGAGGAGAAGGAAGAGGAAGAAGCAGAAGAGGAGGAGGAGGAAGCGGAAGGAAGGAGGCAACCCAGACAGTCGCTTTCTGGCCGGGATATCCGGGATTGAATCATCTGCCTGCAGTACCAGTGACCCCAATTTCCCTTTCAACATTTGTCCCGCACCTTACCTTCCCTCTGTTACTGACCTTCACAGCGTCCTCTTGGTCACAATGCTGAAGTAAAAGCCACACAAAGTAAACTTTCCAATCCAACTTTATCCATATATGCATCCAATATTACTTCAGAAAATCAACTAATCACCCTTGTGCATTCTCTTAGTAACTGTCTTGCGTGTGCCTATGCCTATCATAGTGCTGTCACGCAGTGCTACCCCAGTGGCTGCAGCATGGCTGGTGGAACGCTGCCGACTTTCAGTGGTGGACACTGCAGATGCCCTTGCAGGACGACTTCGAGGAGCTGGTGTATGAAATTGAATGATGGTGTTTCTTCTTCTTCTTCACTCTCCTCTCCCTCTTCTTGGTCACCCACTGGCTGGACAGGCTGCATTTCATGGGTGTCTGAAATGAGGAAGGCACAAGGGTAGGGTTGTGGTGAGGGGAGGGGGTGCGGAAAGCAGGAGGTGCATGCTTACACCATGTGCACCTTGTAAATCAGAAGAGATTGTGGAATGAGGGAGTAGTGGGATGTGAGAAGGAGGATAATGTATGAAGATACCAGCATCTTGTATCCTTTCAGCACCACCGCTGGCCAAGGGCTCAGCCATGCCCCTGCCAATAATGGTGAGCACCGTCTCCTCCATGGGGTGAGGTGAAGCTAGGAATGTGAGGTGCGCCTCGTGTTTGGTAGAGATTGTTGGTAGGTGAGTGATGGGGGAGGGTGGGTGTTGTGCACTGAGCAATGTGTAAGGCTAGTGGTGCAGTTGGTAGGAGAAGGCTTTTGAAGATGCATTCACTGACCTTGACCACTCGTCTGAGGTCATGAAGCCACATCCTGGGGAGGCACTGCAGACAGTGACTGCCTCGGCGATCTGGTCCCATATCCTTTCTGGAAGGCCTCCTGGCCCTCTGTGGTTAGAGGGCTTCTCTTCCAGTTTTCACCCCCTGCACAAAGGCCTCAAGTGCTTCCTCTGCCTTGACAGGTTAGGAGGAGTTCTGCAGTAAGTCCCAGTTCATGTGTTGCTATAATTGTAGCCTGAACAATTTCACCATCCACAAATGCCAGGACTTGAATATTTCTGGGGAGGAGGCCCTAGCTGCTTTAGAGAAGAACATAATGATGACTTTGACTCTTCAGTGCCTGCTACAAGGGGCATCAATTGATCCACTAAAGTCTTCTCTTCTGTTAGCTTTCTCATCACTCCTTTTCCCCCAGCTTCAAATAAATGACAAATCCTTCAAGCCAGCTGATGTACAAAGGTACAAACTAAAAATGGGTGAGCATTACTCTCGGGATTAAGGAGACAGAGAAGGGGATGGAAACTTGTGGCACTGTGGTGCTTCACAGGGATGCCGCAGTGATTGTGTTTGTGTTCAGACACTCACCTTGTGCAGGAACTGTGACCCCAACCTCGCCATCTGCCATGGCAACAGTAGAGTGCCTCCCCATCAGCCCCAGTCCCTGCTCCTCACAGGGAGTGAGTCAGGGTTGGGAATCTCCTCTCTGGTGCCCTTCCTCTCAGTGGCATTTTTTGCCAATTTCTGCTACAACAAAATTCAGTGGGAGTAATTTTGACTTTGCAATGGAAATGAAAATCAGGATAGACATATAACTGGTGGCCAAACCGTTTTCTCCCGTTTTATACTATCAGCCAAAGCCAAAATTACTCTTTGTGAATTCAATAATGGGTGGCCATTGAGGACTGAGACAGCTGAGGTAAAAGATTTGGTGGTGTCACCCTGTGAAAGCGGAAGTAGTTTTAAGGTTATGCATGTAAGTAAGTGCGATTAGGGGAGTTGGCGACACATACTGTAAGATCATTAGTTTGTAACCACTTTAACCAGAGTGCAGTTTGAAGGTTTATTGGTACAGGATCATAGGAATATTGGAATTGCTAGAGGAAAAAAGGTCCACCTAGTTCGCCTTTTACCATACAACGAGCTGTTAAAGATATGGGCAAGGGGGCTTGCAAAGTACACGTCCCAAATCCACACTGAAATTTTTCATGTGTTGATTATCTGTTCATGTCAATAGTATGGGTTGTATTTGCAAAGGAGATCTTTATCAATTTCTATAATGAAAAAGGAATAATCAATTCAACACAGCTCGAAAAATCCAAAATTGTAAACATTGTTAGGCGTCAGTTCAAGGTTATGATTTTGCAAATGGAACTCTTCTGTCACATTGTTAAGTGGGAGGCAGCCAAGGCCTTACCATATAATAGCATACCCATCAGCCACAAGCAATGCCTTTAATAGAGAAAGCTTTGAGCTAGTGAAAAGCTGGTATATACGGACAACCAATATAAATCTGATCCTACCCTGATAATGGAAGTAAATTAGATATGGCAAAGACTGAACTGGATTTCTGCTGACTCACAATGCCAATAAATTACTTGCTGTACAAAACAAAAGTCCTTTTAGCACTCTAATAAAGCCACCAGGAGATCCAAAATAAAACAAAAATGCTGAAAATGCACAGCAGATGTGTCAGTATTTGTAAAATAAAAGAAACGGCATCGTTATGTCTCAGATGTAACCCTTCATCTGAACGCCTGTGCCTGCTAATAAAACCTCATTAATAACAGTGAAAGGTCATCAAGCTACAACCACAGCAACATTATTATTGCTTTTGGACACTATCATCCAATATATAAAATTAGATTTTTCACCTTCTGCCAGATTCCAATATTTCTAAGCAATTTCATTTTCCCCAAGATCTCCTCACTAGGGCAATGGAGTACAAGGTCTGCTCCTTGGCACACATACCTCAAAGATGTAAACTTGCAGCCTGCAATGTTTTGTCCATTAACTTTAACAGACATAAAATTATGTGTTGGGAGTGCACAGTTTTGTGATTTGAATTCCTGGCAAGTGGCCGCCACCAAAAGGTAGGTTTATTTTTCAGATTGATGTGGAGACAGGAGGAGCAGGAGTGCTCCTGCAGGCCAGGCAAGTGGCCCGACGTCCATTCCTATAAAATGGGCACGCTGCCTGTAGAGGCATGACAGGCACCAACAGCTCGCCTAAATAATTTTAATGAGGCCCGAGGCCCTCCCAGTCAGGACACGCCCTCCTAGCCCATTTCAGGCATGAAAACAGGTGTAAAGAAAATTCCATCCCTGAAATTGTACCTTGGCATATAAATTAATGAACATTTAATGCATTAATCTGAACTTTTTTCCCTTGGCTATTTTAGTGTTAACTTATTTATTTGAAAATGATTTCTAGCAGAGGAAGGAATTTAATACAAATGCTGTGAGAGTACATATATCATGGCGTAATTAACAAAAGCAAATGGAGATGTAATCAATAAAATTATTAAGATTGGGAGTAATTACCTTGTGGTAATTTTAATGTTGACTTACAGCACATAATATAGTTATGAAATCACATTTGGCTGATATTTATACCAATTTTCAAATTCGGACATGAATTTAACACACCTGCAGATCTTTTATGTGGAGGAAGAACATTAAATCAGCCAGTTACTGAGAGACGGCAGATCTAATTAACTTTAGCCATGTTGAAAATTCCAAATAGTCATGCGGCTATTGAATTAAATAAATTACACGTGGACCAGGCTTTCATCTTGGGGGAAATTGAAGGATATGATTGTATAAGTGCTCACTGAAAGATATAAAAAGGCTTGCATTTATACAGCGCCTTATCCTTTTTCTCACAAACATCTCCAAGTGCTTTACGTAAAATCAATTCTTTGAAATGAAATGGTATATATGGGCAGCCATTTCTCACACAGAAAGATCCCACAATCAACAATGAAATTAATGGCCTGTTAATGTTTTGAAAAAAATAATTGGTTGCGCCTTCATGACTAGAATTATTTGCCAGCATTAATTGAGCAAGGAACATTGGACAGGACATTGGGAATGCTCCTTCCTATTCTTCAGATAGTGCCATGGGATCTTTAACTTTCACCTAAATGGGGGGAGGGGGTGATATAATTTTCATCTGAAGATGTAAAACAGTTCTATTCTAGTTTGCAATGCATAAGATTCCCCAGAATCTCAAGTGATAATAGTGCTTAATTTTCCTGCTGAATCTTATTTGCATAATCATCCACAACCCCAGATGCAAACTTCACCAGGTCTAGGAATAACACTACTAGAAGACGAAAATGTGTGTAATTCCAATTATAAGGGATTGGGGGCAATGTTCCCTGTAATTTTTTTTGGCCCTGCGTGGTCCCTTTAAGGGGCTAAGTGGGCCATTCAAAATGGCTGTAATTATTTGCAACATCAAAGTTCTGATTGGTTCCCTTGGAGGACAAGACCAGATTTCTGATTGGTCCCCTTGGAGGGCAAGACACACCCAGCAGTTTGTCTGAAATGTGTAAATCGATCCTGCCTGCCTGAGTAATCAAGATCTTTGCAATGTGTAATTTGATCCATTCATTGTGACAGCCAGGGTGCAGAGCTCACAGTGCTAACACTATTGCTTTCAGAGAACAAATAGGGCTCACTCTCTCGGGTTAGGAGGACTCACACTGCCGAATTCAGATAGGAAGGAGTGAGGCCATGGAGGGATTTTAACATGAGGATGAGAATTTTAAAATCAAGGTGTTAGAAACATAGAAACATAGAAAAATAGGAGCAGGAGTAGGCCATTCAACCCTTCGAGCCAGCTCCGCCATTCAATATGATTATGGCTGATCCTCTAGCTCAATACCATATTCCTGCTCTCTCCCCATACCCCTCGTGTTGGGACAATGTTCTCCCTAACTTTATTTAGGTGCGCGGTCCCTTTAGCGGGCTGCACAGGACCTCCAGACAGCTGCGCAGCTACGCAAGCACAGGGAGATGGGTGAATGGGACTTGCTGCGTGTTAGGATACGTGCAGCAGAGTTTTGGATGAGCTCAAGTTCATTGAGGGTGGAAGATGGGAGGCTGGCCAGGAGAACATTGGAATAATCGAGTCCGGCAAATAACACATAAATGTAATGTTATGCATGTTGCAGGACCAACTTGAATACACTCTCATTTTTAAAAATTCATTTATTTGTTGCCCATCCCTAGTTGTCCTTGAGAGGGTGGTAGAGAGCCGCCTTCTTGAACTGCTGCGGTCTGTGGCGGGGAGGATCACGTTCTTGCTCTCATCCGCTCCCCCCGCCCCACCCCGCCCCTTTAGACCTGGATCACGTTCGTTCCCCCCCAACTATTTTCACCGTGCTCCCCCACAACAAGTTCCTGACCTTCTCTCCCCGAGTTCCTGACCTCCCCCACTCCCGAGTTCCTGACCTCCCCACAGAGCACCCCACGCGCCCCCCCCCAGTTCCTGAACTTCTTCCCCCTCTCCGCATTTCTCTCTCTGAGCTCCTCTCTCTCCGGGCTCCTCCCTCTCCAAGCATCGCTCTCCCACCCCCCTTCGAACCCCTCTCCTCTCTTCCCTTCGATCCCCTCTCCTATCTCCACTTCGATCCCCTCTCCTCTCCCCCCATTTGATCCCCTCTCCTCCCCCGCCTTCGATCCCCTCTCCTCTCTCCCCCTTCGATCCCCTCTCCTCTCTCCCCCTTCGATCCCCTCTCCTCTCTCCCCCTTCGATCCCCTCTCCTCTCTCCCCTTCGATCCCCTCTCCTCTCTCCCCTTCGATCCCCTCTCCTCTCCCCCCCCTTTGATCCCCTCTCCTCTCCCCCGATTTGATCCCCTGACCTTCTCTGCACGGAGCCAAGGAAAGCGTGGCGGTGCATGCCGCAGCCGCCGCACCATTAGGTGCTGTGCATGCGTGACTGGATCAAGTGCACATGCACAGTACCAAACGGGTGCGTATGCGCAGAGAGAATCAAAAACACCATGCAAATAACCACTCCGATTCAAAATACTGCGCATGCGCAGTTTTTACATTGAAAAGCCAGCAAGCCAGCTGCATGGGTTCCCTGCCGTTGCGCAGCCAAGCAGCTTAAAGGGAACACTGATTGTGGGGGGGTATTAAAATCGGTTCATGCGCTCGGTTGATCCCTGCACCAGAATAGATATGCCCATGGCTGATCGATATTCGGCCTTGAGCCACTTATTATTTTCATAAGACTGGCAAGCTGCAGGCACCAACTACACATCCCCAGGCAGCTGGATGAATGTTAAGCTGCTGCAGCAGGCCCTCGGGTAGGTCCTGGGGTGGGGGAGGGAGGTGATTGGGAGGGAGACAAGCAGGGGCTGGCAGCAGCCCGCAGCTATCCTGTGGAGACAGGAGGAGCTCTCCCGCTCCGCCTGGCTCCACATTAAGGTAAGTATAAAAAATGTTTAAAGTGAAAAAACTTAGCTGTTCATCGGCGGCCTCCAGCGGTCTCTTTTAAAAACTGCAAAAAGTAGTCGGAGCTTGGCCATGGACCATGGCCTCACTGGGAGAAAATGCAATCAGTTGGCATGAAAAAGGATGGGATGAAAGAAAGGCTTGCATTTATATAGCACCTTTCACGACCTCAGGATGTTGCAAAGCACTCTGCAGCCAATGATGTATTTCTGAAGTGTAGTCACTGCTGTAATGTAGGAAACGCAGCAGCCAATTGTGCACAGCAAGCTCCCACAAACAGCAATGTGATAATGATCAGATAATCTGTTTTTATGATGTTGATTGAGGGATAAATATTGGCAGGACACCGGGGATAACTCCCCTGCTCTTCTTCAAAATAGTGCCATGGGATCTTTTACGGCCACTTGAGAGAGCAGACAGGGCCTCGGTTTAACAGCTCATCTGAAAAATGGCACCTCCGAAAGTGCAGCACTCCCTCAGTACTGCACTGGAGTGTCAGCCTAGATTTTTGTGCTCAAGTCTCTGGAGTGGGACTTGAACCCACGACCTCTGACTCAGAGAGCTACCCACTGAGCCACAGCTGACACAGGTAAAGTTCCAAAAGTTGCTGGGTAACATTGGAAATGGTAAACTGGCTTTGTTAGACTTTCGAAGATATCATCAATAGTTTAAATTCAAAAATGTGCCAGATTGAATAAGACTGGTTAACAATCAAGGGCTTTTGAACACAAGGGGAAAGTCAGATGATTGAATTTCTGGACTTGAAAGATTAAATATAGCCAATATTAGCAAGAACATTAGCATTGTTCCACTGGACCAGCTGGCTCTCCCCTCCCCACCCTCCATTAGGAAGTTTAATTATTTTTTTCAAAATATTAAATAGGGTGAGTATGCTCGAGTGGATCAGACTGTAATCAATCTGAAAGTTAGGACAATCTTTGATGTGCAAATTATAGCAACCTGCATGTCTGTTCTGTAATCTTAAATATTTCAACACTATTTTCTCAACACCTATTATAAATATAGATCACACTGTTGCATTAAAGATTGTGAAAGCTTCCAAATAGGTTTGCAATGGCAGATTCTAATAAACCAACAAGAATGTATTCAATGCGAAAATCCCAGTAGAGCAAAGAGAATATCAAGAAATGCCTCAGAAAATTAGAACAGGTTGAGTAGACCAGGATTGATTTCCCTTGACTATAAAAGATTAAGGGGTGATCTAATTGAGGTTTATAAAATGATTAAAGGAGTTGATAGGGTAGATAGAGAAAAACTATTTCTTCTGGTGGGGGAGTCCAGAACAAGGGGCATAACCTTAAAATTAGAGCTAGGCCGTTCAGGGGTGATGGCTGGAAGCACTTCTTCACACAAAGGGTAGTGGAAATCTGAATAGCTCTCCCCCAAAAGGTGTTGAGGCTAGGTCAATTGAAAAATTCAAAACTGAGATAGATTTTTGTTAGGTAAGGGTATTGAGGGATATGGAGCAAAGGTGGGTAAATGGAGTTCAGGTACAGATCAGCCATGATCTCATTGAATGGTGGACCAGGCTTGAGGGGCTGAATGGCCTACTCCTGTTCCTATGTTTCCTTGTTCCAGCAATAAGTTTAACAGTACTATTTGTGATAAAGACAATAAAAGAAAATGATGAAAGTGAAATGACTTACATCCAGGGAGTTTAAGTAGGACATTAAGAAGTTTAAGTAAAGCTGATGTGATTTAAGACAAATTTGTGCATTCTTGACTTATTAGGGAAACAAAACTTTTTTCTGCTAAGATTCTCCTTGCAAATTGGAAATCAAAATTAACACCAACAGCTAGACGGGAGATTTATTTTAATCTTAACTGAGTATTTGCAACATTTCGATGACTGGTAAATTTAGATTAGCTCTTAATTTTTGGAAAAGCTTCACTATTCTAGTCTCAGGGCTTCTTGGTAATATAATGATATCTGATTGACTCAATCAAGGCTGCAGAGTCTAATTATAGTTTTAAAAATCACACTGATGGGTAAGTATAGGAATAGATGAGGCACGTTCTTTAGATAGGACCAGAAGAAAAGAATAAAGAAGTTTGATTATATAGCAAAGAAACTATGGGTGAGATATAACCTAAGAAGCAATTACTTTCAACTTGGATTGAATTGTCCTGGATGTGGGATAAAAGCACTTTTGGCAGCAAGTCTGACCAAACCAAACTAAAAGAAATGCAGTGTATGTTGAGTTTTTTTGTAAACATCCAACATGATTCAGCTGAACCTGGGCCTTTTTTCAGGTTCAGCTCATTTAAATGGACTGGGCAAGCACCAGGCAGACAAATTGGTGAATCAGACAGTGCACAAGCAATGAGAAATCTTCAAATAGGAAATCATTAACATACAGATTAAACATATTCCCACAAGAAATAAAAGTGGTGCAGCAATAGCTGGAGAACCTCAGATGAGTAGAAAAATTCAAATTAAAATGAGACTTAAAATCCGCAGAATAGACGTGACTGAATAGTACAGTACTTCAAACTTTTTAAACGTCTTTTATAACGCTTCCTGCTAACATACAAAACAGCAAAGATACACTGAATTACTCCTGATGATTTCTCCTTTGCTTCTGGTCAGCCTCTAGCTGTAAAAAAAAATGTCGACATCGTAATTTCGAACTCATGCCAAGGTCTGCCTTTCACAGCCTTGTTGGACTGACCTTAATTTAAATAGGAATTGCAAAATGAAAAAAGACCATGGTCCATCTAGTACACCTTCTACCATCCTGGTAGTCACATGATACAACAATAATGAAGTTGTTGACTAATCGTGGCAATCAATCTCGATCAATTAGTCTACAAGAGAAATGAGGCGAGGAAAACCACCAGTGGCGGAAAGCTTTGGGAACCATAGGTCCAACGTCACCTGTTTCTCCTAAACATATACAATTACCATGTGTCATGTCTCAAATTACCCATATACTGCATTCCAAAATATTAATTTCTGGAATAAATCTGTCTAATTTGCATTTGAATGAATCCACACTCTCTGCTTCCACCGTCTCCCTAGGGATCCTGTTCCATAGATTGTCCACTCACTCACAAATAATGTTTCTGCAGATTAATTTTGAATTTACCCCTCTTTCAAGTGCTCCTTATCCTCTGGTTCTACCAAAGTAAAATTGCGTTAGATTACTAATATGAACCTAAATCTGAACCCAGCAAAGGAAAAATAGCTTACATTGTCAAGTTTTCTCTTGGACTGTTGATTTTTATAATGATTTTACTGGTTTGGATAGAGTTCCAGGTTTGACAGATTCATGTTAGTTTATATCACACCTGAGACCAGTCCAATCATCTCTACTAGAAACACTGATTTGAAAGTTGTGTTCTTTCAGATCAACCAGAAATGTAATCAAGCTTGAATTGTCTTTTAGATGATGCTTAGATTTTTGATTCCAGAGGGAACTGGGGGAGGCATCAATCAGAGACTAGGGCCTAAAAATTCGGTTGATTTGTGCCTCCCGTTAGCGCCCTAAGAGGTGCAAAGCAACTAGCGCCCGGGCGTGGCGTCGCCAATGCCTCCCGCGAAATTCAGCGGGAGGTTAGTGGCGGTGGTAACCATTAGCGCCCCGCGGCGTTGTGCCCCCGGCAATGATGTCATTGCTGTGCGCAGCCCCCCGCTCGCGGCCTGGCTGCGATCTTCGGTAGCGCCCCCTGACTTACCGCCGGACGCTATGTCTGACGGAGTCAGGGGGGCCTACCTGCGGCCGGGGTGGCGCAAATTAAAGGGGAGGTGCCGGGCGGCCATTTTTGTTGCTGGCCGCCTGTCAGCACCTGCCCCCGTTGCTGTCCCCGGCCTTCTATGCAGCCCCCCCCGCGGGGTGCCGGTTGCGCTCCTTGAGCCCGGCACTTCTCTTGAGTGCCAGGCTCTTTTGCCGGCACTCCGATCCCTGGTGGCCCAGCTGGGCCCCGGATAGCGCTGCGTTAGTCCCCTCCCCTTTAATACGGGGAGGAAGGCCTGCTGTACCGCGGCGCGACGTGTAGCATAGCGTGGCACTGCGGCACGTAGTGCCGTGATGTTCACTTGCAGCGCCCCAAGAGGAAGGCGCGACCCAATTTTTCCCCTCAGATCTTCCCAGACAAAAGATAAAAACAGAGGAAAATGAACTTGCATGCCATTTGGAAGTGGGTTAAGTGGCATTTACAGATGCCCAAGAGTAGGTTACCTGTTGCCCACTGCATTCGGAAATGTTGCATGGTGTTGTGACGATTGAATTAGTAGGCAAAACAACTTATAAAATAGAGAAAATAGAAAAAGCAATTATTTTACTAAAAGATGCAATCACTATTTAGATGTGTATTTTTACGTAATTGCTCTCTGTTATTATCTTGGTGAATGATGACAAGCTAATGTTCGACTGGATTCTCTAAAGAAGGATGAACCATCCGTAGCTAACTAAGAAAGTAAAGGATGGTATTGTAAAGTTTCGCAATTATCGCGATTCAAAATAACACAAGAGAAGCAGATTCGTTTGATCAGTTTTATTAAACGAAATGCTGTCCTGATAATAAAGGACATGGCCGCCGCGCATCATGGCAGAAGCTTCCAGAATTACAGTGGGCAGACAAGATGGCGTCAAATAAACATTCGATATAAAATTGGATCATACTCGGTAAACACTGATAAAGACAGGATGCAACCCGTTTGCATTTGGAACAATAGCAAAGATATAAGTGCTGGAATCATTTTCCATGCACAAGTAAGGACCATTGTACTGGGCAATCGAAGGCCCATCCAGACACATCGATACACAAATACCCCCACGGCTCTACAATGAGAGAGATATCGACGGGTGATTAAGCAAGTATTCGGGGGCCCCCAAAACCAGTCAGGGAGACGATTCATACAATCCTGGCTGGGTCAACAATGGGGAAAGCATTAACAGGTAGTTGGCCAGTTTCAGGTGCTACCGAAACCCGTTAAAGAGAAGAATCGCCCCATGCTGGGAGTTTTGAGCGCCAATATTACACAAAGGACAAACATTAAGATTTGAGCGGGAGATAAGGGGACACAGCACTATAACTATAGTGAACAAATGTCCATCAGTCTCTTGATTCGGCCCTTATCCTTATCCTCGGGTATCGCTCTGCTGGACGAGCAGCCTTTTGTGTTTCTCTGGACTTTGTTGACTCTTGACTCTTAGCCGTACTGGTCGGTTATTTGAATGTTGGGTGGAGCTCACTCGGAACGAGCCGCCCCGACAAGGGCAAGTAACAGGGTGCACCATCCCGAGTGTCGGTAAACGGTGTCTGGACCCGAAGGCCCGAAGAGACGAGACGAGACGAGAAGAAGAGGAGAAGAATCCACGTGCCGCCATGGTCAGTAAACCCCGACCGCGCCCGAAAATATAAATAAAGAACTTTTCATTGAAGTCTACCGACAACCGGTGTCGAGCACAGGAAGACTCTTCTTTGAATTTTACAAATGTTTCCGAGTTCTACCGAGTTCTTCATGACAACAGGGAGTCTGGCCTGCTTGTTGCAGCAGCAAAAATAAACAAGTGGGGTACAGAGACCCTTCCAAACACGTGACAGTCAGGCGCTGCAGCGAAACGAGCCGAGTGCCTTACTTTAAAATTCTCCGAAGTAACACGAGTGGTGAGCATGTTTCCCGATCCTACAAATCTAGACGTAGTGTAGGTATTGTTAAGGGAGGGTGGTTTTATTAAGGTTAAAGTATAATGTGTTCCCCTTTTTACGATGTGCCGTGCGTTCTTCATTTCCATAGACCAAGCTTTATGAACGTATGTATACTTGTACTCTCGTTAATTTGCGCCTATGACATGTACTTCCTGATTTTGGACGCTATGCAATAAAGATTTCCATTTCGTACTATTCGACCGGGTCTATTTGGGTTTTCTCTGCATTACTGCTCCCTGCACCTAAGTCCAGTGTTAGAACCGTAAGGGCGAGTGGGTCGAACCACTCACAGGTGCTTATTGCAAAAAGGCTGGCCGGAGACCAGAGCAAGCAATAGTATTAGGCAACGAAGGCCTAACCTCGCACCAGCACCGTCTCTGAGACACAAACCCTTACAGTATCAAATTGAAAACAAAAGCATACAATGTTGCGAAGAATAGTGAAAGGCCAGAGGATTGGGAAATTTTTAAAAAGCAGCAAAGGATGACTAAAAAAATGATAAAGAGAGAGAAGATAGCTTATGAGAGTAAGCTAGCATGAAATATAAAAACAGGCAGTAAGAGCTTCTACAGGTATATAAAAAGGAAGAGAGTAGCTAAAGTAAACGTTGGTCCCCTAGAGGATGAGTCTGGGGGATTAATAATGGGAAACAGGGAAATGGCGGAGACCTTGAACAAATATTTTGTATCGGTCTTCACGGTAGAAGACACTAAAAGCATCCCAATAATGGATAATCAAGGGACTATTGGGGTGCGGGGGTGGGGGGGGGGACTTAAAACAATCACTATCGCTAGAGAGAAAGTACTAGGCAAACTAATGAGACTAAAGGTGGACAAGTCCCCTGGATCTGATGGCGTGCATCCTAGAGCCTTAAAAGAGGTGGCTGCAGAGATAGTGGATGCATTGGTTGTAATCTACCAAAATTCCCTGTATTCTGGAGAGGTCCCAGTGGACTGGAAAACCACAAATGTAACACCCCTATTTAAGAAAGGAGGGAGACAGAAAGCAGGCAACTATCGACCAGTCAGCCTAACATCTGTCATTGGAAAAATGCTGGAGTCCATCATTAAGGAAGTGATAGCTGGACATTTAGAAAATCATAATATAGTCAAGCAGAGTCAGCATGGTTTTATGAAAGGGAAATCATGTTTGACAGATTTGCTGGAGTTCTTTGAGGATGTAATGAGTAGGGTGGATAAAGAGGAACCAGTAGATGTCGTGTATTTGGATTTCCAGAAGGCATTCGATAAGGTGCCATGCAACAGGTTACTACACAAGATAAGAGCTCACGGGGTTGGGGATAATATATTAGCATGGATAGAGGATTGGCTGACTAACAGAAAACAGAGAGTCGGGATAAATGGGTCATTTTCAGGTTGGCAAATTGTAACGAGTGGAGTGCCGCAGGGATCAGTGCTGGGGCCTCAACTATTTACAATCTATATTAATGACTTGGATGAAGGGACTGAGTGTAGTGTAACCAAATTTGCTGATGATACAAAGATAGGTGGGAAAGCAAATTGTGTGGATGATGCAAAGAATCTCCAAAGGGATATAGATAGGCTAAGTAAGTGGGCAAAAATCTGGCAGATGGAGTTTAATGTGGGAAAATGCGAGGTTATCCACTTTGGTAGGAAAAATAAAAAAGCAAATTATTATTTAAGTGGGGAGAGATTACAAAATGCTGAGGTACAGAGGGATGTACATGAATCACAAAAAGTTAGCATGCAGGTGCAGCAAGTAATTTGGAAGGCAAATGGAGTGTTGGCCTTTATTGCAAAGGGAATGGAGTATAAAAGTAGGGAAGTCCTGTTACAACTGTACAGGGTGTTGGTGAGACCACACCTGGAGTACTGCGTACAGTTTTGGTCTCCTTATTTAAGGAAGGATATACTTGCATTGGAGGCAGTTCAGAGAAGGTTCACGAGGTTGATTCCGGAGATGAAGGGGTTATCTTATGAAGAAAGGTTGAGCAGGTTGGGCCTATACTCATTGGAGTTTAGAAGAATGAGAGGGAATCTTATTGAAACATAAAAGATTCTGAAGGGGCTTGACAAGGTAGAGGCAGAGTGGAAGTTTCCCCTCGTGGGGTAATCTAGAACTAGGGGACATAATTTCAGAATAAGGGAGTGCCCTTTTAAATCGGAAATGAGGAGGAATTTCTTCTCTCAGAGGGTTGTGAATCTTTGGAATTCTCTTCCCCAGAGAGCTGTGGAGGCTGGGTCATTGAATATATTTAAGGTGGAGATAGACAGATTTTTGAACGATAAGGGAGTCAAGGGTTATGGGGAGCGGGCAGGGAAGTGGAGTTGAGGCCAAGATCAGATCAGCCATGGTCTTATTGAATGGCATAGCAGGCTCGAGGGGCCAAATGACCTACTCCTGCTCCTACGTCTTATGTTCTTATGTATAAAACCAAATCTTCAGGATGAAATTCCTCCTGTCAATAGTGAAATGTATAAATCAGGATTTTCAGTTTTGTCCTCATACCAACACTTTCTCTAAAATTATTGACAGAAGTTGTTTCTTCCCCTTTGATTCACTCTTTCACAAGTCAGTTACCTACACAGTGAATCTATCTACTGTGAGCAACTTTTCTATTCCATTAAATATTTGCTACAAATTCAAATAGCAGTGGTAAGTGTGTTTTTCAAAGCTTTGATCTTCCAGTTCCCATGCTTACGCTGCAATGCCAGTCACTATTCACCACATGGAACGTCTTTCACATCCATCAAGGATACATGAAAATTGCTTTGATGTACAGCTGGAGTGGCTTTTATCACACAGCTGAAAAGCTTTTAGCACCCAATAATGATTTATGACTATATTTTTTTTGACTTGCTAATTCAATTCCTAAATATGACATCTATTATAACATGTTTTTTCTATTTTGTCAGTTTATGGTTGTGATACGCATGAATGTCAAGAAAGTTTTTTTTTAAATCAGCAATTGTTATACTGTTGTTTGGATAAACTAACCCTTTAATGAAATATTTAAAAAGTTGTATTTTCCTCTGTTCATGAATAAAGGGTTAATTGTCCATAGATATTGTAAAAAAAAGCGAAGCCAAATCAAAATCTAAATAGTGGTTGCACAGAATTTGCTTCTGAAGTTTTCATGCAATCCTAATTTGTTAGCATTAATTAAAAAAGCTGGATCTTTCAGGATCCAGCTGTAATAATACTCCCATCACATTTCCTGAGCACCTAAATTATCATATTAACTTGTGCAAATGGTGACTATTTTATCCATACAACAGTGAAGGTTTTTATTTTCATTTTTCTTTGTTCTTAGGATGTAGGCAACACAGGCTAGGCCACATTTATTGCTGTGAGACCGTGGTGGTAGGCCTTCTTGAACTGCTGAAGTCCTTGTGCTGGTGGTGCTCCAACGATGGTGTTAGGTAGGGAATGCCAGAATATTGATCCAATGACAATGAAGGAATGTCCAAGACAGGATAGTCTGTGACATGGAGGGGAATTTGGAGATGATGGCATTCCTATGATCTGTGTGCAATACTATGTAAAAACAAAGCAGTAAAGATGTCAAAAGCCACACTGAAGTCCTGACTGAGAGCTTGCTTGAAAAATGCAATTAATTTTTTGGTTGGTTGGTTGTGGAAGCTACACAGACCTGTGACACACTTAATATGAAGCTGAAGGACATAAATGTGGGATGACTTTAACTATGACTTTTAAAATATCAACAAAAGAAAGAAAATGTACACAGTCAAATTAATTAACGCAATCGTAAGTGTGGGAAACAAGACTGTTTTACTAATTCACACAGCACTTATCTGTAAAAGCCAAAGTAGTAATGAAGAACAAGTAGAACAGGTGAGGGGCTGTCCCAGCAGAAACCTTTGATAGCACGAGACAGTTCATAAGAAGGGAAATTCTGGTGACAGGAGGCTGGCGGGGTGCACAGACTACCTGGTGTGTACCGTATTAATCACAAATTGAGAATTAGCTTAACAATAGAAGATACCAGATCGTGATAAATTGAAATACACTCCCTGAGGAAAGTAACCAGTAACATTTTGGGACTCCCACTGTTCACAATGTTTGTGAATGAATCGGAGCAAGAGGCGGAAAACTCATGGGTCGTGGCACTTCTTGGTATAAATGCTGGGATGTATACCCACCCTTAATCTCCATTGCTGATCCTGCCACAGGTTTGCGGAGTCAGGGAAATGTTCCTTCATTCAATGACGGGCACCCGTGCCACCAGGGGTGTATATCTCAGGTACCTGCCCACCCCTGCTGGCTAGGAATTCTGTCCAAAATAAGCCGGTTAGAGGGGAGGTGTCCCCCTCCCCAAATTAAAAAATATATTGCTCACCCGGCTGCTACCATTTTGGCTTTGGGATCTAACATTGATAGGGGCTTCTAGAGCGTCACGTCACTCCTGCACTCTATTCTCACGCAGAACCGCAGGAGTGTTGAGGCGCAGTGCCAGGAGAGACACCTGCCACCCTCTCTCAGGATGACACCATGCCTTCTCCCCATCCAGCCATTCCACCAGTACCCTTGTTAGTACCACACAGCTAGCTGGGCCAGACTGCCCCACTCACACTGAGATGCAACAGTCTGCAGTGGGACCCTGAAGGCCCAGAGCTACTCAAGGACATCTGAAGTGTCCTCAATGGAAGCTCAGCAGCCTTCCAGCGCCAAAGCTGCAGCCATTGGGGATACACTTCATAGGATCACTAGGACAGGTAAGCAAGCACAGAAGTCAGGCACTAAAGCGTTCATACAAGTTCATTGCAACTTACAGCACAGAAGGAGGCCATTCGGCCCATCGTGCCTGTGCTGGCTCTTTGAAAGAGAAGTCATTCTTAGTCCCACGTCTCTCTGAGTTCCTCATGCTCAAGTACCTGTCCAACTCCCTTTTTAAATTATTTATGGAATCAGCTTCCACCATCTTTTCAGTTAGAGCGTTGCAGATCCTGATAACTCTCTGAGTGAAAGAATTTCTCCTCATCTCCCCTCTAGATCTTTTGCCAATGACTTTAGGGGGAACAATTCGGTTGGTTAACGCCTCCCGTTAGTGCCTCGGGGGGGGGGCGCTAACGGGGCACTAGGAACTTAGCGCCCGTGCTCGGCGATTTTAGCTCCGCTCGCGAAATTGACCAGTCATTTTGCGGCGGCGCTGAACACTACCACCACGATCTCCTGCGCCTGCAGATCGTGATGTCAGTCAAGCGTGCAACGCCCCGGTAGCGCCCCCTGCCTTAGCGCCTGCCACTAGGAACGACAGGTAGAGGGGAACGTTTTTAAGTTGGGAAGGGGCTGGGGGAGTGCTATTTAAAGGTGGGCGCTTCCTGCCTTTTCTTGTCGGCAACATTTTTGGTTTTAACGCTGTCCTAAGGACTTTTGAGGTTACTAAGCGCCGAGCTCCTTCCCTGTGCCTATCCATTAGTGCTTCCAACACAATCGCTTTTGAGGTCTCTCCAGGCCGAGATTCAAGGCTGCAATGAGCAGGGAGTGGCTGGCCAGCAAGATGGCCCCTCCCCTTTATGAACTGGACGGCGCCAGTCTGTCTGGCTTCCATGGTAATTGACATCGCCTGAGCTTCGGTAGCGTTCTGAGGTGAACTTTGTTTCCGGCCGATGTTAGCGCCCCAAAATGGGCGATACCCAATTTTTCCCCCTAAATCTATTACCTTTGGTTATTAACCCACTTGCCAGAGGGAATAGTTTTTCACTATCGACTCTAGCAAAACCTCTCATCATCTTGAAAACCTCTATTAGGTCATCTCTTAATCTTCTTTGTTCCAAGGAGAACATTCCTAACATTTCCAACCTCTCCTCATAATCGAAATCCCTCATCCCTGGTAACATCCTGGTAACCTCCTCTGTACCCTTTCTAAGGTTTTTACATCTTTCCTGAAGTGTGATGCACAAAATTGCACCACAATACTCCAGCTGAGGCCTCACCAGTGTTTTATTAAGTTCTAGCATGCTCTCTTTGCTTTTATATTCTATTCCTCTATTTATAAACCCAAGTAACCCATATGCTTTTTTAACCTTCTTATCAACTTGCCGTGCCACCTTTAAGGATTTGTGTATATGGACACCAAGGTCTATCTGCTCATTTACACTTTTCAAAATTGAGCCATTTATAGTATACTGTCTTTCCATATTTGTCCTCCCAAAGTGCATCACTTCACACTTCTCCACATTGAACTCCATCTGCCCTGATTCTGCCCATTTCATCATCCTGCCTATAATTATCCTCAAGGGTTTCACAAGGGCAATTCTTAGTTACTGCTGTTAACTATTATACACAGATAGAATAGAATTGTTGGAGTCATTTTTTTTTTGTTCTGGATTTGGTGTTGGTGTTGATATTTTGAGATATTTCCAGAGCTTAGGATTTCGGCAGCTGAAGGCACAGCCGCCAAAGGTGAAGCGATTAAAATCGGGGATATTCAAGAGGCCAGAATTGGAGGAGTACAGATATCTCGGAGGATTGTAGGGCTGGAAGAGATTACAGAGATAGGGAGGGGTGATGCCATGGAGGGATTTGAAAACAAGGATGAGAATTTTAAAATTGAGGTGTTGATTAACCGGGAGCCAATGGAGGTAAATGAGCACAGGGGTGATGGGTGAACGGGACTTAGTGTGAGTTAGGACACGGACAGCCGAGTTTTAGATGACCTCAAGTTTACAGAGGGTAGTATGTTGGTGGTCGGCCAGGAGTGCATTGGAATCGTCGAATCTAGAGGTAACAAAGGTATGGATGAGGTTTTCAGCAGCAGATGAGCTGAGGCAGGGGCGGAGTCGGGCGATGTTACAGAGGTGGAAATAGCTGGTCTAAGTGATGGCGCAAATATGTGGTCGGAAGCTCATCTCAGGGTCAAATATGACACCAAGGTTGCAAACAGTATGGTGGTGGTGAGGTAGAGCTGGGTATTGTCGGCATACATGTGGAAACTGACACTGTGTTTTCGGATGATGTCGCCGAGGGGCAGCATGTTTATTGAGAAATAGGAGGGGCCAAGGATATATCCTTGGGGGACACCAGAGGTAATGGTGTGGGAGCGGGAAGAGAAGCCATTACAGGTGATTCTCTGGCTATGATTAGATAGATAAGCATGGAACCAGGTGAGAGCAGTCCCACCAGCTGGATGACGATGAAGAGGCGTTGGAGGAGGATGGAGGATGGCGTGGCCCAGCGTGTCAAAGTCTGCAGACAGGTCGAGAAGGACGAGGAGGGATAGTGTACCTTTGTCACATTCACATAGGATGTCATTTGTGACTTTGATAAGAGCCGTTTTAGTGCTGTGGCAGGGGTAGAAACCTGATTGGAGGGATTTGAATATGGAGTTCCGGGAAAGATGGGCACGGATTTGGGAGGCAGCAACACGTTCAAGGACTTTGGAGAGGAAAGGGACATTGGAGATGGGGCGGTAGTTTGCAAGGATAGAGGGGTTATGCAGTATGCAGCACATAACCACAAATCTGAAACAGGAAAAGGGTTTTCTGAAGAGCTCCTCCTGAAGGGGCGAGGCAACAGAAGCATTGATTGAGCAGGCCAACGGTGGCAGCATGGCTCTCATTGTACGCTACCTCTGCAGCTGTGCTCAGGTTCCTGTCAGGAGTCAAAAGCCATGTCCAGAGGAAACAGCCCTTGTCACGCATTAGCTAGCCTGTGGTCTGATGACCCGGTTAGAATAAAGGCGGCACCTTGGACTGGTACTGGATGAATAATGACTCCTTCCAGGAAACCGGGCATACACCTGCATTATGTACTGCCTGTAGCCGCAACCAAGTTGGGCATTGAGGGAATGAAATCCCTTTCTATTGAGAAAGATGCCTGGATGGTGCTGGGCAACATGCAAGGCAATGTAGGTGCAGTCTATGGCATCTTGGATCCTGGGAAGCCTGCAGTTCTGGCAAAGCCTAGTGCCCTGTTATCCTGCTTTGCTCTGTCCAATTGGGAAAGTGATGTAGGTGTTCCTCCTGATGTAGATATCCTCATTGCCTCCCTGATACAGCAGTACACAGCAAATTGAGAGATGCTGCTAATTTCATCTGCTACAGCCTGGAAGAAGCCCGATGTTTAAAAGTTAAGGGCCGCGGTGACCTTGACAGCCACAGGCAGTGTTGTCCATTCCCTGATTTGAGGCTCCAGTCCAGGAAGGGGTGCACCTTGTCACCCACATGCCATCTGTCTGAAGTCAATGGAAATGAAATTCTGGAAAGACAGAGAACAGACGTCTGATCCGATATCGCCCGTTTTACACTATCGCCCAAAGTCAAAATTGCCAGCACTGACAACCAGGTCTCGCCTTTGTGTGCAATATCAGAATGCTTAATAACAATTTAGCAAACAGCAAATGGTCTTTAACTCACTCACTCTTCTCTAATATTTGCGAATTTATTTTGGGAAATGTAAGATCTGAATTTCCGTGGATTTTGTACCACTGCACTGCCATGACTTTGCCGGAAATACAGTGGAAAGACGCATTTCTGGCAAAGTTACGGGGGCGCAGCAGCAGAACATCTGAGGAAATTTAGGGCTATAAGCTAAATCAGCACAATTAGTTTATTACTACTTTCTACACATGTTGAAACACATTTTAATCATTTATTGTTTCACTAAACATAGTGGGCGTAATTTTTAACTTGGCAGCCTGGGCAATAGCCTGGCAGCCTACCCATTGCAGAACACACCCAGTTTTCATTCATCATTTTCAATGAGATGACAATCATGTGGGTTCTATAATATTCAAGGGTACAAGGTGTTCAGAAAAGATAGGGAAGGAAAAAAGGTAGGTGGGGTGGCAGTGCTGATTAAGGAAGACATTGTAGTGTTGGAAATGGAGGATGTTCTTGAGGGGATAAGGGCAGAATCCATTTGGTTAGAGTTGAGGAGCAAACAGGGTATGATCACACAATTGGGGCTATTCTATAGGCCTCTAAATAGTGAGAGGGAGGTAGAGGAGCAAATCTGCAGGGAAATCGCAGAGATATGCAAGAACTATAGAGTGGTGATGCTGGGGGAATTTAATTACCCAAATATCGATTGGGATAATGCTAAGGTAAAGGGAAAGGAGGGGGAGGAATTTCTGAAATGTGTTCAGGAAAATTTTCTTGACCAGTATATTCTTGGCCCAACTAGGAAGGAGGCATTGCTGGATTTGGTCCTGGGGAATGAGGTGGGCCAGGTCGACCAAGTGTCTGTAGGAGAACACTTGGGTACGAGTGATCATTGTATCATAAGATTTAGATTAGCAATGGAGAGGAGCAAGGAGCAATCTAGAGTGGAACTTCTAAACGGGAATAGGGCTAACTTCAATGGGATGTGAAAGGATCTAGCCAGGGTAAAATGGAACCAAAGACTGACAGGAAAAACTGTAATGGAACAATGGGTGATCCAAGTACAGGCTAAGTATATTCCAACAAGAGGGAAGGGTAAGGGAACCAAAGCAAGGGCTCCTTGGATGACGAGGGAGATAGAGAAGATGATGAAACAAAAAAAGAGGGTGTATGATGCATGTCAGGTGAATTCTTCAAGGGAGAACCAGACAAAATACAGTAAGTTGAGAGGGGAAGTGAAGATGAAAATAAGATTGGCAAAGAGAGAATATGACAGTAGAATGGCGGTTAACATAAAAGGGAACCCAAAAATCTTTTACCAGCATGTAAACAGTAAGCGGATAGTAAGAGGCGGGGTGGGGCCTATTAAAGATAAAGAAGGTGATATATGCTTAGAGGCGCACGGCAAGGCTAGAATACTCAATGAGTACTTTGTATCGGTGTTTACTAAGGAGGTGGATGCTGACAAAATATCAGTAGAAGTGGAAAAGGTAGAAGGAATGGAAGAGGTGAAAATTGATAGACAGGATATATTAGAAAGGTTGGGTATGCTTTGAGTGGATAAGTCGCCTGGTCCAGATGGCTTGCATCCCAGGTTGCTAAGGGAATTGGGGGAGGAGATAGCGGAAGGGCTTGCCATAATTTTCCAATCTTCCCTAGATGCAGGGGAGGTGCCTGAGGATTGGAAAGTGGCAAATGTAACACCATTGTTCAGGAAAGGGTGTAAGGACAATCCTAGTAACTACAGGCTGGTCAGTTTAACATCAGTGGTGGGTAAAGTTTTAGAAACAATAATCAAGGAAAAAATTAATGGGCACTTGGAGAGGTTTGAGCTAATTAAGGAGAGCCAACACAGATTTGTAAAAGGCAGATCATGTTTGACTAATCTAATTGAATTTTTTGATGAAGTAATAGGGAGGGTTGATGAAGGGAATGCAATGGATGTTGTCTACATGGATTTTCGGAAGGCGTTTGACAAAGTACCACATAGAAGGCTGGTTAACAAAATTCAGGCTCATGGAATAGGTGTGTCAGTGGCAGCTTGGATAAGGAATTGGCTTAAGGACAGAAAACAGCGAGTTGTGGTAAATGGCTGTTTTTCAGACTGGAGGATGGTAGACAGTGGTGTTCCCCAAGGGTCAGTGCTGGGGCCACTGCTTTTTTTGATATATACAAATGATCTAGATATTGGAATACAGAGTAGTATTTCTAAATTTGCCGATGACACCAAACTAGGGGTTGTGGCAAACAGTGATGATGATACCAATCGACTGCAACAGGACATAGAAAGGCTAGCAGAATGGGCAGACAAGTGGCAGATGGAATTTAATACAGAGAAGTGTGAGGTGATGCATTTTGGCAGAAGGAACAGGGAGAGGCAATATACACTTAATGGCACAGTTTTAAAGTGTGTGCAGGGACAGAGGGACCTGGGAGTTAATGTGCATAGGTCCCTGAAGGTGGCGGGGCATATTGAGAGAGTGGTTAGCAAAGCATATGGGATCTTGGGCTCATTAATAGAGGTATTGAGTACAAAAGTAGAGAAGTTATGCTGAACCTTTATAAAGTGCTGGTTAGGCCACAACTTGAGTATTGCGTCCAGTTCTGGTCACCACACTTTAGGAAGGAAGTGGAAGGCACTTGAGAGGGTGCAGAGGAGATTTACCACAGATAAATGTTTCATGAATAAAGATGTGATCTATGTTTCTATGTTTCTATGTTACCAGAATGGTTCCGGTGATGGGGGATCTTAGCTACAAGGACAGGTTGGGGAAGCTGGATTTGTTTTCATTGGAGCAAAGGAGGTTGAGGGATGATTTGATAGAGGTGTACAAGATTATGACGGGTTTGGATAGGCTAGACGGGGAAAGGCTGTTCCCACTAGTTGATGGTACAAGGACTAGGGGACACAGATTTAAGGTTTTGGGCATGAGATACAGGGGGGATGTGAGGAAAAAAAAATTTACGCAGCAAGTGATGAGGACCTGGAACTCGCTTTCGACGGAAGTGGTGGAAGCGGAGACATTCAATGTTTTCAAGGGGAGACTGGATAGGCACTTGAGGGAAATAAACTTGCAGGGCTATGGGGATAGAGCGGGGGAATGGGACTGACTGGATTGCTCTACAGAGAGCCGGCATGGACTTGATGGGCCGAATGGCCTCCTTCTGAGCCGTTATGACTCTTATGACTCTGTGGCTACAGATAAATGTTTCATGAATAAAGAAGTGAAATTCATCTTTCACCAAAAAAGACAAATTGCTGTCAAAGATTCAGTCAGTAACTCTGAGATTGCTGACAACATGATATGTATCAGTCCTAATCATTTTTTGCTGCCTATGTGGGTTTATACTGACTTAATAATTTACAGCAAAATGTTTTCCGACTTTACTTGAAAGTCTACAGCAGACATAAAACATGATTGATTGAATGCTGTTATTCTATCAGCATTTTGTTTATCCAGAATTTAGGTCTTTACTAAAATTAATTAGTTCTCTTAAACATCAATATAGATTGCATAGGCTTTAGGGACTCTTGTTGGTAGATACATAAAAAATATCAGTGTACAAGCAGAAGCAATTCAATTTTATTTAGTTAGATTATCAATCTTACTCAAACCTTGGTACAAGAAAACTGCTACCAACCCTAGTTGATGTAGAAGATGTTAGTCACCTCCCCCACTTCAGTCCCTAGAGCAGCCTAAATCCAGTCCTCCAAGTAAGTTCCATGTTCCAGGGCTGTGGAAATGCTAAATCAAGTAACTCACCAGTCATGATGTGCAACTGAGCCAATTCAGAATCTGAGCTAACTGGCACAAATTGGCTCATTTTCAGCAAACTCACAAATGCCTGAATTTTACTTAATTCAGATCATTTTAGATGATCTTGTGCAAATAGTGACATAATTATGCAGAGGAACTATATGACTATCTGCAGTATTTGGACCAATTTTAGCTCCAAACTTTAGCATTTGTGTCAGGGTCTGACAGATTTTAACTTCTGGACTTTACCTGGCAGGGTGGCCAAGACCGTCATCCCGTTTAGAAGTGGGCTAAAATGTCATTGTGGTCCCATGTAAGTCATGTGACCCCAATTTGCATTTATTTGTGAGCTCCTGCTGGAGTCCAGTGGGAGCATCATCAACCGCCGAAACCAATGGCGTTAAAATTGCAGATTGGTGGGAAATTAATTCGTTTATGGGATGTGGGCGTCGCTGGCAAGGCCAGCATTTATTGCCCATCCCTAATTTCCCTTGAGAAGGTGGTGGTGAGCCGCCTTCTTGAACCGCTGCAGTCCGTGGGGTGAAGGTACTCCCACAGTGTTCCCACAAATAAAGATGCTCCATTTTAATTGCTCCCACTCTCCTTACCTGCCAACTGGGAGAGTTAAATTCCCTCTATTGTGTGTGCTCTAGTGAAGGTTTCATATCATTGTGGTAGGGCGAACATTGTTTCCTATGTGATGCAAAAGGGTTGTGTCTGGAGGTACATAAATACAATTTTTTACATAATACTATCAAATCTTCCAGGGCTTTGTGCATGTGGAGTCAAAGGTTTTATCAGAAAATATGTTATCCCAACTAATATTTACAGCATTTAGAGCAGCCTGGGGTCTGGTGGTTGTTTGAGTGGGATCCCAGGCTCTGGGAACACTCAGAGGGGGGTCCTCTGGTTTTTGAAACACTGTAGAGGGAAGTCTGAGAGCAGACTAGGACAAGTCCTGTTATCTGGGATCATGGCAGAGGTGGCTTGGAATCTGGGAGCTTTGAGGAGAGTGGCTCTGAGTCTTGGAGCACTGGGGATCAGGGAGCAGTGGGAATGATAGGAGAGAAGTTCCAGAATCTGGTAGTAGAGGGAGGATGGAGTGTTCTAGAAAAGGGATCCTAGAGTCAGATTGGACTGGAGAGTTGTTTGGCCATTTATTTTTTGGGGGAAAGGGGCAGAATCTGGCAGAATTGAAGGTTGATGAGATCTGGCGGTATTGCGGGGGGTGGGGAGGGCGGTGGAGGGAAGGTTCAAATAAAATAAAACTAAACAGGAAATGCTAAATTTCAGATATGGTAATATTGGATTGACTGGAATCAAACGGAGTTAGTTTGTTCAGTAGCCACTTCCAACCAGGTAATGACTCTCTACGATGCCATATTATTACATCTGCAAACAATTTTACATATCTTTAATTACATGTATTGATAGAAAGAAAGAGGGAGAAAAGGGAAAGAGAAAAACTGAGCTCAGCTCCCTAACCCTAACCCTAACCCAATTACAACTGCAGTTATACCACAGGTTATTTTACATATCAATCAATCAAAATCTACCATGGCCACCTATATAATGGCCCCTTCACCTAATCCCTTCCATCATAGGGTAGCTGACCCTGAAACATTCAGTGACACAGTAATAGCTCTGTATTTGCCTCGCTAGAAATTGGAATAGCCGAGCTATTCCCATCCATAGCCGCTGCTATTAATACTTAATTACAGAGGTTAATGGAGACAATCAACACAAGTTACATTTGAAAAACATCTCAAACACTTTGTAAAGTTTAGCAATTACTTCATGGTGCAATTCATACACTTTTTTTTAACTTTTACACTGTACCCAGTCAATTGCATTCTAGAGGAATTCATCTATGTGCCTTGGTGGCCTAGGACCAGGTAGACTTTTATAAGCCTGTGAAATTGGCATTATTTTGGAGATTACAACTTTATAAATACCCAAAATGCAAGACAACCTTCATCAAAAAAAGAGCCAAAACTTATCTTTACTAATTGGTGGGCTCAGTAGCTGGGATTTTCTATCTGCCACAATAGTGTGCCCCCTGACCCCAGCTGATTTTCTGGGGTTAGGACACTTTGCATGCTTTAGGTTGGATCCGCAGCCTCCACTAACAGGTCCACCTGGGGGCCATGCAAGAATGGCTATGGAGATGGGAATAAACTGAAAAATATATATGTATTTTAAAACGTGCCATATTACATGTAATCAAAAACCCTGCAAATCAATTTGCATAGGTTGTGCAGCCCTTTAAACTGATATACACCCCTTCCACCACCATATCAAAGCTGGACACCATAAATGCACCAGCATTCTTTGCTCCCAGTATATATGGGAGGATACATCAAATATGAAAATCCCAGAAGTTGTGGGGGATAGCAGAGCAGTTCCTGAAAACGTTTTTCACCACAATCCACTCAGGTTACACTGAGGAGCAGAAAAATCTAGGCCATTGTATCTATTATCAGAGATAATTAATTAGAAATGCTTAAAGTATCATACAATGCATCTACAATCTTGCTTACTTTACCAATTTCATGTTAGAATGCACTTTATATGGATTGAACTTCAGACAAAATTATTGTTGTAACCATTGTTGGATTGTGCACAGCTTTAAGTAATATTGGCCAATAATACTCCCCAGGGCACAGGATGCATCTTGTGTCAGTATAGCACTGGAGGAGCTCTCACAGGCTCACAGGGTGTCAATGTATAATTTTTAGCCCAGAAGCCCTTGCTAAATAATAAATGCTAATAAGGTGATTACAGGCAATTTCACTGTGCAACCATTATGAATAATATTTATGGCAGTCTGTTGCCATAAATGATCATTCCAGAGCAGTGTGAGGTTTAATATTAAAAAATTAGGGGCCTGATATTCTTTATAATGGATGCGTGAGGAATGCAAATTTGTAAGCAACAGTCACTCACCGTGTACCTGCAATAATGATCTTTTCACACTTCAAATACATCTAATGAGCCACCTGACCACTATGAATTTTGTAAAGTCGGGCGGGGGGCGGGGGCGAAATTCGGGAGCACCCATTTGTGGCTTTTGAAAGCTGGAAAAATTAGCACCAGGCGCTAATGATTCTCAGCTTTCTCTAAATTCAGCGTTAGCGCTCCAGGAAGGAAGTGGAGTGCTAAATGTTCGGGTCCGGGGCGCTACCGGGGCGATGCGCAGGACAATGACATCACGATCTCCGTGCGTAAGAGATCGTGGCACAATGTGTTACTGCCGCAAACCTGTCGGCCAATTTAGTGGGAGTTGTTCATTTAGTCGCACCTGGTCGGTAAGTCGTTAGCGCCCCGCTATCGCCCCCCCCCCCCCGAGGCAATAATGGGAGACGCTAAGGAGGCCAATTTCTAGCCCAGGGAACCAACCTATGGGTTGCAAAATAATGTTCAATGACAGCAGCACAAAGCTAATTTCACCGAAAGCATTATGCAAATACTAGTGAGCACAGTTATGGAAAGGCAGAGGCAAATTTTTACCATAACATGCAAAGAAGGTGCTCAATGTAGCAATATGTCACTCACTGTGTCAATGTTGTCTCCTCCTCTCAGAGGACTTGACGGGTGTCTAGAGAAAAAATGCACAATTTAAGGAGAAGCACAAAGCAAGGCATGAATATTACTGTGAAATAGGAGCTTAGGACATGTCTGTAAATGAAAGAAAGTTGTATTTATAAAAGATATATGCAAAAAGCATTGGAATGAGTGTAATGGTTTATAGTCAATTTTAACAACACTCAGAAGATTGACTGCATCATGTCATAAACTTCATTCCAAATTTCAGCTCACATCTCCGCACATCAGCCTCAAAAACATTTTATGGGGGCACCCCAGCTTAAATGCCAGGATGCACCCACCTGCAGCCTCCGCTGCTGACCCCACTGAAGTTTGTGGGGTTGGGAGGGGCCTCTTCTAGAAAGCTGAAGAGGCTACCCCACTGGCTTGGACCCCCAGGTGGGCTTCTCTACCTCCAGGTATCACTGAGGTATGTCTGATGAGACCAGGTGTAACTCTGCCAATGCTACACTGAGGGCCGGAGTGCAGGATATCCTGACATAGGGAATCTCCACTGTCCTGGTCCCTTATGTTGATGATTTTGTAGGGTGGATGAAGGCTGTGCTCGCACAAGTTCTTACAGGAATCCCTAATGTAAGGCCCGGCATATCCAGCTTCTGGCCTTTCTAGTAGACTCCCACCAAAGTTAAAGCAGGAGTCTACTAGAATGGCTATGGATTTTGTTTTTATAGGAATCCAATCTCTGATCACTAGATAGCTCTATTCAACTTTATACAGACCATTACATAGAGAAATGTTAGCAAGAATGCTGCATGAAAGGTATTGGAAGTGAAAATAGCAAAGTTATGACAATCATACTGTACATGCCATGATGGGAAAGTGAACGTATTGCAGGAAGCAATTTTTGTGGACAAAATTATTTTGTCTTGACTCACCCAAAGAAGCCAAGACTGAGAGCTGAACACTGTACAATCATTGTCGAACAGCCCTACGTCTGACCTTATGATGAAGCAGCTGAAGATAGTTGTGCCTAGCATGCTGCCCCGAGGAACTCCTGCAGCAATATCTTGGGGCTGAGATGATTGGTCTCTGAAAAACACAACCTCTGTGCCAGGTGTGATTGCAGCCACTGGAGAGTTTTTTTCCAGATCCCCATTGAACACAATTTTATTAGGGTTCACCTTATCAAAGCCGTTAAATCTTCTCTACGTCTCCTCAGCTCCAATGGAAATAGTCCCAGTCTTTCCTCATAATTATAGTTTCCCATCCCTTGCACTGTGAACACTACAGGCAACCATGGTGGAGGAATTCTAAGACCTCACTAATGGCATTGTTCTATGCTCACACTAATCTTATCAACCTTTTCCTAAAATAGAACAGAAGCCCCCACCATCATCCACTCCTACGTCCCGATTGCTACTGCTGTTGTGATTATCTCCCTACAGCTTTTTTAGCTTTGTGATAAAATTGTATTTGAAAATAAGGCACAAAGTACAAAGACCCAGTATGTCTGTATAGTACGATAGCAAAATACTGCAGATGCTGGAAATCCGAAATAACAACAGAAAACGCTGGAAAAACTCAGCAGGCCAGGCAGCATCCGTGGAGAGAGAAAGAGAGTTGACGTTTCAGGTCGATGACCTTTCATCAGAACTGGGAAGAGCTGGAAATCAAATAGATTTAAGGCCAGGGTAAAGCTGGGAAAAGGGGGAGGGGATAAAGGAACAAAGGAGGAGATGAAGAGACATTAAGAGACATTAAGAGATATGCAAGGCTAGAGGTGGTGTTAATGTGACAGATTAAGGCTGAATGAAGTGTGAAATCTACTGGCAGAATGAAGGACAGCTGCCAGCTTCTAGGAGGAAAAAAAAGGTGGGGGGGACAAATAAAAGGGTAGATAAAATAAAATATAAATGTGATTGGAGCTGAGGTTATGATCTAAAATTGTTGAACTCGATATTGAGTCCAGAGGGCTGTAGCGTGCCTAAACGAAAGATGAGGTGCTGTTCCTCGAGCTTACGCTGAGCTTCCGTGGAACAGTGTATTAGGCCGAGGACGGTGAGGTCAGAGTGGGAGTGAAGCGGTGAATTAAAGTGACAGGCCACCGGGAGCTCGGGGTCCCCCTTACGGACTGAACGGAGGTGTTCCGCAAAGCGGTCACCCAATCTGCGTTTGGTCTCCCCAATGTAGAGGAGTCCACATCGTGAGCAGCGAATACAGTATACTAAATTGCAGGAAGTACAAGTAAATCGCTGTTTCACCTGGAAGGGGTGTTTGGGGCCCTGGACAGTGGGAAGAGGGGAGGTATAAGGGCATGTGTTGCATCTCCTGCGCGTGCACGGGAAGGTGCCGGGCGAAGGGGAAGGGGTGCTGGGGGTGGTAGAGGAGTGGACTAGGGTGTCGCGGAGGGAGCGGTCCCTGCGGAATGCTGAAAGGGGAGGTGAGGGGAAGATGTGTTTGGTGGTGGGATCACGCTGGAGGTGGCGGAAATGGCGGAGGATGATCCGTTGAATGTGGAGGCTGGTGGGGTGAAAGGTGAGGACAAGGGGAACCCTATCGTGGTTCCGGGAGGGAGGGGCAGGGGTGAGGGCAGATGTGCGGGAGATAGAACGGACACGGTCGAGGGCCGTGTCGACCACGGTAGAGGGGAATCCTCGGTTGAGGAAAAAGGAAGACATGTCGGAAGCACTGGTATGGAAGGTGGCATCATCAGAGCAGATGCGGCGGAGACGGAGAAACTGGGAGAATGGAATAGAGTCCTTACAGGAGGCGGGGTGGGAGGAAGTGTAGTCCAGGTAGCTGTGGGAGTCGGTGGGCTTGTAGTGAATGTTAGTCAATAACCTATCCCCAGAGATGGAGATGGAGAAGTCGAGGAAGGGAAGAGAAGAGTCGGAGATGGACCATGTGAAGGTGAGGGAAGGGTGGAAATTGGAAGCATAGTGAATGAAATGTTCTAGTTCAGGGCGAGAGCAGGAGACGGCACCGATACAGTCATCAATGTACCGGAAAAAGAGGTGAGGGAGGGGACCCGAGTAGGACTGGAACAAAGAGTGTTCCACATATCCCACGAAAAGGCAGGCATAGCTAGGACCCATGCGGGTACCCATAGCAACACCTTTAATTTGGAGGAAATGGGTAGAGTCAAAGGAGAAGTTGTTCAATGTGAGAACAAGTTCAGCCAGGCGGAGGAGGGTGGTGGTGGATGGGGACTGGTTGGGCCTCTGTTCAAGGAAGAAGCGGAGCGCCCTCAGGCCATCCTGGTGGGGAATGGAGGTGTAGAGGGATTGTACGTCCATAGTGAAGAGGAGACGGTTGGGGCCGGGAAACTGGAAACTGTTAAAATGGCGGAGGGCATCGGAAGAGTCGCGGATGTAGGTGGGAAGAGACTGGACAAGGGGAGAAAAAATAGAGTCGAGATAGGAAGAGATAAGTTCCGTGGGGCAAGAACAGGCTGAAACGATGGGTCTACCGGGGCAGTCCTGTTTGTGGATCTTGGGAAGGAGGTAGAAGCGGGCTGTGCGGGGTTGGGGAACTATGAGGTTGGCGGCCGTGGGGGGAAGATCTCCAGAGGAGATGAGGTCAGTGACAGTCTTGGACACGGTGGCTTGATGTTCGGTAGTGGGGTCATGGTCCAGGTGGAGGTAGGAGGAGGTGTCAGAGAGTTGGCGTTCAACTTCCGCTAGGTAGAGGTCGGTTCGCCAAACAACAACAGCGCCACCCTTGTCAGCAGGTTTAATGACAATGTCAGGGTTGGATCGGAGAGAATGGAGTGCTGCAAGTTCAGAGGGAGGTAGGTTGGAGTGAGTGAGGGGAGCAGAGAAATTGAGCTGGCCGATGTCACGGCGGCAGTTAGCAATGAAAAGATCAAGAGAGGGTAAGAGGCCAGAGGGAGGGGTCCAGGTGGAACGAGAATTCTGAAAGCGGGAGAAAGGGTCAGCCGTGCGGGGGGAAGACTCCTGGCCAGAGAAGTGGGCACGGAGACGGAGGCGGCGGAAAAAGAGCTCAGCATCGTGCCGAGCTCGAAATTCATTGAGATGGGGGCGTAAGGGGATGAAGCTCAGGCCTTTGCTGAGGACTGATCGTTCGGAGTCAGAGAGGGGAAGGTCAGAGGGGATAGTGAAAACGCGGCAGGGGGTGAGATTGGGAGAAGGGGGGTCAGAGGAAAGTGAAGGGGAAGAAGGTTCCGGAGGGGCTTTAGTGTCCAAGAGTTGTTGAAGCTTGCGATCCTTGACATCGGAAAGGAAGAAGAAAAGTTTTTTGTTGAAGCGTCGGATGAGTCTAAGGATGAAATGGAACTGTGGACCCGGACAGCTTTGAGATAGAGTGCGTCGGTGCTGCTGAAGAGAGATGTCGAGAGTGTTCATGTGGCGCCGCATGGCATTGAGCGTGGATCTCAAGATGCGGCGAGAGCAGTAGTTCGAGGAACGATGAATATCTTGGAGATATTTGTAATCCTGGGTGGATCCGAAACACGAAGGGTGGAAGTTTAGTTGGAATCCACGTGGGATAAGTCGGAACCGGAGACAGTTGCTGAGGAAAGTAATGTGGCTGTGAAACCGAGTCTTGGCAGATACCTGATCAAACACGAGAAGGGAAACTGAAATCAATGAAGATGAACAAGGTTGAAGAGTCAAACGGAAATCCCGTCGAAGAGAAGAGCAGAACTTCTTCAAGGTAGGCATTCCAAGAAGAGAGGTGGCAGTGAACCAAACACTAATACGATAGCAAAATACTGCAGATGCTGGAAATCCGAAATAACAACAGAAAACGCTGGAAAAACTCAGCAGGCCAGGCAGCATCCGTGGAGAGAGAAAGAGAGTTGACGTTTCAGGTCGATGACCTTTCATCAGAACTGGGAAGAGCTGGAAATCAAATAGATTTAAGGCCAGGGTAAAGCTGGGAAAAGGGGGAGGGGATAAAGGAACAAAGGAGGAGATGAAGAGACATTAAGAGACATTAAGAGATATGCAAGGCTAGAGGTGGTGTTAATGTGACAGATTAAGGCTGAATGAAGTGTGAAATCTACTGGCAGAATGAAGGACAGCTGCCAGCTTCTAGGAGGAAAAAAAAGGTGGGGGGGACAAATAAAAGGGTAGATAAAATAAAATATAAATGTGATTGGAGCTGAGGTTATGATCTAAAATTGTTGAACTCGATATTGAGTCCAGAGGGCTGTAGCGTGCCTAAACGAAAGATGAGGTGCTGTTCCTCGAGCTTACGCTGAGCTTCCGTGGAACAGTGTATTAGGCCGAGGACGGTGAGGTCAGAGTGGGAGTGAAGCGGTGAATTAAAGTGACAGGCCACCGGGAGCTCGGGGTCCCCCTTACGGACTGAACGGAGGTGTTCCGCAAAGCGGTCACCCAATCTGCGTTTGGTCTCCCCAATGTAGAGGAGTCCACATCGTGAGCAGCGAATACAGTATACTAAATTGCAGGAAGTACAAGTAAATCGCTGTTTCACCTGGAAGGGGTGTTTGGGGCCCTGGACAGTGGGAAGAGGGGAGGTATAAGGGCATGTGTTGCATCTCCTGCGCGTGCACGGGAAGGTGCCGGGCGAAGGGGAAGGGGTGCTGGGGGTGGTAGAGGAGTGGACTAGGGTGTCGCGGAGGGAGCGGTCCCTGCGGAATGCTGAAAGGGGAGGTGAGGGGAAGATGTGTTTGGTGGTGGGATCACGCTGGAGGTGGCGGAAATGGCGGAGGATGATCCGTTGAATGTGGAGGCTGGTGGGGTGAAAGGTGAGGACAAGGGGAACCCTATCGTGGTTCCGGGAGGGAGGGGCAGGGGTGAGGGCAGATGTGCGGGAGATAGAACGGACACGGTCGAGGGCCGTGTCGACCAAAATCTATTTGATTTCCAGCTCTTCCCAGTTCTGATGAAAGGTCATCGACCTGAAACGTCAACTCTCTTTCTCTCTCCACGGATGCTGCCTGGCCTGCTGAGTTTTTCCAGCGTTTTCTGTTGTTATGTCTGTATAGTAGGTAGGTATGTAGGAAAACAAACTAATACATTTTGTAGCATTTTGTCTTCTGAAGGATATATAAAAGAGTAACATGCTTGTGGGAACAGGCACACATGAGTACACATAACCCACAAAAAGCACCTGGGGGAATATAACCCATAGTAAAATTTTAATGTCTTTTTTATACACAACGAGCAGATAGAGGAAATCTATCCCTTCCATCTGTTATTATAATGAAAATTAAATAAGCATTTTCCAAAGTGATTGAGACCAAATTATAAAAAAGACAATCCACCTTTAATTAAGTCTCTTGAATTGAAATGGTGCCTGCCTTTTTAAACTAATATACAAGAACAACCTCATTGTATTGTAATTACATTACTTTTTATAACTTCTGACAGCATTGTATTATTTTTCATTAGTCAGTAGTTGCCAATGGTGCATATATTCTTAGGCATATCTATCAAGCATTGTATTATTCTTGTTAGATATATGACCTCAGTGTTAGTCACACACAGGAGCATGACTCACCATGCTCCATAGACTTGACTGTGACATTTCTGTTATGGAGCATGGCAAAGCTCTATGTACATATTGTTGTTTATGTGAAGGTTTGCCAAAGCCACTATCAGTAATGATTAGCTTAGCCAGCTTCACATGTCACATAGAACCTGAATTGTTTCCTTTTAACATACTCCACACATCACATCATGATTCCTGGTAGCTTAGAAATTACTCCTTGTAAATACTGTGTTAGTTAACATTTTAAAGGCTATAGTCGCATTGTTACAATCAAATGGTAAATGTTTTTTTAAACTAAGTCAATTAAATAGTTGAATGTCATTTATTGATCCATGTTAGTTGAATTCTTCAGGAGACATCTTCAAAATGGTGCAGAATTATGTATTATTTCATTTACACAATAACATCTAAATGAAGAAAACCTTTTGTGATAGATCTTAACAGATACTTGCATTTTCTCAGAACTGTAATTGCAATTACTGAAGGTTATGGTTTGGACATTTTCTTAGTTAAAAAGACAGTATTAAATGTATTGGTACTTTTCTCTGAAATACATAAATCTTTGCAATGTTTTAAATTTCTTCATCATTCTTTCTAGGTTAGTCACGGGGTAACAGTTGAATTTCAATTAGTTTCAAAAAGATTTCGCAAAACATATCTTTCAAAGACATAATCCTACTGACTAACCAGAAAAATTATTTTGATTGTCACACTGTGGGTTATTTTAATTTTTGGCGATTTTGTAAAACGGACAATATCGGATCAGCTGCCCGTTATACATCGCTCCTGATTTCCATTTTGATTGAAGTCATTGGAAATTAAGATCGGGAGAGATGTATAATGGGCAGTTGACATGATATCGGCCGTTTTACACTATTGCCCAAAGATAAAATTCTAACATAAAACATAAGAACATAAGAAATAGGAGCAGGAGTAGGCCATTTGGCCCTTCGAGCCTGCTCCGCCATTCAATAAGATCATGGCTGATCTTCTACCTCATCGCCACTTTCTTGCACTATCCCCATATCCCTTGATTCCCTTAATATTCAAAATCTATCGATCTCTGTCTTGAATATACTCAACGACTGAGCCTCCACAGCCCTCTGGGATAGAGAATTCCAAAGATTCACCACCCTCTGAGTGAAGAAATTTCTCCTCATCTCAGTCCTAAATGGCTGACCCCTTATTCTGAGACTGTGACCCCTGGTTCTCGACTCCCCAGCCAGGGGAAACATCCTCACTGCATCTACCCTGTCAAGCCCTGTAAGAATTTTATATGTTTCAATGAGATCACCTCTCATTTTTCTAAACTCAAGAGAATATAGGCCTAGTCTACTCAATCTCTCCTCATAGGACAATCCCCCTATTTGTCAGCAACAATGCATAATCAGATGATATAAGGAAAAATAAAACACTTTGGTTCACATTCGAGCAGAATACCAATACCAAATATGGAAACAGATAACAAAATGGAAACATTGGGAGAAGAGGCAATTTAGAGGAAGTTGCTGCTTAAGGCCAGGGGAGGAACTGCTCATGAAAGACAAGCAATTTACAAATACAGAAAACTGCTGCAATTGTCTCTGAGCAGCCCTGTGATACCTGCTGTTCATGAAATTGGTGAACCAATCAGTTCAAAGCCACAATTATCACAGTTTGACAAGCAGGAACTGAGTCCTCTGATCTGTATATGAAACTCTAACTTGTCACCAAGACATACTGATCGGAAAAGGCATCACCATAGCTTAGAAACCATTCACTAAATCCTTTTGCAATAACACTAAGATGGAAGATATGCTGACCAGGAAACCAGCAATACTTGGCTCAGACATACCCTTTGCCAATCCACACACTGGAAAACAAGCTTGGAAGGACATCACCAGCTTGGACAGTGCTGCCGGAATTTAAATCTGGAGGCAGGTCAGGAGCAGGGGGGGCTACAAAGCAGTCGGCAAATCTGGGAGAACGGGTTTCCCGCAGGCCCTGCCGAATTTAACGGCAGGGCCTGATTAGCATTTCAAAGTTCTGTTGCCCACCCGCAGCCAGCCAGTTGGAGAAACTGGCTGGCTGCGGGCGGGTAGGCCTGCGGCACTAGGCCGCAGAGAGGAGGGAGGGAGTGTAATGTATTATCACTTGGTTTGGTATGAGCCAGTTCGCTCTGGCCTAATAAAGCAAGCACATGGGCTAGCAACACATCATGTCTCTGCCCTTCATTTGTTCTACCCACATATATTACATTTTGGTGACGAGGATGGGATCCCAAAGCCATTTTTAGGGATCATGGAAGGACACGGTGTTCAACCTTCGAGTGGACAAGTTTAAGGTGAATTTGTGACACCTAAACTGAATTTTTGCGATGTTTTACTGTTAATGCGCGTGCAGAATCGTCTGTACTTCGTCTTCATGTGTATGTATACACAGCAACAGCGCCGTTGATTCTCACATGTACACAGGTAGCGTGCTGAGTCACTGTTCAACAGGATCAGGATAATCATGGCCGTGCCTATCGGATTCATCGGAAGCCTCAGCATGAATGACCGAGCTCGCGAACCATTCAGTTTTTACATTGAGCGGATGGAGATGTTTTTCAGGCCAATAACATTATTGAGACCAAAGGTGCAGATGAGAATGTTTAAGCTCAAAATAAATTAATTTGCAAATGGAAGAAAGCAACTTTTCCAACAGAGATCGGGCCAGATGTCTACGGAACATTGACAAACCTACTCGCACCAGGGAAACCAAAGGATGCGTCATTTTAAGACATTTTTGAGAAACTCAAAGGAACATTTCGACCCAAAGCCGTTGGAAATAGCAGACTGCTATAAGTTTAGTACAGAAACCAAAAACAAAGTGAAACCATCAGTGAGTACATTGTAGTTCTTAAGAACCTGTCTTTGCATTGTAACTTCGGCACATTTTTGGATCGAGCGTTGCGAGATAAGTTTGTGTGTGGACTGGTGGATGAGCGCACACAGTCCAAGTTACTGAACACTTCGAACCTAATGTTTGACATAGCATGCAAAATTGCCCTATCTATGGAGATGCCATCTAAGAATGCTAGGGAGCTCCGTCCAACTCAAGTGACTAGTGCAGCTGAGGTCTACAGTCACAAAGCCACCACCAAACCTAAAGCTGTGAGACCGAGTCAAAAGCATGTTGGTGAGAGCAGTTCAGTGAATTGTTATCGCTGCAATGGAAATCACTCATCACAGTCCTGCCAATACAGAAATGCGAAGTGTTTTCACTGCCAGAAGCAAGGCCATATTTCAACAGCTTGCAGAGCTAGATCTAAAGCAGGAAGTAAGAACCATTCTAGTGGCAATGCAAAGCAGTGACAACAAAAGGGAGGTGTTCACAATATTGTAGTGAACACACCTAATGTTGAAGAATTAGCCATCTACAGTATCTATGCCACTAGTGGCAACGCTAGCAGCCGCGAGAAAGATTTCCGTACAAAACTTTTGATCAACGAGTAATATATTGATACGTGTATCGACACGGTGGCGGACTGCTCTATCATGAGTAAGGACGCATATGAGTGTAAGTTTAATCAAGTACCACTTACAAAGAGTACCGTAGAGTTAAAAACCTACTCTGGAGAAATCCTAGCGACATGTGGACAAATGGAATGTACAGTTCAACACAATGGCCAGTCAGTAAAGCTGCCTATTATTGTAGTGAGCTACAACAACAGGCCAACCCTCATGGGCAAAGACTGCTTGAGAAAGTTAAAACTAGATGGAAAAACATCTTCAGTGTAGATGCTTCAAAGAAGTGACTCGACACAATGCTGAACAAATACGGAAGCATGTTCACAGACAGTCAGACAGTTATGAGGGCATCACTGGGTATGATGTGCATATCCGCATTAAGTTCAACGCAAAGCCTGTCTACTTTAAGGCAAGGCCCTAAGCGTTGAAAAGTCAGGTGGAGGAAGAGCTAGCGAAGCTCAGAGAGAACAGAGTGCTAGTAAAAACTGACAAAAGTGAATGGGCTACCCCGATTGTGGTAGTGCCCAAAGCAGATGAAACTGTATGCTTGTGCGGTGACTACAAAGTTATTATCAACCAAGCAGTTGATGATGAGCAGTACCCGTTACCTACATCGCAAGACTTGTACACAGCACTCTCTGGGTCAAAGGTTTTCTCTAAGCTTGACCTGTCGCATGCTTGCGTTCAGCTGTCAACAGTATCTCATCAGCAACACACACAAGGGACTGTAAGATTTTGCAAGGAGTTCCAAATTGCTTATGCAATCAAGACGATGTGCTGATCGCAACAAGCAGCAAGGAAGAAAATCTAAAAGTGTTAAATATAGTGCTTCAAAGGTTGAATGCCCACAATGTCAAATTGAAAAGGAGCAAATGTGCTTTTGTGCAGCCTGAGGTTGTGTACCTTGCTCTGAAAGTTGATGCAAATGGCTTGCAACCAGTGAAGGAAAAGGTTGATGCTGTCATCAATGCTCCAAAGCCACAGAACGTGGCTGAGTTAAGATCTACGCACGTTTCTTACCTGAGTTAGTGACCATGTTAGCTCCATTGCACGAGCTCCTCAAGAAGGATGTCCAGTAGAAGTGGACGAAAGTGCAACAGGAAGCTTACGATGCTTGTAAGAGAAGTCTCTCTAGCAATGCTCTACTTGTACACTACGACACAGAGCGTGAGCTTAAGTTAGGGTGTGATGCTTCCAGCTACAGTATGGGAGCTGTCATAAGCCACGTAATGGATGACAGCCAAGAGAAACCAATCGCGTTCGCATCATGAACCCTCACAAAGAGCAAAAGAAACTATGCGCAAATTGAAAATGAAGCACTCACCATAGAGTTTGGAATCAAGAAATTCCAACAGTTCCTGATCTGCAGAAAGTTTACCCTGATAACGGATCACAAACCACCCTTAGCAATATTGGGGCCAAATCTGCCATTCCTGCAATGGCCGCATCAAGAATGCAACGTTGGGCAGTGTTGTTGTCACAATATGACTACACGATTGAATATCGCACTTCAAAGCAAAACGCAATCGCAGATGCCTTGTCCAGGTTGCCACATCAGGACTCGTGTGTTGGGAGTGAAGGTGCTATTTGCACGCTAGGTGCAGTTGACAAAGACTTTCCCGTGAATGCAACTGAAATTGCAGATGAGACTCAAAAGGACTCAGTACTGAAAAGTGTGTATGAAAACACCTTGAATGGATGGACTGATCAGTGTATGGACACAGAATTGAAACCATTCCATAACCGTCGTACTGAATTGTCTTGTGAGCAAGGTTGTATCAAGTGGGGAAACAGAGTGGTTGTACCTACTTCTTTGAGAGATAGAATTTTGGCTGAACTTCATACTGAACATCCAGGGATCATCAGTATGAAATCTATTGCAAGAAGCTTTGTTTACTGGACAGTGATCTTGAATCACGTCAGGAAATGCAGAGTTTGCCAAAATTGCAGAAACAAACCACCCAAAACTCCACTACAACACTGGTCATGGCCAAGTAGACCTTTTCAGAGAGTACATGTAGACTTCTGTGAGAAAGCAAATAATTATTTCCTGGTACTTGTAGATAGTCACTCAAAGTGGATTGAAGTGAAACATATCAGTTCAAACAAGTCTGAGCTAGAAACAGGATCATCTTTGCGTTCGGAACCAAAACAAAACAGCCCGAAAATTGGTTCAACACCATAACCTTCTATAAGGAAATCAGGAAAGCTCAGCAAACTTGTTATTAAACTGGATTTGTAGCTCATTTAAAAGAAACAAAGCCAAGAGTTTTGGTTATGTGGTACATGTAATGCTGGGAAAGGTGGGACCATAGTTTTGTTGTATTTGAGAGGGAAATACATACATTTTTTTAAGGGGGAAAGCAGTGTAATGTATTTTTTTTTAATTCGTTTGTGGGATGTGGGAGTCGCTGGTAAGGCCAGCATTTATTGCCCATCCCTAATTGCCCTTGAGAAGGTGGTGGTGAGCCGCCTTCCTGAACCGCTGCAGTCCGTGTGGTGAAGGTACTCCCACAGTGCTGTTAGTTAGGGAGTTCCAAGATTTTGACATGGTTTATTATCACATGGTTTGGTATGAGCATGCTCAGTTCGCTCTGGCCTAATAAAGCAAGCAAATGGATGAGCAACTCATCGAGTCTCTGTCCTTCATTTGTTCTACCCAAGTATATTACAGGGAGGGATCAGGGTGGGGGTGGTCGGAGGCCAAAGGAGGAGCGGGGCCAAAGGATTGGGGCTGGAGGAGCATCGGGGGGAGGAGGAACGAAGCTGGAGGAGCATCAGGGTGGGCTGGTTGTGGCTTGAGGGTCAGAGGAGCATCGGTGGGGAGGGGGGGCGGTGGTCGGGACTCGGGGGCAATAGGAGCATCAGAGGCCAGAAGAGCATCGGAAATCCGGGAAGGCGATGGGGGCTGGAGGGGCGAAACGGAGGCCTCGGGGTGGGGGGGGTGGGGGGGGGATCGGAGGCCTAGGGGGAAGGTCGGGGTGATCGGAGGCCACGTGGGGGGGATAGAAGGCCTCATGGAGGGGGATTGGAGGCCTTGGGGCGGGTGTCCGATCATGGGGGGTGGGTGAGGTAAGGACGCTGGCTTCAGCAGGTAAATGTAAAGGCACATACCTCCTGGATCCAGCAGTCCTTGCCTTACTTTAGCTGGTGGGTTCCCCAAGGCCTTAGAAACCTGACTAGCTAGAGTTAAGCTTGAAATAGTGGTTAAATCTGAGGCAGGCAGCCTCATGATAATATTTAAATGGGTGACCCGCCTCCTGGGAGTGGGTTGGCTGCCCACACCCCCATCCCCACTCCGTTCAAACCGGAAGTGGGCAGGTTGGAGGATGGTTGGAGTTGGGATTCAGTTTTTTAACAGTTTAACCTCCCACCTGATGCCAACCTACCCGTTTATGTGGGTTAGCATTCCCCCCATAGAGACTGTTAGGATGTCAGGAAAGGTTCCATTATGTGTTAAAAAATACAACAAATATGAAACAGGCCTTCAAATAGTAAACATCCAAGATTGCAGAATTAAAACATAATTTTTGTTTTTGTTTTTTATGTTGCATCTACTTCTAGCTAGGCAAAAGATGCAAGGTGAGTTCAGGTGAGAACAATTGATATTGATCTAATAAAACAAGAAAGACAAGCTTTAGTAAGAAATATAAGCAGTAATATTATAAATTTGTGCTCTCCATTTGTTAGTATTTTTGTTAGGTATGGGTATTAAGGGTTACAGAACCAAAGCAGGTAGATGGAGTTAAGATACAGATCAGCCATGATCTAATTGAATGGCAGAACAGGCTCAAGGGGCTGAATGGCCTACTCCTGTTCCTATATTCCTTTCTATGTTCTATGGATTTTCCAACTATTAAAATTAGTACATTCAAAATTATGTTGATTGTGCGTCTAAATTTATCAATGTGTGCTCCCAGTAGAGGAGACTCCAAACCAGGGGTACAGTTTTGTAAAATCATCTCTATAATTTATATCTTGTGCTGAAGTTGAGTGGAAATTGATCATTGTAATAGAGCCACCTGGTTGACTACTGATGTATATAATAATAAAGCCATGTGCAGTACAGTTCTTACCGGAAGCCATGTTGTGCTGTTGTATATATATGCTGTGTCTCAAGACATCACAGAATTGGCGATGAGGATGCAATTGCAGATTCCCTAGCTGAAATTTTTGTTGGAGGATAATCCTGCCAACCGAAGGAGGGACTGTTAGAGGTTCTTCATTTTGCAGAAAAACATAAAAATCCAAGGTAAATTTCGAGCACTCATGGCTGAACTGTCGACGTTGCCAGAATCCAGATGGCCGCGCCTATGGGAATAATAGGGTGCTTAGGTGAGTTCCAACATGACCGAGAGACATTCGGAGCATATGTGGAGCGGCTAGAAATGTTTTTTACCGTGAATAGTATTGTCGAGATCTCCGATCATGTAAACCATAACCAGGCGGTTTTAGAAATGCAACGGGCTATTTTTTTGACTGAAGCAGGCCCCATGGTGTATGAAACCCTGAAAAATATGTTTGTTCCTGCCAAGCTGAAGGACACACCACTGAAGGAGATCCTAACCAAGTTAGAATAGCACTACAGTCCTGAACCCCTGGAAATTGCTGAAAGTTATCATTTTGGAACATGCGATCAATTAAATGACGAGGGTATCCGAGTACATTGTAACTTTAAAAAAGCTATCCATTCACTTTCATTTCTGAAATTTTCAGGACCGAGCTTTGCGTGACCGCTTTGTTTGTGGGTTGAAAAATGAACGTATCAGAAATAAATTGTTGACAACCCCGAACTTGACTTTTGACTTGGCTTGTCAGACAGCTATGTCGATTTTTATGGTCGACCGATACTCCCGAGAGTTCCGTGCCATTTCCAGTCGTCAGACAACTGAGGTGAATCGGCTGCAGGCTAAAAATAAAAGGCAGTTGGGATCCAAGGCCTCAACAACTGGCCAAGGTAACAGTGCATTGAAGTCGTGCTATCGGTGCCTGGGACAATATATCGCTCAGCTGTCCATATGTGAAGGCAGAGTGTTTCTACTGCAAGAAAACTGGGCATCTTGCGAAGGCATGCCGACAGAAGAGTAAACCTACTGGCAATGCTAGAAGTAGAAATCACCAGACACTACATACCGTTGAAGAGAAGCAGCAGGACGAGGAGTTTCTGGAGATTCACGTCATCAGGAGCACGAAGGTATCTAACAGCGATTTGCGAGGTATCGCCATCCAAATAGATGTCGCAGGAACCAGGATACCCATGGACATCGACACTGGTGCATCGTGAGCGTAGTACCGGAATCACTATATCGCGACAAGTTGCGTGATTATCAACTAGAGAAATCGAAGGTAGAGCTGTGAGGCTACTCAGGAGAGCAAATCCCTGTAGTAGGAAGTGTCACCATACCAGTGAAATACAAGGATCGGTGTCAGAGCTTGCCTCTCATAGTAGTGGCAGGAGACAAGCCTGCCTTGATATGTAGAAATTGGTTGGGATCACTGAAGCTGGATTGAAATTATATTTTCCATGTGGAAGAGGTAATTTGCATAGAAAGGTGATGTCATCAAGCAGTATCCGAAGGTGTTCAGCGAAACGGGCAGTCCAATCCAAGACTTCAAGGCGAGTCTCAGAGTGCAGAAGGACGCAAGACCAGTTTACTGGAAGCCACGTCCTGTACCATATGCACTCAAGGAGAAAGTTGAGCAAGAGCTCAAAAGACTAGAAACTGAGAACATTATCTCTAAGGTAGATCTGAGTAATTGGGCTACACCCATTGTTGTTGTACCTAAGTCAGATGGTAAGGTAAGGTTGTGTGGAGATTATAAGGTAACCGTAAACCAGGTCCGAGAGTGTAATCTACCCAATACGTTGCCAAGTGTGGAAGATTTGTTCACAATGCTGACAGGCGGCCAGATCTTTTCGAAATTAGATCTAACAAATGCCTACCTACAACTTGAGTTAGATGAAGAGCCCAAGTCATGCTTGACTATAAATACTCATCGAGGCCTATATCAGTTCAATAGGCTACCATTTGGAGTGTCTTCTGCCCCCAACATATTCCAAGGGGTGATGAATCAAATTTTGCAATGGATTGAAGGGGTCGTGTGTTATTTGGATGACATACTCATTTCAACACCAAACAGGCAAATCCATGAAGAGGTGTTGAATGAAGTGCTCAAACAGCTAGAGAAGCACAGAGTACGAGTGATAGCTCACAAGTGTGAATTGTTTCAAAACTCAGTGGAGTACTTAGGGCACAGGGATATACAAGAATGGATTAGAAAAAAAAGGGAGGCTTTTGGCAGATACAAAGGACTAAAAACAGTGGAAGCCCTAGAGGAGTATAGAAAGTGCAGGGGGTACTTAAAAAAGAAATTAGGAGAGCGAAGAGGGGGCATGAAAAAATACTGGCGGACAAAATACAGGAAAATACCAAGGTGTTTATAAGTATATTAAGGGCAAGAGGATAACCAGGGAAAGAGTAGGGCCCATTAGGGACCAAAGTGGTAATCTGTGTGTAGAGCCGGAAGATGTAGGTGAGGTTTTAAATGAATATTTTGCATCTGTGTTCACTATGGAGAAGGACGATGTAGGCATAGAAATCAAGCAGGGGGATTGTGATATACTTGAACAAATTAGTATTGAGAGGGAGGAGGTACTAGCGGTTTTAGTGGGCTTAAAAGTAGATAAATCCCCAGGCCCAGACGAGATGTATCACAGGCTGCTGTGTGAGGCAAGGGAGGAGATTGCAGGGGCTCTGACACAAATTTTTAGAACCTCTCTGGCCATAGGGGAGGTGCCAGAGGACTGGAGGACAGCTAACGTTGTACCATTATTCAAGAAGAGTAGTAGGGATAAACCAGGGAATTACAGGCCAGTGAGCCTAACATCAGTGGTAGGGAATTTATTGGAAAAAATTCTGAGGGACAGAATTAGTCTCCACTTGGAGAGGCAAGGATTAATCAAGGATAGTCAGCATGGCTTTGTCAGGGGGAGATCATGTCTGACCAATTTGATTGAATTTTTTGAGGGGGTGACTAGGTGTGTGGATGAGGGTAGTGCAGTTGATGTAGTCTACATGGACTTCAGTAAGGCTTTTGACAAAGTCCCGCATGGGAGACTGGTCAAGAAGGTAAGAGCCCATGGGATCCAGGGCAATTTGGCACATTGGATCCAAAATTGGCTTAGTGGCAGGAGGCAGAGGGTAATGGTCGAAGGTTGTTTTTGTGACTGGAAGCCTGTGTCCAGTGCTGTACCGCAGGGATCGGTGCTGGGTCCCTTGCTGTTTGTAGTGTACATTAATGATTTAGATATGAATGTAGGAGGTATGATCAGTAAGTTCGCAGATGACACAAAAATTGGTGGAGTGGTAAATAGCGAGGAGGGAAGCCTCAGGCTGCAGGACAATATAGATGGGATGGTTAGATGGGCAGAACAGTGGCAAATGGAATTTAACCCTGAAAAGTGTGAGGTGATGCATTTTGGGAGGACTAACAAGGCAAGGGAATACACAATGAATGGTAGGACCCTAGGAAGGACAGAGGATCAGAGGGACCTTGGTGTGCATGTACATAGATCCCTGAAGGCAGCAGGACAGGTAGATAAGGTGGTTAAAAAGGCATATGGGATACTTTCCTTCATTAGCTGAGGCACAGAATATAAGAGCAGGGAGATTATGATGGAGCTGTACAAAACGCTAGTTAGGCCACAGCTGGAATACTATGTGCAGTTCTGGTCGCCACACTATAGGAAGGATGTGATTGCATTGGAGAGGGTGCAGAGGAGATTCACCAGGATGTTAACTGGGCTGGAGCGCTTCAGCTATGAGGAGAGACTGGACAGGCTGGGGTTGTTTTCATTGGAGCAGAGAAGGTTGAGGGGGGACCTGATTGAGGTGTACAAAATTATGAGAGGCATAGATAGGATAGATAGAAAGGAACTTTTCCCCTTAGTAGAGGGGTCAATAACCAGGGGGCATAGTTTCAAGGTAAGGGGCAGGAGGTTTAGAGGGGATTTGAGGAAAAACTTTTTCACCCAGAGGGTGGTTGGAATCTGGAACTCACTGCCTGAAAGGGTGGTAGAGGCAGGAACCCTCACAACATTCAAGAAGCATTTAGATGAGCACTTGAAACGCCATAGAATACAAGGCTACGGACCAAGTGCTGGAAAATGGGATTAGAATAGACAGGGCTTGATGGCCGGCGCAACACGATGGGCCGAAGGGCCTCTTTCTGTGCTGTATAACTCTATGACTCTATCTATGACGCTAGTAGACAAAGATGGTTTACATCCAACCAAGTGAAAGCTGGATGCAATCAGAAATGTACCCACTCCCAAGAATGTCTCTGAACTTCGATCATTTTTAGGTCTTTTGAATTATTATGGAAAGTTCCTCCTAAACTTGGCAACATTGTTATCATAGAATCATAGAATCATAGAAGATAGGAGCAGGAGTAGGCCATTCGGCCCCTCTAGCCTGCTCCGCCATTCAATTCGATCATGGCTGATCATCCAAATTCAGTACCCTGTCCCTGCTTTCTCCCCATATCCCTTGATCCCTAAACATCCACTGAATGAGCTGTTGAGATAACAGGTCCCTTGGCAGTGGTCAAAAGAATGCGACACAGCATTCAAAGTGTGTAAAATTCAGTTAGTAGAGAGTACCATGTTAGTTCACTATGATGTATCTAAGGAGATCAAACTAGTGTGTGACACCTCTCTGTACTGAGTTGGGGCAGTGATCTCTCATGTACTAGATAGTGGGGAGGAGAGACCAACTGCTTTTGGTTTACGCATTCTCAGTGCCAGTGAGCGGAATTATGCGCAGATCGAAAGGGAAGGTTTGTCTTTGATTTTTGGGGTCAAGACGTTTCACAAATAGTTGTTTGGTTGTAGGTTTACCATAGTTACTGACCATAAGCCCCTGGCAGCAATCCTCCATCCAAAGTCTCCAGTTCCAACCTTAGCTGCAGCCCGAATGCAGAAATGGGCTTCGATTTTGTCAGCGTATACGTATGACATTGAGTACAGATGATCAGCTGATCACAGTAATGCTGATGCTATGTCCAGGTTGCCATCCCCATCACAAGTTACACCCAATAAAGAAGTGTTCTATTTCTCATACATTGATGAGCTGCCAGTCACAGCTGAAGAGATTGTTAGGGCAACCAAACGTCAGAAAAGCACTAACTGACTTTTTAAATCTCCATTACCAGCCACCTTATGGTCTTGATGAGTGAAATGCTATCAGCTTGGCACGGTAAGTTCATGGTCAGTGGGAAATAGGTTCAAAGTGCCCAAATTCATTTCACACTGAAAACTTATAGCCAACAGACGGAGGAAATTTTAATCCAATGAGTCTGGCTGCATTTGAACATTGACGTCAAGGCTGGTTTGTAACCTGCTACATCACTCAACTTCAAATCAAGCTTCATTCTTATGCTGAACCATCGTTAAAAACATCCTTGGCTATAATTGTAATTTTTATCTTCATGGTGCCAGGCGCGCAGCTAACCAATAGGTTGTAAATGAGGCCCGGGAGTTAAAATAGCCCGGACCTCAAACTGGTGCTGTCGGGTGTGTTTGATGCTCTTCCCATCCCCTACCTACCTAAAGCGCACTCCCAGTTAAAATCTCCCCACCATTGGGACAAGTTCTTGAATTAGATGCCTATGTTTATATGTGATGTGGAGATGCCGGTGTTGGCCTGGGGTGGACAAATGTGAGAAGTCGCACAACACCAGGTTATAGTCCAACAGCTTTATTTGAAATCACAAGCTTTCGGAGCTCTTGGTCCATAGCCCTGCAGGTTACAGCATCTCAAGTGCACATCCAAGTACTTTTTAAATGTGGTTAGGGTTTCTGCCTCTACCACCCTTTCAGTCAGTGAGTTCCAGACCCCCACAACCCTCTGGGTGAAGAAATTTCCCCTCAAATTCCCTCTAAACCTTCCACCAATTACTTTAAATCTGTTCCCCCTGGTTTTTGACCCCTCTGCTAAGGGAAATAGGTCCTTTCTATCCACTTTATCTAGGCCACTCATAATTTTATCCACCTCAATAAGGTCTCCCCTCAGCCTCCTCTGTTCCAAGGAAAACAACCCCAGCCTATCCAGTCTTTCCGCATAGCTAAGATTCTCTACTCCCGGCAACATCCTTGTAAATCTCCTCTGTACCCTCTCTAGTGCAATCACATCTTTCCTGTAATGTGGTGACCAGAACTGCATGCAGTACTCAAGCTGAGGCCTAACTAGTGTTTTATACAGTTGAAGCATAACCCACCTGCTCTTGTATTCTATGATGCGGAGATGCCGGTGTTGGACTGGGGTGGACAAAATTGAGAGGTCGCACAACACCAGGTTATAGTCCAACAGTTTTATTTGAAATCACAAGCTTTCGGAGCTATCGATCGCCCCTTCCTCAGGTGAAGTAGTAAAGAAATACAGACTCGACAAAGCATATATAGATAGAGAACAATGCATGTGTACCTTACAATTGCAGACAACTAAATTAAATCATCCTGACTATCTGCCGAGGTGTGATAAAGTTAATCAGGTCAGCCAGGAAGGTATTTCTTTACTACTTCACCTGAGGAAGGGGCGATCGATAGCTCCGAAAGCTTGTGATTTCAAATAAAACTCTTGTATTCTATGCCATGGCTAATAAAGGCAAGCATTCTGTATGCCTTCTTAACCACCTTATCTACCTGGCCTGCTACCTTCAGGGATCTGTGGACATGCACTCCAAGGTCCCTTTGTTCCTCTCCTCTACTCAGTGTCCTACCATTTAATGTGTATTCACTTTCCTTGTTAGCCCTCCCCAAATGCATTACCTCACACTTCTCCAGATTGAATTCCATTTGCCACTGTTCTGCCCACCTGATCAATTTATTGATATCTTCCTGCAGTCTACAGCTTCCTTCTTCAGTATCAACCACACAGCCAATTTTAGTATCATCTGCAAACTTCTTAATCATACCCCCTATATTCAAGTCTAGATCATTGATATATACCACAAAAAGCAAGGGACCTTAATACTGAGCTCTGCGGAATCCCACTGTTCCTTTGACTCTGGCCTCTTGTACAACCTCAGTATTGGCGACCATACCATCAGCTGTCTAGGTCCCATGCTCTGGAATTACCTCCACCTTTCCACTTGCCTCTTCTCTTTAAGAGCTCCCTTAAAACCCACTTCTATGACTAAGCTTTTGGTCATCCCTCCTGGTGTCAGCCTTGGCTCAGTTGGTAGCACTCCTTACTCTTTGAGTCAGAAGATTGTGGGTTCAAGTCCCACTCCAGAGACTCAAGCACAAAATCTGGACTGACACTCCAGTGCAGTACTGAGGAAGTACTACACTGTTGGAGGTGCTGTCTTTCGGAGGTCCTGTATGCTCTCTCAGGTGGATGTAAAAGATCCCATGACGCCATTTCGAAGAAGAGCAAGTGAGTTTACCCTGGTGTCCTAACCAATATTTATCCCTCAAACAGCACCTAAAAAACAGATTACCTGGTTATTATCCATTAGTATTTGAGGGACCTGGCTTCGCGCAAATTGGCTGCCGCATTTCCCGACAATACAACAGTGACTACATTTTAAAAGTGTCTGTAAAGCTTGGCACATCCTGAAGTCGTGAAATCCATTATATAAGTCTTCATTTGCTTTTATCTTCCTCTTTGGCTTGGTTTCCATTTTCCTTACACCTCTGTGAAATGCCTTGGGATTTCTTTTATGTTAAATGTGCGGGCTTCCCAGTACAAGAGGGAATGCCACCAGGAGCCCACCAAAATTATTTTAATGAGCCTGACTCTGGAAAATTGGCCCAGGTAGGGGTCACAAGCAAAGTTGCACTGCAAGTGAGCCCAAGAACAAAATCAACTGGGATTGTTTGGGGCTTCCATGCCTCATTGACTTGTATCATTTTTTATTCAAAAAGTTTTTTGGTATTTTCTGGTCTTTTTTCCCTCTTTAAAATCTTTTGGTGTTCATCAAGGTGAGGAATGTCAGTGCTAGGGAATGAATCTCTTCTCATTTCAGGCACCCAGGGCTCGAACTTCCTCTGCAATCTCGCCAGAGCTCCATTTCACTCACTGGCCCCTGAAGGGACCATTCCCCACCCACTGCAAATAAATGCTGGTGGGAGGTGGGTGGTGTGTGCCCAGCTTCACGTCTAATTTAGTTTGGGATGAATTTCCGCTGGGGTTCTCCCACTTGGCCACAGTAACTTCAGTGGAAGAGCTACAAAATCAAGAAACATGCATATTCCTGCAAAGAAAAGACTTGCATTTATATAGCACCATTCACATCCTCAGGATACGCCAAAGCACAACTTTGCCACCTGAACAGACAGAAGGGTTTAATGTCTTATCCTAAAAATGGCACCTCCAACAATGGAGTACTCCCTTAGTACTGGATTGGGATGTCAGCCAAGATTTATTTTGTTTAATTACTTACAGTAGGGAACCCCAAAAAACAGGAGCAAACGGCGTTCAAGCCATTATTCTTGTTTTGGTAGACAAGCAGGAAAACCCTTGTGGAAATTCGCCTCCATGAGTCCTTTAACATCTAATTTGGTGTAGTATTTTTATCTCTGTCTCAAAATCAGTCATGATGCCATTTAAGCTTGACTCAGTGATAATATTCTCACCTCTGAGTCGAAAGGTCGTTAGTTCAAGCCCTACTTTAAGTAATTAAACAAAATAAACCCTTCTGTCTGTTCAGGTGGTAAAGATGTGCTTTGGCATATCCTGAGGATGTGAACAGTGCTATATAAATTCAAGTCTTTTCTTTCTTTGCAGGAATATGCATGTTTCTTGATTTTTCACCCACCCAAGTAAACCATTAAAGCAGAAAGGTCAGAAGAATTACCAGACTATTATATGTATATTTAATGTTAAAATTTCTCTTTCATTAATCTGAGTTCTGTGTTGAGTTTTGCATTACCCTGGAATACTAGACTGATTACCCAGTTGTTGATAGAGAGATGCCCTTGTCTGAAGTCAATTACAAGGCTATCAATCACAGTACCCTGCTTAGATCTATATCTATTTCATGTTGACTAAACCTATGAAAAATTATTGACAAGAGTTTCATCAATGTTTACTGTCCTCTCCAAATTAACCTCTATTTACTGCATAAATTACCTTTCATCTTGTCTCAGCAAATTGGGTTAATTGGATGGTAGATTGAGAAAACAAGTTGCAAAAGTGGTTACTGGTGAATTTGTTCATATCTGCTACATTCAAGTAAAAAGCCTGAGCAATATGGCTACAGATGCAAGACCAGTTTGTGCTCGGAAGCTCTTATTATATTTTATTTGTTACCAAATCTTCTAATTGATCTTTGGAAGGATTCTCTTCTAAGCTTCATCAAATAAACATATGTGAGAAGTCGCACAACACCAGATTCTATGAACGCAGAGTTCAGGGAGGTGGTTATTGCACTGGTGGAGACTACAGAGATAGGAAGGGTGAGGCCATGAAGAGATTTAAACACAAGACTGAACATTTTATATTTGAGGCATTGGGGGACCAGGAGCCAACGCAGTTCAACAAGGACAGGTGTGATCAACAACCTGGACTTGGTACAGGATTGGATTCAGGCAGCATAGTGCTGGATGAGTTGAATATTATAGTGGGTGGAGGATGGGTGACTGACCAGGGGAGCATTGGAGTAATATAGACCGGAATCTTTATCTTAGAGTCAGGTTGCGTGCGTGCATGCGGGCCGCCTAGTGGGTCGGAAACCTAAAGATTTCAACAGCGTGTTCTGCACTGCGCATTTAACTCAATGGCCCCAATTAAAACAGCCATGCGTGTTTCCCAGCCCAAATTAATGGAGCGGGTCTGATGACATCACCGATGACTCATTTTTAGCATGGATACTTAAAGCAGCCTTGCACACATCTCATTTGAAGGTTGATCTAGGAGTGCAGAAGGTGGTTTCCAGAGGTCTCAATAACGGAATAAAACTGACAAAACCGTGGGCCATGGAGACAAGACAGAGGGCAGTGCCAAGATTCACCGATGCCTCCCTGGAAGTTCTGGTGCAGGCAGTAAGACCATGCAGGGAGGTCCTTTGGGGGTGGAGGGGGGGGGGGGGGGGTGGGGAGGGGGACTTAGTACAGCATGTGGCAGTATGGGTGCATTGGAGCAAGTTAAGTAAATCTGGCCATTATGAGGCCATCCCGGGGCAGCAATGTGCACTGCTGCTGGTGCCATCTCCACCTCAGGTTCATCCTCCTCCTCCTCCTTGTCATCCACATGTTCCTCCTCCTCCTCTTCCTCCTCCACTGAAGATGCTGTGCACTCTGCACCTTGCTCTTCCTGCAGCTCCAATCCTCGCTGCTGCGCTATATTGTACAGCACACAACAAATGACGAATTTGGAGACCCTGGCTGGTGCATACTGAAGGGCTCCTCCAGAGCTGTCAAGGCCTCTGAAGTGCATCTTCAGCATGCCAATTGCTTGCTCTATGACACATCTGGTGGACATGGGGCTTTCATTATAACGCTCCTCGGCCTCAGTACTTGGCCTCTTCAAGGGTGTCATCAGCCATGTCTTCAGTGGATAGCCTTTGACTCCAAGCAGCCAGTTGGATGATACTTCAATGAGGTAGCCCGCCTCTCCCGAGTGGGTCTGTGGCACGCTGGGAAACGCGCCCGAGTTAAATGCAGAAGTCGGGGGGATGACGGTGGGTTCCCGACATGCTGGCAACTTCCGCAATTTTTGCTGCTCAACAACCCCAAACCCGCCTGGGAAAATTCCAGCCTATGCGGGGGTGGGGGTGGGGGGGGGGTGGGGGGTGAATTTAACCCCCAAGAACAGGTGGATTGGGAGCGGGTGGGGGTTAAAATGTTTGATTTTTCGAGCGGGACCACAACCCGGCTCCAACGTTTCCACTTTCAGGTTTAACGGAGGCGTGTTTAGATGCCGGTGAGAGATCTACTCGCCAAAGTCGAGGATTTAATAAATGCAGGCGGGCAGGTCGTTATTGCGATGATTAATGTTGTTAGTAGACGTTAATGAGGTGTTTGCAAAATGTGTTTAACTTGGCTCCAAATTTAACTTGTGCAGCATGGGTTTCCCGGGACTCAGAAAACTAACCAAGGAAACGGAGGCGTGTTTGAGCAGCATTTCAGTTGGGTATTTAAACTTGTCATTGTCCCATCTGAATAAAACCTCACTTAATGAAGCTGCTGTCTCAGTTCCCTCTGGCAAACATTTGGCAGAGAGTTCTTGAATGGATACAGCTTTTTTAATTTGGAGACGTTCAAAGTGACAAGATCAGGATGGGAGGCGCCTTGGATGTTTTTGACAGCACATCAGAAGAGGAAGACCATCACCATCCACAGCGGCGACGATGTGCTGTGGTGGGATCAGCACGTGCACAGGAGAGGGGCTGAGGTCACAGGAGGCACTACCCACTTCACAGAGTGTACAGACAGAAGCTCAGCTTCCTTGGCCTCTCAGAAGAGCAGTGCTTGTGAAGGCTGAGGTTGTCATGTCAGGTGGTGGCAGACATCTGCAGACTCCTAGAGGAAGACCTGCTCCCTGCTGGATCTGGTGGCTACGCATTACCAATGGCAGTGATATTGATCACCGGCTTCAACTTTTTCACTCCGGATCCTTCCAGGGCACTACCGGAGACATATCTAGGATCTCCCAGTTGGCTGCATATAAATGCGTAAGGCAAGTCTCTGATGGATAGTTTTACAGGGCCAACAATTATGTAAATTTCCCCTGTGATGAAAATAGCCAGAATGAGCGGGCACTCGGATTCGCATCGCTGGCTGGATTCCCACAAGTACAGGGTGCCATCGATTGCACACGTGTGGCAATCTGAGCGCCACCACAGCAATCAGGAGTTTTTATAAACTGCAAGGGATATTTGTTCATCAACGTGTGCAACCACAAGAAGAGTTTCATGCAATCATGTACCAGATTCCCTGGGAACTGTCATGATGCATTCATACTGTGGCAGTCTAACATTCCAGACCCTTGTGTTCCAGGAAGCAGACTGAAGGGCTGACTAGTAAGAGACTTCAAACTTTACTCTTGACACCTGTGAGGAACCCCACTAATGAGGCACAGGAGCGCTACAATGAGAGCCACATGACCACCAGGTTTGTATTGAGCAAGACTTGCAATATTGAAGATGTGCTTCAGGTGTCTAGCTAGGTCTGGAGGTGCCCTTCAGTACTCGCCAGCCAGGATGTCCAGAATAATAGTGGTGTGCTGCACAACATTGCATAGCAGAGAGGATTGCAGATGAAGAAGGATGATGAAGGGGCTTCCATTGCCAGACCAGCCGCTTACGTTGCTGCCCAGGATGCCAGTGATGCCCTAATATCACAAATGTTCACCTAGTGTGAAACATAACAAAAGAAATCATAAAAACATAAGGACATAAGAAATAGGAGCAGGAATAGGCCATATGGCCCTTCCAGCCTGCTCTGCCATTCAATAAGATCATGGCTGATCTTCAACCTCAATTCCACTTTCCCGTCCGTGCCCCATATCCTTTGATTCCCTTAGAGTCCAAAAATCTATCTTTCTCAGCCTTGAATACACTCAACGAATGAGCATCCACAGCCCTTTCGGGTAGAGAATTCCAAAGATTCACAACGTTCTGAGTGAAGAAATTCCTCCTCATCTCAGTCCTAAATGGCCGACCCCTTATCCTGAGACTACGTCCCCTAGTTCTAGACTCTCCAGCCAGGGGAAACAGTCTCTCACCATCTCCCCTGTCAAGCCCTCTCAGAATCTTACATGTTTCAATGAGATCACCTCTCATTCTTCTAAATTCCAATCTACTCAATCACTTCTCATAGGACAACCCTCTCACTCCCAAGAATCAATCTAGTGAACCTTCATTGCACCCCCTCTAAGGTAAGTATATCCTTCCTCAGGAATGGAGAACAAAACTGTACACAATACTCCAGGTGAGGTCTCACCAAAGCCCTGTACAATTGCAGCAAGACTTCCTTACTCTTGTACTCCAACCCCATTGCAATAAAGGCCAACATACCATTTGCCTTCCTAATTGGTTGCTGTACCTGCATGTTAACTTTCTGTGTTTCGTGTACAAGGACACCCAAATCCCTCTGAACACTAACATTTAATAGTTTCCCACCACTTAAAAATATTGGGCCAAAAATTGCAGTCGGCGACGTAGCTCCGGAGTATGCTGCCGACCTACGAAAAGACCTAAATACTTACCTCGTGTGAGGCCCAGAACAGAAACTTGCTCTTCTGCGCTGCAGAGTTCTGCGCAACGCATGACATCAAGGAGACTAGGAGTGCCACGTACAGCCTATGCGTAAGGGAAGACACGCCTACAAAAGCTGTCAAAACTAAGCCACACCCACAGAAACATTTTTCAGTCTCTTCCATTGAAATTACATTTTGAAAACTTTTAAACACTTCTAAAAACTATTAAAAAATGTTGTTGAACTTCAGAACGAGATTCCCAGCCATATAATCAATGTTAATTTTCAGGATTAAAATATATTATTCAGACATCATTTAGACTGGTAATAGATAAATCTATTTTCCTTGTTATAGATGCATTATATTGTTTGTTATGTTGTTCATTTTTGAGTTAAAAGCACAGAATTGGTCACTGAAATCTGATAGATGTTCACTTTAGTTAACTTTCTTACTCAACCTCCCAAGTAATTAAAATGAATACTCTCTATCTGTCTATCTCTCTGGCCTTCTGTGTTTCTAAAGGATATTTTTTCATGAGCAATCAACTTACTTTTCAGAATTTAACTGAAAGTAAAATAGAGTATGCTAAATAGTGTGTTCACATGTAACTTGCAAAAAATAACTAAAAAAAACTTTAACTCCTGTTAGATTGTTCCGTGTACCGTGTCACACTATATATGCTTTAAATTGAAAGGCACGGCCATTTGAACCTTAATCGACCGACAAAAATGTTTCTTCCACCAAAATGCACACATGGTTCAGACACTTGCACTTTATAAGGTTTCTACCAAGCAATTGTAAACTAAAGATACTAAACATAGAAGGTAATCAAAGTTGAAAAGTCATGTTTGCTCGGCATCTGAATTAAATAAAAATAAAGCCCAATTTTACATTTGTATTAGAAACATAGAAACATAGAAAATAGGTACAGGAGTAGACCATTCGGTCCTTCGAGCCTGCACCGCCATTCAATGCGTTCATGGCTGAACATGCTACCTCAGTACCCCATTCCTGCTTTCTCGCCATACCCCTTGATCCCCCTAGTTGTGAGTGTTATATCTAACTCCCTTTTGAATATATTTAGCGAACTGGCCTCAACAACCTTCTGTGGAAGAGAATTCCATAGATTCACCACTCTCTGGGTGAAGAAGTTCCTCCTCAGCTCAGTCCTAAATGGCTTCCCCTTAATCCTTAGACTGTGACCCCTGGTTCTAGTTTTCCCTACCATTGGGAACATTCTGCCCGCATCTAATTTGTCTAAACCAGTCAGGATTTTAAATGTCTCTATAAGATCCCCCCTCATTCTTCTGAACTCCAGAGGATACAAGTTCAGTTGACCCAATCTTTCTTGATATGTCAGTCCGGCCATCCCAGGAATCAATCTAGTGAACCTTCGCTGCACTCCCTCAATAGCAAGAATGTCCTTCCTTAAGTTAGGAGACCAAAACTGCGCACAATACTCCAGGTGTGGCCTCACCAAGGCCCTGTACAACTGCAGCATCACCTCCCTACTCCTGTACTCAAATCCCCTTACTATGAAGGCCATCATTCCGTTTGCTTTCTTGACTGCCTGCTGCACTTGCATTCCCACCTTCAATGACTGATGTACCATGATGCCCAGGTCTCGTTGCACCTCCCCTTTCCCTAATCTGCCACCATTCAGGTAATAGTCTGCCTCTCTATTTTTACCACCAAAGTGGATAACCTCACATTTATCCACATTGTACTTCATCTGCCATACATTTGCCCATTCACCCAACCTGTCCAAGTCACTCTGTAGCCTCCTAGCATCCTCCTCATTGTTCACACTGCCTCCCAATTTAGTGTCATCCGCAAATTTGGAGATATTACATTTAATCCCTTCGTCCAAATCATTAATATATAATGTAAACAGCTGGGGTCCCAGCACCGAACCCTGCGGTACCCCGCTGGTCACTGCCTGCCATTCTGAAAAGTACCCATTTACTCCTACTCTTTGTTTCCTGTGTGCCAACCAGTTCTCAATCCACGTCAACACATTACCCCCAATCCCATGTGCTTTAACTTTGCTCACCAATCTCTTGTGTGGAACCTTGTCGAAGGCCTTCTGAAAGTCCAAATACACCACATCTACTGGTTCCCCCCTGTCCACCCTATTCGAAACATCGTCAAAAAATTCCAGAAGATTTGTCAAGCATGATTTCCCTTTCACAAATCCATGCTGACTTGGACCTATCATGTCGCCACTTTCCAAATGGTCTGTTATGACATCTTTAATAATTGCTTCCATCATTTTACCCACAACCGATGTCAGGCTGACCGGTCTATAATTCCCTGCTTTCTCCCTCCCTCCTTTTTTAAAAAGAGGGGTTACATTGGCCACCCTCCACTCCATCGGAACTGATCCAGAGTCTAAGGAATGTTGGAAAATGATCGTCAATGCATCCACTATTTCCAAGGCCACCTCCTTAAGTACTCTGGGATGCAGACCATCAGGCCCAGGGGATTTTTCAGCCTTCAGTCCCATCAATTTTCCCAATACCTTTTCCCGACTAATAAGGATTTCCCTCAGCTCCTCCCTCTTACCAGATCCTCTGACCCCTTTTATTTCCGGCAGGTTGTGTGTGTCCTCCACAGTAAACACCGAACCAAAGTACTTGTTCAATTGATCTGCCATTTCTTTGTTCCCCATTATGACTTCCCCTGTTTCTGACTGCAGGGGACCTACGTTTGTTTTTACTAACCTCTTTCTTTTTACATATTTATAGAAGCTTTTGCTGTCCATTTTAATGTTCTCTGCAAGCTTCCTTTCATATTTTATTTTCCCTGCCCTAATCAAACCCTTCTTCCTCCTCTGCTGAGTTTTGAAGTTCTCCCAGTCCCCGGGTTTGCTGCTACTTCTGGCCAATTTGTATGCAACTTCCTTGGTTTTAATACTATCCCTGATTTCCCTTGTTAGCCATGGTTGAGCCACCTTCCCTTTTTTATCTTTCTTGCCCCAGTCAATAGTTTAATGATATAGTTGAAGGTCAATATTTCTAGTAGCTTGGGCAGTGATTAAGGAGAAGTATTAAACCAAACACAGAGATCTAACAACGCGCTTCTTACAGTTTCTAGTTACTTCTGATCACTGTACTGAGCACCTGGATTCTCCGTAAACAGATTGCTGAGACAAAGTGAAATTGCTTCTAAAATACTGAGATTTTAATTCTTTGTTATAGTTTGTTTAATTTTTAATTCTTTGTTTAATTCTTTGTCGACATATGTATAGTATTTAGGAGAAAACAAATGGTTGTGAAAAATGTGGTACAACAATCACTGCGAACCTTTAGCAAAGCATATCTTCAGTTGTATTTCTAATGACACTACGGGGGAGACTATAGATCTTCTTTTAAGATGTGAAACAGGCCCTGCGTCTGCTTGCACTAACATTAAAATTTTCAGACATAATTGCTGGGCAGTTGGGGGACAAATAGCCCAACTCTGCACCAACAATTGTGATTTCCCAAGCGGTGCGGATGATCTGTCATGGCGTACCTTGACAGATCACAAGTTCGGGATTTAGCACATGCGGATTCTGTTTTTCTATTCTCCCTACCAAAGTGAATAACTTCACATTTCCCCGCATTATACTCCATCAGCCACCTTATTTCCGATTCACTTAACCTGTCTATATCCCTTTGCAGACTCTTTGGGCTCGATTTTAAATCCCGAGGCGGGTTGGAGTCGGGTTGCGTGGTGGGCGGGTTCCGGAGCCGCTTCCGGTGGGATCAGCTGCTGATGTCAGATTTTGATTCTATGAGCTTGTTGAATTCAATGAGGCGCGCTGGCCGGTCCAATGAGTGGGATCGGGTCGGCTGGCCGCCTCTGATGACGTCATCATAGCAGCTGCTTTTAAAGCTGCCATCCAGCCTGAGCCTTTCTATTGTGGTTTCCTGCACTTGCTTTATACGCAATGACTTCTTCCAGAGACAAGGCAGCTCTTCGTTTTAATGATGAGTCCCTCCATGCTCTTGTGGATGCTGTCAGAGGGCGCAGGGAGATTCTCTTCCCTCCTGATGGCCGGAGGAAGCCTCCTCAGCAGACCAAGGCAGCCTGGCTGCGCATTGCTCAGGAGGTGAGCGCAAGGTGCATTTATGCACGCTCATGGATCCAGTGCCGAAAAAGGTTTAATGATCTTTTGCGAACATCAAAAGTGAGTATCCCATCACACTTGCCTTCAATTTGCTTCCCTTCTCTTCTCATCACCAGCACTCTGCGTTGTAAGCCTCCTCCTTTATATCCCACCTTACTCTTACTTCCCTTGCACCCTTTCCTATCCATCTCTGTCTCTGCACTGAATCACTTCAGCATCCTGCCTAAGCACCCCTTAGACTTGCTCTCACTGTCATGCAGTGACAACAACTAACAACGCACAGGGAGCTAGATTCCTCTTGGCACCTTACCCCATCTTCGTCTCACTCAAAGCTTCTATGGTAGGGATTAAACACACTCACTCCATCACTGTGGCTGCAACACCGCTTGTGACCCTCCTTGCAGAAAAAGATAGCCCACAATAAGAGGGAGAGAGCAATGACTGGAGGAGGAACACCTACCCTAGCAACATTGACCAGTGCTGAGGAGGCTGCATACGAGATTGTTGGAGGTGGCGAGGACCTGGAAGTGGGCGATGGAGAGACGGGCACACTAGAGGAAGCTGGTGACATAATAGAGTTTCATCCCTCTCAGAAAGCAATGGAATATGAAGTTCATAGAGAATCGCTTTGTATCATCTGCTCAAAAGGATGTGTCTGCTACATCAATATCAGATGTCTAAATCATGCCTTTACTCTCCCACAGGACCATCGAGCGCCCCCCTTCCTACGATCCAGGACTCTGCGCACACAGCACCAGCACAGCAGCGCACACCTCGGTGGGGCCCTCACGAGTTAGAGTAGTGTTGCCACCTGGTCTATCACAGCATACAAGTGAGTATCAGCAGATGGTGGAGACAGCGACAGCAGTGGAGAGTCCTCGGTGGAGGTCATAGGATTCTCCTAGTTCTGCTGAGCTGCATGCAGACGCTGTGCCTCTGGGGCCATCCAGAAAAAGAGCGTTTCGGGAAATACAGGAACAAGTGCAGGTGTCTCTGGAAGGGTTTGCCTCCAGGGTTAGTGCGAGTGTGGAGAGAATGGAGGAGTCCATCTCTAACATCAGCACTGCCGTGGTGGAGGCAATGGCGCATGAACGGACCACCATGGATAGGATGGCAACCTCCGTGGAAAGGCTGGCTATGGCCATGGAGGAAATAAGTCACCAGAGTCAGGAAAACACGGTGACTGTTCAAAATAGAATGTCATTTCTGGAGGAGCGATGGCAGCTATTGAGCAGAGAGACCAGAGCTTCATGGACGTCCTTTTGTGAGGATTGCCAGTGCAGATACAGGTCCTTATGGTCCCCCTGATGTGCAGCAAGGTGCTCTCCTGCCACTTGCCAGCACTGAGGTGTGGCTGACCCATGAGACGGATGTTGTTGGCAGGACAGAAGGAAGTGTGGGCTCCTCTCAAAGCTCTCACACGACCATGCCACTGCAGAGCCCTCGGTCAGAGACCCACTTTGCGGAGACAACTGAGGTGGCCATTTCAGCTGCTGCACAGCCGCAGGAAGAGCAGATTGTTGAAGAGACCTCCCAGGCTACAAAACCCAGAGGACGCCCACCAAAGGCATCTAAGCAGGTGCAGCATCCTAGTCAGCAAGGTGCCTCAACATCTGCTGAAGCCACAGGGGAAGCACCATGTAGAAGCACGCGTAAGAGAAAGATTAAGTACCTATAGTCACAAGGGTACACACTTGGGTGATATGCCTTTTTTTTCTGACTGTTGTTGGTTTATTATCTTTTGTGATGTGTAAAAGAAACATTATGGCAAACAATTGATTGTGTGGCCTATGTGTTCTGAGAAATGGCAAAAGTGCATTGAGGGCTCAGGGCGACTTGCTTTTGTAATGCTTATGGTAAAAGTGATAGGAAATAACAGGGTATAGCAGAGATGATGTATGACATTGGACAAATGTCGCCTGCAATTATAGAGCCATATGGTAGCCACCTATGGTTGAAGAGTAAGCTTATGCTAATGTGGCATGGCAGTGTGAATACCCTGCTTGACGGGCAGCAGTGAGCTGGAGGGATGCTGCATTGGTCACAACAGGGCATGCAATGTGCCCCTCATCCTCCTCCTACTCCTCTTCCCAGGAAGATCTGCACTGAGCCATGCGGCTGCTATTCTTCCGTTTATGAGGACCAGTATGAGAGGGCATACATTTTTCCCATCCCCTTGTTATAGATTTCATTTGAGGCAACAAGCTTGCAAGCGCACAGTCGAAGTGGCTTGAAATTATTCCAATCATGTCACACTGCAGATGGCTGTCAGCTTGAATAGTCACAAGGTCAGTAGATGTGCAAAATCTTATCCCATACCTACAACAGCAAAGTTGTCACATTTGAATGTCAACCATGTTTCAGGGGCGCTTTTAAAGCACTCCACTAATGCATACAAATCATACAGCCTTGAGGAAGAGTTTATTGAGTGTATTAGGGATGGATTTCTTGAGCAGTATGTAACTGATCCTACAAGGGGGCAAGCAACCTTGGACCTGGTCCTGTGTAATGAGTCAGGATTAATTAATAATGTCCTAGTTAAGGATCCCCTTGGAATGAGTGACCATAACATGGTTGAATTCCATATCCAATTAGAGAGTGAGAAGGTTGGTTCTCAGACAAGCGTACTGAGCTTGAATAAAGGAGACTATGATGGTATGAGAGCGGAATTGATTAAAGTGGACTGGGAAAATAGATTAAAGGGTAAGACGGTACATGAGCAGTGGTGTTCATTTAAGGAGTTATTTTACAACTTTCAAAAAATATATATTCCACTGAGGAAAAAAGGGTGTAAAAGAAATGACAGCCATCCGTGGCTAAGTAAAGAAATTAAGGATAGTATCCAACTAAAAACAAGGACATATAAGGTAGCCAAACTTAGTGGGAGGATAGAAGATTGGGAAGTCTTCAAAAGACAGCAAAAAGTAACTAAAGGATTGATTAAGAAAGGGAAGATAGATTATGAAAATAAATTAGCAAAAAATATAAAAACAGATAGCAAGAGTTTCTATAGTTATATAAAAAGAAAAAGGGTGGCTAAGGCAAACATAGGTCCCTTAGAGGATGAGACCGGGAAATTAATGGTGGGAAACATGGAGATGGCAAAAATGCTGAACAAATATTTTGTTTCAGTCTTTACGGTAGAGGACACTAAGAATATCCCAACAGTGGACAAACAGGGGGCTCTAGGGGGGGGAGGAGCTAAATACGATTAAAATCACTAAGGAATTGGTACTCAGTAAAATAATGGGACTCAAGGCGGATAAATCCCCTGGACCTGATGGCTTACATCCTAGGGTCTTGAGGGAAGTGGCAATAGGGATTGTGGATGCTTTGGTAATAATTTTCCAAAATTCCCTGGAATCAGCAAAGGTCCCAGCAGATTGGAAAACCGCTAATGTAACACCCTTATTTAAAAAGGGTACTAGGCAGAAAGCTGGAAATTATAGACCAGTTAGTCTAACATCTGTAGTGGGTAAAATTTTGGAGTCTATTATTAAGGAGACAGTAACGGAACATTTAGATAAACATAATTTGATAGGACAAAGTCAGCATGGCTTTATGAAGGGGAAATCATGTCTGACAAATTTGCTTGAGTTCTTTGAGGACATAACGTACTGGGTGGATAAAGGGGAACCAATGGACATAGTGTATTTAGACTTCCAGAAGGCATTCGACAAGGTGCCACATAAAAGATTATTGCTCAAGATAAAAAATCACTGGATTGGGGGGAATATTCTGGCATGGGTGGAGGATTGGTTATCTAACAGGAAGCAGAGAGTTGGGATAAATGGTTCATTCTCGGACTGGCAACCAGTAGCCAATGGTGTTCCGCAGGGGTCGGTGCTGGGTCCCCAACTCTTTACAATCTATATTAATGATTTGGAGGAGGGGACCGAGTGTAACATATCAAAGTTTGCAGATGATACAAAGATGGGAGGGAAAGTAGAAAGTGAGGAGGACATAAAAAACCTACAAGGGGATATAGACAAGCTGGGTGAGTGGGCAGAGATTTGGCAGATGCAATACAATATTGGAAAATGTGAGGTTATGCACTTTGGCAGGAAAAATCAGAGAGCAAGTTATTATCTTAATGGCGAGAAACTGGAAAGTACTGCAGTACAAAGGGATCTGGGGGTCCTAGTGCAAGAAAATCAAAAAGTTAGTATGCAGGTGCAGCAGGTGATCAAGAAGGCCAACGGAATGTTGGCTTTTATTGCTAGGGGGATAGATTATAAAAACAGGGAGGTATTGCTGCAGTTATATAAGGTATTGGTGAGACCGCATCTGGAATACTGCATGCAGTTTTGGTGTCCATACTTAAGAAAAGACATACTTGCTCTCGAGGCAGTACAAAGAAGGTTCACTCGGTTAATCCCGGGATGAGGGGGTGGACATACGAGGAGAAGTTGAGTAGATTGGGACTCTACCCATTGGAGTTCAGAAGAATGAGAGGCGATCTTATTGAAACATATAAGAATGTGAAGGGGCTTGATCGGGTGGATGCGGTAAGGATGTTCCCAAGGATGGGTGAAACTAGAACTAGGGGGCATAATCTTAGAATAAGGGGCTGCTCTTTCAAAACTGAGATGAGGAGAAACTTCTTCACTCAGAGGGTAGTGGGTCTGTGAAATTTGCTGCCCCAGGAAGCTGTGGAAGCTACATCATTAAATAAATTTTTACAGAAATAGACAGTTTCCTAGAAGTAAAGGGAATTAGGGGTTACGGGGAGCGGGCAGGAAATTGGACATGAGGTTGAGTTCGGATCGGTCGAGGCCCTGTGGGTGGCGTAGCGGGCCCAGGGGCTGAGTGGCCGGGTCCTGCTCCTACTTCTTGTGTTCTTTAGATTTGAGGTGAGGATCAGATCAGCCATGATCTTATTGAATGGCGGAGCAGGCTCGAAGGGCCGATTGGCCTACTCCTGCTCCTATTTCTTATGTTCTTATGTCCTCCAGCAACTTGTCTCCTTGAACCTGGCCTGTTTCTGATAAGTTGGGAAACAGGAGCCAGAAGCACGAAAATGGGAAACAACTATAAAAACAGGGTTAGCAAGGCAGTTAACAAGCTGTTAACTGCCTTAAGTACCTGTCCCACCGTTTCCAGTCGGGTCAGTTTGGGAAAGGCTGAACAGACACTCACGAAAATTGGGTACGGGTGGGATGGAGGCGGTTTGGGTGTCTGAAGCCATTTTTTCCGATTTTCCGATTTTCGCTACAGACCCGCCTCCAAACCCGCCTCCTCGTCTATTAAATTTGAGCCCTTTGTGTCCTCCTTACAGTTTACTTTCTCACCTAGCTTTGTATTGTTAGCAAACTAGGTCCCTTCATCTGAGTCATTAATATAGATTGTAAATAGCTGAGACTCCAGCACTGATCCTTGCTGCACCCCACTAGTAATAGCCTGCCAAACTGAAAATGACCCGTTTATTCCTACTCTCTGTTTTCTGTCCTTTAATCAATCCTCTATCCATGCTAATATATTACAACCAACCCCATGAGCCCTTATCTTGTGTAACCACCTTTTATGTGGCACCTCATCGAATGCCTTTTGAAAATCCAAATATACTACATGCACTGGTTCCCCTTTATCTACCCTGCGAGTTAAATATTCAAAAAATTCCAATAGAATTGTCAAACACAATTTCCCTTTCCTAAAACCATGTTGACTCTTCCTAATCATATTGGCCTGTAATTTGCAGCCTTTATGGGTGCGGATGAGATGCGTACACGCCCGTAAGGGCCGCACAAATTCGGGTTTTTGCACGCGAAGCGCATGCGCAAAAACCCAGAACTTGCGATCTGTCAAGAATCTTCTTGACAGATCCACCGCATCCCCGGGAAAACGGCATTCGTGGGCGGAGAGTTGGGCTATTTGCCCAACTTCTGCCCAGCGAATGCCCATGAAATTCTTACGCCTGTGCAATAAGTTAAGTTTATTTTTAGTCCCTTTAAAACACTTAATTTTTTTTTCAAAAAATAAAATTTTTGTTTTAAATATTTAATTAAATGGCATTTTAATTAATTTTAAATATGTAATTTTTTTTATTGATTTGATGTGTAGATGTATTTTTTGGGGCATTCCCATTCATGCTTATAGGGTTTCCGTACATATGGAATCCACATAAGCATGAATGAGGATCCCCTTCTTTCATTGGTTGGGCCGGTCCACTTGATCCAAGGGGTGCTTGCGAACAGCCTGCGCCCCGGGATACGTGGGCCTCTAACCGCGGGTACCCGGAGAGGCCCAGGACTGCAAATCTCCGTACCTCCTGGACCACCAGGTACGCGGGCATTTTATTTGCGGATCGGAGGCATTTGCATGCGGGAAGCCACCAACTGCAAATTCAGGGTCATTATGATTTTCTAAGTGCCCTGTTACCACTTCCGTAATAATTGATTCCAGCATTTTCCCTGCCGTCCGCTCCTACCACCAGGACCACCCCCACCCCCACCCCCACTCCCTTTGTACTAAATAGTCCTTCAACCACTCATTCACCCATTTTACATTAGTCTAATGGGTCCCGACATGTATTGACATTCATCATGAAACAAGTGAAAGGTCGAATTGGCCCTCGAGACTCAATAATGGGCAAAACGTGGAAGTGGTGCAAATCAATAAATTTTATTTGCCATTATAAAAAAAGGAAACTTAACAGCATAACATTTTGTCAAACACCCATGTGCAAACCCTTGGTGAATTACATTAGCTTTCTCTTACGCTTCCTACCACTTCTACATGGTGCAACCTGGGTGACTTCCACTGAGGTTGAGGCAGGCTGCTCAGATCCCTGCCCCGACTGCTGAGATGCTTTTGGCCTATGCCCTCTGGGTTTTGGAACCCATGAGGGTCACGCCAAAGACTGTTCCATCGGCACCTGTGCAGGGGCAGACTTCGCAATCGGGAGACGAGGCAGCATGTCGGGTACTAAGAACAAAAGAACATAAGAAATAGGAGCAGGTATAGGCCACTTGGCCTCTCGAGCCTGCTCCGCCATTCAATAAGATCATGGCTGATCTTGGGCTCAAAGCCACTTCCCTGCCCGCTCCCCATGACCCTTCACTCCCTTGTCTTGCAAAAATCTGTCTATCTCCACCTTAAATGTATTAATGACCCAGCCTCCACAGCTCTTTGGGGCAGAGAATTCCACAGATTTACGACCCTCTGAGAGAAGAAATTCCTCCTCATCTCAGTTCTAAAAGGGCAACCCTTTATTCTAACACTGTGCCCCCGCGTTCTAGATTTCCCCACGAGGGGAACCATCCTCTCTGCATCTACCTTGTCGATCCCCCTCAGTATCTTATATGTTTCAATAAGATCATCTCTCATTCTTCTAAATTCCAATGAGTATAGGCCCAGCCTGCTCAACCTTTCTTCATAAGTCAACCTCCTCATCTCAGGAATCAACTGTGTGAATCGTCTCTGAACTGCCTCCAATGCAAGTATATCCTTCCTTAAATAAGGAGACCAAAACAGTACGCAGTACTCCAGGTGTGGTCTCACCAATACCCTGTACAGTTGTAGCAGGACTTCCCTGCTTTTATACTCCAACCCCTTTGAAATAAAGGCCAACATTCCATTTGCCTTTTTGATTACTTGCTGTATCTGCATGCTAACTTTTTGTGTTTCATGCACAAGGACCCCCAGGTCCCTCTGAACTGTAGCATTTTGTAATCTCTCTCCATTTAAATAATAATTTGCTTTTTTATTTTTCCTGCCAAAGTGTATAACCTTGCACTTTCCCACATTATACTCCATCTGCCAGATGTTTGCCCACTCACTTAGCCTGTCTATATCCCTTTGCAGGTTCTTTGAGTCCTCTACACAACTTGCTTTCCCACCCATCTTTGTATCATCCACAAACTTGGCTACATTACACTCGGTCCCTTCATCCAAGTCATTAATGTAGATTGTAAATAGTTGAGGCCCGAGCACCGATCCCTGTGGCACCCCACTAGTTACCTTTTGCCAACCGGAAAATGACCCATTTATCCTGACTCTCTGCTTTCTGTTAGTTAGCCAATTCTCTATCCATGCTAATATATTACCCCCAATTCCATGAGCTCTTATCGTATTCAGTAACCTTTTACTGGCTATGGGGAAATGTGGGAGCGCAACAGGTGAGACACAGGAGTGCTTGGAGTGGAGTTCCCACTTCTTTATCCCCTTTCGCCATCATCCCTTTCCTGGGCCAGCGCCACATCACTCCTACCACTCTGCTGCAGATCAGCTCGGTGCAGATCAGTGACGCATTGTAAGGCTCCTGATACAATATCTGTCATCCTGTTTAGGGTAGCAGACATCTCCTGCACAGCCATGTTCATGGCCTGCATGAACTCATTGGAGGCAGCCATTCTCTCCATGGCAGACATTCTCACAATTCCTTACACCACCAATCCACTAGTGATCGAGTTGGACTCCTCCATCCTCTCCGCTATTGTGGAGAGTGTCTGTGGCATGTCTGTCAGTTCCTGGCGAAGTTGCTGATGCACCTCTAGCATTCTCCTTCTCAATGATAGCCCCTGGGTTCAGCATCTGTGTCCAGCTGAGCACAGCATGGAGAGGATTGCGCCCCCCACCCCCACCCCCGACACAGACTCTCCACAGCTGTCCTTGCCACCAGTGTCTGCTCATGCTCACTTGTGAGGTGTGAATCACCAGGTGAAAACCCAACTAATTGTCTAAGTGGACCCATCGAAGTGCGAGTCCCTGTGCTGGTGCATGGCTGTAGGTCCTGTGACGGTGCACCTTCAGCAGGAATGAGGTCTCTGAGGAATCGTCCTCATGGATGTCCTGTGAAACTTGCTGTATGTGTGAAGGCCCTGGAAGACAAAAGAAAGGGATATAATGTAGTCATGTCAAAGTCACAATCTTGACGATCACCATACTCAGTCTTCTCATCGTTCAGTCATTGATGAAATTAAGTCACATATGTGTGTCACAGATATTTGTAATTCTGTCACCAGCTATCTGCGAGCTCCCTGTCTCTCCATCTCCGACTGAGAGGGACGCAAATATGCCACTTATCTCCAGGGCGTCTTCCTCTGCATCAGTGAGTTGTACTATTTGCGGCTGTCCACCTCCAGTCCTGTTCTTCTCCCTTGAATTTTGCGCTCTCTTCTCCTGCAAGGGGTGAAAAAAACAGACCTCTGAGTGAATGAAGGTGAGGTATTCACCCGATGGATGCAGTGTATTCGGTGAGGGTGACTATGAGACAGATGCATCACATTGCATAAGGATTGGAGTGAGTGGCAATGGTGGATGGATAAATGGGGAGGTGATGAAGTGCATAAAGAGTGAAGGCTGGGTGCTGCTGAAAGTTGAGTGGGTGTGATGAGTGATGTGATGGAGAACGCTTAGCAAGACAGAGTGAAAGAAATGGGGTGGGGGGCTTAAACAACAGTATGTAGGTGAATTAGCAAATGCACTCACTTTTCCTGACCTGGTTAAGCCATTATACCGCTTCCTACATTGCATCCAAGACATGGGCACAACGCTCCTGCTGCTCACGTCCTCAGCTACCTCCGACCATGCCTTCTTGGTGAGAGCCACAGATTTCTTCCTCCCATTGCTGGGGAAAAGTCTGTCCCTTCTGCTCCTGACAGCACCCAGCAGTCATTCCGGTATGCGTCATTAAATCTGGGTGCTACCCTTGCTCAATGTCTACCATCCATCCTGAACACCTCCAATTTCCAGCTGTACATTGTTCATTTAAATACAGCTGAAATCGCGTCATGTGGGTGCGCATCACGCCCGCTGCGTAGCTTGGAGTCATGAAACCCGGAATTAATTGCTACAATTCAGTTGTGATCTCAGATTCCGACCCGCTGAGTTGTCTTCCAGGTTTCACCCACACAATATCACCCCACCGCCGCCACCCCCCTCACCTCTTGGAAACCATCTTCATACTAATATCGGGGTCGCAGTCTTCCAACTCAGAAGCGAGAGGCTTCCAACTGAGCCAAGCTCATACGAATTAAATATATTCTTTTTCCCTTAAATGCACTGGAAAGCTAATACCTATTTATTTATTTTTTTAGCACAAAGTACTTTAGAACATCAGGTAAACCTTTCAGCAATACTGGTTCCTTCTAGTCTCACCTACCAGTTTTTATTGGTTGCTGATTGGCTGGCATCTGAGGTGGCCAATCAGGATGCTAATGTCCTTGTATGGAAGCTTCCTGTAATGGAAGTCCAGTTCTGGTGCCAAATTGAAGGACCTACAATCTTCAAGTGTGTCTCTGCTACTTTTTTGATTGCTAAAATGCTTTCATCATATGTACTTATTACAAATTGTCAGGAGACCATGGCCTAAAAATTTGGTTGCTTTGCACCTCCCGTTAGCACCCTAAGTGGGCGCTAACGGGGCGCAAAGCAACTAGTGCTCAGGCACGGCCCCCCAACGCCTCCCGTGAAATTCAGCGGGAGGTTAGCGGCGGCAGTAACCGTTAGCGCCCCGTGGTGCTGCGCCGCCAGCGGTGATGTCATCGCCGTGCGCAGCGCCCTGTTCGCGCCCCGGCCACGATGTTCGGTAGCGCCCCCTGACTTACCGCCGGATGCTATGTCCGACGGGGTCGGGGGGGGCCTACCTGCAGCCGGGGCAGCACTAATTAAAGGTGAGGTGCCGGGCGGCCATTTTTGTTGCTAGCCGCCTGCCAGCACCTGCCCCCGTTGTCGTCCCCAGCCACCTGACCCGCTCCCCCGCAGAGTGCCGGGCTCCTTTGCCGGCACTCCGATCCCTGGTGGCCCAGCTGGGCCCCGGGGCGCGCTGCGCAAGTCCCCTCTCCTTTAAGAAAGGGAGGAACGCCTGCAGTACTGCAGCGCATGGCAGTGCGGCACGTAGCGCCACGATATTCCCTTGCAGCGCCCCAAGAGGGAGGCGGGGCGCTTCCAGTAGAGACCCGCTTCCCTCTTGGGGCGCTACTGATGAATTTCGGCCGCAGGGACGCTAATTTTTTCAAGATGCTGGTATCCTCATACGTTATCTTCCTTCTCGCATGCACTCCTTGCTTTCCTGCCCTCCCCTCACCACAACTCCATCCTTGTACCTTCCTCTTTTCACACACCCAAGAAATACAGCCTGCCCAGCCAGTGGGTGAAGAAGAAGAAGAAGAAAAAACTGCGTCGCTCAATTTCACACTCCCAACTACCAGCTTCTCAAGGTCGACCAGCAAGGCCATCTGCAGTGTCCCACACTGAAAGTCAGCAGCCTTTCACCAGCCATGCTGCAGCCATTGGGGTAGCATTGCATGGCATCAGTAGGACAGGCAAAGGCACACACAAGACAGTCACTAAGGGAATGCATAAGGGTGATGAGCTGATTTATTGATGTCATATTGGATGGATAGATGTATAAATTTGGAATGGAAAGTTTGCTTTGTGGTGGCTTTTATTTCAGCATTGTGGCCAAGAGGACACTGTGATGGTCAGTAACAGCAGAAAGGTAAGGTGTGGGACAAATGTTGAACGGGGAATTGGGTTGTGTTCACTGGTACCGCAGGCAGGTGATTCCATCCCGGAAACCCTGGCCAGAAAGGGTCTGTCTGGGTTGCTTCCTCCTCGTCTGCTTCCTCCTCTTCTGCTTCCTCCTCTTCTAAGTCTTCCTTTTCCCTCTGTGAGCAGAGGCTGTAAATCTGAAATAAAACCAGAAAATGCTGGAAATGTTCAGTAGGTCAGGCACCATCTCAACCTGAGACATTAACTCTGTTTCTCTCTCCATAGATGCTGCCTGACCTGCTGTGTATTTCCAGCATTTTCTGTATTCTCAGAGGCCTTCCTTTACCATCCGAGGCCTTGCAAGCATCCAGCAGCACTCCCTGCACACTTTAAAAACTATTAACATATATTGCACCAAGCCACTACTTCAATAAAGTAAAAAAAATCCAGTCCAAAAACTTAAATGCAAACTTACCTGAAAGATGAGTGTGTCCCTTTTAAAGGTGCTGACAGCATCTGTCAGTCTGCTGAACGCTGGGTTTTCATGGTGAACTCAGCGCTAAGGTCGAAGTTTGCTGAGGCGATGTTAAATGGGCGTGATTCTCTTCATATACATTTCCAGGGCCAGCACTGCTATTGGCAGCGCTAAGGCCCTCACCAAAATGGCGGCCGCTGAGTCCCGCGCCCAAGAAGGGCGCTAGATTGGCTGCCGCCATTTTAGAACGGATCGGGGCGGTAACTCATGGCGGTAAGTGGCCCAATTTCGAGGCCATAGATGCAGCGAGGAACTCAGTAGACTTCTCAATATTTTAGGCAAGTGGCAAAAGTATTAGAAGGTAAGAGAATCTTGCAATATACAGATTGGCTTCAGAATAAAGGGGGCATGAAAGCTGTTCAAGAATAACAATGTAATAAAAAGCCTAGAAACCAAAGATCCCTATGTGCTTGAATAAAGAGAAATGTAATATTGTGACAGGATATACAACTAAAAAGCCAAAAGCAACAAGCTAAGTTTCCAAATGAGACAGTTGCTTACAAGTCTGGCTGGTGGTGACGATTAGCTCTCCAGTCTTGAAGCAGTCTAAAAGTCACGCCAGTTGTACACTGGTGGATAGATATAGCAATGCTTTTGTATGCTGGTGATTTCGGTTCAATTAAATGCAGGAGAGTTCCTGCATAATGAGTTATGGACAATATTTGTAGTGTACTTGCAGTCTTTTAACAATCCAGAGAATAAGGCCTGAATTTTAATGGGGAAGGCTGGTTGGGAGCGGGCGGGCCAGGCTCCAAAGCAGTAGGGAAAGCCGGGAGAATGGGTTTTCCGCAGGCCCTGCCGAATTTAATGGCAGGGCATGGTTTGCAGGAATCGCGTGGGGGACGGGGGTTGGCCGGAGGAGCACAAGAAGGGGCTCTGAAATGATCAGGGGCCCGGAGCAGCACCGGGGTGGGAGGGGGGGATCTGGGGAGCAGCACAGGGTGGGGGGTCAGGTGAGGATCGGGGGCTGGGAGCAGCACGGGGGAGGGGCGCATTAGGGAATGATCAGTGGCCGGAGGAGCACAGCGAGGGCCAGATTAGTGGGCGGGTTATCAGCAAAGATCAGCGGTCGGAGGAGTGGGGTCAGGGGAGGTCGGAGGAGCAGACGGGGGGGGTCGGTAACAATCGGGGGCCGGAGCAACTGATCGGGGGCCGGAGCAACTGATCGGGGGCCGGAGCAGAAGGTTGGGGGTGGGGTTCAGAGCATCATCGGAGGGCCAGGAAGAGTACGTGGGGCCAGGAGGAGCGGTGGGGAGGAGGAGCAGTGAGGGGAGGCCGATGATATCAGAGGGCCAGAGAAGCATGGTGGGAGGAGGCCTCGTGAGGGTGATCGGAGGCCTGGGGGGAGAATTGGAAGCCTCGTGGGGGTGTCTCTGATTGAGGGGGTGGGTTAGGTAGGGACGCTGGATGCAGGAGGTAAGTGTAAAGGCACATACCTCCTGGATCCAGCAGACCTCGCCTTACTTTAGCTGGTGGGTTTCACAAGGCATGCAAAACCCGACCAGCTAAAGTTAAATTCAAAATGGAGGTTAAATCAGAGGCTTCCAGCCTCATTATAATATTTAAATGGAAACCCGCCTCCTGGGAGTGGGTTGGTTGCCTGCCCCCCATCCCACCTCCGTTATATCCGGAAGTGGGCAGGTTGGAGGTGGGTTCTGGTCAGGCTTTAGATTTTTAACACTTTAACTTCCCACAAAATCCCAACCCACCCGTTGTTTTATGTTAAAATTCCCCCCTAAAAGTGCCATTTTATCTCTGCCCGCCTGGTGCCTAAGTACTTCCCGTACCATTCCCAACCGCTCCCACCTTGCCATTTTGACGAAAGGTCATCGACCTGAAACGTTAACTCTGTTTCTCTCTCCACAAATGCTGCCTGACCTGCTGAGTATTTCCAGCATTTATGTTTTTATTTCTGCCATTTTAATTATTGATTCTTGATTTGAGACAGACGCCTACCCTAGGCAAGAGGGGGCTTAATTAAAATGTAAAAGTCGTGCTGCATTGACTTCATATGGACCCTGATGCGAATTTGACTGAAAATCATGGAAGTCCTGCCCAATCCCAGACCTGTCAGTAAAACCTAATGGGATTAGTGTATGAGAGCTACTGAAGCTGTATAAAAAGGGTCTCTGAGCTGCAGCTCTCTGAATCTGAGGATTGTTTTGCTCTCTGGTTTTCCAGGAGCCTTTCAAGTTTCCAGATTGCTGCTTTCACACTTTTCTGCCCTTACCACCGGTGTAAGCTTTCTATCCTTATTGTGGGTCCGATTATTGCTACTTTATTCCGAGTGGAGAAACACTTGGAGGAAGAGGAGCAACGCTGCCCTATTAGAAGACAGCAGGTGAGGGGGTGCTGCTCGTAGCCAGCCATACACAGCACACAGGGTGTACAGGCCGAGAGTCACCTTCTTGTTCTTTCTGAGTAACAGTACAAGAGGTGTATGCACCTCTCCAGGCAGGCTGTTCCAGACCTCGTCAACCTGCTGCCTGCTGGACCAGGGGCAGGGATACGTTATGCCAGTGGCTGACAAAAATACCACAGCCCTTAATTTCTTCGCCACTGGATCCTTTCAGTCTGTTACGGGGAACATCAGCCACATCTTCCGGACTGCAGTACACAGGTCATCGACCCTCCTGTTTGCCAGGGCTGAGTAGTACATCACCTTCTCCATTAACCTCAGCCGTCAATGGGAGAAAGCTCAGGGATATACAGCCGTGGCTGGTTTCCCTCACATGCAGGACCTCATTGACTGAATACATGTTGCCATCAGGGCACCAGAACACTGCCCTCTCTGCCCCCTGTATGCCACATTCCTACCCTGGGTCAAAATCAGGGCTGATATCAACCCCAATTGATAAAAAAAGGGCAAGGAATGAGTCACAACCATGATCATCCATCTTCATCCAATTACACTTTCCCTTTAAATACAAGTTGGTCTTGGGAGAAGGTGAGTGATCAAATATAGGGAGATAAAGTAGTAAAATATATTTTTATCTGTATTTATCTTTCAGTCCATTGAACGTGAAATATAAATATTGCAAATGTTTTTTTCCCCTTGTCTTAATACTTTAATTCAATGAAAAATACAGAAAATTCCACCAGTATTTCTGCACAGCTGATTTATATAATAAACATCTCTAATACGGCTTTCTCATACATATTACACAATATCAGCTCTATCCTATAATACCAAAATCAGTTTTAACAGGCTTTTCTTATGACTGGCAAGCACAATTATGATATATAGATTATATTTACTTAGAGGGTTGAATAGATGGATCTATTTATAATATTTGCATTCTTATCTGAATATTTCTAGGAAATCAGCCATATAGTAGAACAACACTAAAAATGCTCTCCTCATAGATAATACATGCAGCTCAAAAGAGATGACTGAGGAACAGTTTTCTGCAGACATATTTAGAAAAATCCACCCCATATCTGGGGTTTCTAAAGCAATAGTTTACAGATGATTATAAAAATAAAGAAATGCAGATTTGCTTAGACCTTTCTAACTAGGCCATTGTTCTGTAAGTCTACAACAGTAGCAAATAGGCATGGTAAATTGGTTTCCATCAAAATGAACATTCTAATTTGACCTTTCTATTTAATAGCTTTAGTAACCATGGTCCCAAGGTTGATGTTTATTTATATATTTAAACTACAATTTAATTCTTATAAATAATTGCACAGAAGGTCTTAATGATTATTTTACTTGGATTGGATATTTTGCAATAATTATTTTTAATCAGTACATTATTCTTAGTGGTGTTCTGTCCTATATACCTACTGCAAGCAAAATTATTTTAACATTTTTGAATTAATGCTTTGTATCAAAGGCACTAGGTAATTGAAAGATGCCTAGGAGCATATTCAAAGGTACTGTGAGTAAAGCTCTGCTGTCAGTTTTCATATATTATAATAGACTCTGTTTAAATGGGTAAAAGATTTCGAGATGCTCTGAGCCTGCTGATAATGCGTATGTCCGTGGTAGTCATGTTGAAGCTGTACTGTACTCTGATCAGATTGCATCTTGTTCTTAATCAATATTCTCACAGAATAGAGTAATGTCCATCTTTTGCTAGGAAGCCTGTCTGTGAACCTGTAGAACCATTGCTTGTAATGGGAAATTATGTTAATAAGACCCTATGCTGGATTTTTGACTTCAGGCAAGGCTCTTCCTTTAGTGAGCTGATCACCCATATAATAATCTGTGTTTCTTTTCCAAAATGGTCTGACCTGCTTTGAAGGTTGTCTTAAAACTGGCCTGCTGCAGTTTGTATTGAGTAATGTATTTGTGGCTTTTCTGCCTGAGCACTTAAGACAGCCTGTATTGGATAGCTTACACATTTGTGAAGGCTAATTTTATCAGAAAGGGGAAATTCGGGAAATCTCTCCGGCCTGCAGTCCCAAGTGTTAGGGTTAATGCCAAGTTCAGTCAAGAGAGGTGAGAGAATGGTATGGCACCATGGCAACCGTAACTTCAAGGCTGAAGCTTATCTTTTGTAAAACAAACTGCCTCTGATTTACAGCCGTACAAGCCATCCCAGTCAAAATATATCCACAGCAGCGTCTTTAACTTAAAATGTAAATCACCAAGTTCTCCCCACTTCTAGGGTGACAATCTTAAATTGAAATTAACATACTCAACATATTCACACTTTCTTAAAACTTCTAACATCCAAGACAAGACTACAAAGGGTTAAACGGCTTTTAGATCTATGCACCGAAAAGTGGGTGGCGCTAAAACAAACATAGCAGACACTTTTTTAAAAGACAGACTTTCAGACAAAAAGAATACTGTAACTTCTTAAACATTCATAGTCAGGAAAACTTCCACACTTAACACACATTTTCACTCAAACTGAAATTCCAGCATTTTTTAAGATTCCTTTCACTCAGTAATCTTGGGCTAGAAATTCACCTCCTTTGCACCTCCTGTTAGCGCCTCTGGGGGGCGATAATGGGAGGCACTACTGGCTTTGCGACCGGGCGCAGCGAGAGTACCGACGCCCGCGAAATTCGCGTCAAGGTTTGCGGTGGCGGTAACCCCTAGTGCCACGATCACCTGCACCCATAGATCGTGACGTCATCGTGCTGCGCATCACCCCAGTAGCGCCCCAGACCCGAACTTCAGTTCCGCCCCCTGCAGCACCGCCAGATGACAACACCGACAGCTGCAGAAGGCGTTGTTCGGGAGGCCGGGTGCTTGGGGAGCGCTTTCTGAATGCGTTACCTCAATTTTTCAGCGTTTTCTTTGGCTGCGATCGATCAGCCCTGCAACTCTGCTAGAGTGCTTGGGGCTGATCGTCGCGGATCGTGGCTGCCATCAGCGACGAGGGACCTCCTTTCCATGCAGAGCCTGCAGCAACGGCCCTTCTCTTTAAGGGAGGGAAGGAGCCTTCGTTCCCGGCAGTGCTGCCCTCGACATTGGGCAGCGCTGCACCGCTACTGCCCCTCTTGCCGGCTTTAGCGCTCCAAGGGAAGTGGTAGCGCATGATTTAGCGCTCCACTTCCTTCCTGGACGTTCGCGTCGGAGTCACACGCGTAGCGCCCGCCGTTACTTTTGCACTACTGCAAAAGTTACCGCCCCAAACAGGGCACTACGCAATTTCTCCCAACTTGCGTTTTATTTGTGGCAGCTTCAGTCTCGGTTTCAACTTTTAAGTTTCTTTTTTCCACCTTTTAAATTGTCGTCTCAGCAACTTATTCCCTAATTCCCTGTTTTTTCCCTTCCTTTGCTGAGTTCTCAGATGGGTTAGCATGCAGCTTAGATCTTTTCCCCTCTCTCATCTGTCCGTCTCTCAAGTCTCCACGCTTGGCGCAGAGGAGGGTTGCATAAGCCAGTTCGTATCCGGCTTCTTTAAGTTTAATTTTCTTCTCATTCACTTAGGATGCTATCTCGTCGTGACTTTATCTCTATAGTAAGCACCCGCCATTCTGGTTTTGGCTTCAGTGACAAAACGCACCCCCTTTATGAGGTTTTCCAACCTGATGGTCACGCCTGGTACCGTTTGATGACATTGTAGACCGAGTCTGTCTTTCACTCGTTTCTCCACAATAACCCTTTTGCACTCCTGGCTCAACTCACCGATTTGTTGAGATTAGACTATCTCTAACCTTTCAAATATTCAGGATCAAGTGCAAACCAATATGGTGGGTATATTGCATTTAATCGGAGCTTAAGATGGAATATAACACACTAGTTATACAGCAAAAACATACGACTGTGACAAGCAGCTGGTACCGGACCCGATCGGACAGACGGCTGGTGTGCGCGAACAGCTCTTCGGCTTATGGCCTTTCTCCCTCTCTTTCTCTCTTCTAGAACCACCAAGAGTGTTAAACTAGGGTCAGCATGGGTCCACTCTCGGAAGAATGTTAGACCATCGATCCACTCTCGGAAGCTCTTCACTCCACTGTCTGCACTAAGGGCTTTTCAGGTCTTTCTCTTATACACTTTTTTTAGGGGTGGACCTGAGATAGAATATTGACAAGACCATTTAACCTGTAAGGGTTCCTCTTGAACCAAGGTGCCCAATGGTATGTCGAGTTCTTTGTCTTAACTTCCAGATGAAAGCCCTGCCTTAAGGGGTCTCATGCTTTTCCCTCACATGTCTTTCCTGTTTATACATTCTGAAGGCCCATCCATCTGAATTCCTCTCATCTCTCCTTCTTATCCTCCCAAGTTTGGAGTCAGACATGCCATTCTCGACCTTCAGATGTTTGCAGCTACTTGTTATCAATTATTTATGTTCAAGCTGTTCATGCAGCTTAGCTGTGCAAAACGAACTATTTCATTCTATTATCAAACTATTGTTCCATGGATGAATCATTAAATTCCCAAAGACATCCTCTATTCATGAAGGCACAGCCTTTGCCACTATGGGTTCCTGGACCACCTCAGAAGGAGGAAGAGGAAGAGAATTAGGAGGAGGAGGAAGGGAGGAGGCAGGCAGCGCATCCCCGTTCCAGATAGGCTGTCCGTGAGCACCTCATCAGACTTAGGTTCCAGTGAATGAAACCCCAGATCCCTGTTGCTCACCACTTCCCCATCTTACCATCTCTCAGTCACAGAACATCACGGCATCTTCCTGGGTACAAAGCTGAAATGAGAGCCACCAAAAAATACACATTCCAAACACATTTGATAAATTTATCAAGTTCAAATCAAGAGAACAAAGTCAACTATTCACCCTTGTGCATTCCCTTAGTGTCTGTCTTTCATGTGCCTTTTCCTACTCTAGTGCTCCTACGAAGTGCTCCCCCAGTGCTGCAGCATGGCTGGTGGAAGGCTGATGACTTTCAGTGGAGGAGACTACAGATGGCCTTGCAGGACGACCTTGAGCATCTCTGGCCCTAGAAGGCCCAGCTGTAGACTGCACCACCTCGGCATCGGCGGCAGCAGTCTGGGCTGGGTAGATGACAGGCAGCTGCAAGGGCACTGGCGGAGTAGCAGTAGTGGAGTTGAATGATGTCATCCTGAGAGAGGACAGCAGGTTTTTCTTCCATGGAGCCACTGCCACTCCCCGGGGCGGCGCCTCAGCATTCCTAGCCATCAGTTTGAGCACAGATTGCTGGACTGCTGTGACACTCTGCAAGCCCCTTTCCACACTCGTAAACCCAGCCACGATGTCAGCAGTCTGAGCTTGAGTGGCAGCAAGCTGAGACTGCAAGTCAGTAAGCTGCGCTTCCACTGCAGCACTGAAGCATTGGGTCGCTTCCGCCTGTGTTGCAATGGAAGCTGCAACATCGCCCATCACACCAGCATCATGTTTCAGTCCACAAGTTCTCTCATGGAGTTGCCCATCATTACCATCCTGGAAATCATGGGCTCCAAGCTCTGCGCAAAGCCCCGTGCAATGTTGGAGCCGGACTCCTCCATGCTGCTTGACACTGACAAGAGGCTCCCTGGCAGGCTTGCCATTGCACCAAGCATTTCTGTTTGCATGCCCCTCACCCTTCTTCTGAAGGCCACCCCATTGAGGTCATCCTCTGAGTCCTGTGCAGCAGAACTCGTGCTCGAACTTACCCTCCGGAGAGCTGGCATCTGCGCTGCCCTTTCCCCCTAGCCTGTCTGTAGCCGACTCGTGTCCGGTGACTCACCACATGCAGATCCCGCCTCTATACTACCCTCTAAAGTATGCATAGTCCCATTTGTGAGCTGGCATCTGCGAGTGTCAAATCGAGTGACAGTGCCTCTTCTTCTCCTTCACTCTCCTCCTTTACAACGTTGGGGATAGGCTGATTTGCTGGCATTTCTTGGGTATCTGAAAGGATGCACAAGGGTTGGGTTGTCATGAGGGGAGTGGGGGGGAAAGCAAGATATCTGTGCATACACCATCAGTAGCTTGTAAGTGAGAAAACGATTGTGGGATGAGGGGGAAATAGGATGTAAGAAGATGGATTAGGTATGAGCATACCGTCATCATCAGCAATGCTTTCAACTTCCCCGCTCACCACGGACTCTGTGACAGCCCCTCCAATTATTGCGAGCACTACTTGCTCCAGGTCCATGAGGTTCTCAATTCTGCCTTGCCCTCCACCAGTCTGCTGGTGCTCCCAGTGGTTTGCACCACCTTGGCCTGCAAGAGAAAGGGAAGTGTGTCAGTGAGTGTGGTGCAATGTATTTGGGTGATGTGCCTGCCATGTTTGAACAGCTGGCAGTGTGTGAAAGCTGTGAGATGTGGGTATGAGTCTTGCAGCAGTGGTAAGTATGTGAGCGTGAAGTGAAGCTATGACTGTGAGGTAGGAGAGGTGATTGCTAGAGATTGTTGGTAGTTGAGTGATGGGAGTGATGCATTGAGCAGTGTGTGAGGCTTGTGGTGCAGATGGTGAGATATGGCATTTGATACCGCATTCACTCACCTTGACCTGTCGTGTGAGGGCAGTAAACATTTTGCGGCACTGGATCCAGGTCCTGGGGACAACACTCTTCACAGTGACGGGTTCAGCAATCTCCTCCCAGATTCTTCTTGTGTTCAGTCTTGAAGGCCGCTTGCACCCCTGCGGGTAGAGGACTTCACAGCATCTTTGGACCCCCCAGGACCAAGGCCTTCAGTGCTGCATCAGAAAATCTTCTAGCCCTTTCACTTGGCTGTTAGGCCATGGCTTTGTTTAGACTGACAATGCGGTGCTTCTGCAACAAAGCACCTCCCCTTTAAATAGTGCAAAGAGCCTAGGCCAAATCTTATTGGCCAGTAGACTACACCTGATATTGCCACCCCCCCGTTGAGTGTGAAGTCAATCAGCAGCGCATTTAGCACTGAGATCAGCGCTACAATCATGTAAATGAGCAGGCAGCATGAATTTTGCATGCTACCTGCACCACTTTGAACAGGTATAGGCCTTATCCAATTTCTAGGCCTATGTCTTAAGTCATCAATTGAATATAACATTGACCAAAGGTGAACAAATTAAAAACAATTCTATTCACTTGGTAACACGTGTTACCACTGAGGAATGAGTAATCAGCATCAAAAAAGCAATTACATTGCTCAATTCTTTTGGAAAGCTACCATTCGTATGTTTGTATGTATTCACATATTAGCAGCTAACACAAAATTGGTCAATCATATTGCTCAAAACATTGGCTCCAACTTCTTTTAGCCATAAATTAAATTTATAACATAATAAACATTCAATAAATCAATAATTCACAATCAAACTTAGCCATCAACCTACTTTGTTGAACTATAGAAATTAGGTCACAGAAGATGGCAAGTCATCACATTGTGCCTGTGCTGATGCTAACTCTTCTACTCTAATCCCATTTGCCTGTTCTTTCCCAAGATCTTTTTATATTCTTACTTTTCAAATACTTATGTTTTTGTAGCTGGTGACATTTAGGACGCTGTCATTTTTATAACAGACATAATTTTTCTCAGGCAAAACCTACTGCTGCAATGAATATTGTCAGGTATTTGTGCAGTCTGATTTTAATTTCTAAAATTGCTGTTGTCAATATAAATAAGCAAGCAGGTTCCACTGTAGTAAATTGAACTAGCTGGCAGTGTTTAGCGTATTAATACTGCTGGTGCTCTGGCAATTCTTTTAGGGTGTTCTGGACAGTAACTCAACAGAAAAAGAAATCAAGCTAGTTAGCACTGAATAAGCAACATTCTTTTACACTGTCTAGGGAATTACCTGACATTGGTTTAGAAATTAGTAGTCACCAAATCAATATCAGTAATCTACATGAACTCCCAAATTTATTTACTTAGTAATTGAATAATAAAAATCCATGGATCAATTATTGAATTAAATGACAAGCATCGGAGAGCCTGGCCTTTCTCACGGTAAATCATAAGGCACACTGTTTCATAAGAGGAGCGCTGTTATGTAATGCATAATGTATTATTCTGCTATTAAGGTGGAATTGTTTTTTTTATGGCAGGCCCCTTTATGTTCACAAAGTCTATTTGGTTTAAATCCTGAGGTTAATTGGAGGTTAATTGCTGTTGATGAGAGCATTTGAAGATTGCAAATTGCTGGCTTCAGAAGAAAGTGTCATGTTTGTTGTTCTCTTGAATTATATTGAATTACATAAAAAGGAAACGTTTGGTTCCAAGAACTAGCTTATAAAAGTGCTGTATGCTACAGTAATGATCATATTGGGCCAAAAATTGATCCCGCTGCGCGAGAGTACGCACTGCGTACTCTCGCGTATTCTCTCTCCAATTGCCGGTTTTCTGCATGCCCTGCGCATGCGCTGAAAACCGGCACTTGGTCTTTGGAAAAGGGGGCGGTTCCTCGGTGCATCGCGTGCGCGCTACAGGCTGCGAGCACGCTGTGCACTTAGTGCTTTGGACGCGCAGGTAAGGACGGAAGATTTTAGAAATGGAAAAAGGAGGAGTAAGACCCACTTTTAACAAGGTAAGTAGTGAATTAAGTATTTTTTTGAATTTTTTTTAACAGGTATATCTTTTTTAGAGACTTTAAAGACAGGTAAGTTTATTTTTATAACTTTTTAAAAGATTTTAAATTTTTTCAAAAATTTAATTTTTTATTTAAAATGGTTAATTTATTTAACTATACTTATTTTATTAATGTGATGGTTTTTTTTTTATTTAATTGAGGTTTAGCTGTTATTTTGGGGGGGTGTAGGATTCATAGCTTTCACAGCACGTATGTGAAACTTATGAATGGAAAAGATGGTGTGCTGCCATTGGCTCTAACTGAGTCACGTGATCCCACAGCTCGCACGAATTCACTACGCCGGTGGGATACGCAAGCACTGCCCAGCTGATGTCTGGAACATCAAGTTCGTGCGAGCTGGATCTGAAAAAGCCAACGCGGAGTGAGAGATCGCGCCTGCTCCTTACCCCCGCGGGAACAGAGCGAGATCAATTTCTGGGCCATTGTAATTTTAGGTGCTGTACACAAATATTATTGGCCTTGCTTGGGTTCTTTTTGCTACTGTTCGAGTTCACAACTTAATGTTAGCATTCTTGAGCTAAATACATTTGCTACTTCATTGTTAAACTGTTGAGTTTTGAATGGTTTTCTGTTACACAAACATCACTGCTGCTCAGTAGTAGTACATTACAATCCTAGACATGCAGAATCATAATAACTGGCATTTCTTGTCCTGGATTGACCCGACTAAGCTTCAAAGGCATTACTCTATCTTGATGTAGTTAAATTAATGAAATCAAATGCAATTTTAACACACTCCAATTAATGTCTGTGATGTTTTCCCCTATGCAAAATAATTATGCAGGTAAGTGCTGACTTAAAATAAATTGTCATCTTTAAATATTTTTACTTTTCCACCTTCTATTTAATATTGGACCACCACTGCCTGACCCCAGCTCCTCCCCTATCTTCATTTCAGCCTGCTCGGGCCTACCAGGACCTCAATTTCAGTCCATTCAGGAAACAAGCAATCTGCATTTCAACGATAGCAAAATACTGCAGATGCTGGAAATCCGAAATAACAACAGAAAACGCTGGAAAAACTCAGCAGGCCAGGCAGCATCCGTAGAGAGAGAAAGAGAGTTGACGTTTCAGGTCGATGACCTTTCATCAGAACTGGGAAGAGCTGGAAATCAAATAGATTTAAGGCCAGGGTAAAGCTGGGAAAAGGGGGAGGGGATAAAGGAACAAAGGAGGAGATGAAGAGACATTAAGAGACATTAAGAGATATGCAAGGCTAGAGGTGGTGTTAATGTGACAGATTAAGGCTGAATGAAGTGTGAAATCCACTGGCAGAATGAAGGACAGCTGCCAGCTTCTAGGAGGAAAAAAAAGGTGGGGGGGACAAATAAAAGGGTGGATAAAATAAAATATAAATGTGATTGGAGCTGAGGTTATGATCTAAAATTGTTGAACTCGATATTGAGTCCAGAGGGCTGTAGCGTGCCTAAACGAAAGATGAGGTGCTGTTCCTCGAGCTTACGCTGAGCTTCCGTGGAACAGTGTAATAGGCCGAGGACGGTGAGGTCAGAGTGGGAGTGAAGCGGTGAATTAAAGTGACAGGCCACCGGGAGCTCGGGGTCCCCCTTACGGACTGAACGGAGGTGTTCCGCAAAGCGGTCACCCAATCTGCGTTTGGTCTCCCCAATGTAGAGGAGTCCACATCGTGAGCAGCGAATACAGTATACTAAATTGCAGGAAGTACAAGTAAATCGCTGTTTCACCTGGAAGGGGTGTTTGGGGCCCTGGACAGTGGGAAGAGGGGAGGTATAAGGGCATGTGTTGCATCTCCTGCGCGTGCACGGGAAGGTGCCGGGCGAAGGGGAAGGGGTGCTGGGGGTGGTAGAGGAGTGGACTAGGGTGACGCGGAGGGAGCGGTCCCTGCGGAATGCTGAAAGGGGAGGTGAGGGGAAGATGTGTTTGGTGGTGGGATCACGCTGGAGGTGGCGGAAATGGCGGAGGATGATCCGTTGAATGTGGAGGCTGGTGGGGTGAAAGGTGAGGACAAGGGGAACCCTATCGTGGTTCCGGGAGGGAGGAATCTGCATTTCAACCTGCTCAGGCCTCCTGATGCCATAATTTCAACCTTATAGGGCCTCCTCCCTCAATATTTTGGCCCCCTCCCTCAGGACCAATATACCACCTGATTGCAGCTGAGGAATCCAGCCATTAACAACTTAGCACAAGACCACAGAGAGTTCAAAGAAGCATTTCTGGTGATGAAACTAGCTCCTTATCCCCACACCAAAGAGTAAGGGACTTAACCAATCCAAAAACATCATGATGACAGTGAAGAAGTCAGAATAAAAAGGCACATAGATTAATAACAAAAGTGACAACGTGTTTTTGTTTTATGATTATTACAGCCCTAAGGCATTCAGTGTCATTGTTTGCTTCCCTCAGTCTAGCAATAAGCATCTGAGGGATGGTAATGACTATGATGCATGAACAAAATTATGTTATTGTTATAGCAACTTTTAAAAGACAAATGCCTGAGCTGAAAAATTACAAAGATTCAAAGATCACATTATAGTTTCCTGATGGAATGACTTGCGGCACTGGTATATAAAAGATCTAGGAAAGAAAATAGTTCATTTTTTACTTTTTTCTCCCTCTAATTAGATCCTTCTGTATTATAAGCCATTTTCCCTCCAAACGAGCAGGTAAGGGACCCATTAATCTAACTCATCAATTTTTGCTGAGTTAGGCGATCTCAGATAGAGGGGGCAGTAAAGCCACTACAACTGGCCTCAGCACATCTGGGTTAGGGAGGAAAGAATTGGCAGGGTTTCTACTCCTGATCACTACCCAGAAATCCCTGCTGAATGTGCACATCTGGACCTCAGAATCACAGAATCACAGAATCCCCACAGTGCAGATAGAGGCCATTTCGGCCCATCGAGCCTGCACCGACACATATCCCACCCTATCCCCATAACCCCACGTATTTAATCTCCCCTAACACTAAGGGTCAATTTATCATAGCCAAATCAACCTAACCCGCACATCTTTGGACTTACCCGAAACCTCAGGTAAGGACAGGATTGGGCTCAGCTGTCATGCCACTTTTGGCCAAATGGTCTGCCATTACTCACTATCAAGACTCGTCCATGAACAGTGGCTGCTTAGAATCACAGCCACCACGAAACATGAGCACCTTCAGAAGAAAGAAAGAACTTGCATTTATATAGCAGTTGTCATGTTTTCAAGTCATCCCAAAGCAATTCACAGCAAATTTGGCAAATAAAGGCAGGAAGGAATATAGTTGGGTTGGTGGCTACCAGATAAACTAATATTGCAGGTACGTTCTTCTTCGTAACATAACAATCAACAGAAACTGTAGTTGCACTACCACCTCCTTCATGTTTCTGGAAGGCTATTTACTTTTACTGAGCTCCTAGTCCGAAATGATGGTTAAAACATAAGAACATAAGAATTAGGAGCAGGAGTCGGCCATATGGCCCATCGAACTGGCTCCGCCATTCAATAAGATCATGGCTGATCTTCTACCTCAACTCCACTTACCCGCCGGATCTCAATATCCCTTGATTCCCTTACAGTCCAAAAATCTATATATCTCAGCCTTGAATATTATCAGATTCAGCATTCAAAGCCCTTTCGGGTAGAGAATTCCAAAGATTCACAACCTTCTGAGTGAAGAAATTCCTCCTCATCTCAGTCTTAAATGGCCGACCCCTTATCCTGAGACTATGTCCCCTAGTTCTAGACTCTCCAGCCAGGGAAAACAACCTCTCAGCATCCACCCTGTCAATCCCTCTCAGAATCTTATATGTTTCAATGAGATCACCTCTCATTCTTCTAAACTCCATTCTACTCAATCTTTCCTCATAGGACAACCCTTTTATCCCAGGAATCAATTTAGTGAACCTTCATTGCACCACCTCTAAGGCAAGTATATCCTTCCTCAGATAAGGAGACCAAAATTGTGCACAGTACTCCAGGTGTGGTCTCACCAAAGCTCCGTACAATTGTAGCAAGACTTCCTTACTCTTGTACTCCAACCCTCTTGCAATAAAGGCCAACATGCCATTTGCCTTCCTAATTGCTTGATGTACCTGCATGCTAACTCTCTGGCCGCTATTTTGCCGCTGCTCAGACGGCGGGTTTGGAGGCGGGGTGGGAGTTAAAAGCCAAATGATTGACGGCGGCTGGTGAACCCACCATCATCCCGCCTCCACACAACTTTTCAAAGTGTCAGGTCTGTGAGTCCCGATCAGACCCGACACCAAACGGCAGGAGAGGCACTTAAGACAGTTAACAGCTTGTTAACTGCCTAGATAATCCCTTTTTTATTGGCTCTTCCCATTTTACAACATTTTCAGCGTGTTGCCCGTCGTGCGACAAACACGCCAGCTGATTGTGCCGGGTTCAGCAAGTAGCTGAATTATTGACAGTTGCTCCTGCAGCATAAAAGCGGATGTGCAACATGGCTCACTTTCAGATGGCAGAACTTTGTGCTTTGAGGTTTTGGAACACATTTTGCAGGTCTATTGAGCTTGTAAGTGGTTAAGCTGAGATCCATATGCACTGTGATCTCCTTGGAATACCCTCTCCCCACATTGACTGTGTGCTTATAACATCTCTTCAACTACGATATATACTAGCAGGATGGGAACCATTTATACCCTCTCATCCTGGTCCTCAGAATCGGAGGAAGAGCAGCCGTGGCAGCAGCAGAACCAGGCACAACAGCAGCACCAACAACAGGAATGCCAACCTTCTCCTCAGCCACCTGATGATGCACAGGGCAAAGGGCGTCAATGCAGGGCTGCACCTTGCCACAGGAGATACCCCCAACACAGGTTTACAGGAGCAGGATAAGCTTCTCAACATGAGTGAGAAGCAGTGCCAAAGGAGGCTGAGACTTTCGCGAGAGGTAGTCGCTGACATCTGCACAATGCTGCACCAACACCTGCAGCCCAGAGGAGCGGGTGGACATCCCTTACCAGTAGCTGTAGAAGTCACCACTGCACTCAACCTCTTTGCTTCGGTGTCCTTCCAGGGATCAGCTGCACACATCAGCAGCATCTCCCAGTCGGCTGCACACACTTGCATCACACAGGTTACCGATGCCCTCTTTGCAAAGTCGCACAATTACATTCACTTCTCCACGGATGAAGCAAGTGTAACTGCACGTGTGGTTGGCTTGCAAATATGGCAGGCTTCCCAAGGGTGCAGGGCATCGTAGACTACACACATGTGGCCATTAGGTCACCCAATCACAACCCAGCTATATTTGTCAACCGCAAGGGCTTCCACTCCCATAACGTCCAGCTGGTGTGTAACCACAGGAAGAACATTATGCATGTTTGTGCAAAGTACCCTGGCAGTTGCCATGACTCTTTCATCCTGCGGCAGTCTACTGTGCCTCAGCTCTTCAATCCGCCAACCCAACTTTCCGAATGGCTACTTGGAGACAAGGGCTATCCCCTGAAAAAGTGGCTAATGACACCGATGAGGAGGCCATCAAACGATGCTGAGGTGCGGTACACTGTGAGCCACATTTCCGCCAGAAGCATCATAGAGCAAACCATCAGCTTGCTCAAAATGCGATTCTGCTGCCTCGACAGATCTGATGGAGCCCTGCGATATGCACCAGCCAGGGTGTCCAGAATCATCGTGGTATGCTGTGCGCAGCACAACATCACACAGCAGCGTGGCTTAGTGCTGCCTGAGGAACAAGTGGCTCAGCGCACAGCCTCCTCGGAAGAGGAGGAGTTGGAGGAGGAGGAGGAGGCGGCAGATGAGGGACGCCTTGTGGAGGCGGATGTGCCAAATCCACCAGCACGCGAGCACATTGCTGGCCGTGAGGCAAGGGATGCACTCATCCATACCAGATTCATGTAATTTTACGCATCAACCACATATGGCTGGCACATGGAAATTAATATCTGGCCGACTTTTTTAACACACCATACAGCATCTGTGCAATAAACTGTGGTTTTCTATCACTCTCACCACCATCATTACAGATGAAAGGCGCCCTGACCCCTCACTGTGCAGCTTCCATTTCTGAGCACACATCGGCCAACTCTTTGAATCTTTGCCATCGCTTTTCTTTAATACATTTATAATCACGATGACAAATGTTTGTATCAGATGAAAACACCCAAGTGACTACCCTTGTGACTATTTGTGTGATAACTTTCTCTTACGCGTGCTTCTACGTGGTGCTTCCCCTGTAGCTTCAGCAGATGTAGAGGCACCTTGCTCACTTCTAAGCTGCGTCTGCTTAGACGCCTTTGGCAAGTGTCCTTTGGGTTTGGGAGCCTGGGAGAGCTCCGCAACAGTCTGCTTCTTCTGCGGCTATGCAGGGGCTGAGACGGCCATCTCAGTTGGGTAAGGAATCTGAGGCTCTGACCGAGTGCTCCACTGTGGCATGGTAGTGTGAGCACTTGGAGAGGAGTCCACACTTCCTTGTTTTCGACCACCAACATCCCTTTCATGGGTCACCCGTACTTTACTGCTAGCAAGTGGCTGGAGAGCACCTTGCTGCACATCAGTGGGGCCAGGAGTACCCGTCTCTGTACTGGCAGTCCTCATAACAGGGACATCCATGTACCTCTGGTGCCTCTCCTCAATAGATGCCCATCTATCCTCCATAGCAGACCATCTATTTAGAAGGCACTTTACAGCCTTCTGGACTCAACATCGAGTTCAACAATTTCAGATCATAACCTCTGCCCCTGTCATTTTTTTTTCTCTCTCTCACATGGCAGCTGTTGATCATTCTGCCATTGCCATTTACACTTCATCTAAAGTCATCTTTTGTTTCTTAACTTGTCCCATTACCATCTCCTTTTGCCTTGCACCATCATCCCTTTTGTCTCTTAATCTCTCCTGCCTTCCATCCTATCACAGACATTCCCTTTTGTTCTTTCCTCCCCTCCCCCCTCTCCCTGCCCCTACACTTGCTTAAAAACCTGTTACATCTCCAACTTTTTCCGGTTCTGATGAAGGATCATCAACCTGAAACGTTAACTCTGTTTCTCTCTCTACAGATGCTGCCTGACCTGCTGAGTATTTCCAGCATTTTCTGTTTTTAGATCTATTTAGAAGAGTCACCATGCTCATTTGAGTCTGGCGATTTATGTCCTCCATAGAGGTTGCCATCCTTTCCATGGTGGCACCTACATTTGCCATTGAGTGCACCACAGCATTGCTCATGTTTGACATGGACTCCTCCATTCTCTGCACACTCGCAGTTACCATGGATGCAAACCCTGTCAGAACGTCCTACACTTGTTCCTGAAGCTCCAGCACTCTTTCTGGATGGCCCCAGAGGCACAGCGTCTACATGCAGCAGAGCAGAGCTAGGAGCATCCTGCAACCTCCGACAAGGACTCTCCACTGCTGTCCCTGTCTCCACCATCTGCTCATGCTCACTTGTGAGCTGTGATACACCAGGGGACAACACTACTCTATGTCGCGAAAGACCCGCCGAGGTGTGCGTTTCTGCGCTGGAGCTGGGTGCACTGATTTCTGGTGACACTGCTCCGTCAGAGGCTCCAGGTTCCTCTGAGGAGTCATCCGACTCTTCCTCCTGACAGTGGGGAGGTGGGCTCTTGATGGTCCTGTGGGGGAGTAAAGGCATGAGTTAGACATGTGATATTTAGGTAGCAGACACATCCTATTGTGCAGATGATTAGAAGTCAATCTCTATGAACCTCAGATGCCATATCAGTCACTCATGAAATCGAAATGAGAGGGTTGCAAATCTATTCTGTCACTAGCTTGCTCTACTGCGCCCGTCTCTCTGTCCCCCACTTCCAGCTGCTCTGCACCTCCGACGATGTCAAGAGCAGCCTCCTCAGCATTTGTTAAAGTCGCCAGGGAAGGTGGTTCTCCTCCTGTTCTCCCTCTCTCTCTCTTATTGTGGGCTCTCTTTTCCTGCAATGAGGGACACAAGTGAAGTTTCAGCGAGATTGATGGAGTGAGTGTAAAGAATCCATAACATCGAAGCTTAGAGGGAGACAAAGATGGAGTGAGGTGCCAAAACCAAGGTGCCTCCCTGTGTGTTGTTAGTTGTCATTGCATAACAGTGAGAACGAGTGTGAGAGGTGCATAGTAGAATGGTGAAGTGATTCTGTACATAGAGAGAGAGGGATAGGTAAGGGTGCAAGGGAAGTAAGGGTAAGTTGGGATGTGGAGGAGTAGATTGACAATGCAGAGTGCTGGTGATGAGAAAAGATGGGAAGCAGATTGAAGGTAAGTGTGATGTTATACTCACTTTTGCTGAGCGTAGCAGATCATTGAACCTTTTTCGGCATTGCACCCAGGTGCGTGAGCACAACGACCTTGCGCTTACCTCCTCAGCAATTTGCAGCCAGGCTGCCTTTGTCTGTTAAGGAGGCTTCCTCCGGCTATCAGGAGGGAACAGAACCTCCCTGCGCCCTTTTACTCCCTCCACAAGAGAATGAAGGGAGTCATCATCAAATCGAGGAGCAGCCTTAGATCTTGCAGCAGTCATGTTCAAAAGACCCGTTTTCAGGAGCAGCATAAAGGAAATGAAATCCAAAGGCTACATGGGCCCCTTAAAAGCTCCTGAATAGAAGATGTCAGCAGAGGTGAGCAGCAGACCTGGACCCACTGATTGGGCCGGGTAACGCGCACGGCGGGTTTAATAAGCCCAGTTAAATTAAAATCGTTATTTCGGAGCGGCTGAAGCCGGCAGCAGTCCCGGAAGCCGCCGACCAGTCAACCCAACTCCAACCCGCCTCTGCTGGGAAAATCGCGGCCTCTGTGTTTCCTGTATGAGGCCACCTAAATCTCTCTGAACACCAACATTTAATAGTTTCTGACCATTTAAAAAATAATGGCCCAAAAATTCAGCCGAATACGGGAGAGTACCCGCTGCGTACTCACCCGTATTTGGTCCCGAAGTGCCGGTTTCCTGCATGCACTGCGCATGCGCGGGAAACCGGCACTTCCGGTATGGCGAAGGGGGCGGTTCCTAGGTGAACCGCATGCGCACTACAGGCTGCGCGCACGCAGCACACTTAGGTTTTTTTACAGGTTTCAACGCGAGGGTAAGTATGGAAGATTTTACACAAGTAAAAAGGAGGCGTAAGACCCCCTTTTAACAAGGTAAGTAGTTAATTAAGTATAATTTTAAATTTTTTTCAACAGGTTTATCTTTTTTAGAGACTTTAAAGAAAGGTAAGTTTATTTTTATAACTTTTAAAAAGAATTTACATTTTTCAAAAATTTAAATTTTTGTTTAAAGTGGTTAATTTATTTAACTATAGTTATTTTATTAATGTGATGTTTTTTTAAAAAATTTATTTGAGGTTTAGCTGTTCTTTTGGGGGCGATTTGTATGAAAGATGGTCTGCTGCCATTGGCTCTCCATGGCCCACGTGATCCCAGGAGTCGCATCGCACTAACTGCGCCCTGGGACACGCAAGCACTGCGCGCCGGCACCAGGGAGAGGCCCAGGACCCGAAGTTCCTGTGGGCCCGAAACACAACGGCAGGCGCGGTAGGTAAGATCGCGCGCGATCCTTACCCCCGCGGCAAGCCTCCGAGTCAAATTTCTGGGCCATTCAGTTTTTCTATTCTTCCAACCAAAGTGCATAACCTTACATTTCTCCACATTATACTCCATCTGCCACCTTATTGCCCACTCACTTAACCTGTCTATATCCCTTTGCAGGCTCTTTGTGCCCTCCTCACAGCTTACTTTCCCACCTATCGTTGTATCATCAGCAAACTTGGATAAATTACCCTCGATCCCTTCATCTAAGTCATTAATATAGATTGTAAATAACTGAGGCCCCAGCACTGATCCTTGCGGCATCCCACTAGTTACAGCCTGCCAACCGGAAAATGACCCGTTTATCCCTACTCCCTGTTTTCTGTCCATTAATCAATCCCCTATCCATGCTAATATATTACCCCCAACCCCATGAGCCCTTATCTTGCGTAACAACTTTTTATGTGGCACCTTATCGAATGCCTTTTGGAAATCCAAATATACTACATCTACTGGTTCCCCTTTATCTACTCTGCTAGTTTGATTCTTAAAAATCTCTAATAAATTTGTCAAACACAATATCCCTTTCATAAAACCACATTGACTCTGCCTAATTATACTGGCCCGGAATTTGCAGTCAGCAACGAAGCAAAGGCGTTCGCTGCTGGCCCAGAACAATGCTCCGGACAAGGATCTCGCAATCCCTGTGATGAGAATTTCGGGTTATCCAACCTTGAATTAATTCAATGAACTTAATGGGGATCCCCTTGTTTGAGCTGCTGTAATGTCAACAGGCTGTCTAAGTAGCCAATCAAAAGGCAGAATTCTCACAGACAGCAAACAAGGAAGTGAGCAAGCCCTTAAAATTCTAAGGGGGAAAAATTGGGTTGCTTTGCGCTTCCCGTTAGCACCCGGGCACGGCGCCGCTAACGCCTCCTGCAAAATTCAGCAGGAGGTTAGTGGCGGCGGTAGCCGGTAGCGCCCTGCGGCGCTGCGCCGCCAGCGATGACATCATTGCCGTGCGCAGCCCCCCTCTTGCACCCCAGCCACAAACCTTGGTTGTGCCATCTGACCTATCGCCGAACGATATGGCCGACAGGGTTAGGGTGGTGTTTTTGCAGCCGCAGTGGCGCAAGTTAAAGGGCAGGTGTCGGGCGGCCATTTCTTTTGGCCGCCTGCCAGCACCTGCCCCCTTCCCCTTTTTTATTCGGGGTGCCGGCCGCGATCGCTCAGCCTGGCACTCCTCTTGAGTGTTGGGCTGCTTCCCGGCCCCACTCCCCGGTGATCCAGCAGGGCCCCAGTGCAATCAGCGCTAGGCCCCTCCCCTTTAATCAGGGGAGGGAAGCCTGCAATACCGCGGTGCTACATGCCGATGCACGTGGCGCTGTTGCACATAGCGCCATGATAGTCACTTGTAGCGCCCCAGGAAGGAGGTAGAACACTTCCAGTAGCACCCTACCTCCTGCTTGGGGCGTTACCACTGAATTTACGGTGCAGGAGCACTAACTTTTACGGGGCGCAAAAGTAGCACCCCAGTGAAGTTAGTGCCCTAAAGGGGGCGCCACCGAATTTCTCCCCCTAACTTTTTAAATAGTTAGAGAGAGCAAAAGAAAGATTGGGGTTCTCACATGGGGAGAAGGCAAACCTGAAATAAAGAAGGACAAATTAAAAAAAATATATTTTTTAAATTATGTCATCCTTTATTATCAGGGCTAAACCCCTCCTTTTCCTTTCCGCCTGTCTTTTCGAAATGTTAAGCACCCTGGAATATTTAGTTCCCAACCTTGATCACCTTGCAAACACGTCTCTGCAATGGCTATTAGATCAAATCCATTTATCTGTGTTTGTGCCGCTAACTCATCTATCTTGTTACGAATGCTTCGGATAAAGATCCTTTAATTTCAACTTTTTACCATTATTCCCTGCTTTCACCTTATTCGCTGATGCACTATTATCGTTGAACTCTCTGGGGTAAAAATTCACTTGGTTGCGCCTCCCGTTAGCGCCTTAAGAGGGCGCTAATGGGGCGTTAAGCCGCTAACACCCGGGCGCAGCGCTGTTTGCGCCGCTCGAGAACTTAACTTGAGATTGTGCGGCGGCGCTAAAACTTACCGCTGCGACCACCTGCGCGCGCAGATTGTGACGTCATTCCATGGTGCAACGCCCTTGGGGCGCCCCGGAGCGGAAATTGAGTGGCGCCCCCTGCCTTACCGCCTGGCGCTTCCAACGACCGGAAGACTGGAACGTTATCAATCGGTGTGGGGCTGGGGGGGGCGCTATTTAAAGGGGGCCTCTTCCTGTCTTTTTCTGTGGTCGACATTTATGCACCACTCGTTCTGAGAGAGAGAGAGAGATTCGGAGAGAGAGAGAGAGAGACTTCTACATTGACTCAACGCTTTGTGAGGTAGTTTTGCCTATTCATCCTAACTTTGCTGCTACTTTAGTTGCTGTCCCTCATTACTTTTCTGGCAAAGAGAATATGGGGGCTGCAATGATTGGGGGCGTCGTCCTGCTCCAGCTGAATCGGAGGATAGTGAGACGCAGACAGAGAGTGGCAATGATGGCCAGACGGAGGAGGGCCATCAGGCGCATGTACAGGAGAGCTTACCCTCCCAGGGTATATCGTGAACAGCTCTCCTACATCCATATGTCCGAGGAGCTGTGTTTGCGAAGGCTGCGATTCAGCAAGGAGGTGGTCACTGAGCTCTGCCACCTGCTGCAGCCAGATCTGCAGCCTCAGCTGAGGTCCAGGACGTCTCTGTCGGTGGCAGTGAAGGTCACAGTGGCTTTGAACTTCTACGCCACTGGCTCATTCCAAGCTGCTGTTGGGGACCTCGCCAATATCTCCCAGTTTGCGGTGCATCGCTGCATCCGGCAGGTCACCAATGCCCTCTTCAGAAGGAGACGAGACTTCATCTCTTTCCCTATGACCCCAGACAAGCAGCGTGACCGTGCTCTGGGCTTTGCGAGGGTAGCGGGCTTCCCCATGGTGCAGGGCGCCATTGACTGCACGCATGTGGCTTTGCGTGCTCCGCGAGAGAATGCAGAGGAATTCAGGAACAGAAAGGGGTTCCATTCCTTGAATGTGCAGTTGGTCTGTGACCACAGACAGGTGATACTCGCTGTCAATGCCCACTATCCGGGCAGCTGCCACGATGCTTTCATCCTGCGCCAGACTACTGTGGCAGAAGTTTTCGAGGCACCGCATCAGCCAGTTGGTTGGCTTCTGGGGGACAAGGGGTACGCATTGAGCACCTGGCTGATGACACCGCTCCGTACGCCAAACACCCCTGCTGAGCTGCGGTACAATGAAAGCCATCAAGCAACCAGGAACATTATTGAGCGCACAATCGGCGTGCTGAAACAACGGTTCCGCTGTCTGGACCATTCCGGAGGAGCCCTGCAGTACTCGCCTGAGCAAGTTTCGAAGTTCGTAGTCGTGTGCTGCATGTTGCACAACATGGCAATCCTCAGGACCCAGCCAATGCCACCAGGCCTTGTAGCACCACCAGAGGAGGAGGAGGAAGAGGAGGAAGAGGACGAGGACGATGATCATCAGCAGCACCAAGGCAGGAGGGCGGCCCACAATGGTCAAACTGCAAGGGCCGTCCGTCAACGACTAATAGCAAGCCGCTTCTAGGGCCCCTGCCATTGCTACAAACACTAATCAACCCAGCACGCAACCCCTAAGCCGGCCAAGGCACCAATAATTCCAACCACCAGCCATGTATATTTTGAATACAGAAACTTATTTATTTTACAAACTCTGTGTGTGTCAATTCCTCATGACAAACTCATAGAAATAAACACAAAAAAACAGTCAATAACATAACTGGTTCTCACAACCTGGAGATAATGTCCAAAACACTAAACAAAAGTTGGACCATGAACCTCGGCCTTTAATAAAAAAATGACCAGCATTTTGGCACACCTCCTACTTTTTGCCCTTCGAGGGTGATCTCCTTCCCTTGCGCACTTCCCCCCTTCTAACCCTACTGCTCCTCCGTAATGGGACCTCAGTGGCTGCAGCAAGGCTGGTGGAAGGCTGCTGCTCGTCAGACCCTGACACTGCAGATGCCCCTGAAGGACGGCCTCGACCACTTCTGGGCCTGGAGGGCCCAGCTGCAGACTGCACCAACTCTGCATGGGCGGCAGCAGTCTGTCCTACAGGCGGTGGCAAGTGCAGTGGAGAAGTGACAGTGTTGGCAGCAGGAATGCTGTCATCGTGAGAGAGGACAGCAACTCCCTGCTCGCCCGACACACTGGCACTCCCACGGGGCAGCACTTCAGCATCCGGAGCAATTTGCCGGAGAACAGATTGCTGGCCTGCTGCGGCGCGGTGACAGCCCCGGGGACATGTGCACGAACCATCGAGGATGGCAGCAGTCAGTGCTCGCGTGGCCTCAATCTGAGTCTGCATGAGAGCAGTCTCAGATGGGTTCCTGGCAGCCAGTGACTGAATTGCAGCACTAAGCTTTAGTGTGGCATCCGCCTGTGCTACAGCGAAGTGCTCCACACTCCTTGCCAGTGATTCAATGCATTCAGGCACCCTTCCCACTGCACCCATGAGCTCAGTGTGCATGCCCACCGCCTGGCTGTTCATTTCTGCAATCAGCCGCTCCTCCTCTGCGTCCATTGCAGTAGGAGTGTCTGGCATACTCTCCCTCTGGGGAGAAGGCCCCCGTTCTTCCCTACCCCCCCCATGGCGTTGCTGCAGCCCGCTGGGTCCTGGAGCTTCACCATCATCAGCCCCTTCCCCCCTGCTCCCCTCCGGGGAAGGCGTGTTCCCAGTGTGGGCATGGGCTTCCTCGGGAGAGGGTGGCACTGATGCTCCGGCTTCCTCTTCCTCCTCAGCTGCAGCATCACTCCCAGTGGCAGCTTCAGGGCCCGTCTCCTCAGCTGGTGAATCACCATCTGAAAGCAGGGAGGTACAAGAGTGGCTTTAGCGTGAGGACAGGGTGGCAGTAAGGGAGGAATAAGTGCAGCGAGTTAGCAAGTTGGATTGAAAGTGTCAAAGGCTGGTATTGTGAGGGACAAGTGGAAGGACAGAGGACAAAATGGTGATGACCTTACCATTGCTGTCCACAACGGGGTCGGCGTCTCCAGTGGCGACGGGACCGATCACCCGGCTTGCCACAATCCTGTGGACGCGCTCCTCCAGATCGCTGAGGGGTTGCAGCTGAAGCCGCCCTCCACCCGTCCGTTGCTGCTGTCTCCGATTATGAGCCAGCTTAGCCTGCAAGAAAAAGGACAGCATCTGAGTAAATATACAGCCATGGTCTTGCCTGATGTGCCTCCCATAGGTGAATAGCCCTTACTGTATGCAAAGTGTGGAATGTGTGTGTGTGTTTGATGAAAGGGCCATAGGTGTTGCATGAGTGTTGTGCATTGGGGTTTTAAGACCCTCTGGCCATAGAGTGAGGTTGAGATGGAGGGATGGAGAGGTACTGAGAAAAAGCCACTCACCCTGACGACCCGAGTGAGGTCGTTGAACTTTTTGCGGCATTGAACATGGGTCCTGGGCACCATGCTCCTGGAGGAGACGCTCTGAGCCACCTCCCTCCACACTCTTCTGAACTCGCGTGGCAAAGGCCTCCTGCCACTCTCCGGGAACAGCATGCATCGTCTGCGCTCCACTGCGTCAACCAGAGCATCCAAGGCCCGCTCGGTGAAGCGATGAGCGCGTTCTCTCACCCTCTCCATGCTTGGCAGCAAAATGGATTACAGGTCTCTCCAGGCTGAGATTCAAGGCTGCAATGAGCAGGGTGTGGCTGGGGAGCAAGTGGCCCCCCCCGCTTTAAGAAGTGTCCGGCGCCATTGTGTCTGTGTTCCCTCGCTAACTGGCAGCAGCTGCGCTGCGCTCGTGCGCTGAGTTAGCGCCTCACTCCTTGGCCTTTGCGCCTTAAGAGAGGTGTGCAGCGCCTAATTTAGCGCTCCACTCACCTCCCGGGGCGGTAAAAGTGAAGTTTCCTGTCAGTGCCGATAATTAGCGCCAGGCGCTAATATTTGCGTCTGGACGATATTTGCGCCCCAAATGGGGCGCGACCTAATTTCTACCCCTCTGTCCCTTCCTGTCACACTCTGCTTATCTTTACCCAAATCGCTACACTGCCCCATTTCCTTGATTTTTCTCTTAGATTTCTAAATGATGCAACTATGGTCATGCATCTACTGTTAGAAGCCTTTTCTGTATTGAGAATAGCTGACCAAACCATCAAAGAAATGTTTCTAAGCTGCAATGGAACAATCTTGCCTGGAGATTGACAGAGAAAATTCATTCCTGGAATGATGTCACCATTTCTGAGGCACTGCTATTTTCTGCTCCATAAAATATGATCCCAAGGTGAGTCCCTGTAGAATTTAGGATTGAGATGTGTTAACCACATGTATTGAACTATCCAGGTGTTCGCCTGTAGGACAGCACAAGCTGAAAATGTTTTTCTTACCTTAATTCCTAAATAACAAAGTAAGTAAAGACATTGGCATTAGTAATTTCTACCCACCGCCTTTTAGGTGACCTTGTTAAAATGTCCCACTAGAAATACCAGCCCATCTGTTATAACTAATACCAATAAACACAACTTGAAACATATGTTTCTCTATAGTTCCACATCTCCTGAGGCTTCAAAATGTATTCACTTTGAAAATCAGAATATCCAATTTCCCGCTCTCAACATTAGCAGTGGATATTGAAAACCATAAAACCCACTGTTAAACTTGATAATTTATAAAGCCATATTCACATATACTTTTCATGTCTAATATGTGTATGTTTACTCTTCTATCACTTAGCACACATGCACCATGAAGCAGCATGTTGCCAAAATAACAAATCTAGGGGGAGAAATTCGGTACCTTGGCGCCTCCAGTTAGCACCTGGCAGGGGGCGCTAACAGTGCGCTGAGGCAGTAGCACCACGGCGAGGACAAATCCAGTGACGCCACCAAATCCGGCACCCCCCGTAGCGCCACCGCTACGAGTTAGCGTCGGGGACTTCAGCGCCAGGACGATCGTGATGTCAGTGAGCGTGCAACGCTCTCTGGGCACCTGATCTGCAAAATTGATCATCGCCCCCTGCCTTAGCGCCTCGCCCCGACAGCAATAGGGAGAGGAGGCGTGAAGCAGTCGGTAGCCGGCTCCAGGGGCGCTACTTAAAGGGATCATGAGTAATGAGTCGCAGCTGTCATGTTGGTGCTGTTTCACTGCTTCCTTGTCAGTGTGACATTGTGCAACAGTTTAAATCAGTCATTTAAAGGTTATTTAGTCTCCGGAGTGTTGTGGCTACTAAAAATTAATTACATTTATTCTCACAACATATCAAATTGCTACACTTCATTACATTAATGGGGGCTGCGCAGGCAGTCAACCTCGCCCTCCAGGATCTACTGCGGAGGGAGCGCAGGTAGCGAGAAAGATTGGAACATGTGGCCAGAGGGAGGAGGAAGGCCATCAGGGCTCACAACAGGAGGCCTTACCCTCTGAGGGTATTCCGACAGCACTTCTCCTACCTTCAATTAAGCGAGGAGCAGTGTATTAGAAGGCTCCGCTTCACCAAGGAGGTGGTCACAGAACTCTGCCACCTCCTGCAACCAGACCTCCAGCCTCAGATCAGGGTGACCACGGCTCTCTCAGTGGCAGGCAAGGTCACCATTACCCTCAATTTCTGCGCCCGCAGATCCTTCCAGTCCACAATAGGAGATATAGCTAACATCTCGCAGTTCACCATCCATCGCTGCATTCAGGAAGTCACAGAGGCTTTCTACAGTAGGAGAAGGAACTACATTTCCTTCCCCATCACCAGAGAGAAGCAGGACGAGCGTGCATGTGGCTTTGCCAGGATAGTGGGGTTCCCCATGGTGCAGGACGTCATTGACTGCACCCACATGGCTTTGCGGGCACCGCATAACAATCCTGACATCTTCCGTAACCACAAAGGCTACCACTCACTTCACGTGAAGTTGGTGTTTTTTTTTATTCGTTGCAGTCTGTGTGGTGAAGGTGATAATTCTTTGTAGCGGTTTGGTACAACTGAGAGGCTTTCTCGGCCATTTCAGAGGGCAGTTAAGAGTCAACCACATTGCTGTGAGTCTGGAGTCACATATAGGCCAGACTGGGTAAGGGCGGCAGATTTCCTTCCCTAAAGGACATTAGTGAACCACCTGGGTTTTTACGACATTCTGGTAGTTTCATGGTCACCATTACTGATACTAGCTTTTTACTCCAGATGTATTTAATTAACTGAATTTAAATTCCCCAGCTGCCATGGTGGGATTTGAACTCATTTCTCTGAATCATCAGTCCAGGCCTCTGGATTACTAGTCCTGTAACATAACCACTATGCGACCACACACAGCGAATTCACAATGTGAATGCCCGCTATCCTGGCAGCAGCCACGATGCCTTCATCCTGCGCCAGCACTCTTCCAGCCACCACATCAAGCTCGCGGCTGCTGATCGGAGACAAGGGCTATCCGCTCTCCACCTGCCTCATGACTCTCCTCCACAACCCCAACACTCCTGCCCAGAACTCATATAATGAGAGCCATGCCACCACCAGGAACATCATCGAGCAGACCATCGGGGTACTCAAGCAACGGTTCTGCTGCCTTGACCGCTCAGGAGGAGCCCTCCCGTACTCAGCTAAGTGGGTGTCCCATTTCGTTGTCGTCTGCTGCATGCTCCACAATTTGGCCATCATGAGGGTCCAGCCCTTGCCATCAGGGATTGCGGGATCACCTCAAGAGGAGGAAGAGGGAGAGGAGGCGGACGAGGAGGAAGAAGAGGAAGACGAGGAGGACGAGGACAAGGATGCGGAGGAGGAGAAACAGGAGTGAGGGAGGAGGCAGCCACTCAATTGACCTTCTGGAAGGGCGGTCCATGACCACCTTATCAGACTGCGGTTCCAATAAATTAAACCCCAGATCCCCATTGCTCACCACATTCCATCCCTGTCACAGGCCATTTCACAGCACAAAGCTGAAATGAGACACACCACAAAATAATACAAACTGAATTAATAAATTTATCAATAATCAGTTAACACATATTTACAACAACAATAATAACTATTCCCCCTTGTGCAATCCCTTAGTGCCTCTCGTGACTGTGCCTTTGCCGCCTCTAGTGCTCCTACGAAGTGTTGGCCCAGTGGCTGCAACACGACTGGTGGAAGGCTGCGTGGGAGATTCAGTTGGTCTTGCAGGATGCCCTTGAGGAGCTCTGGGCCTGGAAGACCCAGCTGTAGACTGCACCACCTCAGCATGGGAGGCAGCAGTCTGGGATGACAGGCAGTGACAATGGCAATGGCGAAGTGCCAGTGGTTGGAGCAAGAATGCTGTCATCCTGAGAGAGGACAGCAGCTTCCTCCTCCACTGACCCACTGCCACTCCCCCGGGGCAGCACCTCAGCATTCCTAGCAATCTGTTCCAGCACAGAGTGCTGGCCTGCTGCGTCACTGTGAAAGCCCCGGTCGATGGTGGTAGGCCCAGCCATGATGGCAGCAGTCAGAGCTTGCGTTGTATCAAGATGAGACTGCACGAGAGCAGTCTGAGATTGAATGGCAACAACCATAGACTGCATGAGAGCACTAAGACGTTGCATCACTTCCGCCAGTGCTGCAATGGAAGCTGCCAGATCATCCATCACATGCGGCATCAGGTCTGGGTCACCACGGTGTCTCTGGGAGTCTACCATCCTTTCCAGACTAGAAATGAAGGACTCCATGGTGTGCGCAGAGCTTTATGCAATGTTGGAGGCGGACTTCTCCATGCGCCTTACCATTGCCGACAGGCTCTCGGGTACCCTTGCCATTGCACCTATCATCTCCGTGTGCATGCCCATCACCCTTCTTCTAAAGGCCTCCCCATCAAGGTCATCATCTTAGTCCTGTGCAGCAGAACTCGCGCGCAAACTCGCCCTCCGGGGAGCTGCCTCCCGAGCTACCCTTTCCCCCTGGCCTTGCTGCAGCCCGTTCATTCCCAGTGCATCATCCTGTGCAGATCCCGCTACTATACTAGCCTCGAAAGAACGCGTAATGCCAGTATCTGAGCTGGTGCCTGCGGATGAGACATGCAGTGACACGGTGTGTTCTTCTCCCGGCTCACTCTCAATGGTGCCCTCAGAGACAGGTTGCTCAGGTGCTTGCTCATTATCTGAAAGCATAAAGGCACAAGAGTCGGGTTAAGGTGAGGGGAGTGGGTAGGAAGGGAGTAATGCATGCATACAGCATGATTAGCTGGAAAGTGCAAAAGGCTTGTGGGGCTAGGGGGCAGTGGGATGTGAGAAGGAGTAGGGATGAACATACTGTTGTTATCCCCAAGGGGGTCAACGTCGCCGCTAGCCACAGCACCCACCACCTGGCACCCAATAATCTGCAGCACTCTATTTTCCAGCACAGACAGTGGTTGGGTGTCAGCTTGCCCCCCACCTGTGCGCTCCTGCTCCCTCCTGTTGTGAGCCACCTTGGCCTGCAAGAGAAAAGAAAGTGTGTGAGTGAGTGTGGAGCAATGTGTTTGGGTGATGTAAACATAGAAACATAGAATCTAGGAGCAGGAGTAGGCCATTCGGCCCGTCGAGCCTGCTCCACCATTCAATACGATCATGGTTGATCATCCAAATCCAGTACCCTATCCCTGCTTTAATCCCCACAGTACACATATCCCACCCTACCCCCGTAACCCCACGTATTTAATTCCCCCTAACATATCCCATCCTATCCCCATAACCCCACATATTTAATCCCCCCCTAACACTAAGGGTCAATTTATCATAGTCATGTGCCTGCCATAGTTGAATAGCTGTCATTGTGTGCAAGGTGTGAGATGTGGATGTGAGTGTTGTTAGGTAGAGATTGTTGGTGGGTGAGTGCTGGGGGTGTGGTGCTTTGGCCAGTGTGTGCAGACTGTGGTTCAGACGGTTGTATGTAACATTTGTTGAGGCATTGACTCACCCTGACCACCCTAGTGAGGTTGTTAAATTTCTTCCTGCACTGTGTGTGGGTCCTGGGAACGACAGTGCTGCACAAGACATGCTGCACATGGCACGGAAGACTTGCGGCAAGGGCCTCCTGCCACTTGCCGGGTAGAGCACCGCCATCCGTCACTCCACAGCGGACACTAACTCCTCCAAACTTGGTCCGAAAATCTGCGGGCTCTCACCCTGGGGCATGAATCTGCCATCATGACACCTGCTTGAGTCGTCCAGCTCCTTGGGCTTGGCCTGCTCCTGCTTGCTGACACAGGTTCACAGCCAGCAATGCTGAGAATGAGGTTCTACAGCATCAATGAACCTCCCCTTTAAGAACTGGAAAAAGCCTGTGGCAATGATGACTTGCGATTAGACTGCACCTAATATTGGTTAGCGCTTTGAGTGTAGCGCCACTGAGCGAGGCCATTAGCGCTTGATTTAACGCTCCAATCCTTTCTTTGAGTGATGGTACTTAATTTTGCGTGCAGTGTGATTCATTAGCGCCTGGCGCTAAATCTCAAACTTTTCTGAAATTACCGCTCATTCCTGGGCTATAATGAATTTCTCCCCATAAAAGCCTATTAGTGCTGTTGCAGCACCTGTGTTTGAAATAGATTTATCTTGTGTTTTAATAAGATCTGTCTGTCTATGCTTATTGTGTCATTCTTTAGTCTCAGCACCTAAACAGCATCAGCTTGACAGATTAATGTTGAAATCTAGAACTTCTTCGCACAAAAATGTTGTCATTTAACACTCCTACATCTGAGAGACTTGGGCCTAGAAATTCAATAGCACTACACCCACTTTACAGGCATAAAATGGGCACCTACGGGTTCAATATGATGGGCGGCGTGCGCAAACTCATTCCACACCGGACATGCACTGCCCACCATAATGGGTCGGGATCATCCGTAGGTGTAAAGGTACATGCTGGAAGTATGTCACCCCCACTACCACTGAAACACTTATCAATGCTTTTGTTACCTCCAAACTTGACTTCTTCAACACCTTCCTCATTGGCCTTATAATGTCCACCCTCCACAATTTCCAACTCGTCCAAAACTCTGCCACCTACATTCATCTGTCTTGACCAACTTTCTTTGGCACCTCATTGCCCAAAGTATTAAATTCAAAATCTACAACCTCACATACAGATCCCTTCAAGGCCTCACACCACTCTTCCTCTGTAATTTCCTTCAGCCCTATGTCCCAGCTGTGCCCTTTTGTCCTCTGACTCTGGTCTCCTGTGAATGCCAGAATCAATGGCAGAATCTTCAGCTGCCTCAGCTCTACTTAGTGGAACTCCCTCCCTAATCCTTTCTACTTTGAAAATTGCCTCCAGACTTTAAAACCTCCTCAAATACTATAGGGTTGGTTCTGTGATGGTGTGTTCTAAGCACATAAGAATTAAGAAATTGGAGCAGGAGTCGGCCATTCGGCCCCTCGAGCCTGCTCTGCCATTCAATAAGTTCATGGCTGATCGGATCTTGGCCTCAACTCCACTTTTCTGCCTGTTCCCCATAACCCTCGACTCCCCTGTAGTTCAAAAATCTGTCTATCTCAGCGTTAAATATATTCAATGACTCAGCCTCCACAGTTTTCTATAGAGAATTCCAAAGACTCATGACCCTCTGAGAGAAGAAATTCCTTCTCATCTCTATCTTAAATGGGCAACCCCTTATTCTGAAACTATGCCCCCTAGTTCTAGATTCCCCCACGAGGTGAAACTTCCTCTCAGCATCTACCCCTCAGAATCTTATATGTTTCAATAAGATCATCTCTCATTCTTCTAAACTCCAATAATTATAGGCCCAACCTGCTCAACCTTTCCTCATAAGACAACCCCTTCATCCCAGGAATCAACCTAGTGAACCTTCTCTGAACTGCCTCCAATGCAAGTATATCCCTCCTTAAATAAGGAGACCAAAACTGTACACAGTACTCTAGGTGTGGTCTCACCAACGCCCTGTACAGTTGTAGCAAGACTTCCTTACTCCATCCCCCTTGCAATAAAGGCCACATTCCATTTGCCTTCCTAATTACTTGCTGTACCTGCATGCTAACTTTGTGTTTCATGTACGAGGACACCCAGATCATTCTGTAGTCTCACTCCATTTAAATAATATTTTGCCTTTCTATTCTTCCTACCAAAGAATTTTCCAACATTGTAGTCCATCTGCCAAATTTTTGCCCATTCACTTAACCTATCTATATCCCTTTGCAGACTCTTTGGGGGAAAAATTCAGTTGCTTTGCGCCTCCCATTAGCGCCCCAGGGCGCTAACAGAAGGCGCAAAGCACCTAGCGCCTGGGCGCAGTGCCGCTAACACTTCCTGCAAAATTCAGCAGGAGGTTAGTGGCGTCGGTAGCCGGTAGCGCCCCGTGGCGCTGCGCCTCTGGCGATGACATCATCGCTGTGCGCAGCACCCTGGCCGCAGACTTGGCTTGCCCCCCCTGACCTACTGCCGGACGCTATGTCTGACAGGGTCAGGGTGGCGTTTTTGATGCCAGGGCAGCGTAAATTAAAGGGCAGGTTATTTATTTAATGTTTTACAGTGTTTTTGGGGTGATCTCCATTCATATATTTGACAGGTCCATCTGTCAAGTGAATGAAGGGAAATTCCCTTCTCCTATTGGCTCCCCATGGCCCACATGATCCCAGGGACGCATGCAAACTGCATGCACCTCTGGGATACGTGGGCCCTGCACATTTCGAGTTGGAGAGGCCCAGGAGTGGAAGCGTCTGGACCTCGGGAGCCCTCAGGTAAGTCCATAGATTTTTTCCAGATCGGAGGCCTCTGCACGCAGGAAGCCTCCGATCGGAAAATACGGCCTAATGTTTCTGGGAATTAAAACAACGCTCCTTACATAAACCTTATCTCTGCAACAGTTTGCAAAGTGTTTTGAGGTGTGTCATTTAGACGAACGGTACAAATGCATTTTTTTAGCTACGTAAATATTCATTTCTTTCTCCTGTTCGTCTTATCCTAACCCTAAAACATTAGTGCTTCTGTTGACCCCAAATCTGGGCTCTTGTTCCTACTAGCACATGTTAAAGCTACAATTAAAACAGCAGCCGTGTAGAACTAATTGCTACATTAATTAACTTCAACTTGGCAGTTCTGTAAGGATCATTGCAGCTGGCTCTCTGCAATTCTTTGCTTTTCCAAATTAAAAAGTACAAGATCCACAGTTGGAAAATGACACCACTCCCCTGAGTGAGTATTTGTCGCAATTCCAGATTTCCTGTCAGGTTAGCACCTCTGCTTACCCTTGGGGGGTGATTTTATCAATGGGGACGTGATGGAGGCGGGAAAGCTGCTTGTCGGGTTTTAGTCCCGCCTCCATCGACGTCTGGCCAACCCATGCTATTTTCCCTTGATTGACCTTGTTCAGCCCGCCCAGCGGGCTTAGCCGGCCAATTAAGGGAAAGCCGGTGACAGAGGACGCCTTTTACAACCCGAGGATGTCCCAAAGTGTTTTACACCGAATGAAGTACTTTTGAAGTGTAGTCACTGTTGTAATGGACGAAATGCAGCAGCCAATTTGTGCACAGCAAGGTCCAACAAACAGCAATTAAATAAATGACCAGATAATTTGTATTTGGTGATGTTAGTTGAGGGATAAATGTTGCCCTGGAGAACTCCCGTGTTCTTCTTTGAAAAGTGCCGTGGGATCTTTTACGTCACATGAGATGGTAGATGGGGGCCTAACCTCACAACCCTCTGTGAAAAGGATTTCCTGCTCTTTGTCCTAAACCTCTCACATTTAATCTGATGAAAGGTCATCGACCTGAAACGTTAACTCTCTTTCTCTCTCCACGGATGCTGCCTGGCCTGCTGAGTTTTTCCAGCGTTTTCTGTTGTTATTTCGGATTTCCAGCATCCGCAGTATTTTGCTATCGTAATCTTATATCTATATCCCCTCTCTATAGAGCCCTTAATCACCACAGTCTGTTTTGATCTAATTTGTCCCATCCCTTCATAATTTTAAACCTCTATGAAATCACCCAGTAACTATTTCTGTTTTAATGAAAACAACCCCATAAGCATAACCACGTTAATTACTGACGCAATTGTATTCCGCCAAACAGAGGAAGCTAGTGCATGTTAAATAATCATGTTGATGGCTCAGGCAACAAGATTGCACCCTGGCAAGCTAATTAATCAGTGGACAGTAACAATTACCATCAAACTGTCCATACACATACAAGTCTGAAACCAGAATACTATAGAATATGTTAAAACAAAGGGAATTAATTTTTTCAGTCAATGTTAGAATTGTAATACCAAGAAAACAATGTAATTAATTTTCCTGCATGTTAAGTTGCAATGGTTCATCTTTAAATAAGAGTTTGTTGCGTGTTTTGTTAATCGAAATATAAGATCAATCGATGATGACAATTGATGAGTTATTCCTTAATATCTGAACGGAACTGCATTGACTGGTTGGTGCAGTTTGAAGAAAATCTGCCAGTTTTGGCCCAGCATAAGATTTAATTTTAACAAGAGTTATGGGCCAGAAATGCGACTGCGCAGTGCCCATTTTTCTGGCGTCAAACGGCCTCCTAAGCTTTCAATCTGGTGGGCATCAAGCGTACACTCATTACAAGGCAGACGGGCACCACCTGCCATACTGGTGTTGGTAAAAGTCAGTATACAGAGCCCATGCCTGAAACAGGCATTAGGCCCCTTATTTGAATATGTCAAGTACTTAACGGCTGTTTGGAGCCCCCTTTACAATATTGGGTTGCCCTGAATGCAGCCAGCGCTGGGCCAGGTGTATTCAGGAAAACCAGGTCTACATGTAGCCTGATGGGTTCTTAAAAGGACCGCTGCAGGCTGCAACCAACAAGGTAAGTGTTTAGAATATACTTAACTGAATGTGTTGCCGCCCCCCACCCACCCCCAGCACCATTGCATCCTCAACAGTGCTCCCCCCACCCCGTTCACTGCTGCTACTCCCCTCCCCTAATGATCCCGGCCCCTGCCCACTACCCACCCTTCCTGATCACTGCTACCCACCCCCTCCTGGCCACCGCTACCCTTCTGACCCAACCGTCCCACTTCCAGGTCCACTTTACCGACTTACCCGAGGGCCGGTGCTGGTATCACAGTGGCCGGTCTTTGATTCCTCTTCTCCTGCAAGCTGCCTGGGGATGCCTGTTAGGTGACCGCAATTCACCGGCTCAATGATAATTAGGCCTGAGGCCCAATATCACGTGCACTTCATGCTTATACATTCAGGCATGGGGATCATTTCCTGCACACCCTTCGTGTCAATTTTAAGACGCGCCAGAAATGGTTTAATGATACTGTTTGTAACTGCTGAATGTGAGCATGGAATGGACAAGATGCGTCACAAGAGTGGACGTGATGGATATAAAACTCAATTATACCAAACTTGTTAGCCTCAGTGTATAGGCCTGTGCTGAACAGGAACAGTCATATCCCAGATACATATACATACAGTATAAGACTTGACAGGTAGCCAGTGTTACAACATTTACCTCTTCTTTCCGTCAGTGGCAACATTTTTGTACTGCATCTGAGATGTTCACTATCAGACGTACTTTAACACATATTTTCCTGAAGCCATCTACTATCTTTCAGAAGGCCTAAAATAAATCTACCATGAAAATAAACTGTGCAAATGAGAATTGACTGTGGGAGCTATAAATAAGCTGTGGTGACATGTTGCAGGGCCCAACTGAGGACTATACAAAGTTATTCATGCATTTTTCTGATGGATTATAGTGTCAGTGCCTGATAATATTTTAACCTACAGCCATAGAAGAGTAAGGTGGGTTCTTGTTACACTGACGTAAGGATATTTTAATCCATTCTCTAATTTGTGCTCTTAAAACTTACTCCCTCATCCTATGCACTGACTTGACTCTTTTATACTGAATATATAAATGTCTGCTTGGATCATCGGTAGTTTTCTTTGCTCCGAGTCAGAAGGTTGTGGAATCAATGCTCATTTGCGGACTCAAGTACATAATCCAGGATGGCATTTCAGTGTGGTACTGAGGCAGTGTTGCATTGTCAAAGGTGCTGTCATTTAAATGAGATGTTAAACCAAGGATCTGTCTGTTCAGGTGGCTGTCAACGATCCCAAGGCAGTTTTTCAAAGAACTGGGATTTCTCCCAGTGTCCAACATTCATCTCTCAACTGACTGCATTAAAATCAAATTTTTCATCTAATTTGCTGTTTGTGTGACCTTAAATTGTCTGCTGGGTTTGCCAACAAAGCAACAGTGATGCTATTTCAAAAGTAATTTCCCGCCCAGTTCTCTGACCCATTAAGCAAGACTCCATATGGCTACTCCACTCAGCGCTGCTCAATTTCTGGAAGGGGTCTTTAAATAGATGCTATGCCACTCATTAACATATCCAAGGGTCCTAACACCAATTTTAGTCAGCCAGCAGGGACGCCTGTAAAGCCGACTTTCCCAGTATTGCAGGGCCCATAATGCAGGCGCAGATTGGGCACGGCACCCCGAATTTACTTCCATTTTCAGCCTGGAAAAAGGGCACAATGAGGATCAATTTTACCCCCTTCCATTCTTCAGCAATCACCCATATGAACTTTGATGAGTGAAACAAATGTATCTGGGTGGTTGATTGATGGTCATGGATATCTTTTGCAGTCATGCCTGATGACTCCAATAAGTAAACTGTATTCAGAGGGAACAGTAGATATAATGAGGCCCATGGAACAGCAAAAACTGTGACAGAGCAACCCATTACAGGGCCGCGCATTTGGAGCAGGAGGGAGGAGTTATGAACAGGAAACCCAGACGGGTTTACCGAACGTCTTGCAGGGAAAGCCTGCAGCAGAAGGATGCAGGGAAGGAGCAGGTCAGGAGAAATCACTGTTGTGGGGGGAGGGTGGAGTCTGATAGGGGGTGTTGAGATGGGGGTTGCAGATGGTAGTTGGGGGAGAGATCACGGGGGGTGGAGATGGTTGTCGGGAGGGGCGAGATCGCAGCGGGAAGCAGACAGATTGCAGGGGGATTTGCAGGTTAGCTTGTTAGGCCTGTGGAAAACACGACTGCTCCTCCTGGCCCACAAACAGTGCGGTAAAGACACTTACCTTATGGATCCAGACCATCTTGCCTCCTATTACCTGCCGGGTTTCCTGAGGCGAGGGAAACCCGACCGACATTGGTTAAGAATAAAAAGGTTGTTAAAATGGAGGTGCACATCCTCCTTAAAACATTTTACCAACCTACCCGGCTCCAGAGAGCGGATTGGTCGCCCACCCCTACCCCACCTCCGTTAAAACCGGAAGTGGGCGGGTTCCATGTGGTTTGGAGTCAGGTTCGAAATGTTTAAAATTTTAACTTCTCACCCGAACCAAACCTACGTTTTTGGGGGTTAAAATGACCCACCCTTAAATCTGGATTCAGGGGCCTACAGAAGACTTTAGAATTCCCTTTTATGTTAGCTGCCAATCTATTCTCATACTCTCTCTTTGCCCCTCTTACTTTCTTTTTCACTTCCCCTCTGAACTTTCTATATTTAGCCTGATTCTCAGATGTATTCTCGACCTGACCTCTGTCATACGCGCTCTTTTTCTGCTTCATCTTACTCTCTATCCCTTTCGTCATCCAGGGAGCTCTGACTTTAGTTGCCCTACCTTTCCCCCTCGTGGGAATGTACCTCGACTGTACCCGAACTATTTCCTCTTTAAAGGCAGTCCATTGTTCCATTACTGTTTTGCCTGTCAATCTTTGAGTAGCTGTCACCCATTTTACAATATCACGCAAAGTCAAAATTCCCCTCAAACAGTCTCCACTGTCTACACATGAGATCAATGCACTCATATCATTTTCCTTTAGAAGAGTGGGCTGTTGATATCAAAGTCCCTCTGCTTCTTAGCTGAGGGCGATGATTTTGCAAACCTCTGTGGAAGAATGGCTCATTCCCTATTTTCTGATCCCAGATCCTTCTTCTCACGAGTGTTCTGTGCTTCACCCAGTGATAAATCCTCTGATTCGCGGATGGTGGCCATTCCTCCACACTGCTCTAAACCTGCTCCCCATCATCCTAAGGAAAAAGAGGTGGGTTTCTGGTGGGCTTACATGGACTGTCAATGGTCCTGCCTCGCCAGTTTGCTGGCAACTTGAGACAAATCCAGCCTTTTGTAGGTATACTCAAACGATCCCCATTCACAAAGAACTGCAAATTCCCATGATTAATTTAGATGGTCAGCTATTCTTTGACTATGGCAGAGAATGTTTCTCCCCAGTTTAAATATCTTAGATAATTGAAAAGTCATCAAACATACCATAAAACTGGTAAAGTCCACTGCCTGTGCATTCAATCAACATTAGCAAATTAAAGCCACTGTTATTTTCAACCGGAGCCAGTCAGAGGCTGACTGATATGGATGCAATACCTCATTACTTCTCATCTAGGAAACCTGACTGGATTCCACACTGAATATTTATTGAACCATTTTTGTGTGAGCCTAGGTTATTAATCCCTCACGTGACATTACTCATAAGTAATTCAAATCCATAATTAATACACGTAAAAATATACTTTTATCACATCTTCCCCCCCCCCAACATCTGGAGCGAGCATCCATACGTCTGGCAACTATAGACTACAAGATACAACTTTTTGCAAAATTGTCTGCAAAACAATTAATAATTTTCTGTAACTTTTAATCGGGTGCAGCAGGACCAGGATATCCTGTCCCCAAATCAGTTTATGTCCCCAACAAAAATAGTTCAGACCAAGTCAAAAATTCCTTTAAAAAGTGTTTCATTAATTACCTGTTTAAGAATGAGACTGGTACAATTACCATGATCTTTTTCCTTTAAGGGTCGCCTGTTAGTCCCAGGCATTCAGCATTCAAGGCTAGAATTATTTTTTTTGCCAGGGTCTACACAAGTGCTCAGAGCATAGCACTTCACAGGCCTCAGAAGAGGACACAAAGAGAGAAAAATTTGTACCCTTAGCGCCTCCCATTAGCGCCAGCAGATGGAGCAAATGGGGTGCTAGAGCAGTATCGCCGGGGCGAGGCAAAATCAGCACCGCACGCCAAATCCAGCCCCCCTGTAGTGCCGCCCGTAAGAGGTATCGCCGGGAACGTCAATGCCAATTAGATCATGACGTCAGTGAGTGTGCAATGCTCACTGACCGCCCGATTTGCTGAATTGATTATCGCCACCTACCTCAGCACCTGGAGTAAACACTGACAGGGAGAGCTGGTGTGCAGCACCAGGAAGCCGGCTCCAGGGATGTTATTTAAAGGGATCATCAATAATCACTCATTGCTGTCAGGTAAATGCAGTTTCAGTGGTTTCTTGTCAGTTTTACTCACTGAAACAGTTTCATTCAGTAATTTCAAGGTTCTTTTGTAGCAGGAGTCTTCTGGCAACTAAAAAGTAGCTACATTTATTCTTCAAAGATTCAAACTGCTACACTTGGTAACATTAATGGGGGCTGTACTGGCATGTCACCTCACACTCCAGGATCTACGGCGGAGGGAGCGGAGGCAGCGAGAAATATAAGAACAAGTACTCAGAAATGAGGAGGGACATCAGGGCTCTCAACAGGAGGCCTTACCCTCCGAGGGTATTCCGAGAGCACTTCTCCTACCTTCAATTAAGCGAGGAGCAGTGTATTAGACGGCTCCGCCTCACCAGAACTCTGTCACTTCCTCCAAACAGACCTCCAGCCTCACACCAGGATGACTTAAAGCCCAGATCCTCTTTGCTCACCACATCCCCATCATTCATCCCTCTCGCAGGCCATATTACACCGCAAAGCTAAAATGACAGACACCACAAAAGAATGGTAAGTGAAGTAATACATTTATCAAAATTGAGTGAACACATATTTACACCAAATATATTAACTATTCACCCGTGTGCAATCCCTTAGTGCCTCTCATTAATGCTACTTTAGTGCTCCTACGAAGTGTTGGCCCAGTGGCTGCAGCACGGCTGGTGGAAGGCTGCTGAGTGTCCATGGGGGAGACTTCAGATAGCCTTGCAAGATGCCCTCAAACAGCTCTGGACCTGCAAGGCCCGGCTGTAGACTGTACCAGCTCAGCATGGGTGACAGCAGTCTGGGATGGCTGGATGACAGGCAGTGACAATGGCAATGGTGGAGTGCTAGTGGTGGGAGCAGGAATGCTGTCATCCTGAGAGAGGACAGCAGCTTCCTGCTCCACTGACCCACTGCCACTCCCCCAGGGCAGCACCTCAGCATCCCTAGCAATCTGTTGGAGCACAGATTGCTGGCCTGATGCGACACCATGAAAGCCACAGTTGACGGTGGTAGACCCAGCCAAGGTGGCAGCAGTCAGAGCTTGGGTGGCATCACGCTGAGACTGCATGAGAGCAGTCTGAGATTGGATGCCAGCAAGTATAGACTCCATTACAGCACTAAGATGTTGCATCTCTTCTGCCTGTGCTGCAATGGAAGCTGCCAGATCACCCATCAGACGTGGCATCAGGTCTGGGTCGCCACGGCCTCTTTGGGAGTCTACCATCCTTTGCAGACTGGAAATGATGGGCTCCATGGTGTGCACAGAGCTCTGCAATGTTGGAGGCGGACTCCTCCATGCTCCTTATCATTGCCGAGAGGCACTCAGGCACCCTTGCCATTGCACCTATCATCTCTGTATGCATGCCCATCACCCTTCTTCTAAAGGCCTCCCCATTGAGGTCCTCATCTTAGTCCTGTGCAGCAGAACTCGTGCGTGAGCTCGCCCTCCGGGGAGCTGGCCCCCAAGCTACCCTTTCCCCCTGGCCTTGCTGCAGCCCGCTTGTTCCCAGTGCATCACCCTGTGCAGATCCCGCTACTATACCAGCCTCTAAAGAACGCGTAGTGCCAGTATCTGAACTGGTGCCTGCGGGTGAGACATGCAGTGACACGGTGTCTTCTTTCTCCTCCTCTTCTCCCGCCTTAATCTCTACCGTGTCCTCAGAGACAGGCTGCTCAGGTGCTTGCTGAATATCTGAAAGCATAAAGGCACAAGAGTCGGGTTATGGTGAGGGGAGGGGGCAGGAAGGCAGAAATGCATGCATACAGCATGAGTAGCTTGAAAGTGCAAAATGCTTGTGGGGTGAGGGGGAAGTGGGATGTGAGAAGAAGGAGTAGGGATGAACATACCATTGTTGTCCCCAATGGGGTCAACATCACCGGTGGCCATGGTGCCCACCACCTAGTGCCCAATGATTTCCAGCACTCGATTCTCCAGCGCAGACAGCGGTTGGGTGTCGGCTTGTCCCCCACCTGTGCACGCCTGCTCTCTCCTGTTGTGAGCCACCTTGGCCGGCAAGAGAAAGGAAAGTGTGTGAGTGAATGTGAGCAATGTGTTTGGGTGATGTGCCTGCCATAGTTGAATAGCTGTCATTGTGTGCAAGGTGTGCGATGTGGGTGTGAGTGTTAGTTGGTAGAGATTGTTGGTGGGTGAGTGCTGGGGGTGTGCAGGGGAGCTCGGTAGCATGGGGAAAACCTAGCAAGGCCGGGGAAAACCTAGCAAGGCCGGGGACACGGGGCAGTCCAGCTGGATTTAACGGCAGGAACTCGTTATCATTTTTTTCTTATGTTTCCCGCTCAGCAGCCGGCCGAATTAACAGGCTGGCCAGCTGTTGGGTGGAAAAACCAGCAGCGGGAGGCCACAGCCGGGGACCCTTGGGGACAGTTCCTGGCAATTGGGGGTGGTGGTGGAGGGCGGGCGGCGGGGGAGGCGAGAGATCGGTGTTTGGGTGAAGTGAGGTTGGCTGTGATTACGGCATGCAGTATGCAGAGCCAGCCATCGGGGCTTGATGGCGGGGGGGCGGGGGGTTGTGGGATGGGAGGTCTGCAATTGTTGCGGGGGGAGAGAGGGCGCTATCAGCAGAGGGGAGGCTGAAGGCTTCCTTGAGGGGCCTGGGGGAGCACTCCTGCAACTCCTGGCCCACAAGGAGTGCTGTAAAAGGCACTTAAAGAACACCACCCCTCCCCCAACTCTCTCCCGCCCGTCGTGGGGAGTGTAATATCAAGGCCATTCTGTCAGTTTTACAATGTCTGACAGTTACTGGTGGTACTGAAACGAGCACCATTCCTCAGAATTTATAGAGGTTATTTTAGTTTATAGATTGGTCTGACAACCAGATTTAGATTCAATAAGCAAATGTTTTGCAGCCTGTGTGGAAAGCTAAGTTATTCAGAGTGGCATGCTGATAACAAAGGTGACCACAGCACTTACTTTCTATGCTGGTGGCCTGCTTTCAGATTCTAGCTGGAGCTACTCTGGGCTTCTTTCAGTCAGTAGTGTTCAAAATAATTTCTCAATTCATTGCTGATGTCTTCAGTGGGAACACTGCCTTACCATTGTTCCAACATCCCTGCAGCTGCAATAGACCGAGGCATTCTTTGCCACCCCCACTGTTTCTGTCAATCATACCCACATGTGCCCATCCATGAAACTGCAGAATTCTTCTTAAAATAAAATGCTTCCAATCTATTAATGTTCAGGTGGTGTGTGATGCTGAACTATGATTATGAATGTGCGGACCAATTTTTCTGGTAGCACTATTGATCGATTTTGGGACTTTTATAGGCTTATGAAATGAATATTGACCTGTTACTGTCTGCTAGAGATGTTAGAGACTCTGTTCAATCTCTGTTCTTTTCATATAATACCACTCTCTCTTTTGCAGATGACAGAATGCACCATATGACGTTTTTGCTTCTGACTTAAGGAAAATTTTCCAAAATGAATCAAATGCAAGTATAATGGGCCACATATGGTATGTTATTTATGTAGCATAGGGATTATTTGGAGACATGAAAGAGTTTGATATACACTAAGCCCCTCGACTCACATCTGGACATTTCCTGGGCCACCATAGACTTACTAAAATATGGCACTACTGGTTTCCGCAAGTAATCAAATAAGTTGATTCTTGGTATTAAATTTTAGGGGGGAGACATTCCATTGGCTTCTCCCGATCACTTGCTGTTACTTCATCAGAAAATCAGTAGGAATCCTCAAGAAAAGGTGTAAACTACTGTTTTTAACCATTTGCGCTGTTTCTCAGGGGATTCCACCAATCTCCCGCCAGTGAAACCCCCCGGAAATTATAGGCATTGCAGACTTTTTTCCACCGAAGCTGGTATTTTTTAGATTAACTGGAACCACTCTTTAAATGTCAGATGTTCCTTTTTAAAAACATACCAGGCAGACAGATTTTCTGGTCAACCCAATTTCTATCTTCATATTTTTTAGATAGTTTCTTTTTTTCTGCCACTTCCCAACAATTAAACCCTGGGAGACAGAATACTAATTAGTGATCTGGGGAGTGTACGTGCTGTGTATTGTGTGAACTGTGGGGAGTGTTCGTGCTGTGTATTGTGTGAACTGTGGGGAGTGTTCGTGCTGTGTATTGTGTGAACTGTGTGGAGTGTACGTGCTGTGTATTGTGTGAACTGTAGGGAGTGTTCGTGCTGTGTATTGTGTGAACTGTGGCGAGTGTATGTGCTGTGTATTGTAGGAACTGTGCAAAGTGTTCGTGCTGTGTATTGTGTGAACTGTGGGGAGTGTTCGTGCTGTGTATTGTGTGAACTGTGTGGAGTGTTCATGCTGTGTATTGTCTGAACTGTGGGGAGTGTTCGTGCTGTATATTGTGTGAACTGTGGGGAGTGTTCGTGCTGTGTATTGTGTGAACTGTGTGGAGTGTACGTGCTGTGTATTGTGTGAACTGTGGGGAGTGTTCGTGCTGTATATTGTAGGAACTGTGTGGAGTGTTCATGCTGTGTATTGTGTGAACTGTGGGGAGTGTTCGTGCTGTGTATTGTGTGAACTGTGGGGAGTGTTCGTGCTGTGTATTGTGTGAACTGTAGGGAGTGTACGTGCTGTGTATTGTGTGAACTGTGGGGAGTGTTCGTGCTGTATATTGTGTGAACTGTGGGGAGTGTTCATGCTGTGTATTGTGTGAACTGTGGGGAGTGTTCGTGCTGTATATTGTGTGAACTGTGGGGAGTGTTCGTGCTGTGTATTGTGTGAACTGTGTGGAGTGTACGTGCTGTGTATTGTGTGAACTGTAGGGAGTGTTCATGCTGTGTATTGTGTGAACTGTGGGGAGTGTTCGTGCTGTGTATTGTGTGAACTGTGGCGAGTGTATGTGCTGTGTATTGTAGGAACTGTGCAAAGTGTTCGTGCTGTGTATTGTGTGAACTGTGGGGAGTGTTCGTGCTGTGTATTGTGTGAACTGTGTGGAGTGTTCATGCTGTGTATTGTCTGAACTGTGGGGAGTGTTCGTGCTGTATATTGTGTGAACTGTGGGGAGTGTTCGTGCTGTGTATTGTGTGAACTGTGTGGAGTGTACGTGCTGTGTATTGTGTGAACTGTGGGGAGTGTTCGTGCTGTATATTGTAGGAACTGTGTGGAGTGTTCATGCTGTGTATTGTGTGAACTGTGGGGAGTGTTCGTGCTGTGTATTGTGTGAACTGTGGGGAGTGTTCGTGCTGTGTATTGTGTGAACTGTAGGGAGTGTACGTGCTGTGTATTGTGTGAACTGTGTGGAGTGTTCGTGCTGTATATTGTGTGAACTGTGGGGAGTGTTCATGCTGTGTATTGTGTGAACTGTGGGGAGTGTTCGTGCTGTGTATTGTGTGAACTGTGTGGAGTGTACGTGCTGTGTATTGTGTGAACATTGGGGAGTGTTCGTGCTGTGTATTGTAGGAACTGTGTGGAGTGTTCATGCTGTGTATTGTGTGAACTGTGGGGAGTGTTCGTGCTGTGTATTGTGTGAACTGTGGGGAGTGTACGTGCTGTGTATTGTGTGAACTGTGGGGAGTGTTCGTGCTGTGTATTGTGTGAACTGTAGGGAGTGTACGTGCTGTGTATTGTGTGAACTGTGGGGAGTGTTCATGCTGTGTATTGTGTGAACTGTGGGGAGTGTACGTGCTGTGTATTGTGTGAACTGTGGGGAGTGTTCGTGCTGTGTATTGTGTGAACTGTGAGGAGTGTACGTGCTGTGTATTGTGTGAACTGTGGGGAGTGTTCGTGCTGTGTATTGTGTGAACTGTGGGGAGTGTTCGTGCTGTGTATTGTGTGAACTGTGTGGAGTGTACGTGCTGTGTATTGTGTGAACTGTGGGGAGTGTTCATGCTGTGTATTGTCTGAACTGTGGGGAGTGTTCGTGCTGTGTATTGTGTGAACTGTGGGGAGTGTACGTGCTGTGTATTGTGTGAACTGTGGCGAGTGTATGTGCTGTGTATTGTAGGAACTGTGCAAAGTGTTCGTGCTGTGTATTGTGTGAACTGTGGGGAGTGTTCGTGCTGTATATTGTAGAAACTGTGTGGAGTGTTCATGCTGTGTATTGTGTGAACTGTGGGGAGTGTTCGTGCTGTGTATTGTGTGAACTGTGGGGAGTGTTCGTGCTGTGTATTGTGTGAACTGTGGGGAGTGTTCGTGCTGTATATTGTGTGAACTGTGGGGAGTGTTCATGCTGTGTATTGTGTGAACTGTGGGGAGTGTTCGTGCTGTGTATTGTGTGAACTGTGTGGAGTGTTCGTGCTGTGTATTGTGTGAACTGTGCTGAGTGTACGTGCTGTGTATTGTGTGAACTGTGTGGAGTGTTCATGCTGTGTATTGTGTGAACTGTGGGGAGTGTTCGTGCTGTGTATTGTGTGAACTGTGCTGAGTGTACGTGCTGTGTATTGTGTGAACTGTGGGGAGTGTTTGTGCTGTGTATTGTAGGAACTGTGTGGAGTGTTCATGCTGTGTATTGTGTGAACTGTGGGGAGTGTTCGTGCTGTGTATTGTGTGAACTGTGGGGAGTGTTCGTGCTGTGTATTGTGTGAACTGTAGGGAGTGTACGTGCTGTGTATTGTGTGAACTGTGGGGAGTGTTCGTGCTGTGTATTGTGTGAACTGTGGGGAGTGTTCATGCTGTGTATTGTGTGAACTGTGGGGTGTGTTCATGCTGTGTATTGTGTGAACTGTGGGGCGTGTTCATGCTGTGTATTGTGTGAACTGTGAGGAGTGTTCATGCTGTGTATTGTGTGAACTGTGGGGTGTGTTCATGCTGTGTATTGTGTGAACTGTGGGGAGTGTACGTGCTGTGTATTGTGTGAACTCTGGGGAGTGTTCGTGCTGTGTATTGTGTGAACTCTGGGGAGCGTTCGTGCTGTGTATTGTGTGAACTGTGGGGAGCGTACGTGCTGTGTATTGTGTGAACTGTGGGGAGCGTTCATGCTGTGTATTGTGTGAACTGTGGGGAGCGTTCATGCTGTGTATTGTGTGAACTGTGGGGAGCGTTCATGCTGTGTATTGTGTGAACTGTGGGGAGTGTTCGTGCTGTGTATTGTGTGAACTGTGCTGAGTGTATGTGCTGTGTATTGTGTGAACTGTGTGGAGTGTTCGTGCTGTGTATTGTGTGAATTGTGCTGAGTGTTCGTGCTGTGTATTGTGTGAACTGTGGTGAGTGTTCGTGCTGTGTATTGTGTGAACTGTGTGGAGTGTTCGTGCTGTGTATTGTGTGAACTGTGTGGAGTGTTCGTGCTATGTATTGTGTGAACTTTAGTGAGTGTTCATGCTGTGTATTGTGTGAACTGTGGGGAGTGTACGTGCTGTGTATTGTGTGAACTGTGGGGAGTGTACGTGCTGTGTATTGTCTGAACTGTGGGGTGTGTACGTGCTGTGTATTGTCTGAACTGTGGGGTGTGTACGTGCTGTGCACTGTATGAACTGTGTAAATTGGGGTCCTATGATGCAATTGGGACCTCAACGCCATTTTAACGTGAAATCATGGAAGTTCCGCCCGGCAGCCAACCTGCCAATAAAACCTTGTAGAATTGGATTTTCAGTGTCGCTGAAGCAGAGGTTCAGGTGTTTGGACAGGTCTGGGTGCTCCCTACAAAATGCCCCACAAAAAGGCCACATCTTGGTGGTCAACCTTGCCATATTGTGAGGCCTGCGTTTGGAGGAGGCAGAGCAGCAGCAGCATTCCTCATCAAACAAGGAAGACCAGGGGAAAGGCAAGGAAGCAGCAGAGGTAAGATTGCCACCCCAACTTCTTGCAGCAAAAGATGAGAGGGATGAATTAATTGCTTAGCAATTCAAGTGACACGCTCATTCTCCTGCCCTGATAACTTATACAAAGCCCCTCTGAATTAACAGTCCTTATTGCATCCTTCACCACTCCCTCAATCATGCATTAATGAACGTTGAAACCGTTCAGTCAGCTTCTATATCAATGACATATTAACAATGCAGACACAGAAGCTGCTCTAAAACCACACTGCAGACCAAATTGTCAAATGTGATAAAGGTGATGAATTCATTCTGAACACAATAAATATGCATCATTCATTTCTCACCTAAGTGCCAACCCATGGTAGTTTGGTAGCGTCCATTTTTGGGTGCCTTACCCGCAGAGTCCTAACAGCCCGTGTTCAAATGTTAAGGTCGGAGGAGTGTCGGACTTTGGTCCTCGGATCTTATTGGCCCAGAAATTAGACTTCGATGGTTGCCGCGGGGGTAAGGATCCGGCGCGATCTTACCTACCGCGCCTGCCTTTATGTTTCGGGCCCACACGAACTTCTGGTCCTGGGCCTCTCCCTGGTGCCGGCGGGCAGTGTGTACGTGTCCCAGAGGCGCAGTTAGTTTGATGTGACCTCTGGGATCACGTGGGCCAGTTAGAGCCAATGGCAGCACACCATCTTTCATTCATAGATTTGACAGGAAGAGCTGTCAAAACTATGAATACAACATGCCCCCAAAAGAACAGCTAAACCTCAAATAAATTTTAAAAAAGAACCATCACATTAATAAAATAACTATAGTTAAATAAATTAACCACTTTAAACAAAAATTTAAATCTTTTCAAAAATTTAAATTCTTTTTAAAAGTTATAAAAATAAACTTACCTTTCTTTAAAGTCTCTAAAAAAGATAAACCTGTTGAAAAATTTTTAAAATAATACTTAGTTAACTACTTACCTTATTAAAAGGGGGTCTTACGCCTCCTTTTTTCATGTGTAAAAGCTTCCATACTTACCCTCACGTTCCAACCTGAAAAAAAACCTAAGTGAGCTGCGTGCGCACTACAGGCTGTGCGCACGCAGCACACTTAGGTTTTTTTTCAGGTTGGAACGCGAGGGTAAGTATGGAAGATTTTACACATGAAAAAAGGAGGCCTAAGACCCCCTTTTAACAAGGTAAGTAGTTAATTAAGTATTATTTTAAATTTTTTTCAACAGGTTTATCTTTTTTAGAGACTTTAAAGAAAGGTAAGTTTATTTTTATAACTTTTAAATAGAATTTAAATTATTTCAAAAATTTAAATCTTTGTTTAAAGTGGCTAATTTATTTAACTATAGTTATTTTATTAATGTGATTTTTTTTTAAATTTAATTGAGGTTTAGCTGTTCTTTTGGGGGCAAGTTGTATTCATAGTTCTGACAGTTCTCCTGTCAAAACTATGAATGAAAGATGGTGTGCTGCCATTGGCTCTAACTGGCCCACGTGATCCCAGAGGTCACATCAAACTAACTGCGCCTCTGGGACACGCACACACTGCGCGCCGGCACCAGGGAGAGGCCAAGGACCTGAAGTTCGTGTGGGCCCGAACCATAAAGGCAGGCGCGGTAGGTAAGATCGCGCCGGATCCTTACCCCCGCGGCAACCATCGAAGTCTAATTTCTGGGCCATTATCTTGTAAGTGACTCTGCAGGTAGGAGCTCGTGCAGGTTGAAGCTCCAATTTCCAGGTCAGTGATTGGGTTGCATAGCGTGGGTCTGGAGGAGGAACAGGTGGGGCTCAGAGTCCGTGATCAGAGGGCTGTCGGGAGTCGGGTAAGAAGATCGTGGGGGCCTACAGTCTTGTTGGGGGGATCAGATTTGCTGTCGGAGTCAGTGAACGGAGGAAATTCGGAGGGGGGGGGGGCGCCTGCAGTAATATTGGGGGTCGGTAGTGATGTCGGATGAGGGGGATCGGAGGGCTATCGGGGGTCAGTGGAACATGGGGGGCCTGCAGTATTGTTGTGGGGTGGGGGTGGGGGATGGTAGTGATGTTGGGGAGGGCTAAGAAGTCGGAACCAGGGTTGCAGGAAGATTGGGGGTGGGAGGGACCTGACAGAATTGTTGGGGAGTCGGCATTGCTGTTGGGGGAGGGTGGCAGCTAGGATATCGAGGCCGGGGTCAGCGGAAGATCAAGGGAGCCTCGAGGTTGGAGTCGGGAGTGAGGTCGGAGATCTCGGGACCAGGAGCGGTGGTTCATTCAGTGCTGTTTATCATTGGTTTTCCCGCTGATAAACATCACTGGCGTTGGCTGCCTCAGATGCACCAAATTTGCAAGAGGGAGCAGAGCAGGCGTTAGGCCCCTTATTTGAATATGTTAATGACCTAACGCCTGCTTCAGACATGGGTAAATGACGCCTCTTGTTTGGCCCATACCAAAATGGCGCCCGCCGCGGCCTGCGCCGGAAGTGGGCGGAAGCGAGACGGCCGCTATATTTTTGCCAAAACCGGCCTTAACTGCCAGCGCTAAGCAGAGGAATTTCTCCCCCACGGTGCCTTTCTTATAAGAAGGCTTGCTAACTTTACTGCTAGTATGAAGTTCTCCCATAATGGTCAATACTCACCACCATCCAGTCGGCGTTGGCTGCCTTCTTTCTATGTGCCCTGGCCTTTACAAAAGAGAACAAACAAAAATTGAGTGCACAGAAGCAGGGCCATGTGTGAAACCCATATCTAAACACTGGGAGGGGTACAGAAATGCAAAGAAAGCACAAACAACTAAAAACAAAGGCCCCAAACTACTGGGAACCCACTCTACCAGCAGAATGTAGCACAATGGAATCCCTATCTGCCCATAGAAACTCGTGCAGACTCCATACCAAATCACTGGGATGGGGTTATTGTCATAGTCATGGTAGTCAGCCTGCTTCGGTAAAGGTGCATCAGAGATGCTCATTCTGAAAGCAGACTGTAAAATCAGAGCAGCGTCAAAGCATGTCTGTGGAAGCGAAAGAGCCCCATGAAGGCTGAAGAATCAGTGGAATTAATGGGATTGATTATCTTTATCTAGCACATCCTGGGCCTTTATTAAGACCACAGAGTTCATACCAACTCTCAGTTGGTAAGAATTCTATTTGGCCTAATGGGGGCATCATTGATGGAATTCCCAGTGTAGCCCAGGAAGTCCCCATACACTTCCTAAAAACCTGAGGAAGTACAGGCAGATGATTTGCCCACTGGAATTTGGAGTAAAGTTTAAACTAGCGTTCAACCCATCCATTCCACAGTCTCTTCAATGGCCAGAATTTCAGGCCCTAATTGTATACATAGCCACCAAAAAGGACTGTAAGGCAAATATTATAATCATATATAAAAGCAATAGTGAAGATAGATTTTTGTTAGGCTAGGGTATTAAGGGTTACAGAACCAAGTCGGGTAGATGAAGTTAAGATACAGATCAGCCATGATAAAATTGAGTGGAGGAAGAAGCTTGAGGGGCTGAATTTGGAGGATTCTCCTCCTGTTCTTATATTCCTATAAGTGTAATGTATTATCACATGGTTTGTCACATGGTTTAGTATGAGCATGCTCAGTTCGCTCTGGCCTAGTAAAGCAAGCACATGGACTAACAACTGGAGTCTCTGTCCTTCACTTGTTCTACCCACATATATTACATTTTGGCGATGAGAATGGGATCCCAAAGCTATTTTTATGGATCATGCAAGGACACAGTGTTCAACTTTCAAGTGGACAAGTTTAAGGTGAATTTGTGACACCTAAACTGAATTTTTTGCGATGTTTTACTGTTAATGCTGATACAGAATCGCCTGTGCATCACCTTCGTGTGTATGTATACACAGCAATAGTGGCGTTGATTCTCACAGGTACACAGGTAGTGTGCTGAGTCACTGTTCAATGGGATCGGGACAATCATGGCCGCGCCTACGGGATTCATCGGAAGCCTCGACATGTATGACCAAGCTCGCGAACCATTCAGTTTTTACATTAAGCAGATGGAGATGTTTTTTAAGGCCTATAACATTATTGAGACCAAAGGTGCAGATGAGAGTGTTCAAGCTGAAAATAAAGTAATTTCTGAACGTAAAAAAGCAATTTTTCTAACGGAGATCGGGTCAGCTGTCTACGGAACGTTGAAAAATGTACTCGCGCCAGGGAAAGCGAAGGATGTGTTGTTTGAAGACATTTTCGAGAAACTCGAGGACCATTTCAACCCAAAAGCATTAGCAATAGCAGAGAGCTATAAGTCTGGTACCAGAAACCAAAAACAAAGTGAAACCATCAGTGAATATATTGTAGCTCTTAAAAACCTGTAGTAGATGTGCACTTAGTTACCTGGGGTGAGAACTGTCATTGTCTCATTAGGAAATTACTGAACTTTTTTTATTAATTCATGGGATGTGGGCATTGCTGGCAAGGCCAACATTTATTGCCCATCCCTAATTGCCCTTGAGAAGGTGGTGGTGAGCCATCTTCTTGAACCGCTGCAGTCCATGTGGTGAAGGTACTCCCACAATGCTGTTAGGGAGGGATTTCCAAGATTTTGACCAGCGACGATAAAGGAACGACAATATATTTCCAAGTCAGGATGGTGTGTGACTTGGAGGGTTACTTGGAGGTGGTGGTGTTCCCATGGGCCTGCTGCCCTTGTCCGTCTAGGTGGTAGAGGTCGCGGGTTTGGGCGGTGCTGTCGAAGAAGCCAAGGCGAGTTGCTGCAGTGCATCTTGTAGATGGTACACACTGCAGCCACGGTGTGCCGGTGGTGGAGGGAGTGAATGTTTAAGGTGGTGGATGGATGACAATCAATCAGGCTGTTTTGTTCAGAATGGTGTCGAGCTTCTTGAGTGCTGTTGCAGCTGCACTCATACAGGCAAGTGGAGAGTATTCCATCACACTCCTGAGTTGTGCCTTGTAAATGAAGGAGGGCCTTGGAGAGTCAGGAGGTGAGACACTCGCCACAGAATACCCAGCCTCTGACCTGCTCTTGCAGCCACAGTATTTATGTGGCTGGTCCAGTTAAGTTTCTGGTCAATGGTGACCCCCAGGATGTAGATGGTGGGGCATTCGACAATGGTAATGCCGTTGAATGTCAAGACGAGGTGGTTAGACTCGGTTAGAGGTGGTCATTGCTGGCTTTTGGTTGCAGACTCTTTGCTGTCGAGGGATCACAGCACGGAGATCTGTGTGTAATGAAGTATGGAGGTAGAGTTTACTGTTCTCACGTCACATGTATGGTTTGTGCATGCCTCCCGGTTCTCAAAACCTCTTGCATGAGGCACAACTGCTTCAAACAGTGAACCTTTCCCTCCCCCAGTCCCATGAATGCTGCTGCACTGCTGTCTGTAGTGATCTGGATTTATTCTTTCTCTTCTTTGTTATCCTGTTCCCTTCTTTGCTGCTCTGCTGATAAATAACTTCACTTGTGAAGTAAAAGTGGATATAATGTACTTGGTGTTTTGTAGGACACCATTTTCTGTTATCTTCCTTTAAATGAAATACATTAATGTAAGTGTGCTGGCTGGCAACCGGTTAAACTGAAAATGTAAATATTCAGATTAAACTCTATGGAAGGGGAAAATGTAAGATAGTGGCCCAGATATTCCGATCGCAGGCCTCCCGCGGGCGGAGGGCTGCGATCTGGTAAAATCTGTGCCCTTACCTGAGGGCTCCCGGGAGGCGCACAGTTCCGCTGCTGGGCCTCTCCAAACTGCCGGTGCGCAGGGCCCACGTATCCCAGAGGCGCAGGCGGTTCGCAGCGTCCCTGGGATCACGTGGACCATGGGGAGCCAATCAGAGAAGGGAATCTCCCTTCATACATTTGACAGGAAGACCTGTCAAATATATGAATGGAGATCGCCCCCAAAACATAGTAAAACTTCAAATAAATTTTTTAAAAATCACATTTTTAAAATGACTTGAAATTACATAAATTAACTATTTTAAACAAAAATTTAAATCTTTGAAAAAAATAATTAAGGTTTTTAACGGGGCTAAAAATAAACTTACCTTTCCTTAAAGTATTTTTAAATGATAAATCAGTGGAAATTTAAAAAAAAAAAAATTTTCAACTCTTATCCTGGTAAAAGCAGGCCTTACGGAGAATGTCTTCCCACAGTGTGGGTTTAATAAGGTCTGCCTTCTCTAAAGCACACCGTAATGCTGCGGCTTCAGCATATTGCGCTGTCTTATGGCCAAGGGGTTTAGACAGTAATTCTTCTGGATAAAAAGAATAGGAATCTCGAAAAGTCCCTACTACTATCCCCATCTCAGCTGAGGATTGTTGGGATGTCCCTTTTTTAATCGCCATTGAAGATCCATCACAGTAAATAACTTGATGGTATTCTGTAAGTGGTCTCATAGGTATTTGTCTGATTCCATCCTCCGTATCATCATCCTCCATGATGGGGAAATGCACTATCTTTCCACATTGATTTGGATGGCGTTGTAGATAAGGGTAGTATTTATTAATGAGTTGCTCGAGGAGGTCTTTGCCTCCCCCCTCTAGGCAAGTTCGATCAAGCTGTGTTCGAACATGTTTTTCCCTGTCATCCTGGTCTGTGGATGCTTCTACAGGTCTGGTTGAGATTTTACGGTAATGTTTCATGTCTGGTTGTTCTATAATGAGGGAACAGGCCAATTGTGGTACCAGTCCTACAGCTAGGGTCACTGTGATTCCATAAATATGAGAAGTCGCACAACACCAGGTTATAGTCCAACAGATTTATTTAATTTTACAAGCTTTCGGAGCGGTTCGCTCCTTCCTCAGGTAAGTTAGCAGTGAGAGAATCTCCCAGAATTCACAATTTAAACACAGACAAAATCTATTCAAATCTTTCCCTACATCAAAGACACACTAAGAGCACAGCCAAGATAATGAGATGTGTCCCAGGGGGTCCAACGTGTCAAACCACCTGCTGGCTGCATATCCTGTCAATTTGTGTTGGTTCTTGTGTTAGTCTTTTTAAAAAAAACACCTGGGAAGACCGGCCATGATGTCAAGTCACGTTCTGTATCGTGACATGAACCCGATATCGCGATTGAGGCCATCCTCATGAGTGCGGAACTTGGCTATCAGTTTCTGCTCTACGATTTTGCGCTGTCGTGTATCCCGAAGGCCGCCTTGGAGAACGCTTACCCGCAGATCCGAGGCTGAATGCCCCTGGCTGCTGAAGTGTTCCCCGACTGGGAGGCAACCCTCCTGCCTGGCGATTGTTGCGCGGTGTCCGTTCATACGTTGTCTCAGTGTCTGCATGGTCTCGCCGATGTACCATGCTCTGGAGCATCCTTTACTGCAACGTATCAGGTAGACAACGTTGGCCGAGTCACATGAGTATGCAGCCAGCAGGTGGTTTGACACGTTGGACCCCCTGGGACACATCTCATTGTCTTGGCTGTGCTCTTAGTGTGTCTTTGATGTAGGGAAAGATTTGAATAGATTTTGTCTGTGTTTAAATTGTGAATTCTGGGAGATTCTCTCACTGCTAACTTACCTGAGGAAGGAGTGAACCGCTCCGAAAGCTTGTAAAATCTGTTGGACTATAACCTGGTGTTGTGCGACTTCTCATTTTTGTCCACCCCAGTCCAACGCCGGCATCTCCACATCATGACCTCTATTGACACCGCAAACTGCCGGCTCAAAGTGGAGAGAATCGCCAAGAAGATCGCGCATATTGACACAGACATCAAGTACCTGCAGAGATGCAAGAAAGCAGACAAGATTCCGAAAGGACTACAGATCACGAACCCACTCAAGTCGACATACAACACAGACTACGCTGAGAGACTTTGCCGTCGTACCTCTCGCACACTCCTCAACCATCTCGTACACCAGCTCTACAGCAGACGTCGCAACCTCGAAACCAAGATAGAGTCCATGCTCTCAGCCTGTGCTCAGGACACAGCAGACCAGCTACGAGACACCGCCAAACAGACGAGGCAACGGAACTACGCTGCCTACATGCGCATCAAGAACAGGAAGCTTGAGAAACTCGGCGTAACCACCAGCTACAACCAAGCCTCCCCCGGTACCACGGTTGCAACCACAGGGAAGTCCATCGTCAACCTGTCGGACCACACCCTTCAACCAGACGAAATCGAAGGTCTCGCCCTAGGGCTCAAGTTCTGCTCCACCACCAAAATGGACCCCATCGGTCTCGCGGCGGACACAGAGGAATTCATCAGGAGAATGAGGATCTGGGAATACTACCACAAATCCCAAGATGTCAGCAACATTCCTAATGGGACAATCAATGATCCGGAACAGCAGACAGAGGGAACCGCAGTGCTACAACCGAGGAAGAAAGAGTCAAATTGGACCCCTCCGGAGGGTCGCAACCCTAAGCTTGACATGTATGCTCAAGCTGTCAGGAAATGCATCAACGCCAGATTCATCAGCCGTACTCACAAGACAGTCCAGAATGTCACCCGAGCACAACGCAACGCCATCCACGCACTCAAGACCAACCGCAACATCGTCATCAAACCAGCGGACAAAGGAGGAGCCATCGTCATACAGAACAGAATGGACTATTGCAAAGAAGCATACCGACAACTGCACAACCAGGAACACTACAGACAGCTACCCGCAGATCCGACCAAAGAACACACCCGCCAACTCAATAGACTGATCAAGACCTTCGATCCAGACCTTCAAAACATCCTACGCGCTCTCATCCCACGTACTCCCCGCGTAGGAGACTTTTACTGCCTCCCAAAGATACACAAAGCCAACACACCCAGACGTCCTATCGTATCAGGCAACGGAACCCTGTGTGAGAACCTCTCTGGGTACGTCGAGGGCATCCTGAAACCCATCGTACAGGGAACCCCCAGCTTCTGTCGCGGCACTACAGACTTCTTGCAGAAACTCAGCACCCATGGACCAGTTGAACCAGGAACACTCCTCGTCACGATGGACGTATCGGCACTCTACACCAATATCCCCCACAATGACGGCATCGCTGCGACAGCCTCAGTACTCAACACCAACAACAGCCAATCTCCGGACGCCATCCTACAACTCATCCGCTTCATCCTTGACCACAATGTCTTCACCTTCGACAACCATTTTTTTACCCAAACACACGGAACAGCCATGGGGACCAAATTCGCACCCCAATACGCCAACATCTTCATGCACAAGTTCGAGCAAGACTTCTTCGCTGCACAGGACCTCCAACCAACGCTGTACACCAGATACATCGACGATATCTTCTTCCTTTGGTCCCACGGCGAAGGATCACTGAAAGGACTACACGATAGCATCAACAGGTTCCATCCCACCATCAAACTCACCATGGACTACTCCTCAGAATCGGTTTCATTCTTGGACACACGAATCTCCATCAAAGACGGACGCCTCAGCACTTCACTCTACCGCAAGCCCACGGACAACCTCACGATGCTCCACTTCTCCAGCTTCCACCCTAACCACGTTAAAGAAGCCATCCCCTATGGACAAGCCCTGCGAATACACAGGATCTGCTCAGACGAGGAGGAACGCGATGGACACCTACGGACACTGAAAGACGCCCTCGTAAGAACGGGATATGACGCTCGACTCGTTGATCGACAGTTCCGACGGGCCACAGCGAAAAACCGCATAGACCTCCTCAGAAGACGAACACAGGACACAACCAACAGAGTACCCTACGTCGTCCAGTACTTCCCCGGAGCGGAAAAACTACGCCATGTTCTTCGCAGCCTTCAACATGTCATCGATGACGATGAACACCTTGCTAAGGCCATCCCCACGCCTCCACTACTCGCCTTCAAGCAGCCGCCTAACCTCAAAAGTACCATCGTTCGCAGCAGATTACCCATCTTTCAGGAGAACAGCAACCAAGACACCACACAACCCTGCCACGGCAACCTCTGCAAGACATGCCAAATCATGGACACAGATACCATCATCACACGTGAGGACACTACCCACCAGGTACACGGTACATACTCATGTGACTCGGCCAACGTTGTCTACCTGATACGTTGCAGTAAAGGATGCTCCAGAGCATGGTACATCGGCGAGACCATGCAGACACTGAGACAACGTATGAACGGACACCGCGCAACAATCGCCAGGCAGGAGGGTTGCCTCCCAGTCGGGGAACACTTCAGCAGCCAGGGGCATTCAGCCTCGGATCTGCGGGTAAGCGTTCTCCAAGGCGGCCTTCGGGATACACGACAGCGCAAAATCATAGAGCAGAAACTGATAGCCAAATTCCGCACTCATGAGGATGGCCTCAATCGCGATATCGGGTTCATGTCACGATACAGAACGTGACTTGACATCATGGCCGGTCTTCCCAGGTGTTTTTTTTAAAAAGACTAACACAAGAACCAACACAAATTGACAGGATATGCAGCCAGCAGGTGGTTTGACACGTTGGACCCCCTGGGACACATCTCATTATCTTGGCTGTGCTCTTAGTGTGTCTTTGATGTAGGGAAAGATTTGAATAGATTTTGTCTGTGTTTAAATTGTGAATTCTGGGAGATTCTCTCACTGCTAACTTACCTGAGGAAGGAGCGACAGCTCCGAAAGCTTGTAAAATTAAATAAATCTGTTGGACTATAACCTGGTGTTGTGCGACTTCTCATTTTTGTCCACCCCAGTCCAACGCCGGCATCTCCACATCATTCCATAAATAGTAATAGGTATTTTGTAAACATTAATTATTTTGGTATTGTCTTGTGTGAATCCCCCTAATGGTCTTTTACAAATTGGGCTTCCCAAATCTGTCCAGTTAGTTTTAATAACAGCAGGATCTATTACAGTGTAATCAGCTCCCGTATCAAACAGGGCCTTCACTTGTGTGTTTGTGGGCAAGGTTGCCAAGGCATAGGGGAAATTCAAGAGGCCCTGGCTGGGTGCCAGGCCTTCAATCCTGGGATTGTTCATCCTCAGGATCCTGAGTTTCATGTGCTTCTTTGTCTTTAATTATTTTAACTGATTTTTGTTCCTCCCTCTTGGGGGTTTCATATTTTCCAGATCCCTGAGGAGGTTTGTCGGACCGTTTATTATCTTGATGATCCTTCTGTTGAGGTGGACGTTGGTTCTGCCGGGAATCTTTTTGATCCCCATATCGGTTTTCTAGGTATCCTCCCATGGCTCTCTGATAACTTCGGCCAGTGTAAAAGCTGTCCCCATAGGGAGTCCACTGTCCTTCGCTTTCCTTTCGAGGTCTAGCCCCTCATCTATCCCATCTTTCTGGGGAGAAATCTTTCTCGTATTGTGGGAGAGTTGGGGGTGTAAACCTTCTGCAATACCCTCTTGGGGGTCCCGAGCCACGAGTTTGTGTCTGGGCGGGGTGGACTTGAGACTTGGCTCTATACAGTCCTTGTTTCTGAGTACCAAAGGTACCTTCTCTGTTTTTTTTATCCCTAGTTTCTGATCTCATTATAGGTTTAGTTTGGGGGTAGACCTAAGAGGTCATGATTTAATTGGATAATGCGATTGACATTATCCCATCTTTGTTGGTTATCTTGATAATCATTTAGAGCACCCTCACAGGCAAGTTTGAGGGCTGTATTTTGGTATTGATTGGCCAGGCAACCGTGGACAATATCCCAGTTATCCTGTGTAAGTACTTTGCCTAATCTGTAGGCAGCTACCAGCCCTTTAGTTGTGGCTGTATTAGTGAGTATTTCCTTGATGGAACCCATTACATGCCCTCCCTGAGTTGCCGTGAGAACATAAGCGTATATTTGAACCAAGTTGTTACACTGGTTTAATGGGGGAATTAAGTCTGAACTTAGTATCATTTGCAGTAGTTGCCTCAGGTGTTGGGCATTCCAATCTTGGCAACAGGTTTCCAATTTATCAAGGTTAGTTAGAATCCAGCAGGTTTCCTGGCTGGTGTTTCCCGGTCTACCACACATTGCGTAGATAGAGCTCAGGTTTACTTGACCTAGGGGCACAATTTGTGGTTGTTGGGGTTGGTTTACTGGACCATTAATCATTGCGCCTCCAGCATTTAGATAAGAGTGAGCTAGTGCCTGTCGGCATTGATTATAATGAACTCTAAGCTGTCTATAGTTTTCTCAAAGATTGTTGTCATTCATTTCATCATGAGTTTGCCACCTTAACTGGAATCCATGGCCCCCAGGAGCATAGGCTGCTCCGGGTCCTGCTATTCGGCCATGGTTGCCACCACCTTGTTGGGCACCGTTCATTAGGCCTCCCAATTGTGCAGGTATGCACCTTATCATTAAGGAATTTATTGGATCTGGAGCATTTGTTTGATTATCCCACTGGATATTCTGTATCCCCTGGTTCTGGTGATCAACATTAATCATGCCATGAGTTCTAACGGGTCCTTCGGCATCAAAGCCTTCTATTTCAAAAATTATCACTTGGTTTTGTGGAGGTTCAGGGATAGGATTATTTCCCCTAATAAAACAATCGTTTGAATTTTCTAATAAAAAGACTTGGCCAATTCCGACAAGGTTTGCCATTTCGTCAGGACCTAACGTCGGTTAGGGTTTAATATGAACTTTATGAGAAATTTCTAGACCTCAATGGTATATTGAGGGAGTTCTGATTTAAGTTCTACAAGGCCTGATCAGGGACTTGTTGTCTCTAGAAACTTAAATCTGGGTCTTAGTACCACTGTCAGTAAAACACTCCTTCTATACTTAACAATCTACAAGATGGATATAGATATAAATATAAGTATAGGTTCTGTATCAACTCGTTAACACACACGTTGGGCGCCAACTGAAGGGATAATTACAAGTCCTAGCCCTTTTCGGGCTACCCCAGATCAGCATATTCGGCAGACGTACACCTTCAATTAAAGTTAGAGATAGCCGAATTCTATAAGACGCTTAATTGGGGCTAAAGGTCAAACTATCTATCCCTAAAGGAAAGGAACGACCTGAAGATGTTACCATCCTCCAGATAGCACTTTTAATAAGTTTAACTAGACTGTAACCTTCCGGATATTATGAGTCCGGAAAACCCCCCCAGAATTCTGCAACTCCTCACAAAAGAGTGTACAGAAATTGAGTTTGCGAGTTTGATACAGAACTACTATGTGAGACAATTCTAAAAATATATAGATTTATTAAAGAACTGACATGCAGCTAACAGCTAGTGATTCAATCATAACTTTAACAGTTCAAAATACAAATAGCTTACATTTCTTATCAGAGATCCTTATTCTCAAATCTTAACTGCGTTACATTTCCACACTTCGTACTTATTTATAATCCAGGATATCCACCAAAATCAAATAAAAGTACCTTTTGATCCCCGAGACTCAAAGAGTTAAAAACTTACAGAGCCTGCCTCTGAAGTTGAGAATCACTTGCCCCTTCCAGCGACTTCTGACTTCCTATCTGAAAGTTCCATATTTTATACTCTTTTTGCAGTGGCATATCCTTTGAAGTTTTCTGCTGATGTAAGCTAATTATCTCTAGTCATTCTTTCTGTTGATTTCTTTCTAATCTTACTGTCAGTTCAGCTGTTGCATGCATAATTATATCTGCTGTGTCGGTGTTTCAAAACTTATTATAAAAAATGGTTACAACAGATTTATCTATTTGATGCCTTTCTTACAAAGGTCTTCTATTGAATTCTTAAATTACTTTAACTGGTTGTAAGCCAGACTTCGCGTCTCCGAACTCTTCCAAGTTCAATACAAAAACTATGTGATTACTTGGTGCATCTATTGATGTAATATTTACAAAGTCTTCTGTTTGTACCTTTTACAATATGTAAATCAAAAACACTTCAACCGAGTACTTGATTGTTTTCCTAGCTACTTCAATTGGTTGTATTACAAACTTATGTTTCCTGTCTTTCATTTGATGTTACTTTTACAAAGACACATGATTTTTTAATGTTCTGTGCTTCTGTTCGAAGTGTTAGTTTTTAACATTTTAAACTGGGTATAGCTATTGTGTTGGTTCCAAACTGCAGACTTAGGGGGAAAAATTCAGTTGGTTGCGCCTCCCATTAGCGCCTTAAGAGTGGGCTAATGGAGCGCAAATCATCTAGCGCCCAGGCGCGGTGATGTTTGCGCCGCTCGCGAAATTAACTAGACACTTTGCGGCGGCACTAAACACTACCGCCACGATCTCCTGTGCCGGCAGATCGTGACGTCAGTGGAGTGCGCAACGCCCCGGTATCGCCCCGGAGCAGATATTGAGTGGCGCCCCCTGCCTTACCGCCTGACGCTAGCAACGACATGTTGAGGGGAGCGTTTTGCAGTCATGAAGGGACTGGGGGAGCGCTATTTAAAGGTGACCGCTTCCTGCCTTTTATTGTTGGTGCCATTTTTGAACCACGCTTTCTGAGAGAGAGGGAGAGAGTCTTCTGGAGAGATTCAATGCTGTGTGAAGGAGTTTTGGGTACTGAGCAGCACTTTGCAGTTTCATTTTGATTTGCCATTCCTTGTATCGATTTAGAAGAGATTGTGGGGGCTGCACTCTGAGCTCTTTCCCTGGTACTCTCCATTGTTCTTTCCAGCAGATTTGATGTGCAGGTCTCTCCAGGCCGAGATTCAAGGCTGCAATGAGCAGGATGTGGATGGAAAGCAAGATCAACCATCCCCTTTAAGAACTGGCCCGTGCTATTGTGTGTGTGTTCCGTTGCTGACTGACATCACATGAGCTTCGCCAGTGCTCTGAGGTAGCGCCTCGCTCCCAGGCCTTTGCGCCTTAAGACAGGTGTGAAGCGCCTGATTTCGCGCTCCAATCACCTCCAGGGGCGATAAAAGTCAAGTTTGCAGTCGGTGGCGATAATTAGCACCAGGCGCTAATTTTTGCGCCCGGCCGATAATTGCGCCCCAAATGGGGCGATACTGAATTTCTCCCCCTTAGAGTCATAGGGGGAGAAATTCAGTATCGCCCCATTTGGGGCGCAATTATCAGCCAGGCGCAAAGATTAGCGCCTGGCACTAATTATCGCCACCGACTGCAAACTTGACTTTTATTGCCCCTGGAGGTGATTGGAGCGCTAAATCAGGCGCTTCACACCTGTCTTAAGGCGCAAAGGCCGAGGAGCGAGGCGTTACCTCAGAGCGCTGGCGAAGCTCATGTAATGTCAGTCAGCAATGGAACACACACACAATGGCACGGGCCAGTTCTTAAAGGGGATGGTTAATCTTGCTTTCCATCCACATCCTGCTCATTGCAGCCTTGAATCTTGGCCTGGATAGACCTGCACATCAAATCTGCTGGAAAGAACAATGGAGAGTACCAGGCAAAGAGCTCAGAGTGCAGCCCCCACATTCTTTTCTAAATCGATACAAGGAATGGCAAATCAAAATGAACCTGCAAAGTGCTGCTCAGTACCCAAAACTCCTTCACACAACATTGAATCTCTCCAGAAGTCTCTCTCTCTCTCTCTCAGAATGCGTAGTTCAAAAATGGCACCAACAATAAAAGGCAGGAAGCGGTCACCTTTAAATAGCACTCCCCCTTTCCCTTCCTGACTGCAGAATGCTCCCCTCAACCTGTCGTTGCTAGCGTCAGGCGGTAAGGCAGGGGGCGCCACTCAATATCCGCTCCGGGGCGATACCGGGGCGTTGTGCACTCCACTGACGTCACGATCTGCCGGCGCAGGAGATCGTGGCGGTAGTGTTTAGCACCGCCGCAAAATGTCTAGTTAAGTTCGCGAGCGGCGCAAACATCGCTGCTCCCAGGCGCTAGTTGCTTTGCGCCCCATTAGCGCCCTCTTAAGGCGCTAACGGGAGGCGCATACAACTGAATTTTTCCCCCATAGAGTTATACAGCACAGAAAGAGGCCCTTCGGCCCATCGTGTCCGCGCTGGCCATAAAGCCCTGTCTATTCTAATCCCATTTTCCAGCACTTGGTCCGTAGCCTTGTATGCTATGGTGTTTCAAGTGCTCATCTAAATGCTTCTTGAATGTTGTGAGGGTTCCTGCCTCTACCACCCTTTCAGGCAGTGAGTTCCAGATTCCAACCACCCTCTGGGTGAAAAAGTTTTTCCTCAAATCCCCTCTAAACCTCCTGCCCCTTACCTTGAAACTATGCCCCCTGGTTATTGACCCCTCTACTAAGGGGACAAGTTCATTTCTATCTACCCTATCTATGACCCTCATAATTTTGTACACCTCAATCAGGTCCCCCCTCAGCCTTCTCTGCTCTAAGGAAAACAACCCCAGCCTGTCCAGTCTCTCTTCATAGCTGAAGCGCTGCAGCCCAGGTAACATCCTGGTGAATCTCCTCTGCACCCTCTCCAATGCAATCACATCCTTCCTATAGTGTGGTGACCAGAACTGCACACAGTATTCCAGCAGTGGCCTAACTAGCGGTTTGTACAGCTTCATCATAACCTCCCTGCTCTTATATTCTATGCCTCGGCTAATGAAGGCAAGTATCCCATATGCCTTTTTAACCACCTTATCTACCTGTCCTGCTGCCTTCAGGGATCTATGTACATGCATACCAAGGTCCCTCTGATCCTCTGTCCTTCCTAGGGTCCTACCATTCATTGTGTATTCCCTTGCCTTGTTAGTCCTCCCAAAATGCATCACCTCACACTTTTCAGGGTTAAATTCCATTTGCCACTGTTCTGCCCATCTGACCAACCCATCTATATCGTCCTGTTGCCTGAGGCTTCCCTCCTCGCTATTTACCACCCCACCAATTTTCGTGTCATCTGCGAACTTACTGATCATACCTCCTACATTCATATCTAAATCATTAATGTACACTACAAACAGCAAAGGACCCAGCACCGATCCCTGCGGTACACCACTAGACACAGGCTTCCAGTCACAAAAACAAACTTCGACCATCACCCTCTGCCTCCTGCCACTAAGCCAATTTTGGATCCAATGTGCCAAATTGCCCTGGATCCCATGGGCTCTTACCTTCTTGACCAGTCTCCCATGTGGGACTTTGTCAAAAGCCTTACTGAAGTCCATGTAGACTACATCAACTGCACTACCCTCATCCACACACCTAGTCACCCCCTCGAAAAATTCAATCAAATTGATCAGACATGATCTCCCCCTGACAAAGCCATGCTGACTATCCTTGAATAAACCTTGCCTCTCCAAGTGGAGACTAATTCTGTCCCTCAGAATTGTTTCCAATAATTTCCCTACCACTGATGTTAGGCTCACTGGCCTATAATTCCCTGGTTTATCCCTACTACCCTTCTTGAATAATGGTACAATGTTAGCTGTTCTCCAGTCCTCTGGCACCTCCCCTGTGGCCAGAGAGGTTCTCAAAATTTGTGTCAGAGCCCCTGCAATCTCCTCCCTTGCCTCACACAGCAGCCTGGGATACATCTTGTCTGGGCCTGGGTATTTATCCACTTTTAAGCCCGCTAAAACCGCTAGTACCTCCTCCCTCTCAATACTAATTTGTTCAAGTATATCACAATCCCCCTGTCTTATTTCTATGCCTACATTGTCCTTCTCCATAGTGAACACAGATGCAAAATATTCATTTAAAACCTCACCTACATCTTCTGGCTCTACACACAGATTACCACTTTGGTCCCTAATGGGCCCTACTCTTTCCCTGGTTATCCTCTTGCCCTTAATATACTTATAAAACACCTTGGGATTTTCTTTTATTTCACCCACCAGTGTTATTTCATGCCCCCTCTTCGCTCTCCTAATTTCTTTGTAAAGTACCCCCCTGCACTTTCTATACTCCTCTAGGGCTTCCACTGTTTTTAGTCCTTTGTATCTGCCAAAAGCCTCCCTTATTTTCCTACTCCATTCTCGTATATCCCTTGACATCCAGGGTTCCCTGGGCTTGTTGGTCCCACCCTTGACCTTTATGGGAACATGTTGCCATTGTACTCTCTCTATTTCCTTTCTGAAAGACTCCCACTGCTCTGATGTGGATTTTCCTACAAGTAGCTGATCCCAGTCCACTTTGGCCAGATCCTGCCTTATCATATTAAAATCGGCCTTCCCCCAATTTAGAATCTTTATTTCCGGTCCATCTTTGTCCTTTTCCATGACTACCTTAAATCTCACCGAATTATGGTCACTGTCACCAAAATGCTCTCCTACTAACACTTCTACCACTTGCCCAGCTACTTTCCCTAGAATTAGATCCAGTACCGCCCCCTCTCTTGTAGGACTTTCTACATGCAGGCTCAAAAAGCTCTCCTGGATGCACTTTAAGAATTTCACGCCCTCTAAGACTTTCACACTCTGACTATCCCAGTTAATATTGGGGAAGTTGAAATCCCCTACTATTATTACCCTATTATTTCTACACTTCTCTGAGATTTGCCTACATATCTGTTCCTCTATCTCCCCCTGACTGTTTGGGGGCCTATAGTACACTCCCAGCAAAGTGCTTGCCCCCTTTTTGTTTTTAAGTTCTACCCATATGGCCTCATTAGAGGAACCTGCTAAGATATCATCCCTCCTTACAGCAGTAATTGACTCCTTGATTAATATTGCGACACCCCCACCTCTTTTACACCCCCTCTGCCTCGCCTGAAGATTCTACACCCCGTAACATTGAGCTGCCAGTCCTGCCCCTCCCTCAACCATGTCTCTGTTATAGCAACAATATCATACTCCCATGTGTTCATTAGCACCTTCAATTCATCTACCTTGCTCGCAAGACTCCTTGCATTAAAATAAATGCCATCCAGCCTTGCCATACTCCCTTGTGCCGTTACATATTTGCTCTGCCTTTCAGGCTGACTTGTTTTTTCCTCTATATTTGGCTGTGCATCACCCCCTACTATAACTCCACTCCATATCCCATCCCTCTGCCAAGTTAGTTTAAACCCCCCGCAACAGTACTAGCAAATCTCCCCGCAAGGATGTTGGTCCCGTTCCGGTTCAGGTGCAACCCGTCCGACTTGTACAGGTCCCACCGTCCCCAGAAGCAGACCCAGTGATCCAGGAAACTAAAGCCCTCCCTCCGCACCAACTCTTTAGCCACGCATTCATCTGCTCTATCCTCCTATTCCTATACTCACTAGCACGTGGCATCGGGAGTAATCCAGAGATTACAACCTTTGAGGTCCTGCTTTTTAATCTGCTACCTAGCTCCCTAAATTCTTGTTGCAGGACCTAATCCCTCTTTCTACCCATGTCGTTGGTACCAATGTGAACCACGACCTCTGACTGTTCACCCTCCCCGTTCAGAATGCCCTGCAGCCGTTCAGTGACATCCTTGACCCTGGCACCAGGGAGGCAACATACCATCCTGGAGTCACGTCTGCGGCCACAGAAACGTCTATCTGTTCCCCTTACAATAGAATCCCCTATCACTATTGCTCTCCCACTCTTTTTCCTCCCCTCCTGTGCAGCTGAGCCACTCGTAGTGCCACGGGCTTGGCTTTTGCTGCATTCCCCTGAGAAACCATCTCCCCCATCAGTATCCAAAACGGAAAATCTATCGGAGAGGGAGATGGACCCAGGGGACTTCTGCACTACCTTCCTAGTTCTTTTACTCTGTCTGGTGGTCACCCATTCCCTGTCTGCCTGTGCACTCTTTACCTGCGGTGTGACCACCTTGTTAAACGTGCTATCCATGAAGATCTCAGCTTCGCGGATGCGCCACAGTGACTCCAGCCGCAGCTCCAGCTCCGAAACGTGGATTTCGAGTAGCTGCAGCTGGTGACACTTCCTGCACATGTGTTCGCCCTGGACACCTAAAGTGTCCCTGACTTCCAACATAGCACAGGAGGAGTACTCCACGCTGCCGAGCTGCCCTGTCATGTCCTACCCTTAATTTACTCCCTTTAAATTAAAGAATATTAAATACACTAGGGACCTTACTTCCCTTTAAACACTACTTACTCTAAACTAGAGACCGTCCTTTTACTTTAATGACTGGAATGTAGAAATACTGTAGAAATACTCACCGCTGGTTCTCTGTCCCCTGAAGTGCAGCTTTTTAGTTCCTGCTCTCCTGGAAGCTGACAAAGATGGAAAAAGGAAGGAACACCTCCCTCCCCGAACTCCCTCACTCACCAAACTCACAGTTTAACACTCTGTTCCAATCTGCAACTCTTTGCTTCTTCAATAGGGCATTGTCTCAGTGTCAACAACCAATTCCCATTTCAAAAGCTTGTATGGTGTTTACAGCTTTGTGACTCATCTTATCTCAGAAGCCTGTATTTACAGTTTGTGTCGTTGAGGCTTTTAGATTTTTAAACCCAGTTTGTCATATTTTAATAAAGTCAGAATTCTGTTCATAGGATGGTGTATTTTTCTGAAATATGGCTATTCCTTTACACCACCTTCAATGATTTCTGCACATATACCCCCAGGTCTCTCTGTTCATACACCCGCTTTAGAATTGTACCCTTTAGTTTATATTGCCTCTCCTCATTTTTCCTACCAAACTGTATCACTTCATACTTTTCTGCGTTAAATTTCATCTGCCACGTGTCTGCCCATTCCACCAGTCTTGAAGTCTATCACTATCCTCCTCACTGTTCAGTATACTTCCAAGTTTTGTGTCATCTGCAAATTTTGAAATTGTGCCCTGTACACCCATGTCCAATTCATTAATATTTATCAAGAATAGCAGTAGTCCTAGGAAAAAGCCAGTTATATCTGACAGAACTACAAGATGAAGCAGGATACCTTGTTTTGATGAAGAGATGAAAGAGATGTTGCTGTAGGAAGTTCAGAAGAGGAAAAATATCCTTTTTCTCTGCTGTAGCTGGAAGTTGCCTGAGACTGTGGTGTTGAAAACTTGGCAGCAGGTGACAATCAAAGTCCAGGAGCTCCAGTCTGCAAAACCCAGGACCATCTCCTCAATGCTAAAATAAATCTCAGGACTGCCCCTGGTGGTGATGGAGGGGTCAATGCTGGTGCCAAAAAGTTAGATCTGGATGTCTTCAATACATCTGTGAAATCCATGCCTATGTATCAAGGTGCAGTATAAGCCAAGGAAAAGAAAGGGGACAAGGCTGAAGCCTTGGCCACCATGCTTGGACAGAAGAAGAAATCATGACAGGAGATATGCTGGCTTAGTCAGGACACTCTCTTTTATTCTTTGATGGTCTTTAAATTTGCGATGAAAATTAAAGTGGTATTGAGGTAAAGATAACTAACAATTTTGATTGCAGTAAAATACCTTGGCATAAATCTGAAGATAAGTGCAGCCTCATATACGATTATTTTAATACTTGTCTCAATAATTATTTCACTGCAGACAATGAAGGCAATCATCAAGTCAAATATTAGCCAAACAAAGAGTAAACATATCAGCACTCTTACAAACTATCAAACTTGCCACTTGCAGCATTATCACAAGATATAACAATATATACTGCTGGAAATGATTATGAATTCCAAACACAGAGTAGTTAATTATCATTCTAAAAAGAACTAGAAGCAGTTGAAAAATTCATGAGCAGCAAAAGAGGCATGTGTTGGAAAGATACAACTAAACAATCACTTTGCAGCTCAATTTATACTGTGTGTGAAATTGTTGCTGAGAAAAAGAGAGGCACAAAGCTTCACAATCCATGACAGGGTTTTAGAGGTTAACTCTCTTAATCCACTCCAGGACCTAAGACAATAATTTAAATTGGCACTCCAATATGCGCTGAGGCAGTGCTGCACTGTCAGTGGGGTCATCCTTTGGCTGAGATGTTAAACTTTGATCTTGTCTGCCTATTTTGATTGACTTACGTACTATTTAAAGAAGTACTAAAAGTTTTCCTGGTTAATAGTTCTCCCTCAATCAATACCACTGAAAACAGATTAATTGGTTATTCATGCTGTTTGTGGGATCTTGCTGAGTGCAAATAGCTGCCAAATTTGCCTACTTCACAATAGTCACTACACTTCAAAGTAATTCAATGCATGTTACATACTTTGATATATTTATGAGAGCCTTGATAAGGTACTATAACTGCATGTCTTACTTTTTCCTTCACAACTTTCCAGAGTTGAAAGCCAAATATTTATGAAAAATAAAAATGTTCTGATTTGGCCACCACTGATCAAAAAAAAGGAAATTATTTGATCTCATGTAGGATGCATTTATTGCAGTGAGTTTATAACAGTTGTGTTTGCTCAATGCATTTTTACCTCTCCAAGCTACTGCTGGCACTTTTTAATTTCTTCTGTTGAAAAGATATATATATATATACATATTTTGTTGCATAAAAATGCTGCAAGTATTAATTTTTCAAACTGTGTTATATTTTGGGGGTTTTTCTAGCCTTCTTACTGTCGATTTCTTGGTTGCTGTATTATTTCTTTCTGAGATGTTATGTGCTTTGTTTTATTAACTACTGTAATCTGTTAATATTCTGCTTGTTTTAAACGCTGTTATGGATTCTATTTCCACCACTTCTTTGCAAAGAAACATAGGAACAGGAGTAAGCCAATCAGCTTGAGCATGTCCTGCCATTCTATTAGATAACAGTTGATCTGTACTTCAATTCTATTTATTCACCTTTGTTACTTTTCCCTTGATGCCCTTACCTAACAAAAATCTATCAAGGTTAGTCGTAAAAAATTTAATTGACCCAGTATCTACAACCTTTTCGTGCAGAGAGTTTTAGATTTCCACTACCCTTTATGTGAAAAAATGCTTCCTGATTTCATTTCTAAATGACCTAGCACTAATTTTAAGATTTATGCCCTCTTGTTCTAGATTCCCCACCAGAGGAAATAATTTGAGAAACAACCATTAACCACTAGTCTCTGTTTTCCGTTCTTTAACCAACTTCCTATCCATGCTGTTACACTCCCTTCAACTTTATATTCGCTAGAGTTTAGAAGAATGAAAGGGGATCTCATTGAAACTTATAAAATTCTAACAGGACTAGACAGACTAGATGCAGGAAGCATGTTCCCGATGGTGGGGGAGTCCAGAACCAGGGGTCACAGTCTAAGGATAAGGGGTAAGCCATTTAGGACTGAGATGAGGAGGAATTTCTTCACCCAGAGAGTGGTGAACCTGTGGAATTCTCTACCACACAAGGCAGTTGAGGCCAATTCATTAAATATATTCAAGAAGGAGTTAGATATATTTCTTAAGGCTAATGGGATCAAGGGATATGGGGAGAAAGCAGGGACAGAGTACTGAATTTGGATGATCAGCCATTATCTCATTAAATGGTGGGACAGGCTCGAGGGGCCGAATGGCCTACTCCTGCTCCTATCATCTATATTTCTATGTTTAACAACAAGCCTTCTATGTGAAAAATTATCAGACACCTTTTGAAAATCCATATACAAAACATCCACTGCATTTTTTTATCAATTAATTTCAAGTAACTGTACTAAGTTTGTCAGACATGACTTACATGCTATAAATATGTTTTGGCTGTCCTTAACCCATGTCTGTCTCTGTATTATTTTTATCTCATATTATGATCTCCAGAAGAATATTCACTATCAATCTAAGTCTGTAGTTACCTGGTTTATTTTTTTCTCCCTGGATGAATGGATATTCTGTAGGTTAGCTTCATTAGTTTTAGTAATCATGGAGTGTGTATCAGAATTTTCCATCAGAGTCCACACGAGGATAAATAATACATGAGAGTGTGGAAGGAGCGGATTTAATGGGCCAAACGTTCTTTTTTGCGTGCTTTCTTGTGTTTTTATAAGAGCTACCAATGGTTCTGAAAATAGCACAAAAAGTAAGGGAGAGAAGTGAGGTATTTAATGAGTGCCAATCACCATGGGATCTATGTTTTCCTCTACGAGATCAAATTCCATAAAAATGTTATAAAAATTACTCAATGGCCCCAATATTTACTCAGGGCTGGAAAGAGAGAGGGTGGGGGAGGATTTTCGGACAGGAAACCCAGAAGTACGAGTTTCCCAGACGACGTGCAGAAATAAACGGATGGACATCTTTTAAATTTTTCAACAGGTTTCCTGCCCGACAGCCAGCCAGATCGAGAGCAGCCGGAGAGTGGATGCCAGGTAAGTCTGACATCACCAGAGGGAAGGGTTCAGACATCATGGGGGTTGGGGCCAGACATCAGGGGGTGGGGGGGTGAATCGGACGTCTTTGGAGGGGGAGTGGGGGTGCGGCCGATCGCGGGGCTCCGCTCAGGTGGATGTAAGCTTGTTGGACTTGAGGGAAACACTTCTGCTTCTCCTGGCCCACAAGCTGTACAATAAAAGAACTTGCCTTCTCACCTCCTTTTACCTGCTGGAATTCTGGAGGCCCTTGGATCCCGGCCACCATGCATAAAAAGTAAAAATCCAGTTAAAATGCAGGCATGCAGCCTCCTTAAAAGATATCGGAATGTTAATTGCCCGCACCCACCCCCCCCAACCCGTCAACCAGCCTCCATTAAAACCGGAAATGGATGGGTTGGAGGCGGGTTGGGGTCAGGTTTGAGAATTTTAACATTTTTACCTTCCCATCTGCCCCCAACCCACTCGTCCATGGGGGTTAAAATTCCCCCCAATATGCTTGCACATTTTATGATTTACCACTCCCAGCACTGAGTTTCTTGCTCTTGGCTCCAGAGCTCATTACAGCCTTGGCCCAAACATGGACAAAAGAGCTGAATTCCAGGGGTGAGGTGAGAGTGACTGCCCTTGACATCAAGGCAACATTTGACCGAGTGTGGCATCAAGGAGCCCTAGTAAAATTGAAGTCATTGGGAATCAGGGAAAAAACCTTTCACTGGCTGGAGTCCTACCTAGCACAAAGGAAGATGGTTGTGGTTGTTGGAGGCCAATCATCTCAGCCCCAGGACATCGCTGCAGGAGTTCCTCAGAGTAGTGTCCTAGGCCCAACCATCTTCAGCTGCTTCATCATAAGGTCAGAAGTGGGGATGTTCGGTTCCATTCGCAACTCCTCAGATAATGAAGCGGCAGATGCCCGAATGCAGCAAGACCTGGACGACATTCAGGCTTAGGCTGATAAATGGAAGGTAACATTCGCGCCACACAATTGCCAGGCAATGACTATCTCCAACAAGCGAGAGTCTAACCACCGCCCCTTGACATTCAACAGCATTACCATCGCCGAATCCCCCACCATCAACTTCCTGGAGGTCACCATTAACCAGAAACGTAACTGGACCAGCCACAAAAGTACTGTGGCTACAAGAGCAGGTCAAAGGCTAGGTATTCTGCAGTGAGTGTCTCCCTCCTGACTCCCCAAAACCTTTCCACCATCTACAAGACACAATCAAGAGCGTGATGGAATACTCTCCACTTGCCTGGATGAGTGTAGTTCCTACAACACTCAAGGAGCTCAACACCATCCAGGACAAAGCAGCCTGCTTGATTGGCACCCCATCTTAAACATTCACTCCCTCCACCACCGGTGTGCCATCTACAAGATGCACTGCAGTAAATCACCAAGGCTTTTTCGACAGCACCTCCCAAACCCGCAACCTCTACCATCTAGAAGGACAAGGGCAGCAGGTGCATGGGAACACCTTCACCTCCAACTCCACCTCCAAGTTTCCCTCCAAGTCACACACCATCCTGATTTGGAAATATATCGCCATTCCTTCATCGTCGCTGGGTCAAAATCCTGGAACTCCCACCCTAACAGAACTGTGGGAGTACCTTCATCACACGGACTGCAGCGGTTCAAGAAGGCGGCTCACCACCACCTTCTCAAGGGCAATTAGGGATTGGCAATAAATGCTGGCCTTGCCAGCAACACCCACATCCCAGGAACGCATAAAAAAATAGGAGCACATGTCGGAAATTCTGGAATGGAATTCGGCATGCCTGATTCGAGGCGCACATGACTTTTTATGTTCACCTCTGCTCCAGGATCACTAAATCATAAAACTACCCCAAGACCAAAGGCTTTTTCTTCATCTAATGTTAAAGCCATCACTTATGTCACTCTCTCCTAGCACACAAAGGCAGTATTGCCAAGTCTCACGATTCAATCACAAGACACGCTATTTTGGAGTGAAACAAAGCTTCACTCGCCAGCTTGCGATGGAACTCCTAAAATTTGGGATTTTTTTACGACAATTTGCACATGCGCGAATCACATACATTTTTCATGCCTGCGCAAATCAACATAAATCCCGGAATTTAGGCATTTCTGGAGTATTCTCAGAATTCAATTAAAGAGGATTTTTTTATATATTTAGATAGTTGCAAATTGGCAAAGTGCTGCCAGAGGGCAAGTGGCTTGTAAAATTAGGCTTTTGTTTTTAAGAATCTAAAACACCAGAAGGGCTTATACTGAGATGTTACTCAGAAAGCTAAAGTCTGAAAGTCAACTGTAAGCTCCATCAACTTTGGTTCGGCAGATCGTGGTTACTTATGTGGCAAAGTAACAACCCTATCTTGGAGAGGGCTACACAAGCATAAAAAATGTGTGAAGTTTTATTGTTGGTATTGAATAAGGAATTTTATGGATTGAAAATGAAGATTGGCTGCTTATACTTCTATATGTCCACAGAATAAATTCAATTTATAACCAAATATGTGGCAGAATATCCTATGAAGAGTGATTGAGTAGACTAGGCCTATATTTTCTAGAGTTTACAAGAATGAAAGGTAATCTCATTGAAACATATAAAATTCTTACCGGATTTGACAGGGTAGATGCAGGGAGGATGCTTCCCCTGGCTGGGGAGTCTAGAACCAGGGGTCACAGTCTCAGAATAAGGGGTCAGCCATTTAGGACTGAGATGAGGAGAAATTTCTTCACTCAGAGGGTGGTGAATCTTTGGAATTCTCTACCCCAGAGGGCTGTGGAGGCTCAGTCATTGAGTATATGCAAGACAGAGATTGATAGATTTTTGAATATTAAGGGAATCAAGAGATATGGGGATAGTGCAGGAAAGTGGAGATGAGGTAGAAGATCAGCCATGATCTTATTGAATAGCTCGAAGGGCCAAATGACCTATTCCTGCTCTTATTTCTTATATTCTTAAGTTCTAAGCATAAAAAATGTGAAAAGTTTTATTGTCGGTATTGAATAAGGAATTTTATGGATTGAGAATGAAGATTGGCTGCTTATACTTCTATATGTCCACAGAATAAATTCAATTTATAACCAAATATGTGGCAGAATATCAAAGACTTGTTTGGAATTGTGACAATAAGTAAGCATTTTGGACTAAAATGGATTATATATTAGATTAATTTTTGCTGATCACAGCACACATTGGGCCAAAATTGGCGACTGTTAGTTCTCCATGCTGTGGAGAATACACATCCTAGACTCCTATGACATAAGGATCAATGTGCATCTCAAGGATTGGCTAGGCACGATCAAAAAGGTGGTTAAATTTGCTAACATTTGTTGCGTGCACAGCCATTAGCATTACTGATAGCTATCTGAGCAAGTGTCAATTTCCTGGAATCACGGATTGTTCGAAATGGTTGAAACAGATCTTCAGGCTTCTCAGGAAGAACCAAACTGTTGCATTTTAGGACAAGCATTCTGACGGGCTGTTTACAATACATGTTAAGGGAGTGGGTGACATGTCGGTTGAGTCACCCTCCGAGAAGCACCGCATGCTGCAGGCAGAAGCTGTGGAGGCAGCGAGCTCAGCCGATTGCCATGATGTCGAGGGCAGCATTCCCCCTTCTCCTTTGGTGCTATGGTTCCGGGGGCTTTAGTACAGAGACTCCGTAGTCACCGCCGAGCAAATCAGAGTGGGCCAGATCAGTGCAGCCAATCACCACTATGGGGTTTGTCAAAGGTTTTTCAAATCGATGGGCGAGATCAGTAGCTACCAAGTGTGCCTCATCTTCTTATTAAACCTATTATAGGTGAGTGAGTCACCGAGTTTTACCCGCAACAGATGAGTAAGAAGGGACTTTATTGCTATCAGATGGCAGTGACATGTTTTAGGAGAGGAAATGAGAAACGACTTTGTGCGAATTTTGAGCTGTACGTGAATCCGCTTTTTAGAATAAAATGATCCTACTGCAGATGGGTTTGTAACTTTAGGCTTTCAATCATTAGGTGAGGCAAGGAAGAATTTTAGCAGAGGGAACAATTTTAACTTACTTTTATTAGGTACTTTTTACTAAGTCCAATATTGTACCAGGGGTTGATTTATGGTTTTAGTCTTGTTGCTGATGAAAGTTAATGGCCCTGAATTTGCAGTCGGAGGCGTCCTGCGGGGAAATGCCTCTGATCCCCAAATAAAATGCCCGCGGGCCTGGTTGTCCAGGTGGTACGGAGATTCGCGGTCCTGGGCCTCTCCAGGTACCCACGGGTAGAGGCCCACATATCCCAGGGAGCAGGCGGTTCGCAAGCGCCCCTGGGATCACGTGGGCTGGCCCAACGAATGAAAGAAGGGGATTCCCATATGTACAGAAACCCCATAAGCATGAATGGAAATACCCAAAAAATACATGTACACATCAAATCAATAAAAAAAATTACATATTTAAAATTAATTAAAATGCCATTTAATTAAAAAATTGAAACAAAAATTTTATTTTATGAAAAATAAATGTAAATGTTTTAAAGGGGCTAAAAATAACCTTACCTTATTGTACAGGTGTTTTAATGCTTAAATGATTGGAAAAAAATTATGTTTATGGGGCTAAAAATTGAGTAGCGCCCCATTTGGTGGCAAAGAAAGGTAAGTGAAGATCTACCTGGCGGACCAGGTCATGTCCAGCTAGCGGTTCAGCTAGTTCTGGAGCACAAGTCTTCAGCACTGTAGCTGGGATGTTTTCGGTGCCCATAGCCTTTGCTACATCCAGTCCGCTCAGCCATTTCTTGATATCACGTGACGTGAATCGAATTGGCGGAAGGCTAGTATCTGTGATGGTGGGGACGTCAGGAAGAAGCCGAGATGGATCATCCATGCGACACTTCTGGTGGAAGATGGTTGCGAACGCTTCAGCCTTGTCTTTTGCATTCACGTGCTGGGCATTGTTCAGCTGAAGTTCTCTTCAATAAATTGCTTGCTGCCAACCAACTCTGACTGCATCTAACTGTAGGAACCCTCCCACTACCTCACCTTCCTCTATATCATCAGTGTTCTCTCCTTCATCATGCTGAAGGCCCTCCTCCAGTGGTGGCTCCATGTGTTCTTCCCAGTGCAGAGCAACATACAGTAAACCACAATCATATGGCGTACTCTTTTTGGGTTGTATTGCAGGAAGACACCAGAGCTGTCCAGACCCTGAATCATGATTTGAGAACTCTAATAGTCTGTTCAATGAGAGCCCCAATTGTTCCATTAATCTGATTGTAGTGGAGTTCCGCAGGCGAAGGGGAGTCATAAGCCAAGTGTGCAGAGGATAACACTAGTCTCCCAGCAGCCAGTTTTTAACTTGATGTGAAGGGCAAACTGTGGGGTGGGGTGGGGAGCGGAGGAATGGACAATTAACGCAATATAAAAGTGTCATGTCAGTTGCCAGGAAAGAAGGCACAGACCTGCATGATGTGCTGCTGGTCATGAACTCCAGTCGCACATTAATAGAGTGGAAACCCTTGCAATTCATGAAGGCAGCCACATTGTGTGAAGGAGCCTGTAGGATAACATGGTTGCAGTCAATGACTTGAGGGAATCCTGCAATCATTCGAGCCCTATCCTGCTACTTCTAAATGCCCATGGAAAATGTTTCAATTTATATGCTCCAATAAACAATGTCTATGCTAAAAAAAAATACACACATACGGAAGATGGGAATTGTGCAAAATGGTGGACCACTCAAATTTCTGCCTTCTGTCACTCATTTTTGCCACTGATGCAATGCTTTACACCAACAGCAATTTCTAGGTTCATATTACATGACATGCAAAATATTTCGTGAATAATTTAGCTCAGAAATTCTCCATGTTTACACCCTTCTAAGCCTTCAGTTAACCTGATCGATTTTCTGTTGTTTCTTCTGTGATACACTCCCTGGCCCCATAATTCTGGCCCCATTGTCGCTGCTGAGCTGACGGCCAGGAGTTTAGCAGCAGTATGAATCCCCCGGGTCTACAGTTAACTTGAAATTTTTGTTTTGCACCTTCCAGTTCACAAAATCATAATTCTATGTATGGAGAAGATCCCCTGACTATAACTGACAATAATCCTGGTTAATAACCTGATTCACTTTGAAGCAAACCATGTCCAATTTTCCCTTAGTTTTTTTTTTGTCCATCATGTTGATGTCTCATTAAAATCCAAGGCTTCTACATTTCCTTCTGGTTCAGCTCATGAAAGTGTCGCCTCAGACCCAGCAGCCTTGATGTTGTTAAAAATGATCTTATACTTCATTTTATGTACAGAATATACCAATTTGGTTTAATTGTACTCTCAAAATCCATAAAGCAGTGCTAACAGCACAAAATAAATAGGTGAAAGCATTTGATAGAAAATTACTGATTTATTCCTTGGACAGGAGCACTAAATTGAGCTACTGCCCCACTGGTGCATTGTATGATTCATCTCAAGATTGCTAGGTTTCATGCTGCCTTATAAACTTCGGCATGCATTCAATTAACATGGTCTAACCGGAGTGAAGTTCTTTAAATGAGAAATGGGAGTATGCCTGCTTTTCCCTGTAATTAGTGGCCTGGTAATAAAATCATGGGAAACACTGGGAATGAAATTGGTCTTCGGCAAAAGCACAAAGCAGGCGATAGGAATTTGACAGCCTGTTTTACATCACGCCCGGTTTTCTTTACCACAATATTTAAATCAGAGACATGGGCTGAATTTTTACTTTAAAGAGTGGGCGGGTTTGTGAGCGTGTGGGCTGAAATTGACAGCGAGTCAGGGAGCCGGCTTCAACCCACCAGCTCCCGCCTTTAACTCGGGCGCGTTATTCAGCACACGAGAGACCCCCTCGGGAGAGGTGGGTTACCTAATTAAAGCAATTCAGAGATAGTCAGGAGGCCAGTAACAGCCTTTTTTATCTGATGTTGCAGCTTTCACTGGCTGTCCATGGGATTCCTGGGCTTGCTGAAGCTCACCAGCGAAAGTAAGGTGAGAGTGCAGTGGCAATTGTGGGAGTTGAACAATTGACAGTTAAAACAAATCACATCAATGCTCACACCTCACACCTGCTTCCTTGCCTAAGGAAAAGGCTCTTGCTGACACCATTTGTGGGAAGAGTTTGCTTTCAGGTGTTTTCTACAACTTTTGAAGTCTCTCTAGATTGGAAGTCACTCTCACTACATTGGAGGATTGTGCCTCTGATCTCCACTTTACATCTGTCAAATATCAGATCAGCATGGTGCTGTTTATGCTGTTTCACCTTGGACCTCAGATGAGGACCAAGATGAGCCCCAGCAGCAACAACACCAGCAGGAGCAGCAGCAGCAGCAGCCTTCTCCTCACCGACCTGCAGATACACAGGAGAGAGGGGATGAGCACAGGGGTGCACCTCGGAGGAGGCGTTACCCCCAACACAGGCTATATAGGCAGAGGATCAGTTTCCTGGACTTGACTGAACAACAGTGCCTCAGGAGGCTCAGGTCGTTGCAGACATTTATAGCCTGCTGGAAGGCAACATTCGTGCCACAGAAGTGCCAGGCAATGACTATCTCGAACAAGTGAGAGTCTAACCACCTCCCCTTGACATTCAACAGCATTACCATCGCCGAATCCCCCACCATCAACATCCTGGGGGTCACCATTGACCAGAAACTTAACTGGACCAGCCACATAAATACTGTGGCAACAAGAGCAGGTCAGAGGCTAGGTATTCTGCGGCGAGTGTCTCACCTCCTGACTCCCTAAAGCCTTTCCACCATCTACAAGGCACAAGTAAGGAGTGTGATGGAATACTCTCCACTTGCCTGGATGAGTGCAGCTCCAACAACACTCAAGAAGCTCGACACCATCCAGGACAAAGCAGCCCGCTTGATTGGCACCCCATCCACCACCTTAAACTTACACTCCCTCCACCACCGGCGTACCGTGGCTGCAGTGTGTACCATCTACAAGATGCACTGCAGCAACTCCCCAAGGCTTCTTCGGCAGCACCTCCCAAACCCTCGACCTCTACCACCTAGAAGGGCAAAGGCAGCAGGTGCATGGGAACACCACCACCTCCCAAGTTCCCCTCCAAGTCACACACCATCCTGACTTAGAAGTATATCGCCGATCCTTCATCGTCGCTGGATCAAAATCCTGGAACTCCCTACCTAACAGCACTGTGGGAGTACCTTCACCACACGGACTGCAGCAGTTCAAGAAGGCGGCTCACCACCACCTTCTCAAGGGCAATTAGGGATGGGCAATAAAAATGCTGGCATTGCCAGCGAAGCCAGTCAGACTGAGCGGGCGCTCGGCTGGCTTCCCACAGGTGCAAGGCATCATCGACTGCACACAAGTGCCTATCAAGGCACCCCCAGATCACCCAGGAGTGTTCGTGAACCATAAGGGTTCCACTCCATCAATGTGCAACCACAAAAAGATCATCATGTACGTGTGTGCCAGATTCCCAGGGAGCTGTCATGATTCATTCATCCTGCGCCACTCCACCCTCCCTCATCTCTTCCCACCTCCGACGTGGCTGATGACACCCTTGAGGAGGCCAAGCAATGAGGCCAAAGTGTGCTACAATCAAAGTCAAATGCGGACGAGATGTGTAATAGAGCAAGCAATCCGGATGCTGAAGATGCGCTTCAGATGCCTGGACAGATCTGGAGGAGCTCTTCAATACGCACCAGCCAGGGTCTCCAGGATGATCATCGCATGCTGCGCTCTGCACAACAGAGCACAGCAGCGAGGATTGGAGCTGCAGGAGGAGCAAAGCGCAGACCATCTTTGGAGGATGTGGAGGATAAGAAGGAGGAGCAGGAGGAACACAAGGAGGAGGAGGAGGAGGAACAGGAATCTGAAGTGGAGATGGCACCAGCAGTGGCACACATTGCTGTTTGGGAGGCCCAGGATGGCCTCATAATGGCATGATTTAGTTAGTTTGCACCAGTACACCCATATGGCACCCAGATGCTAAACCCACTTTCCACACTCCAACCACAAAGCCATCCTAAAATGACCAAACCATTCCTGTCACACACACCCATTGCTCGAGGTTAAGTAATGTCTTACCATTCACTCCAACTGATGAGGCCACTTGCCAGGCAGCACAGAAGTGGTGCACAGAAACAATTTTACGTGGCTAGAAAACATTTTGTAACACACCCATATGCACACCTTATGCATCTAAAATTGTTTAATCTTCCTCTTTCTATAACTCCTATGCCATGCAACCCCTGTGGCTTCAGCTGAGGCTGCTCACTTCCCTGCTCTGACTGCTTAGATACTTTTGGCAGACGTCCTCTGGGTTTTGGAGCCCGTGAGGGCCCCGCCAATGACTGCTCCTCCTGCACCTGTGATGGGGCAAACTCGGCAATCGGGACACGAGGCAGCATGTCGGGCACTGACTGGAGGGGTGGGGGGAGGGGGTGGCAACGGGGGAGAAGTGGGAGCACTTTGAGTAGGGTCCCCACTTCCATGTCCTCTTTCACCATCATCCCTCTCATGGCCCACCCACACTTCCCTGCTAGCAAGGAGCTGGAGAGCACTTTGCTGCACATCAGTGGGGCGATGAATGGCCAAGTCTAGGTTTTTATCCATCTTTGTTAAAGTGGCCTTCAGAGTCTGCAAGCTGTTGGTCAGAGCAAGACTGCATTGGTTTGAATGACGCATTTGATGCTCCATGCAGGTGGCCACCCATTCCATGGACAAACACATCATTGCCATGGCCTGTGACATCATGCCAGTCATGCTGGAGATGGACATCGCCATTCTCCCTGCAATCGAGCACATCACAGCTGGAAAACCTGCCAGAGCCTTCTGCATTTTCTGTTGCTCCTCGAGAATCATCTGCTTTGTCAACGGCCCCCGAGGTTCAGCATCTTTGTTCAGCTGAGCACTGCTTGGAGAGTCCTGCGCCCTCCAACAAGGACTCTCCACTGCTGTCCCTGTCTCCACCATCTGCTCCTGCTCACATGTGTTGTGTGAGACACCAGGTGACAACACTACTTTCTGACTTAATGGTCCCACCGACATGTGTATCTGCGCTGGTGCTTGGTGTGCATGGGTCATGTGATGGTGCACCCTCAGAGGCCGCGGCCTCCTCTGAAGAGTCTTCTTCGTCCTCTGGCCTGACAGTGGGGGGATACTTGATGGGCCTGTGGGAGAGTAAAGACATGAATTAGAACTGTTATGATAAGAATGTTTTAAGTTACCATTATGCACATGATCATATTTCACTGGCTGCTGGCATCAAGTCAACATGAGTGATTGTTGTATGCCATGTGGCTATGTGATATTTAATTCTGTCAACAGGTAGCTGGGAGGTCCCCCTCTCTCCATATCCAACCACAAGCAGCTCCGCAATGCAGCTCAGTTCCAGGGCCTCCTCCTCTGCTGAAGTCAGTGGTGGCACCACCAGTTGTCTGCCTCTCACGGATGTTCTGTGCTCTTTTCTCCTGAAAGGAGGTAAACAAGAGACCTTTGAGTGAGAGTCACTGAATGTGTGGAAGAGACAAATGGGCAACATCTCTAGAGGGTGTCTATGAGGGAGAGGCGTGATATTGCATTAAGATGAAGGTGAGTATCAGTGGTGGATGGTCAGATTGGGATGTGAGTAAGTGCATAGACAGTGAGGGGTGGGTGCACCTGCAAAGTAGGTTGGTGTGAGGAGTGATGTGCAGGAGTAGGCTTGAGAGGGCAGAATGAGGGGGTTGGGGTGACACGCACATCAGGATTTAGGACAATGTGGCATTGTACTCACCTTTCCTGACCTCATGAGGTCATTAAATCATGTTTGACACTGTATCCACGTCCTGCCAACAACATTCCTGCTGCTCACTTCATCAGCAATCTCCAACCATGCATTCTTTGTTTGGCCAGCTGGCCTCTTCCTCCCATCAGCAGGGAACAGGATGTCGCTGCAGACCCTGACTCCTTGGGGTAAAATTTCCAAGGAGGAATCATTAAATCCAGGGGCAGCTTTCTGTCTTTGAGCCTGCATTTTTCAGTTGAGAGCAACATCAACATTTTCACAAAGAACCAACTCAATGGCCTGTATTTTCCGATCCCTACGGGTGTGTACGAGCTGTGTACACACCCGTAGGGACCTCGCAAGTGCCGGTTTCAGGCATGCGAAGCGTATGCGCTGAAAACTGGCACTTCCGATCTGTCAACAATCCTCTTGACAGATCGCACGTCTGCCCTGGAGAAGGGCCTCTGCGGGTGGAGAGTTGCGCTTTCTGCAGAACCTCCGCCCGCTGAAAACCCTTAAAAATCTTATGCCTGGTCAAAGCAGTCGTAAGGCCTGCTTTTACCAGCATAAGAGTTTAAAAAAGTTTTTAAAAAATGTTTCCACTCATTTATAATTGAAAAATACTTTTAAAAAAGGTAAGTTTATTTTTAGCCCTGTAAAAAACTAACATTTTTGTTTAAATATTTAATTTAATGTAATTTTAACTAATTTCAAAAACGTGATTTAAAAAAAAAATGTATTTAATGTTTTAATGTGTTTTTGGAGTGATCGCCATTCATACTTTTGACAGGTCTATCTGTCAAAAGTATGAAGGGAGATTCCCTTCTTTCATTGGTTCCCCATTGCCCACGTGATCCCAGGGACACTTGCAAACCACCTGTGCCCCTGGGATACCTGGGCCCTGCGCATTTTGTAGAGCAGAGGCCCAGGAGTGGAAATGGCCAGACCTCTGGAGCACTCAGGTAAGGGCGTAGATTTTTTCCAGATCGGAGGCCTCCGCATGCAGGAAGCTGCCGATCGGAAAATACGGGCCAATATTTCCACTCCAACAACCTGTCTTCCACCTCCATCAACCTTCAAGTGACATCTGTGCACTGCTCCTTTAAATAGCTCAGCTGAAGTCGAGTCATCCGTGATGTCATTGGGCCCACTCCAGTTAATTGGTTGGGAAACCTGGAAGTCTGATTCAATTGCAGTGGCTTCGTTAAAAAGCCACTGCTGAACGCGCCAATTCAACGTCCAGGTACCCGGCGAGCTCCACGCACCCCCCCACCCCGCACCCATCCCAACGGAAAGGTAAAAATTCAGCCCAATCAGTTTGGAACCTTTATGAGTTAGGTGAGGCCAGTGTAGCTCCCACAGTGGTAAGAAATATTAGAACAGAATCACTGGCATGGATTTTAAAGTGGGGTGTGTACGGTGCGCGTGAGCCTGAAGCTGGCGGTGCACCCGGGGAGTTCGGGGATGTGGAGGCCTGACTGATCAGGTCAAGAAGAGGGCCAGCTCAACCAATGGCAGAAAAGGAACCCCAAGCAGGTGCCAAAAGGGACATCTGCAGAACCAACCACTCACCCAACCCTGATAGCCTGCACCATAGGCTGTGAAAAGGGATGGGCAATAAATGCTGGCCTTGCCAGCGATGCCCATATCCCACGAACGAATAAAAAAAAGTCAGAGAAGCCTTAGCAGAGGCTCTTTTTTATCAAGTTAATCCATTCAGAAATGATCCACCGTCATCTTTTTTGTGCTTCAACTCGAATTCTTCAAAAAATGTAATATTGAAGCATGCAAACTGCAAGTGCTTGAAGATGATGCAATGTATTAGTATGCAACGCATTTTAATAAACCTTTATGTTGGTTAAGTGGCTTGTTAGTTGCTTGAGTTGATGCTCTGTGATTCATTGATTCTTTTCAATTTCCACGAACAAAATCATATAGCATATAACTGCTCATTTAAAATTCACCACACCCAACTTTTCAATGAAGTTATTAAATCTTTTTTGGAACAAATGTTTTAAAATTAGGATCTTAGATTAACTATTGGCATGCAAATGCTTAATACATTTATGATGTGGAGATGCCGATGTTGGACTGGGGTGGACAAATGTTAGAAGTCGCACAACACCAGGTTATAGTCCAACAGCTTTATTTGAAATCACAAGCTTTCGGAGCGCTGCTCCTTCATCAGGTGAAGTGAAGAGATGCATATAGGCACAGCATATATAGTCAGAGAACACTGCCAGATGATTACAGTTAATCTTTCTAACTGCCCTTTATCACACCTCGGCAGAGAGATAATCACGGCAATCATAGGTGTGGATGGTGTCCCAACAGGTCAGTCAGGAAAACATTACATCAAAGACAATGAGGTGGGGTCACAAGGGGTCAAATGTGGCAGATGCTGGGGTCTGTATGGAAAACAAAAAACTTTTTTTGATGGAAATCACAGCAGGTCCGTCCGCATCTGTGTAGAGAGAACAAGCCAACGACGACTCGAGTCTGGATGACTCTACGTCAGGTGGGGTTACATGTAGCATGACATGAACCCAAGCTCCAGGTTGAGGCCGTCCTCATGGGCGCAAAACTTGGCTATCAATTTCTGCTCGACGATTTCGCGTTGCCGTGTGTCTCGAAGGCCGCCTTGGAGAACGCTTACCCGAAGGTCGGAGGCTGAATGTCCTTGACTGCTAAAGTGTTCCCCAACTGGGAGGGAACACTCCTGCCTGTCGACATACAACACAGACTACATTGAGAGACTCTGCCGTCGTACCTCTCGCACACTCCTCAACCATCTCGTACACCAGCTCTACAGCAGACGCCGCAACCTCGAAACCAAGATAGAGTCCATGTTCTCAGCCTGTGCTCAGGACACAGCAGACCAGCTACGAGACACCGCCAAACAGACGAGGCAACGGAACTACACTGCCTACATGCACACCAAGAACAGGAAGCTTGAGAAACTCGGCATCACCACCAGCAGCAACCAAGCCTCCCCCGGTACCACGGTTGCAACCACAGGGAAGTCCATCGTCAACTTGTCCGACCATACCCTTCAACCAGATGAAATCAAAGTTCTCAGCCGAGGGCTCAATTTCTGCCCCACCACCAAAATGGACCCCATCGGTCTCGCGGCAGACACAGAGGAATTCATCAGGAGAATGAGGCTCCGGGAATTCTTCCACGAATCCCAAGATGTCAGCAGCGAACCCAATGAGACAATCAATGATCCGGAACAGCAGACAGAGGGACCCGCAGTGCAGCAACCGAAGAATAAAGAGCCAAATTGGACCCCTCCGGAGGGTCGCTGCCCTAAGCTTGACATGTATGCTCAAGCTGTCAGGAGATGCATCAACGCCAGATTCATCAGCCGCACTCACAAGACAGTCCAGAATGTCACCCGAGCACAACGCAATGCCATCCACACTCTCAAGACCAACCGCAACATCGTCATCAAACCAGCGGACAAAGGAGGAGCCATCGTCATACAGAGCAGAATGGACTATTGCAAAGAAGCATACCGACAACTGGACAACCAGGAACACTACAGACAGTTACCCGCATATCCGACCAAAGAACACACCCGCCAACTCAATAGACTGATCAAGACCTTCGATCCAGAACTTCAAAGCATCCTACGCGCTCTCATCCCACGTACTCCCCGCGTGGGAGACTTCTACTGCCTCCCAAAGATACACAAAGCCAACACACAATGTCTTCACCTTCGACAACCAGTTTTTTACCCAAACACACGGAACAGCCATGGGAACCAAATTCGCACACCAATACGCCAACATCTTCATGCACAAGTTCGAGCAAGACTTCTTCGCTGCACAGGACCTCCAACCAACGCTATACACTAGCTACATCGACGACATTTTCTTCCTATGGACCCACGGCGAAGAATCACTGAAAAGACTACACGATAACATGAACAAGTTCCATCCCACCATCAAACTCACCATGGACTACTCCTCAGAATCGGTTTCATTCTTAGACACACGAGAGCACTTCACTCTACCGCAAGCCCACAGACAACCTCACGACGCTCCACTTCTCCAGCTTCCACCCTAACCACGTTAAAGAAGCCATCCCCTATGGACAAGCCCTGCGAATACACAGGATCTGCTCAGATGAAGAGGAACGCGATGGACACTTACAGACGCTGAAAGACGCCCTCGTAAGAACGAGATATGACGCTCAACTCGTCGATCGACAGTTCCGATGGGCCACAGCGAAAAATCGCATAGACCTCCTCAGAAGACAAACACGGGACACAACCAACAGAGTACCCTACGTCGTCCAGTACTTCCCCAGAGCGGAGAAACTACGCCATGTTCTTCGCAGCCTTCAACATGTCGACGAACACCTCGCTAAGGCCATCCCCACGCCTCCACTACTCGCCTTCAAACAGCCACCTAACCTGAAAAGCACCATCGTTCGCAGCAAATTACCCAGCTTTCAGGAGAACAGCGACCACGACACCACACAACCCTGCCACGGCAACCTCTGCAAGACATGCCAGATCATCAACACAGATACCATCATCACACGTGAGGACACCACCCACCAGGTACATGGTACATACTCATGTGACTCGGCCAATATTGTCTACCTCATACGTTGCAGGAAAGGATGCCATGCATGGTACATCGGCGAGACCATGCAGACACTGCGACAACGTATGAACGGACATCGCTCAACAATCGCCAGGCAGGAGTGTTCCCTCCCAGTCAGGGAACACTTCAGCAGTCAAGGACATTCAGCCTCCGATCTTCGGGTAAGTTTTCTCCAAGGCGGCCTTCGAGACACACGACAACGCAAAATCGTCGAGCAGAAACTGATAGCCAAGTTCGGCACCCATGAGGACGGCCTCAACCGGGATCTTGGGTTCATGTCATGCTACATGTAACCCCACCTGACGTAGAGTCATCCAGACTCGAGTCGTCGTTGGCTTGTTCTCTCTACACAGATACGGACGGACCTGCTGTGATTTCCAGCAAAAAAAGTTTTTTGTTTTCCATACAGACCCCAGCATCTGCCACATTTGACCCCTTGTGACCCCACCTCATTGTCTTTGATGTAATGTTTTCCTGACTGACCTGTTTGGACACCATCCACACCTGTGATTGCCGTGATTATCTCTCTGCCGAGGTGTGATAAAGGGCAGTTAGAAAGATTAACTGTAATCATCTGACAGTGTTCTCTGTCTATATATGCTGTGCCTATATGCATCTCTTCACTTCACCTGATGAAGGAGCAGCGCTCCAAAAGCTTGTGATTTCAAATAAAGCTGTTGGACTATAACCTGGTGTTGTGCGACTTCTAACATTAATACATTTAGATTAAAGATTGATTCAAGGTTCAAGTCCAGCTATAGATTAACATTGTAGCCAAGGCAACTTTTAGCCCTCTGACCCCAGAATGTTTTTGGGCACCATACTGGAACTGTCTTAATTAGAAACTTACATTTAAACAAGACAGATCTGAAATTCCTGTGGGGTGGGAGGGCAGAAGTGAGACAGATCAACTGCGGAGATCTATCATTTAGGGTGAAACCCGGATTAACCAGTTTACGGCCCATGTAAAGTCCTCCTAAATCCTGGTTCGGGAGCGGAGCAGGCTAAGATTGCTTTGGGAGTTTGAGACATGTCTAATGTAGTTGCCAGGTTAGCCCGGGAAGTTTTCCATTGCTACCTTCTGAAGCCTCCCTTCCCAGCGGCAGCCACGCCAGCTGAGAGCAGGTGTAAATTCCATGGTGGGTCTTCCAAAGGCCAAAAAATGCTTCCTCATAAAAGTTCAATCTCAGAGGGTATCAATTGCTCTTACGTCCATTTGAGGCAAAATAGAAAAATTACATCATACCTGCTCAACCCTTCAAGGGCCCCTATCTCGTCCTTTGGAGTGGCAACCTGCTGCTCCAATTTTCTGTCCACTTGCCCAGCTAGTTTAAATGACTATGCCCCTGTAAATTGGAATGGGGCCAATATTCGTCTCTGCTAGCAGTGGAGCAGAAAACCTGGGGTTTTGGGGTATGAGTGTTTTACAGCTAAAAAGAGAAAGTAGTACTTTTATCATTCATGCAGCATAATAAACATTTAGCTCTGTGACTGAATATTTCAGAATGTCCATGCAAAAGTTAGCCATCCACAAAGTAGTGCCTTTGAAATAGTAGCATTACTTTAAACAGTTTTCATTAACTATACAATCAGCATGGAACTCTTCTACCACTGGTAGTGAAAGATCTTAATCTGTTCATTTATTTATTTATAATTGTTTATATTAATAAAATTTCCCCCTCCAATTTTCTATCCTCTTCTTTTGTAGGTTCTGTGGGTGCAGGTAGTCCTCTGCTACCTCATCCAAGGTCTGAGTATAGATATTGGGGGCCGAAAATTCTTGGCTCTTCTGGTGCAACTCCGGTGGGAGTGTACCAAAAGGTCTGAATATTAGATCAGGAACTGGTGTATCCAGGTCCTAGCCTTACGTGATGGCAAACAAGCATTCAGACAACAGAGAGGAATTCTGTGTGGCTTGGAAGGAGGGGAGCCGCTGCCTGCCCCTTACAAAATCAGTGGTGTCAAAAGGGGGCAAAGCTGGAGGCAGGGTCTCCCTATGAGGTGAGTTCCCACGTTCCCAGTGCTCGCAAGGATCAGCATAGGATCAGTGCTGGTACGGGTGATAAGGTACCACTTGGGGTCTGGAGTCGTAGCCTGGACTCTCAAAGAAGAAGTAATTTTTTTTGGCTGAAATTTCAATCTCTTTACAAAGGAGGCTAGGGGCACCGCTTTATTATATCAGGTGGGAGAACAAGCACCGCCCCCACCACCCCTTACTGGACCCGACTACCAGCACTGCAATTTGCAGCTTCCAAGGGTAGACTGACACCCTACATCCACTCCTAGTGGTGCCAATGCTAATTACAGGAGCTCCCTCTGACCCCACAAACTTTGGCGGGGTTAGCAACAGAGATCCCTGGCAGGCACGATCCCGTTATAATTGTATGGATCATTGGCCCGTGTATTTTCAGGGCCAGAAAACCAGCAAACTTCTCAAATGAGCTCAGTCCTGTCCTCGTCCACTGTTTACATACATGCTCTTTCCAGCACAGGTAACTAGACAGTGATCATGCCCAGAACAGTAATTTCTTTCACCTCCCTGGCCCAATGGCAGTGTGACCCAATGTGTCCCTTACTGTTGCTGCAGCTAAGGTCAGTTAACCCAACACAGGCCAGCAATTGAACCTGGGACCTATCTGGTCTGAACTATATGGCTCAGTACTAGACTGGACAGTGCAACTATCCACTAATCCATCAGAAAAGCATTAAGCGGCTTAATGTTAAAACCATGTTTTGGAGATTTTTAATATAGTAGCCAAACATCTTTGTAGAGAGACTGTGGAAAGTAGCAAGCTAACGAACAATAAACTAAAAAAAACAAAATACCTTTTGAATGACTAAATGCATTATCATTTTAATTTATTGTCTTAAACACATGGGAGCCAAAAATCAACGGGACGGACATCCCAGCGGCCACCTGGGACCTCTGTTGCTGTGCCCACAATAGTGCAAGGAGTCAGGGGGAGGTTTCCTGTTTTACATGTGAAAGACAGGCATCCGTGCCACTAGTGTCGGGTCCCCTTCCCCCAAAAGGTTTAATAACTTTGCCTCCAGAGAGAGCTGCATTTAGTGATAAAAAACTTTACATGTTTTCCTTTGGGTTTCCAGGCCATGAGGCCCATTTGAGGCCCATTATTATCATTCAGCATATCAATACACCTGAGACTTATTCACTACCAATCCTACATCGAGTCCCTCTGAGGGACTGTGGTAGTCCCTGTCCTAGTTCTGTCCTTCTTATGCTGTTAGTCGTGTAAAGCATGGTGGAGACTCTACTCCTTAGAAGTCCACAGAAATGCTGACTTTAAGCCGGGACCCAGCATCTCCAAGTCTTGGTCTAATGTTCAGCCGTTCAACGTACTGCAAAGTTATAGCAGGAGCGTACTGAAATGGCAGCAGATTTTTAGTCCCATGGTTTAAATAGAATACTATTGGATAACTATAATACAGAATTTTGATGTAATAAGACCTGTGTAACCCATTCAACCCTTTCTTTGATGGGATAATCAAGATGATATCTTACTTTTATTAATTTATCAGCTATTTTGATGAAGGTCATTCCACGAGGTTTCTGAAAATTCAAATCGTACTGCTATTTTATAAACATATTTTCACTATACTTATTCAAAGTAACAATTCATTGAGAGCATTCTCCTTTATATCATAAACACAAGAATGTTACTGTTATGTGAAGAGAAATTGCAAAGGAAAGATAATTTAAGCAGTTCTCAAGTAATCAATAACAACAAAATGGATAATACGTGCTTCAATTCTGGAACTACTTTTTCATTAAGATTTACTGACTCTTTTCCTGAACCAAATTACATCTGAATTACTTATTGTGAGTTCATTAAAGTTTAGTGCCACATCATTTATGTTGGGTACACAACCCTTTAGATTAATACAGTAGAAATAAGATCTGCATCCCTTCAGTCACGTTTTTCCACAGTTCAGTCCCTTTGATTGATTTTTACTTATAATAATGAAAACACATTATTCAAGTAAGACTGCTCTATTACAAGTTTTAAGGTTACATGAAACTTTCGCCATTCTTTAATCTAAGTGCACTGTTGTGTTACAAAAGCAAATGACTGTATTAATGCATTTCATTTCCGAATGTAGCTGGGAGCAAAATGCAAAGCCATTTGCAAGAGGTAGAACTGATATAAATGGGTAACAGGTGCAACAGAAACCTTCAGTGACTTCTACAGTACAATGAATATACCAAATGGCTGTAAGCTATGATTACATTTGTGTAATGACAGGTTTAATAGATGCCAGTAGTGCAAGCTATTAACACTCTGCATTCTGCAGAAATGAAAGGAATATGGATATTTACAAGAACCAAATGAGATCACAATTCACATTCTAGGCACATATAGCCTGCTTAATAGCAACATGTTTTAAAACAAGAAGCATGCACTTTATTCTCTATAATATTGCTTTCACATGGGAAAATTTGCTGAAATAGAGGTGGAGTGTTTATTTTCATTTTAAATCAATCATTGCTTTAAATTATATTGCATTTTCCAATAAGCCATACTTATATATGCAATTGGAACGGACTAGTTATCTGACATGTTAACAAAAGCAACCTCAGTGGAACACTATAGTTAAGAATAAGCAATTGATTATCTATCAGTATCTATCAGTAGGATGAGCAATTAAATAACTTTGCTGCTTTCTTGTTGTTTTGTTATTTGATTAAACTATTTAATTCAATTTTTACTGTCTCTTCACTATACTATAATTAATTTGGTCTATTCATTTGAGAAGATGGCGTACCTGATATACTGGTCATCAGTGCTTCTAACAAGTATGCTTATTGGAAATTTTTATCCTGACTCAAAGATTGTTGATTTCTCCTCCTATCCAAATTTCTCTTGGGTTTCATTCGACATTGGTGCCTTATTTCTAGGTTACGATGAGTGTAGGACATACCTTTATTGCTTTAACCTAACAGTTACAGTCCAGTATTTGTTAATTGCTACATTATGTAAACCAGAATCAAAAATATAATGTGAGACTTTTGTATTTCTAAGTTTGAAGGAAGTGCTGAGTACAGTTGAAAAAAAAACATTTTTTGAGATTCAAGAAAAACAAGTTATAAATTAATGCAACCAGACCACATACCATGCTGGAAGTGATCTCAGTAATACGTATCATTAGACTTGTATCAGCAGGCTGCACTCGAGGGAAGTACCTTTTATTCAAAGTATTGCCCCATTCCACATGCAAAAATTTGGCCTCAAATTTCCAAGCAGTGAGTTACACCACATTTGCGTCAATGCGCGATGAGTTGCGCAATCGATGGTCTGCAAAGTTGTTTCTACCAAAATTTTGTGGATCAGCTCATTGTCACATCTATTGCAGGATTCATTGACATAAATCCTGTGTAAAATGGGAGCAATATGTTGGGGCACATTAGAGTTCAGCTTTCAAAAAGCCACTTCAAGGTCAAGATTGCAACAGCAGGTTGGGGGCACAATACACAATACTGGGGCGTTTATAATGAGGGGTCACTGTAAGAATAAGGGGTCGGCCATTTAGGACTGAGATGAGGAGAAAGTTCTTCACTCAAAGGGTTGTGAATCTTTGGAATTCTCTACCCCAGAGGGCTGTGGATGCTCAGTTGTTGAGTAAATTCAAGACAGAGAGCGATAGATTTTTGAATACTAAGGGAATCAAGGGATATGGGGATAGTGCAGGAAGGTGGAGCTGAGGTAGAAGGTCAGCCACGAGCTTGTGGAATGGCAGAGCAGGCTAGAAGGGCCGAATGGTCTACTCCTGCTCCTATTTCTTATGTTCTTGTGTTCTTATAAGGAGGAAAGTGCTTGACTCACTCAGTTCACTGTCACATAGCTTGACTGCAGGTTTCATGAGTGTTTTGTGCCACTTTTCCAGAATGTCTACCATCCCTAGACTTAACTATTCCAATGCACTTTCTGGCCGGCCTCCCACGTCCTACCCTCCGTAAATTTGAGGTAATCTAAAACTCTGCTGCCCGTGTCCCAACATGCACCAAGACCCATTCACCCATCACCCCTGTGCTCGCTGACCAACATTGGCTCCTGGTTAAGCAATGCATTGTTTTTAAAATTCTCATCCTTCTTTTCAAATCCCTCCATGGCCTCACCCCTCCCGATCTCTGTAATCTCCGCCAGCACCACAACCCTCCGAAATAACTGTGCTCCTCTAATTCTGGCCTCTTGAGCATCCCCGATTTTAATCACTCCACAATGGTGGCCGTGCCTTCAGCTGCCTAGGCCTTAAGCTCTGGAATTCCCTCCCTAAAACGCTCTGCCTCTCTACCTCTCTTCCTCCTTTATGACACTCTTTAAAACCTACCTCTTTGTGCCCTAATATCTCCTTATGTGGCTTGGTGTTAAATTTTGTTTTATAACGCTCCTGTGAAGCGCCTTGGGACACTTTACTACGTTAAAGGCACTATATAAATACAAGTTGTTGTTGTTGCTGCTGTTACTGTTTATAAATAGAGGCAATGGGCTGGATTTTGTCAATTGGGACGTGATGGAGGCGGGACTCTCACTTTTTGGGTTGTAGTCCCGCCTCCAACGACTTGTGGCCAACCCACTGTATTTTCCCTTGATTGACCTTGTTAAGCCCGCCCAGCGGGCTTAGCAGGCCAATCAAGGGTCCCTTGGAGACAGGTAACGTCAGCCATTGAAATTTCATCTGTCAAGAGCTTTTGACAGATGAAATTTCAGCGTTTGACAGCTCTGTGAATCTGTCAAACACTGACAATATGATTTCTAACTTGAGTCCCTGTACTTAGACTCAGTTAGAAATCAATCCAGCACAGAAAGCAGAGACTGCAGCTTTTGACAGCTCCGCGGCCATTCTGCTTTCTGTGCCGTGGATGTGAGGGACTCCCGACACCTTAAGGAAGCTAGCCTGCAGGACAAAGTTAAGGTAAGTAAAAGTTCTTAAAACACTTTACACACACCAAACACACTTACCTCTGCACTCATGCACCCATCACTCACCTGCACGCCGGACATCTCGACCCCTCCAAGCCCTCCAGACCGACGGTCCGCCTCGCTAAATCGGCGTGGTTCGGACCTGTTGGGAAGCCCACACTTCAGGGCTAAAAATAGGGATTAGGCAAAAAACTGCCTGTTAACTACCTGTTAACAGGCAGTTTATTGGCACTAATCCCCTTCCCGCCTCAGGGAGGCGGCTCCCAGCACAGGTCGGATACCCGCCTTCTGGGAAACTGGCATGGAGGCAGGTTGGGGGCGGGATGGGTTCGGGACCCCCGAATCTGCTATTTTCACACCACTCCCACCTCCAAACCCGCCTCCACGGGCCGGTGAAAATTGAGCCCATAGAGTACAAAAGCAAGGAAGTTATGCTAAACCTTTATAAAACACTGGTTAGGCCTCAGCTGGAGTGTTGTGTTCAATTCTGGGTGCCACACTTTAGGAAGGATGTCAAGGCCTTAGATGGGGTGTATAGGAGATTTATTAGAATGGTACCAGGGATAAGGGACTTCAGTTATGTGGAGAGACTGGAGATGCTTGGGCTGTTCTCTTTAGAGCAGCGAAGGTTAAGAGGAGATTTGATAGAGGTGATCAAAATCATGAACGGTTTTGATAGAGTAAATGAGGAGAAGCTGTTTGCAGTGGCAATAGGGTCGGTAACCAGAAGACACAGATTAAAGATAATTGGGGTAAGAACCAGAGGTGTTATGAGGGGGAAAAAATTTACCCAGCGAGTTGTTGCAATCTGGAATACACTGCCTGAAAGGGTGGTGGAAGAAGATTCAATAATAACGAACAAAAGGGATTTGGATAAATGCTTGAAGGGGGGAAAATTGCATGGCTATAGGGGCAGAACAGGGGAGTGGGACTAATTGGATTGCTCTTTCAAAGAGCCGGCACAGGTCCAATGGGCTGAATGGCCTCCTTCTGTGCTGTATTATTCTATGACTCTATGATTCTATGATTCCATGAGCGCAGCTGGCAGAGGCAACCAGAGAGGAAACAAGGGCATGACACGGAGCCATAAAGGAAGAGCCCACAATTTCAATGAGTCAGGCCTGCAATGAAATAGAGCAGAGGGGAGACTGCTAAGTTTCTGTAGGAGAAAGACTCCAAAAATGCCTCTTGTGCCACATGGAGGGAGGTGGCACTGACACTGAGTACTAACTCTCACATGCTCGGGACTGCAGACCAGAGCTGCAAAACATTCAGTAAACTGATCGGAAAAGCAAGAATGTACACTGGATACTCACCCTTTTCTTACTTGGACATCACTCTCTAAAATTAACAGCTGCACAGATAAGACTTCACACTCTACTCTAATTACGAGAGGCATTGACTTGGGATCTTACCGTACAAATCCACATATCCCCTAACAGCAATTGCTGGGATGCCCAACCGTAAAAATCTTACCTCCATCATAGAAGCCAGTTTCAGCCAATTCGATTCACTTCACATGATATCAAAAAATGGTTGAGCGCACTGGATACAGCAAAGGCTATGGGCCCCAACAACATACCGGCTGCAGTGCTGAAGACTTGTGCTCCAGAACTGCCCTTTGAAATGGCCTAGCAAGCCATTCAGTTGTAACCAACCACTACGAAACACAATTAATAAGAATGAAACTGGAAGGGCCACCCAGCATCGACCTCGGCACCGGCTACGGGCACGGCAACAGCACACCCAGCCCAGTCGACCCTGCAAAGTCCTCCTCACCAACATCTGGGGACTTGTGCCAAAATTGGGAGAGCTGTCCCACAGACTAGTCAAGCAATAGCCTGACATAGTCATACTCACAGAATCAAACCTTTCAGCCAATCTCCCAAACTCCTCCATCACCATCCCTGAGTATGTCCTGTCCCACCGGTAGGACAGACCCACCAGGGGTGGCGGCACAGTGGTATACAGTCGGGAAGGAGTGGCCCTGGGAGTCCTCAACATTGACTCCGAACCCCATGATGCCTCATGGCTTCAGGTCAAGCAAGGGCAAGGAAACCTCATGCTGATTACCACCTACCGCCCTCCCTCATGAATCAGTACTCCTCCATATTTAACACCACTTGGAAGAAGCACTGAGAGTAGCAAGGGTACAGAATGTACTCTGGGTGGGGGACTTCAATGTCCATCACCAAGAGTGGCTCGGTAGCACCACTACTGACTGAGCTGGCCGAGTCCTGAAGGACATAGCTGCCAGTCTGGGCCTGCGACAGGTGGTAAGAAAAGAGGTGGTAACCTGCTCACTGATGCCCAGTTTGGGTTCCGCCAAGACCACTCGGCTCCCGACCTCTTTACAGCCTTGGTCCAAACATGGACAAAGGAGCTGAATTCCAGAGGTGAGGTGAGAGTGACTGCCCTTGACATCAAGGCAGCTTTTGACCGAGTGTGGCATCAAGGAGCCCTAGTAAAACTGAAGTCAATGGGAATCGGTGGGAAAACTTTCCACTGGCTGGAGTCATACCTAGCACAAAGGAAGATGGTTGTGGTGGTTGAAGGTCAATCATCACAGCCCCAGGACATCGCTGCAGGAATTCCTCAGGGCAGTGCCCTAGGCCCAACCATCTTCAGCTGTTTCATCAATGACCTTCCCTTCAACATAAGGTCAGAAAAAAGGATGTTTGTTGATGACTGCACAGTGTTCAGCGCCATTCACAACTCCTCAGATAATGAAGCAGTCCATTCCCACATGCAACAAGACCTGAACGACGGTCATGCTTGGGCTGATAAGTTGCAGGTAACATTCGCGCCACAGAAGTGCCAGACAATGACTATCTCCAACAAGCGAGAGTCAAACCACCGGCCCTTGACATTAAATGGCATTACCATCACCGAATCCCCCACCATCAACATCCTCGGGGTCACCATTGACCAGAAACTTAACTGGACCAGCCACATAAATCCTGTGGCAACAAGAGCAGGTCAGAGGCTGGGTATTCTACGGCAAGTGTCTCACCTCCTGATTCCCCAAAGCCTTTCCACCATCTACAAGGCACAAGTAAGGAGTGTGATGGAATACTCTCCACTTGCCTGGATAAGTACAGCTCCAACAACACTCAAGAAGCTCGACACCATCCAGGACAAAGCAGCCCGCTTGATTAGCACCCCATCCACCACCTTAAACATTCACTCTCTCCACCACCGGCGTACCGTGGCTGCAGTGTGTACCATCTACAAGATGCACTGCAGCAACTCGCCAAGGCTTCTTCGGCAGCACCTCCCAAACCCGCGACCTCTTCCACCTCGAAGGACAAGGGCAGCAGGCGCATAGGAACACCACCACCTCCAAGTTCTCCTCCAAGTCACACACCATCCTGACTTAGAAGTATATCGCCGTTCCTTCATCGTCGCTGGGTCAAAATCCTGGAACTCTCTACCTAACAGCACTGTGGGAGTACCTTCACCACACGGACTGCAGCGGTTCAAGAAGGCGGCTCACCACCACCTTCTGAAGGACAACTAGGGATGGGCAATAAATGCTGGCCTTGCCAGTGATGCCCACATCCCATAAACAAATTAAAAAAAAGTGGAAAATTGCCCAGGTGTGTCCTGTCCACAAAAAGCTGGAGAAATCCAACCTGGCCAATTACCACCCCGTCAGTCTACTCTCAATCATCAGCAAAGTGATGGAAGGTGTCATTGACAGTGTTTTCAAGCGGCACTTACTCACCAATAACCTGCTCACCGATGCTCAGTTTGGGTTCTGTCAGGACCACTCAACTCCAAACCTCATTACAGCCTTGGTCCAAACATGGACAAAAGAGTAGAATTTCAGAGTTGAGGTGAGAGTGACTGCCCTTGACATCAAGGCAGCATTTTATCAAGTGTGGCATCAAGGAGCCCTAGTAAAATTGAAGTCAATGGGAATGAGAGGGAAAACTCTCCACTGGTTGAAGTCATACCTAGCACAAAGGAAGATGGTTGTGGTTGTTGGTGGCCAATCATCTCAGCCCAGGTCTTCCCTGCAGGAGTTCCTCAGGGCAGTGTCCTAGGCCCATCCATCTTCAGCTGGTTCATCAATGACCTTCCCTCTATCATAAGGTCAGAAGTAGGGATGTTCACTGATGATTACATAGGATTACATAGGATATACAGCATAGAAACAGGCCATTCGGCCCAATCAGTCTATGTCGGTGTTTATGCTCCACTTGAGCATCCTCACGTCATTCCTCACCTAACCCTATCAGCATAACCCTCAATCCCTTTTCCCCCATATGCTTATCTAACCACCCCTTAAATGCATCTATACTATTTGTTTCAACCACTCCCTGTGGTAGTGAGTTCCACATTCTCATCATTCTCTGGTTAAAGATGTTTCTTCTGAATTCCCTATTTGATTTCTTGGTGACTATCTTATATTGATGGCCTCTAGTTTTGCTCTTCCCCACAAGTGGAAACACTCTCTCTGTATCTATCAAAACCTTTCATGATTTTAAAGTCCTTTATTAGGTCACCCCTCAGCCTTCTCTTTACAAGAGGAAAGAGATCCAGCCTATTCATTCTTTCCTGATAGGTGTACCCTCGCATTTCTGGTATCATCCTTGTAAATCTTCTCTGCACCCTCTCCACTGCCTCTATATCCTTTTTATAATATGGCGACCAGAATTACACACCGTACTCGAAGTGTGGTCAAACCAAGGTTCGATACAAGTTAGCGTAACTTCACTACTTTTCAATTCCACCCCTCTGGAAATAAACCCTAGTGCTTGGTTTGCTTTTTTATGGCCTTATTAACCTGTGTCGCTACTTTTCGTGATTTGTGTATTTGTACTCCTCGATCCCTTTGCTCCTCTACCCCACTTAGATTTTTATTTTCCAAGTAATATGTGACCTCCCTATTTTTCTTAGCAAAATATAATACCTCACATTTATCTGTGTTGAATTTAATTTGCCAATTGTATGCCCATTCTGCAAGTTTATTAATGTCTTCTTATAATTTGTTGCAGCCCTCCTCAGTATTGGCTATGCCCCCAATTTGGTGTCATCTGCAAATTTAGAAATTGTGTTTTTGATTCCAAATTCTAAATCGTTAATATAAATTATGAACAACAGTGGTCCCAGCACTGATCTTTGTGGAACACCACTTCCCACCTTTACCCCTACTCTCTGCTTTCTGTCTTGAAGTCAGCTAGCTATCCATTCTGCTACTTGTCCCCTGACTCCACATTCTCTGACCTTATTCATTAGTCTATTATATGGTACATAATTGAAAGCCTTTTGAAAATCTAGATAAATTCCATCTACTGTATTATCCTTGTCTACTCTCTCTGTTACTTCTTGAAAAAATTCAATTAGGTTGGTCAAGCAAGACTTTCCTTTTTGAAATCCATGCTAACTATTTATTATTATATTTTTTGTTTCTAGATGTTCTTCTATTTTCTCCTTTAGTCGGGATTCCATTATTTTTCCTACCACCGATGTTAAGCTGACTGGTCTATAGTTCCCGGGACATGTTCTATCTCCCTTCTTAAATATAGGTATTATGTTAGCTATCTGCCAGTCCTCTGGCACTGCACCTTTTTCTAACAAATTACTAAATATGTGTAGTAATGCCTCTGCTATTTCTTGGACCTCATCGGGTCACATCGTCTGCATGCCCAATACGAGATTCCCAAAGGTGGGCAGAGGAAACGCTTCAAGGACACCCGCAAAGCCTCCTTGAAAAAGTACAACATCCCCACCGACACCTGGAATCCCTGGCCCAAGACCGCACAAAGTGGAGGAGAAGCATCCAGGAAGGCGCCGAACACCTCGAGTCTTTTCGCCGGGAGCAAGCTGACGCCAAGTGCAAGCAGCACAAGGAACACACGTCAACCCAAGCACCCCACCCACCCGCCCCTTCAACCACCGTCTGCCCCACCTGTGACAGAGACTGTGGGCTCGATTTTGACAGGCCCGAGGAGGTGGAATTGGAGGCGTGTGAGTTGGTAAAATCGCAAAAAATGGTGGGCGGGCCCGATCCCGCCTCCATCCCGCCTCGGAGCAATTTTCCCAAATGCTTGTTTTCTGACCCCGTTTCCATCCCGCCTCCAAGAGGCGGGATAGGCCCTTAAGACCCTTAACAACCAGTTAAGTGCCTCTATAATCCCATTTTGAGAGGCCTTTCTGATTTTACCACTTTTCCCACGTCCTGCACGTCTCCTCTGGAACACGCCAGTGAATCCTGGCGGCCTCACAAGTGGACTGCTTACTAACAGCTGCAGCTCCACCATTAAAAAGGAGTTTTCACCAATGATCATTTGCAGGTGGCAGAACTTTGTTGTCTCAGGTCTGGGGGAACTTTTAGCAGGCATACCCATTGTTGTGGAAGTTTGGAGCCTGACACCCATCTCCAGTGTGACCTCCTGGGAAACCCCTCTCGCCACCTTGACTGAGCACTTCCTCAACTGAGGCATATACCAGAAGCATGGGAACCATTTTTTTCCTTTCCTCCTGGACATCAGATTTGGATGAAGACCAGCCGTGGCAGCAGCAGAACCATGAACAACAGCACCACCAACAGCAGCAGCAACAACAGGAGTGCCAAGCTGCTCCTCACCCACCTGAAACTGCACAGGCCAGAAGGCACCAGCGCGCGATTACATTATTGCCCGGGATGCAAGGGACGCACTCATCTTGGCCAGATTTGCTTAGCCTGCAAAATCAAACACTTTTGCCTCGCACCTTTTTATCAGACCATCGACAATGGCCAAGAACCTACGGATTCCTATCACTCTGACCACCATACTGACAATTGCAAGTCGCCCTAACCCCTCAATGTGGAAGTCCCATTAGAGAAATGACATACGCCACAACTGCAACAGTTTGCCATCAGATTTTTTTATGACAATAAGCAACTGATGGCTTTTCAAAATTAAACACAACATTACACCCAAGTGACTACGGTAGCCAGCCTTACCATGGAGGTAGCCATCCTTTCCACGGAGGTTGCCATCCTTTCCATGGTGATGCATTCATGCGCCAACGCCTCCACAAAGGCTCTGCTCATGTTAGCGATGGACTCCTCCATTCACTCCACACTCGGAGCAACCCTGGAGACAAATCCTGCCAGAGACTCCTGCACCTGTTTCTGGAGTTCCAGCACTGCTCTCGTTCTGGATGGACCCGGAGGCACAGGGTCGATATGCAGCGGAGCCAAGCTGGGAGCGTCCTCTCCACTGCGACGAGGACTCTCCACTGCTGTCCCTGTCTCCACCATCTGCTGATGCTCACTTGTGAGCTGTGATACACCAGGTGACAACTCTACTCTATGTCCCGAAGGTCCCACCGAGGTGTGAGTGTCTGCGCTGGTGCAGGGTATGCTTAATTCTGCTGACGGAGCGCCCTCAGAGGTTGCAGCTTCCTTTGAGGAGCCTGGAAGCTCAGGCTCTTCCTCCTGGACAGTGGGGATGGGGGCTCTCGATGGTCCTGTTGGGGAGTAAAGGAAAGAGTTAGAGATGTGAGGTAAAGGTTACATGAACATTGAATTGTGCAGATGATCATAAGTCAATCTGTTAGAGCATCAGAATCATTATCAGTCACTCTTGCAATGTCAATGAGAGAGATGCCAAACTATTCTGTCACCAGCTTGCTGCGATGCGCCCATCTGTTCGTCCCCCACTTGGGAATCCTCCTCGATCCTGGCAATTTCCAGGGCAGCCTCCTCCGAGGTGGTGAGCTGGGCTACTGAGGGTGGCCCTCCTCCTGTCCTCGCTCTTTCCCTCTTATTGTGAGCTCTCTTTTCCTGCAATGAGGGACACAAGTGGAGTTAGAGTGAGAATAAAGGAGTGAGTGCAGAGAATCCATAGCATAGATGCTTAGAAGGAGACAAAGGGCCCTCCCTGTGTGTTGTAAGTTGTTGTCATTGCGTCACAGTGATAGGGAGTGTGAGGGCTTCATGGTCGAATAGTTAAGTGAATGTGACCATAGAGAGAGAGGGAATGGGTAAGGGTGCAGGGATGTCAGTGTCAAGTGGGATGTGGAGGAAGAGGTTGGCAAAGCAGAGGCGATGGGGATGAGATTGAGGGTGATGAGAAAGTCATACTCACTTTTCCTGTGCAGAGAAGGTCATGAAACCTCTTCCTGCACTGCAGCCAGGTTCTGCGGCACATAGAGATGGCATTGACCTCCTGGTCCATTTGCAGCCACACAGCTTTAGTCTGTTGTGGTGGCTTTTTTCTCCCTGAGGAAGGGAAGAGCACCTCCTTATTAGATCTTGCTCCCTGCACTAGAGCTTGGAGGGAGGGCTCATCAAAGCGAGGTGCACACTTTTGCTTGCTGGTGGACATGGTCAGTAAATGAAGGCCTTCATACAATGTCTGAAGCGTTTCCAGTCTCCAGAAGAAGCAAGGCTGCTTGAAGGCCTTAAATCCAGCAGCACTGATGACATCATCGGAGGCGACTTTCAGGATGGAAAGACTAATTGAGCCAGGGGTTCCCACACGCTGGAAATCAAGTGCCCAATTAGGGGAAAATCGCACTTTCTTCCCACTTCACATCGGAGTCGGGGTCCTGACATGAAAACCACCTGACACGCCCCAGCCCGACCCCAATGGCAAAATCGAGCCCTGTAGGTCCAGCATTGGACTCATCAGTCACCTGAGAACTAATTTTTAATGTGGAAGCAAGTCATCCTCGGTTCCGAGGGACTGCCTAAGAAGAAGAAGAAGAAGATTGCTTCCCTAGATTCTTTTAAAATGTGCGAATATAATCCATCCGGACCAGGGTTTTTATCCTCTTTGAGTTTCATTAGTTTATTTAGTATATGTCCTCGTTTTATTTTAAATGCAGTTAACTCATTACGAATCTCATCATCCAATGTCATCTCCAACTGTTCTATCTCCCTGGTAAATACTGAAGCAAAGTAATTATTTAATATCTCTGCCATCTCTCTATTGCTGCCTGTGGTATTATCCCCTCCATGGCCCTATTCCCATCCCAACCTTCCTTTTTTTATTTATATGCCTGTAATATATTTTACTATTTCGTTTTATGTTCCTTTATAATTTAATTTCATAGTTCCTCTTTGTCTTCCTAATAGTTTTTCTTTACCTCTTTCCTAATCCCTTCATATTCTTCCTTATCATGCTCTCCCCTGCTGTCCATGTACTTAAGGTATGCCTCTTTCCTTACCCTCAATTTTTCCCTTATGGCTTTATTCATCCACGGTGTCTCATTAGTGTTTAGCTTGTTCTTGTTTATTAGTGGAATATATTTTTCCTGGTCTCTGTTGGACATCATTTTAAATGTTTCCCATTGCTGTTCTACATCATTGTTTGCTAATACTGTTGTCCATTTTATTTTCCCAAGTGCTATTCTCAGCCCCTCAAAATCAGCTTTTCTCCAATCTATTACCCTAGTCTTTGTCATACCTATTGCCTAGATGTTCCCCTACTTTTACTTCTCTTATCTGCTCTGGTTCATTCCCCTCCTCTTTACATCGGCTCCTCTCAGCTGATTCTCCCGCTCTTTATATCCGTTCCTCTCAGCCAATTCTCCTGCTCTTTATATCGGCTCCTCTCAGCCGATTCTCCCGGCTCTTTATATCCGCTCCTCTCAGCCGATACTCCTGCTCTTTGGGCTCGATTTTGCCAGGCCCAAGGAGGCGGGATTGACGGTGTGTGAGTTGTTAAAATCACCAAAAATGGTGGGCGGGCCCGATCCCGCCTCCATCCCACCTCCGAGCAATTTTCCAAAAGCGTGTTTTCTGACCCCCTTTCCATCCCGCCTCCAACAGGCGGGATAGGCCCTTAAGGCCCTTAACAACCAGTTAATTGCCTCTATAATCCCATTTTGAGAGGCCTTTCTGATTTTACCACTTTTCCCACGTCCTGCACGTCTCCTCTGGAACACGCCAGGTAATGCTGGCGGCCTCACAAGTGGATTGCTTACGAACAGCTGCAACTCCACCATTACAAAGGAGTTTTCACCAATGATCATTTGCAGGTGGCAGAACTTTGTTGTCTCAGGTCTGGGGGAACATTTAGCAGGCATACTCAGTGTTGTGGAAGTTTGGAGCCTGATACCCATCTCCAGTGTGACCTCTTGGGAAACCCCTCTCCCCACCTTGACTGAGCGCTTCCTCAACTGAGGTAACCATTTAATTCCTTTCCTCCTGGACATCAGATTCGGATGAAGACCAGCCGCGGCAGCAGCAGAACCATGAGCAACAGCAGCACCAACAACAGGAGCATCAACAGGAGTGCCAAGCTGCTAGTCACCCACCTGAAGATGCACAGGCCAGAAGTCGCCAGAGCGCAACCATATTGCTGCCCGGGATGCAAGGGACGCACTCATGTTGGTTACATTTGCTTAGCCTGTACAATCAAACACTTTTGCCTCGCACCTTCTTAACAGAGCATCGACAATGGACAAGAACCTGTGGATTCCTATCACTCTGACCACCATACTGACAATTGCAAGTCGCTCTAAGCCCTCAATGTGGAAATGTGGAAGTCCCATTTGCAAAATGACACAGGCCACAACTTCAACAGTTTGCCATCAGAATTTTTTATCACAACAAGCAACTGGTGGCATTTCAAAAATAAACACACATAACACCCAAGTGACTACCCTTGTGACTACTTGTGCATTATCTTCCTCTTACGCGTGCTCCTACGTGGTGCTTCCCCTGTGGCTTCAGCAGATGTGGAGGCCCCTTGCTCACTTTCTTGCTGCTCCTGTCTCGACACCTTTGGCGGCCGTCCTCTGGGTTTGCGAACCTGTGAGGGCTCGGCAGCAGTCTGCTGCTCCTGCGGCTGTGCAGGGGATGAGACGCCCATCTCAGTTGCGTGAGGACTCTGGTGGGGCTCTGACTGAGGGCTTTGCAGTGGCATGGTCGTTTGAGCACTTGGAGAGGAGCCCTCACTTCCTTGTTGTCTGCCACCAACATCCCTCTCATGGGTCAGCCCCCCTTCAGAGCTAGCAAGTGGCTTGAAAGCACCTTGCTGCACTTCAGGGGGGCCATGAGGACCCGTTTCTGCACTGGAAGTCCTACTCCAGAGGACTTCCATGAAGGTCTGGTTTCTATGCTCAGTAGCTGACCATCACTCCTCAAGAGATGCCAGTCTATTCTGAACAATGACCATGTTTTCTACACTCTGGCGACTTAGCTCCTCCATGGCCATAGCCATCCTCTCCTCTACTGTAGCCATCCTTTCCATGGAGGTTGCCATCCTTTCCGTGGTGATGCGTTCATGCTCCAATGCCTCCACAAAGGCTCTGCTCATGTTCGCGATGGACTCCTCCATTCGCTCGACACTCGCAGTGACCCTCAAGACAAAACCTGCCAGAGACTCCTGCACCTGTTCCTGGAGTTCCAGCACCGCTCTCGTTCTGGATGGACCCGGAGGCACAGGGTCGACATGCAGCTGAGCCGAGCTGGCAGAGTCCTATGCCCTCCGACGAGGACTCTCCACTGCTGTCCCTGTCTCCACCATCTGCTGATGCTCACTTGTGAGCTGTGATACACCAGATGCCAACACTACTCTATCTCGCAAAGGTCCCACCGAAGTGTGAGTTTCTGCGCTGGTGCTGGGTGCGCTGAATTCTGCTGAGGCTGCGCCCTCAGAGGTTGCAGCTTCCTCTGAGGAGTCTGGAAGCTCAGGCTCTTCCTCCTGGACAGTGGGGACGGGGGCTTTCGATGGTCCTGTGGGGGAGTAAAGGAAAGAGTTAGAGATGTGAGATCAAGGTTACATGAACATTGAATAGTGCAGATGATCATAAGTCAATCTGTTAGAGCATCAGATTCATTATCAGTGACTCATGCAATGTCAATGAGAGAGATGCCAAACTATTCTGTCACCAGCTTGCTGCGATGCGCCTGTCTGTCCGTCCCCCACTTGGGAATCCTCCTCGATCCCGGCGATTTCCAGAGCCGCCTCCTCCCAGGCGGTGAGCTGGGCTACTGAGGGTGGCCCTCATCCTGTCATGGCTCTTTCCCTCTTATTGTGGGCTCTCTTTTCCTGCAATGAGGGACACAAGTGGAGTTTGAGTGAGAATGAAGGAGTGAGTGTAGATAATCCATAGCATAGATGCTTAGAAGGATACAAAGGACCATCCCTGTGTGTTGAAAGTTGTTGTTGTCATGGCATCACAGTGATAGGGAGTGTGAGGGCTGCATGGTCGAATAGTTAGGTGAATGTGACCTGAGAGAGAGAGGGTGCAGGCATGTAAGTATCAAGTGGCATGTGGAGGAAGAGGTTAGAAAAAAGAAGAGTGCTGGTGAGGAGAGGCGATGGGGATGAGACTGAGGGTGAAGGGAAAGTCATACTCACTTTTCCTGTGCGGAGAAGATCATGAAACCTCTTCCTGCATTGCAGCCAGGTTCTGCTGCTCAGCAAAATGGAGTTGACCTCCTGGGTCACTTGCAGCCGCACAGCTTTTGTCTGCTGGGGTGGCTTTTTTCTCCCTGAGGAAGGGAACAGCACCTCCTTATTACTTCTGGCTCCGTGCACCAGAGCTTGGAGGGAGGTTTCATCAAACCGAGGTGCACACTTTTGCTTGATCGTGGACATTGTTGGGAAATCGACACCTTCATACAATTTGCAGAGACTTTGCAGTCTCCAGAGGAAGCAAGGCTGCTTGCAGGTCTTAAATCCAGCAGCATTGATGACGTCATCGGAGGCGACTTTCTGTATGAAAAGACTCATTGGGCCAGGTGTTCCCACACGCAGGAAATCAATTGCCCAATTAGGGGAAAATCCCACCTTTTCAGCACTTCACTTAGGAGTCGGGGTCCTGACACGATTTCCACCTGACACGCCCCAGCCCACCCACACTGACAAAATCCAGCCCTTTATATCCGCTCCTCTCAGCCGATTCTCCCGCTCTTTATATCTGCCAGATTGCACAGTGTTCAGCTCCATTCGCAGATCCTCAGATAACGATGCAGTCTATGCCCGCATCAGCAAGACCTGGACAACATTCAGGCTTGGTCTGATAAGTCTCAAGTTACATTCGTGCCACACAAGTGCCAGGCAATGACTATCTCCAACAAGATAAAGTCTAATCACCTCCCCTTGACACTCAATGGCATTACCATCATCAAATCCCCCAGCATCAACATCCTGGAGGTCACCATTGACCAGAAACTTAACTGGACCAGCCACATAAATACTGTGGCTACAAGAGCAGTTCAGAGGCTGGGCATTCTGTGGTGAGTGACTCACCTCCTGACTCCCCAAAACCTTTCCACCATCTACAAGGCACAAGTCAGGAGTTTGATGAAATATTCTCCACTTGCCTGGATGAGTGCCGCTCCAACTACACTCAAGAAGCTCGATACTATCTAGGACAAAGCAGCCTGCTTGATTAGCACCCCATCCACCATCTTAAACATTCACTTCCTCCACCACCGGCACACCGTGGCTGCAGTGTGTACCATCTACAAGATGCACTGCAGCAACACACCGAGGCTTATTTGACAGCACCTCCGAATCCCATGACCTCTACCACCTTGAAGGACAATGGCAGCAGGCGCATGGGAACACCACCATCTCCAAGTTTCCCTCCAAGTCACACACCATCCTGACTTGGAAATATATTGCCGTTCCATCATCGTCGCTTGATCAAAATCCTAGAACTCCCTACCGAACAGCATTGTGGGAGTACCTTCACTTCACGGACTGCAGTGGTTCAAGTAGGCGGCTCACCACCACCTTCTCAAGGGCAATTAGGGATGGGCAATAAATGCTGGACTTACCAGCGATGTCCTCATCCCGTGAATGAATAATAAAGCCTTCCGTTATCGCTCACCACTTCGTAGAAACTCCTCGATTGCTAATCTTCAACTAATTCACTCAATCTTTTTGCAGGATAAACTAGCACGCAATGCCCATAAAAGACAGGGCATTGGAGCGGGTACTCCGACTTGAAAGAGCTTGCTCCCTATGAGGAATAAGCCAAAAAGCTCATGGGAAGGCACTCTGCTCTTGCCGTGGGAGATGGTGATGTCAGGGGCATAGCCCCAGCGCCAGGTTAGTGACTGTAAAAGAAAGAATGACTTGCATTTATGTAGCGCTTTTCACAACTCAGGATGTCCCAAAGCGCTTTACAGCCAATTAAGTACTTCCGAAGTATAGTCACTGTTGTAATGTAGGAATCGCAGCAGCTAATTTGCGCACAGCAAGCTCCCACAAACAGCAATGTGATACTGACCAGATAATCTGTTTTTGTGATGTTGATTGAGAGATACTCCCCTGCTCTTCTTCAAAATAGTGCCGCAGGATCTTTTACCTCCACCTGAGAGAACAGGCCTGGCCTCGATTTAATGCCTCATCCAAAAGACGGCACCTCGACAATGCAGCACTCCCCTCAGTACTGCACAGCCTAGATTTTTGTGCTCAAGTCCCTGGAGTGGGACTTATACCCACAACCTTCTGACTCAGAGGCGAGTGTGCAACCGACTGAGCCACAGCCGACACATCTACACAGTCATATTCATAGGAACATAGGAATTGCTCGACGACAAAAGACCAAGGTCCATCTAGTTTGTATTCTACCATCCTGGTGATCGCATGATTCAATGAAAATGGAGTTGTTGACTAATCATAGCAATCAATCTCTGTCAATTAACATACCCAGACATGACATGAGTAAAACCTCAGTGGTGAAGAGCTTTGGGGTCCAAAGACACCTGTTCCTCCCAAGCATGCTACACTTACCATTTGTCATGTTTCAAATTATATATATATATATATACTGTATCCCAAATATCCTTTTATTCATTTGTTTACCCATCATTTCCCCTCACTGAACCACCAACATGCTGTTCAGTTAGAATTGCTATATCCTTGCAAATTAAATTATATATTCATGATTCATCCTATTTAATTGAAGTCCATGGGATGAAAATTAGGTGGGTTCCATAATGGGCAGGTGATCCACTCCACTAGTTTCCTGCACAAACGGTGCAGGTGAAAATTATCCCCATTGTTATTGAATTATACAATGACATTATAGAGTTAGCTTTTAAAAGGAACATTCTGAGGGGGGGAAGGTGAACAGCCAGAGGTCGTGGTCCATATCGGTACCAACGACATAGGTAGAAAGATGGATTGGGTCCTGCAGGCAGATTTTGGAAAGCTAGGAAAGAGATTAAAAAGCAGGACCTCAAAGGTAGTAATCTCTGGAATACTCCCGGTGCCATGAGCGAGTGAGTATAGAAATAGAAGCATAGAGCAGATGATTGCATGGCTGGAGAGATGGTGCAGGAGAGAGGGCTTCAGATCCCTGGGACATTGGGACCGGTTCTGGGGGAGGTGGGACCTGTACAGGCCGGATGGGTTGCACCTCAACAGGGCCGGAACCAATGTCCTTGTGGGAGGGGTTTGCTAGTGCTGTTGGGAGGGTTTAAACTAAGTTGGCAGGGGGATGGGCACCAGGATGTAGCATTAGAAAGGAGAAACAAAGGGGACAAAGGATTGGGAGAGACAGATAGCACTAGAGTAAGAAACAGTAAAGTATTAGGTGGGGTCAGACTAAGGGAGAATACAAGAAGGTCTAAGTTAGGTTTACAATGCATGTGTGTAAACACACAAAATGTGGTAAATAAGGTTGGTGAGCTGCAGGCGCAAATAGCCACATGGGAATATGGGGCTGGATTTTGCCAATGGGGAGCTTTTGGAGGCGGGACTCCCACTTGTCGGGTTTTAGTCCTGCCTCCATTGACTTCTGGCCAAACCATGCTATTTTCCCTTGATTGACCTTCTTAAGCCCGCCCAGCCGGCTAATTAAGGGGAAGCCGGTTACAGAGAATGTCAGCGTATGACGTTTCATCTGTCAAAAATTTTTGACAGATGAATTGTCATTATTTGACAGCTCTGTGAAGCTGTCAAACACTGACATTCTATGTTGTTTGATGAGTCCTTGTATTCAAGACTCATCAAACCTTTTTTGTGAGCAGAAATTAGATGGTTGTTGCATTGGAGAATGCAGCAGCCATCTGTCATCTCTGCCGGTGAGATGCGAGAGTCTCGGCATCCCCAACTGTTGAAGCCTGCAGGAAGAAACAAAGGTAAGTAAACATTTTCTATCACTTTACACTCACCTCACATACTTATCTCTCCACACTTGCACCCATCACTCACCTGCACAGCACACTTTTGCACCCCTCCGACCCCCACAGACCCACTGCTCGCTTCGCTGACCCTGGTGGGATTCGCAGCCTTCGGGAAGCCTGCACTTGTGTGGGTAAAATAGGGATAATCCTCTTATCTGCCTGTTAACTACCTGTTAACAGTCAGTTAAGTGGCTGTAACCCCCTTCCCGCCTCCAGGAGACGGGACCCAGCGCGGGTCGGCTACCCGCCTCCCGGGAAGATGGCACGGAGGCGGGTTGGGGACGGGATGGGCACCCGCCCCCAGATTCTGCAATTTTCCTGGCAGTCCTGCATCCAAACCCGCCTCCCCAGGGCTGGCAAGATCGCACCCATGATGTTGTGGTGATAACAGAGACCTGGCTCAAAAAAGGGTAGGATTAGTTTTTAAATATTTCTGTATATAAGGGGGGAGAAATTGGCCTCATTTGCGCCTCCCGTTAGCACCTCCAGGGGGCATTAACAGGGCGCTACCAGCTTTGTGACCGGGCGTGGAGAGAGTACCGACGCCCGCGAACTTCTCCTGCACCCCAGAAATCATGACATTATCCGTTGCGCAGCTCCCCATTACTGCCCGGGTGCGAACTTTGCTTCCACCCCCTGCAGCATCGCCGGGCGTCAACACCGGCAGCTGCAGGAGGCATTGTAACCACGGATGGCCGCTTGGGGAGCGATAGTTAAAGGGATTGCCGGTGAGGTAGGCAAAAAATATTTCATCAAGACTCTGTGCTTTTTTTTCTATTTTTCAGGTGCCGCGATTGATCAGCCCTGCAATCTGTTAGAGTGCTTGGGGCTGATCGGCGCCGATTGGAGGTGCCGTCGGGGATCAGGGGATTCCTTTGATGATGTGTCTACTGCTGGTTTCCTTAAAGGAACCATGCACAATTTTATTTTGACAGTTGATTTTTCAATGTTTGACAGCATTGAGGTGCTGAAAACACTGACAATCACTGCACAAAGTTGAACTCTTGCACCCAGGCTCTCCAGTGACTCCCTCCATATGTTTATGGAGGGAGTCCCAGTATGCAGTGAGGTTCTCTTCCCTTCCAAGGGCAGAAGAGACCTCCCCAGGACACCATCTTACCTTGCACCTCCACCCAACCCTCTCTATCTACTTTATCACTTCCCCATCTCACTAGCCACCCCTCACACTCACCCTCATTCTACTGCAAGCATACCAACTAACAACACACAAGGGTGGGCACTTGAGAGGTTTAGCCAATGACCATGTGAAGTTTCTGGTAATGTGAAATCTCTTTTTCAAGAAGTGCCCCTTATTGAACAGATCTGAGTGCGCATTGAGAAGTGTCTTGCTGGGTTCCAGTGATTGTTCAGTCATAACTCCCCCTCGCCCCCCGCCCCGCTATAGTGATGTGTGTGCATGGAATGGCTTGGACATTAAAGGGATGCTTCACGGTGCTGGTGTGGGATGGTGTCAACCTGGCGCATCATGTGGCAGCCAGGGTTTACAGCATCAAGGGAAGAAAGTCTTGCTATGGTGATGCCATTGCTGGCCTCCCAGCCAGCAATTTTGTCAGGGGCTGATGCCCTGTGTCCAGTGCAGCATCAGGTGATGGCGGCAAAGGTTGGTGATGAGGTTGGTGATGTTGGTGTTGGGGATGATTGTGGAAGGATTCGGAGGACCAAGGTCTGATTGTTTCATTGGCTCCGATGTTGCTGGAATAGATGGCAGCTGCAGGTGAGATGACAGAAGTGATCTGTCACTGGTGAGAGAGGTTCTCCCAATGAGATGGACATACAGTTGGATGTAAAAGCTTGTAAGCTAAAGAAATCTGTATATGTATTAAAAATGCAGTAACCAACGTTTTCTCTGCTCTGAAACTCACCATGTGCAACATGGCATCCTTGACACCACTTCTGCAGCTGTCATCTTTTCACAAACATCAGACCAGAGTCACAACACACCACACTTACCTGGCGTGTTGTCCGGACGTCGTAAAACCCGACCCAGAAGCTGGCAAATTGAAAAAGACCCTGAAGATTGCTCACAAGTACCTGTTACTAGGCAGTTAATTGCCTTTAATCCATTTCCCGCCGCTAGGTGTCGGGTCCATTCGCGAATCGGGGACCCGACACTTGGGAAGGTTGTTTGGAGGCAGGATGATGGCGGGTGTGGAACCCGCCGTCAATCAAAACGGCTTTAACCTCTGACCCGCCTCAAAACCCACCCTCTGAGCACCGTCAAAATCGCGGCCATAGATTACAAAAGCAAGGAAGTTATGATGAATCTTTATAAAACACTGGTTCGGCCTCAATGAAGTATTGTGTCTATTTCTGGGCACCGCACCTTAGGAAGGATGTGAAGGCCTTAGAGACAGTGCAGAAAAGATTTACAAGAATGATTCCAAGGATGAGGGACTTCAGTTACATGAATAGACTAGAGAAGCTGGGGTTGTTCTCCTTAGAACAGAGAAGATTGAGAAGAGAGTTGATAGAGGTGTTCAAAATTATGAGGGGTCTAGACAGAGTAGATAGAGAGAAACTGTTCCCATTGGCAGAAGGGTCGAGAACCAGAGGACACAGATTTAAGGTGATTGACAAAGGAACCAAAGGCGATATGAGGAAAACTTTTTAACGTAGCAAGCGGTTAGGATCTGGAATGCACTGCCTGAAAGGGTGGTGGAGGCAGACTCAATCATAGCTTTCAAAAGGGGAAATGGATAAGTACCTGAACGAAAAAAATTTGCAAGGCTACGGGGAAAGGGTGGGGGAGTGGGACTAGCTGAATTCTATGAACATCTCTAATTGAACTAATGTATCTTTCTAATTAACTTTGAGCTCTTTTAAGCTGTAGAAAGAAAAGTATATTCTACAAAATGTATAATTCTAAGGATATTCCTTGGAGCTGCTCCCATTCCGCAGTCATTACTTCGCCATAAGGGCGAAGGAATCCCCGTTAACGCGTGTAATCGGGTTTCTGTCGCACTTCCGCCGAAGTAACACCGGCGAAGTGGGAGCAGCTCCAAGAAATTTCCCAGCCATCATTTTGTGTGTACTAATCAGAATAAAATTAAGATTTAATGTAAAGCACTTAATTTCAAGAGAATACAACAGTTACTCAGCGTAATTTTTGAGCCTAAAATTCTTGTTGATAATATTACCGACTTAAAGTAACAGATTAAGGCTTGTGCTAAAATAGCGGGCAAAGGAGTGTCATAAGTTTCCGTCTGTTAATCTTGGCAAAAGTAATTTTTAAGCTATAACGTTTATACATAACGGGAATATGTTATGATGCGGAGATGCCGGTGTTGGACTGGGGTGGACAAAAATGAGAAGTCGCACAACACCAGGTTATAGTCCAACAGTTTTATTTGAAATCACAAGCTTTCGGAGCTTACGTGGCCCCTTCCTCAGGTGAAGCTCCGAAAGCTTGTGATTTCAAATAAAACTGTTGGACTATAACCTGGTGTTGTGGGAATATGTTAGAATTGGATAGAACAAATAGTACCTTCAATTATTGAAATCGAGAAAGAGTTAAATCAAATGTTACTATCCTATATATTGTTGGCTCAACAGTTATAATGAGCTACTAATATTTTGTATTATATAGTCACCTAGAAATTTCATATGCCCTTTTGAGGGCGTAGAAGATCGATGGGGCGGGAAATCTACCCACAGCTATGGCCTGCCATGGACATCATCCCAATTTCTAGGCAAGGGGCCATTTAAATATTTCAAGCAAGCACCTGTGGCAGTAACAGTGCAACAGAGGTGCCCACTCCACTGAGGAAACAGAAATTGGAATGGGATCCTGCCACTCCAAAAGGAACATCCAAAGCCTGAATTCTTGAATAAAGGTAAGTAGCAGACGTTTTTTTTCAAATGACCAAAGGGAGCAGCAGACCCGCATTACATTGTTAATAGATCCCTTTGTTTTCTTCGTTCTTGATCCCTTCTTAGGCTCACAATTGGACCCATACCTGCTTTCAGCTGCTGGGCCTACCAGGGGCAAGCTGGATGAAATTTGTGGTGCAGGCCAGGAACAAAGTGAGAAACACCCCTGAAGTGAGACTGCAATGTAATGTAATGGGAGCAAACACACGGAGCGTCGCCCCCAGAGCATAATTTATAGGACAACTTCCAAAGTGTGGAAACTTGGGGTTTCAGTTTCCACTCCAAATTGCATCCGCCCACCCCTCTTCCTCAGTTACCTCTGCTCTGATGACTATGTCATATTTGTAGATTGGTTGACCATCTTTCCACAGAAGAAGAAGAAGAAGGACTTGCATTATAACACATTTCACGACCACCGGGCGTCTCAAAGCGCTTTACAGCCAATGAAGTACTTTTTTGAAGTGTAGTCACTGTTGTAATGCAGGAAAACAGGGGTGTTTCTCACTTTGTTCCTGGGCTGCGCCACAAATTCCATCCAGTTTGCCCCGGTAGGCCCAGCAGCTGAAAGCAGAAAGGATCTAGAATTATTTTATATGTGCTTTAAGTTAAAGCTCGCTTTATGGGGGTGAAATTCATAGAACATTTGGGCTGGCAAATGTATATTAGGTTTCAGATGGTGCATCTGAACCTAACATCCAGAAACAGTAAAAATTAATTTGACATTCCAATGTTCACACTCATTGCTGCTGCGACAACCTTATTCATTTGAACTCAGCAGGAGTCATTGTCAAGTTAGGCTGGTGGACTCCACTCTTGGGAGGGATAGATACATCAGTTTTGGCTAAAACTTAATACTGGAGTCAAGCTTTATTTAAAAAAAGAAACACAGATACCCCAAAAAGTCAGGCAGCAAAGTGCTGAGGGACATCTGAAAAGACAGGACACTATGGGAGAGAGTTTCTACCCTGGGATGTAGGACAGAATAAGGCAACCCACCAGAGTGAGGATAGTGTCGCATGTCTCCATTTTGTTACATTACAGGAATATATCTTGTACCATTTGAACTAAGCGACTCTGACCAATTCTTCTGTGAGACGTCATTGACATAGAGAGCAGTGATATATTATTATTGATATATCTTGCACAGACATAGACAATCAATAAAGCAAAATATTATAGTTTATGGTACAGATAATAGGGTCTACCTTTTGGTCCTGGGTGCTGAACTGGTGTACTGTGAGTTTTTCATTCATTAAAATTAGACAGAGCTGATGAAAGGTTCTGACGAAAGGTCGTCGACCTGAAACATTGGGCCGAAAATTGATCCCGGGACGCGAGAGTACGCACTGCGTACTCTCGCGTATTCCCACTCCAATTGCCGGTTTTCTGCATGCCCTGCGCATGCGCTGAAAACCGGCAATTGCTTTTCTGAAAAGGGGGCGGGTCCTCGGTGCATCGCGTGCGCGCTACAGGCTGCGCGCACGCTGTGCACTTCATGCTTTGGACGCGCAGGTAACTACGGAAGATTTTGGAAATGTAAAAAGGAGGAGTAAGACCCACTTTTAAGAAGGTAAGTAGTGAATTAAGTATTTTTTTGAATTTTTTTTAACAGGTATATCTTTTTTAGAGACTTTAAAGACAGGTAAGTTTATTTTTATAACTTTTTAAAAGATTTTAAATTTTTTCAAAAATTTAATTTTTTATTTAAAATGGTTAATTTAATTAACTATACTTATTTTATTAATGTGATGGTTTTTTTTTTAATTTAATTGAGGTTTAGCTGTTATTTTGGGGGGGTGTAAGATTCATAGATTTCACAGCCGTGCTGTGAAACTTATGAATGGAAGATGGTGTGCTGCCATTGGCTCTAACTGAGTCACGTGATCCCACAGCTCGCACGAATTCACTACGCCGCTGGGATACGCAAGCACTGCCCAGCTGATGTCTAGAACATGAAGTTCGTGCGAGCTGGATCTGAAAAAGCACAAGCGAGGTGAGAGATCGCGGGAAAGCCTTACCCCCGCGGGAACAGAGCGAGATCAATTTCTGGGCCGTTAACTTTGTTTCTCTCTCCACCGATGCTGCCTGACCTGCTGAGTGTTTCCAGCATTTTCTGTTAATATTTTAGACAGAGCTGACCTTGCCTGATCTTCTGGGGTTGGCTCTCATTTGATTCAAATCAAACTCCCAGCCTAGATTGAATCAGCAAACAGGAGTTCACCAAAATGAAGGGAATCAGGAAAAAAGTGGCAGTGCCCTGCATTAAAACTCTGTGCATGAGAATTAAAGGGATGCTGTCACTTAAAGCTAAGTGGCCGCATGTCAGGACAGAATTGTTTCACAGTCTTTCCAAATGTTGCAAGGACCTAGGAATTATTTTTCAGCCTTTCCAAAATCTGTATGGTACAAAAGAAGTAGCTGGAAAAAAAGTGAATGGTATAATAAATGAAGAAACAGTAAACAGATTCTGTGGGCAAGTGATAGTGGTGCAGTACCCAAACCCCTGTTTAATGGCTAATTGGAGGTGCAGTTGCATGAGGTCTATACAAGGAAGGTTGTCCTATCTGCTACTCTGAGGTATTTTCACCAGAGGACAAAGACAGTACGGTGATGATCAGATTCACTACCTGTGTGGGAGCTTGCTGTGCGCAAATTGGCTGCCGCATTTCCTACTTTACAACAGTGACTACACTTCAAAAGTACTTCATTGGCTCTAACATGCTTTGAGATGTCCTGAGGTTATGAAAGGCACTATATAAATGCACGTCTTTCTTTTTTTACCTGTAGGACCTGGGAATGGATGTGGAAGAAGGAGGCATACTTTAAGGAAACTGCCATAGTAAGATTACCCAATTACCAAGTAAGTGGCCCAAATTCTGTTGTTGCCAGGCAATTAAAAATGTTCCTTTTAAAAGTTAGCTCTCTAATGCCACAAAGTTCAGGCTGTGGTTTCCTTGACATCCCTATGGTGAAAGCTGTATATGTCTGATTCCAGCAGATGCCACACCTCCATCAGTTGCTCTCTATAGTGAAGTGGAGTCTGCAAAGACAGTTTTCCTCAGACATTTCTAGGTAGGAGGGCTGAGTTTGTAGACTTGGCAGAATGAGCTAGAGTGAATGCGACAAGTGGCCATGTCCCACATCCTTCCTTTTATCCTCTTTGTCATCCTCCAAAAAATTCAAATAGAGAGGAATACCCAAAGATGCCGAGTTAGTTAAAATTGTTTATTTAAATGGTAAGTTCTTAATGGCCTTAATTAGTAGATTCTTGATAAAGGAAACTTGTTAGTTAGAGCTCAGTTGCCAAACAAACATGACATGTTTAGTTAATGCTAACAGATAAATTCAACACATGAACAAACATCCTCATGTAGTTGAGTCAGTAACTAACTTCAGTGTTTCAAAATGTGTAGAGGCTAAAATTCCGCGAGGGTTCCACCGGTCTCCCACATAACTCTGACAGAAGCCCTATAGAATTCCAGCCCCTTACTTCTTATTGGTCAGCCACACATATTTGTCGATAATGCAAACACTCAAGTTCGGAAAGAGCAGTTAAGGAACTTCCTGTAACTGTTTACAGATGCAAGTTTTTGACAGTATCAATACATAACTGTTTTTGCATATTTTTAGAAAGTCTTAAAAAAAAAATCAGTACTCAATCCTTATGACTAATCATCATTTTCTTCCTCCCAAAACAGGGACATTTCTAGAGCTACAGACCCATCTCACTAACCAGGACTGATTGATTGTAGAATCTTAACATATATCACGGTAGCTGTATTGCTCTTATATTGAACTAGTTTTCTGGTTCATTAAAAACAAAGATTGAGTGACAAAAGATTACATTTATTAAGGTTTAAACTGAATCCATCTTGCAGGCAACCTACTTGTCCAGTCCAGTCCTGCTGGATCTGTATAATTAATACATTGTCAGACACTGATTGTGAATGGATTGTCAGTAAATAGTCATTCTCAAACTGATATGAGCTATTGGGGTAATTTTTATCTTCACTGCCTGGGTGGGGTAATCTGGTGAGTAGATCACCTGCCCATTGCAGAACCTGAACAATAAAATCAATGGATTGAAAATCAGACGGTTTTACAAGGGGTCGGTGATCCGCTCCACCAGATAAGCCCATCCACTAGGCAGTGAAGACAAAAATTTACCCCATTGACATTAACTAATGTCCTCTGGTACACACCTTGAGGAGCATGGAGCACAACCATATGGTGTCCACCAGTAAACTAAGTCTTCCATGACCAGTGGACACTGTAGGACATTGACTCTTTATCTGACACACCTGCCAAATTATATATTTTAAATTTATTTGTGTGTATTTTTAATTTGAACAGGCCATCTGTTTTTTATTAGTAGTGCCCTCCTTCGGGAGAGGAAGCGGGAAGAGGGCTGTTTGTAGTTGACCTGGATTGGGCTAGCTTATTTATTTTAACAACTGCATTAGAATAGGAAAATACATTCCTTGGTGACTTTTGCTGGAAGATATGGATATGTGCTGATGACAGATCAGACAAGGCCTGCCAAAACTCATAACAGGGTCCCACATTACGAACTTGGGTTGAGATAGCCAGTGGCAGTGCAATTGATCCTCAGTATGAGTCAGTGCCTGCCAGGGAGGAAAAGAGGAAATTGGAGGGATAAAAAGAGACCAAAGGTGTAAGCCAGATAATATCAGTTCTCTTTTTACTTAGCCTGGGAGTGTGACAAGGCTACCAGTTTCCCTCGTTTTTATGTTCTGACACTTGAACTTGTGTCTGTAACAAGATGAGACATGGACAACATCCAGGCTTGGGCTGATAAGTAGCAAGTAACATTCGCGCCACGCAAGTGCTAGGCAATGACCATCTCCAACAAGATAAAGTCAAACCACCTCCCCATGACATTCAATGGCATTACTATCATCGAATCCCCCATCATCAACATCCTGGGGGTTACCAGAAACTTAACTGGACAAGCCACATAAATACTGTGGCTACAAAAGCAGGTCAGAGGCTGGGTATTCTGCGCCGAGTGACTCACCTTCTGACTCCCCAAAGCCTTTCCACCATTTACAAGGCACAAGTGAAGCATGTGATGGAATACTGTCTACTTGCCTGGATGAGTGCAGCTCAAACAACACTCAAGAAGCTGGATACCAACCAGGAAAAAGCAGTTCACTTGATCGGCACCCATCCACCACTTTAAACATTACTCCCTCTACCACTAGCATACCGTGGCTGCAGTGTGTACCATCTACAAGGGCCGGGAAATTCCATAAGGCCCAAAAATTGGTGGAGGCACCAAGAGGCAAGATTTGCTCCCACATGGGGCCAGGAGGCCCTCCAGAAAGAAGGATGTGGGGCCAGATCACCGAGGCCATCACTGCCAGCAGTATCACCTCCAGGACCTGGCTCCAGTGCCCAAAGAAGTTTCATGACCTCAGACGAGTGGTCCAGGTCAGTGAATGCTCTTCAAAAGCCATCTCCTACCAACTGCCCCACTAGCCTCACACACTGCTCAATGCACGACCCCTCCCCCATCACTCACCGACCAACAATCTCTACCAAACACGAGGCACACTTCACATTCCTAGCTTCACCTCACCCCCTTGGAGGTGATGGTGAGGGCCATTCAGGAGCATGGGTGAGCCCTAGGCCAGCGGTGGGGCTGAAAGATACAAGATGCTGGTATACTCATACGTTATCCTCCTTCTCACACCCCACTGCCCCCTCATCCCACAACCTCTTCTGATGTCCAAAAAACTCCACATGCTGTAAGCATGCACCTCTTGCTTTCCCGCCCTCCCCTCACCACACCCCTACCCTTGTGCCTTCCTCATTTCAGATGCCCAAGAAATCCAGCCTTCCCAGCCAGTGATTGAGCAAGAGAGACAGAGAGTGAAGAAAAAGAAGAAACACCATCACGCGATTTCACATTCCCAGCCACCAGCTCCTCGAGGTCATCCTGCAAGGCCATCTGCAGTCTCCCCTCTGAAAGTCAGCAGCCTTCCACCAGCCATGCTGCAGCCACTGGGGTAGCACTGCGTGACATCAGTAGGATTGGCAAAGGCACACGCAAGACAGTCACTAGGAAATACACAAGTGTGATTAGTTGATTTTTTGATGTAATATTGGATGCACATATGTATAAAGTTGGATTGGAAAGTTTGCTTTGTGGTGGCTTTTATTTCAGCATTGTGACCAAGGGGACACTGTGATGGGCAGTAACAGAGGGAAGGTAAGGTGTGGGACAAATGTTGAAAGGGAAATTGGGGTTGTGGTCACTGGGACCGTAGGCTGATGATTCGATCCCGGATAGCCCGACCCGAAGGGATTGTCTGGGTTGCATCCTTCCTTCCACTTCTTCCTCTGCCCTCTATGAGCACCTTATCCCCTTTGCTGCCTTTGCTCCATCTCCATGTGATGCTGCATCCCAAGAGGGACTGCAACTAGAACCCCCAGGACTGGGAGCAAGTGGTGTTCTCAGAGGCATTCTTTTATCATCCAAAGCCTTGCAAGTGTCCATCAGCACTCCCTGCACTCCCCACACACTTTAACAATTTTTAAATGTATTGCACCAAGCCACGACTCCAATAAAATGTGAAAAAAGGTCCAAATGTTGAAATCGAAACTTACCTGAAAAATGTGTATGTCCCTTTAAGAAGTGCTGACAGCGTCTCTATACAACTGCTGGATGCACATTCTTCCATGTGTGGTTAGGAGAGGATGGTATGGAGAGTGACGACTTTCAAAATTGCAATCATGCGTCAGTTCAGACTGACAATCTGCGTATTTATATGTGAGAGACGAGCGCAGGCACCTCTCCACCTCTCCGCGCCAGAAGTGGGCGGAAGCAAGCCCGCCGCCATTTTTTCAACAAAGTCGGCCTTATCAGCCGGCGCTACAACCCCGAATTTTGCAGCCAGATGCACTGCAGCAGCTCGCCAAGGCTTCTTCGGTAGCACCTCCCAAACCCACGACCTCTACCACCTAGAAGGACAAGGGCAGCAGGCGCATGGGAACACCACCACCTCCAAGTTCCCCGCTAAATCACATGCCATCCTGACTTGGACATATATCGTCGTTCCTTCATCATCGCTGGCTCAAAATCCTAAAACTTCCTACCTAACAGTACGGTGGGAGTACTTTCACCATATGGACTACACTGGTTCAAGAAGGCGACTCACCACCACCTTCTCAAGGGCAACTAGGGATGAGCAATAAATGCTGGCCTTGCCAGTGACACCCATATCCCGAGAATGAATGAATAAAAAAATTCAGATATTGGGGGAGTGGATCGCCACAGGAATTCAGCCTGGAAAGCCAACACCAATATACTTCTCCCTTAGAACACAGCAATTTATTGAACTTGTTTGAGCATTTGGAGAAATGCTAGACTCTATAAATATGAAACAATGTATTGACTTCCCTTGTATCAGTTTACTCTTCCATGCACACAAATGTAACCACTTTTAAAATGAAAAATTGAAATTACAACAAAACACAAAACAATCTTATTTTTTTCCAAATTCACATAAGAGCAAGTGGAATGGCTTCACAGCATGGTGTATTGCAATTTCTTAGAAGCAGATATGAATAATCGATTATTTGAGGAGGCACATCTGTTCAGTGGTCTGTTATTTTAGTGAATTGTCACACAATCATAAATGTTACAAAGGAAGATATTGACAATTTCATCCATAATTCTCCTTTATTCTCTTTTACTATACTTTCAAACTGTTGGTCAGTATCATCCTGGCAGCAGATATTTTGGGCCCAAAATTCCTTGGCAGGATGCAATGTATGAGGGGCAGGAATTTGAGGCAGAACCTGGATCTGCTGGATTTCTGCAACCACCCCCCCTCCCCCATAAAGCAGCATCATAAATTCCAGTTAGGGTGGCAGTAGCCAGGCAAGTCCTCCAGGCACCCAACTTTGGAGGCATGTTAATAGGCATTCCTGGGCTATCCGCAGGAAATTTTGCCCAGTACGCCTTCTGATGGGTTCCGCATGAACTATGCTGAGAGCAGGCAAACGTCCAGTACTTGGAATTAAAGAAACCCAATTTGCCAGTTATAAAAGTAATCAATCCCAGAAGGATCAATTACCTTTCAAATTTTGCTCTGTCGCTCCCTAAGGAGCAGAAGAAAATGGAGTTGCCTTTTTTAATTGGCTCTTCCTTTACTGTGAGGTTGCCTGTTGTAGCGGTAGGGTGCCACTCCACAATCCACCACCTCGATAGGACAGATATGTCAGTTGTGCCACTACAGGTGCGCACTGCCTGCCCCAGCTATTTAAATCACCCCATGCTGCGATTTAAGATGGGATCAACTCCAGGGCACAGTGGCAGCTGAAGTCCCATCCCATCGCACTTGCAGCAGTGGAGCAGGGAGCCTAGAATTACGCTTCCTTTGTGTACAAACATATCTTCAATTACATCATGAATTAGAATTTCTGTGAGTACTTTACAATCCTATTTCCTGAATTACAATGGAAAACAACACTCACCTGTAAAGAACTGAATTTAGCGTTTGAAAGATAAATATTTCCTCAGTGCACTGAGTGTAACAAATTTGTAAACCCATTTATAAACCTGAAATCTCCCATTGTATTGATTTTTCTTTCAACAACAACTTGTATTTATATAGCGCCTTTAACATAGTAAAACGTCCCAAGGCACTTCACAGGAGCGTTATCAATCAAAATTTGACACTGAGCCACATAAGGAGATATTAGGCCAGATGACCGAAAGCTTGGTCAAAGAAGTAAGTTTTAAGGAGTGTCTTGAAGGAGGAAAGAGAGGTAGAGAGGCAGATAAGGAGGGGCGAGGCCATGGAGTGATTTGAAAATAAGGATGAGAATTTTAAAATCGCGGCGTTGTTTAACCGGGAGCCAATGTAGGTCAGCGATCACAGGGGTGACGGGTGAATGGGTCTTGGTGCGAGTTAGGCACGGGCATCAGAGTTTTGGATGACCTCAAGTTTACAGAGGGTAGGACATGGGAGGCTGGCCAGGAGTGCGTTGGAATAGTCAAGTCTAGAGGTAACAAAGGCACGGATGAGTGTTTCAGCAGCATATGAGCTGAGGAGGAGCGGAGTCGAGCGATGTTCCGAAAATGGAAATAGGCGGTCTTAGTGATAGCGCGGATATGTAGTTGGCAGCACATCTCCGGGTCAAATATGACACCAAGATTGCGAACAGTCTGGTTCAGCCACAGACAGTTGCCAGGGAGAGTGATGGAGTTGGTGGCTAGGGAATGTAATTTGCTACGGGGATCGAAGACAATGGCTTTGGTCTTCCCAATATTTAGTTGGAGGAAATGTTTGCTCATCCAGTACTGGATGTTGGACAAGCAGTCTGACAATTAAGAGACAGTGGCAGGGTTGAGAGGTGGTGGTGGTGAGGTAGAGCTGGGTGTCATCAGCGTACATGTGGAAACTGACGCTGTGTTTTTGGATGATGTCGCTGAGGGGCAGCATGTAGAAATAGGAGGAGGCCAAGGATAGATCCTTGGGGGACACCAGAGGTGATTCTCTGGCTATGATTAGAAAGATAAGAATGGAACCAGACGAATTAAGTCCCACCCAGCTGGACGACGGTGGAGAGGCGTTGGAGGAGGATGGTGTGGTCAACCGTGTCAAAGGCTGCAGAGGGATAGATAGAGGTCAAGGGTTGTTTTTATCAGGAGAGGGGTGATGGCGGCAGATTTGAAGGAGAGGGTTCAGTACCTGAGGAGAGAGAACCGGTAACAATATCAGCTAACATGGGAGCCAGGAAGGGAAATTGGGTGGTCAGCAGTTTAGTGGCAATAGTTCGACGGAGCAGAAGGTGGGCCTCATGGACAAGATGAGGTCAGAGAGGGAATGAAGGTAGATAGGAGAGAAATTAGAGAAAGATTCAAGTTCAGGGCTAGGGCAGGGGGATTTATTCTTGGGAGCGAGATGCCTCTTTGAAGTGTTCCATGTATTGATCCAGTTCACAACTTTGTAGAACTGATCCAATAAATGAGTGGCTATCAAAACTGCTTGACTACAACATGAATTCAGGCTGTCTGCATCTGAGCTGCTGGGCTTCTAGCATTGCTGAAAAAAATCATCTACTGTTGATTCAGAATGTTGTAGCTCCTACTTAGAAATAGATTCTTAGCCACTTCACAACTTTAATAATGTTAATTCTGATTCAGTGTTCTTTAATCTTAAGATCTGATGTAAAATTAGATTTATTTTCAAATAATGGCATTACTTTGCTGTAAAATAGTGCAGTATTTCTTCAAGCCTTTAGGACTCATGTTCTCACTGCCAACAGAGTGTCCTGACAGTGTGGTCCACACTGCTGCTAGTGACCCGTTACCCAGTCACTACAAGGTACCAGTCGAGCAAGCACCCCAATCCGATTATCTTCCCTCTGTAAATTTGGGCAGAATAGAGGATTGAACCTGTGTTTTCCCAAATACTAATGCACCGAACTCCAGTGCTCAGCCACCTAAAGTAGTGGTATTTCAGGTTTATTTATGTCTTTCACAACCAGGACCGTAAAAATCTGCAGTCAGGAGAGGTGTGTCGCTGAATAAATAACACAATCTGGAAAAAAAACAAATAAATAAAGCTTTGATTTATAATTATGCAAGGTTTAAGCAAATTAGCTGTATATTATGTGGAAAGAAAGCAATTTGTAGAGGAAGACAGGGCATTAATCGCAGACTAAATTTGTCCAAATCTTTGCTTTTGGCTGCTGTAAATTTTGTCTCAGTGTGGAGTTCCCAGCTGTAGTTTGGCTCCAATGATTTATAAGTAGTAGTTGAAAAGAAAACTAAAAGCCTTATCTACTGTTGCTTGGCTCCCTATTTAATGTGATAGTTATGATTTAATTGATATTATTGACTGCACACCACAGTTTGATTCATGGCTGCAGGAGTTCCCTGTGAAAACCTACTTGGAGGACGGCAAGATACAGTATTCTTGTCAAACTTTGTGGTGGATTTGCTTAAGCCTTTCCTTATCAGCAGTCCTACAGTGTCTGCATATATTTTAATGTTCTACTGAAGGAGCAGTTATCCTTCACACTGTGACAGCAACATAATTGTATTGGGGTCTAGTGTCATTTTGCTCTATCTGCAAAGTGAACCATATAATTGAAAATATTGACTTCTATGGTCACAGGTTTTAATCTAAAAAATTAATATGTTTAGAAACCTTTCAACTACAGTGCACAATCATTATATTTTGTTCAACGTAACCACAATGCATTCCACAATAATGGTAAGAGACCATTTCCCATTATCTGTCTGTGGCAATATGTTACGTTTGTACGTGGTCTCCACGTAAAATGACTGGATTTTCTCCTAACAAATGCATTCTAATTATTTGTTGTAGCCAAAGTTCCACAATGAAATTCATAAATCTATGTTAGTTATTAGTGTAGCAGACAAAACATGAGCTAATGCCTTCAGAATACACAACCAGTCAGCCTGAAGGGATATTTACTAGTCCTAGCCCTTTTAGGGCTACCCCGGATCAGGCGTATTTCTCAGACGTTCACTTTCAACTAAAGTTTGAGGTAGCCGAATCCTAAAGATGCTTAATTGAGTCTAAAGGTCCGGACTATCTCTCCCGAAAGGAAAGGAACAACCCGAGATGTTACCGTCCCCCAGATAGCGCTTTTAATAAGTTTAGCTAGACTGTAACATTCCGGATATTATGAGGGTCCGGAAAACTCCCCCAGAACTGTAACTCTTCACCAAAGAGTATACAGAGATTGAGTTCGCGAGTTTTTGATACAGAAGTCTTATGTGAGACAATTCTAAAAATATATAGATTTATTAAAGAACCGACATGCAATTTACAGTTGGTGAGTCAATCGCAACATTAACAGTTCCAAAAAGAGAAAACTTACGATCTTATTATCAGAGAATCTTACTTTTAAATCTTAACTTCACTACAATATTACAGTTCTTAAAGTGTTCTACAGGATATCCATCAATATCAAATACCTTTGATCCCCGAGGTACAAAGTGTTGGAGACTACAGAGCTGCCTCTGAAGCCGATAATCACTTTGCCCGATTAAAGCGAGTCTGTTATCCCATTTGAGAGTTCAATATTTATACCCTTTTCCAGTGGTATTTCCTTTAAGGTTTTCTGCTGATGCAAGCTAATTATCTCTAGTCATTTTTCTGCCGACCTCTGCAACTCTTACTGCCACCTCAGCCAGACTCGTGTCTCATCTCTAGGTGTTCTAAGTTTACCATATAAAAACAGTGTGACGGCAGGTGTTCCTTACTTTATGTCATCTTTACGAGGGCAGATGTTCCTTAGCTTATGTGCTTCTTTACGAAGTGTAACTTAGAACACCTTATCCAGGGTGAACCATTGTTTCATTTCCAAAAGTTCAACCTGTCGGAGCCCTTCACCTTCTGCTTCAATAAGATTATTTATTCAGGGTCAACAACTGTCTTATCTCAATAGCCAGAATGCTTTCATAGCTATTTCACAGTTAGGTTTCTAAATTTCCAAACCCAGTTTGTCATGTTTTAATAAGGCCAGAATTCTTTCACAAGATAGTGTATTTTTATAGAGTCGGGGGGGAGAAATTCAGTATTGCCCCATTTGGGGCGCAATTATCGGCCGGGCGCAAAGATTAGCGCCTGGCGCTAATTATCGCCTCCGACTGCAAACTTGACTTTTATCGCCCCTGGAGGTGATTGGAGTGCTAAATCAGGCGCTTCACACCTGTCTTAAGGCGCAAAGGCCGAGGAGCAAGGCGCTAACTCAGAGCACTGGCGACGCTCATGTGATGTCACTCAGCAATGGAACACACACACAATGGCACCGGCCAGTTCTTAAAGGGGAGGGTTGATCTTGCTTTCCATCCACATCCTGCTCATTGCAGCCTTGAATCTCAGCCTGGAGAGACCTGTACATCAAATCTGCTGGAAAGAACAATGAGAGAACCAGGGAAAGAGCTCAGAGTGCAGCCCCCACAGTCTCTTCTAAATCGATACAAGGAAGGCCAATCAAAATGAACCTGCAAAATGCTGCTCAGTACCCAAAACTCCTTCACACAGCGTTGAATCTCTCCAGAAGTCTCTCTCTCTCTCTCTCTCAGAATGCGTGGTTCAAAAATGTCACCAACAATAAAAGGCAGGAAGCGGTCGCCTTTAAATAGCACTCCCCCAGTCCCTTTCTGACTGCAAAACGCTCCCCTCAACCTGTCGTTGCTAGCAGCAGGCGGGAAGGCAGGGGGCACCACTCAAGATCCGCTCCTGGGCGCTACCGGGGCATTACGCACTCAACTGACGTCATGATCTGCTGGCGCAGGAGATCATGGCGGTAGTGTTGAACGCCGCCGCAAAATGTCTAGTTAATTTCGCGAGCGGCGCAAGCATCACTGCGCCCGGGCGCTAGTTGCTTTGCGCCCAATTAGCGCCTCTTAAGGCGCTAATGGGAGGCGCAACCAACTGAATTTTTCCCCCATAGAGTTATACAGCACAGAAAGAGGCCCTTCGGCCCATCGTATCCGTGCCAGCCATCAAGCCCTATCTGTTCTAATCCCATTTCCCAGCACTTAGAAACATAGAAACATAGAATCTAGGAGCAGGAGTAGGCCATTCGGCCCGTCGAGCCTGCTCCACCATTCAATACGATCATGGCTGATCATCCAAATCCAGTACCCTGTCCCTGCTTTAATCCCCACAGTACACATATCCCACCCTACCCCCGTAACCCCACGTATTTAATTCCCCCTAACATATCCCATCCTATCCCCATAACCCCACATATTTAATACCCCCCTAACACTAAGGGTCAATTTATCATAGCCAATTCAACCTAACCCGCACATTTTTGGACTGTGGGAGGAAACCGGAGCACCCGGAGGAAACCCACGCAGACACGGGGAGAATGTGCAAACTCCACACAGACAGTCACCCGAGGTCAGATTTGAACCCGGGTCCCTGGCGCTGTGAGGCACCAGTGCTAACCACTTGGTCCGTAGCCTTGTATGCTATGGCATTTCAAGTGCTCATCTAAATGCTTCTTCAATGTTGTGAGGGTTCCCGCCTCTACCACCCTTTCAGGCAGTGAGTTCCAGGTTCCAACTACCCTCTGGGTGAAAAAGCTTTTCCTCAAATCCACTCTAAACCTCCTGCCCCTTACTTTGAAACTATGGCCCCTGGTTATTGACCCCTCTACTAAGGGGAAAAGTTCCTTTCTATCTACCCTATCTATGCCCCTCATAATTTTGTACACCTCAATCAGGTCCCCCCTCAGCCTTCTCTGCTCTAAGGAAAACAACCCCAGCGTGTCCAGTCTCTCTTCATAGCTGAAGCGCTCGAGCCCAGGTAACATCCTGGTGAACCTCCTCTGCAACCTCTCCAATGCAATCACATCCTTCCTATAGTGTGGCGACCAGAACTGCACACAGTATTCCAGCTGTGGCCTAACTAGCGTTTTGTATAGGTCCATCATAACCTCCCTGCTCTTATATTCTATACCTCAGCTAATGAAGGCAAGTATCTCATATTCCTTTTTAACCATGTTATCTACCTGTCCTGCTGCCTTCAGGGATCTATGTACATGCACACCAAGGTCCCTCTAATCCTCTGTCCTTCCTAGGGTCCTACCATTCATTGTGTATTCCCTTGCCTTGTTACTCCTCCCAAAATGCATCACCTCACACTTTTCAGGATTAAATGCCATTTGCCACTGTTCTGCCCATCTGACCAACCTGTCTATATCGTCCTGTAGCTTGAGGCTTCCCTCCTCGCTATTTACCACTCCACCAATTTTCGTGTCATCTGTGAACTTACTGATCATACCTCCTACATTCATATCTAAATCATTAATGTACACTACAAACAGTAAAGGACCCAGCATCGATCCCTGAGGTACACCACTGGACACAGGCTTCCAGTCACAAAAAGAACCTTCAACCATCACCCTCTGCCTCCTGCCACTAAGCCAATTTTGGATCCAATGTGCCAAATTGCCCTGGATCCAATGGGCTCTTACCTTCTTGACCAGTCTCCCATGTGGGACTTTGTCAAAAGCCTTACTGAAGTCTATGTAGACTACATCAACCGCACTACCCTCATCCACACACCAAGTCATCCCCTCGAAAAATTCAATCAAATTGGTTAGACATGATCTCCCCCTGACAAAGCCATGCTGACTATCCTTGATTAATCCTTGCCTCTCCAAGTGGAGACTAATTCTGTCCCTCAGAATTTTTTCCAATAATTTCCCTACCACTGATGTTAGGCTCACCAGCCTGTAATTCCCTGGTTTATCCCTACTACCCTTCTTGAATAATGGCACTGTGTTAGCTGTCTCCAGTCCACTGGCACTACCCCTGTGGCCAGAGAGGATCTGAAAATTTGTGTCAGAGCCCCTGCAATCTCCTCCCTTGCCTCACACAGCAGCCTGGGATACATCTCGTCTGGGCCTGGGGATTTACCCACTTTTAAGCACGCTAAAACCGCTAGTACCTCCCCCCTCTCAATACTAATTTGTTCAAGTATATCACAATCCCCCTGCCTGATTTCAATGCCTACATCGTCCTTCTCCATAGTAAACACAGATGCAAAATATTCATTTAAAACCTCACCCACATCTTCCGGCTCTACACACAGATTGCCACTTTGGTCCCTAATGGGCCCTACTCTTTCCCTGGTTATCCTCTTGCCCTTAATATACTTATAAAACTTGCCCGCCAGTGTTTTTTCATGCCCCCTCTTCGCTTTCCTACTTTCTTTTCTAAGTAACCCCCTGCACTTTCTATACTCCTCTAGGGCTTCCACTGTTTTTAGTCCTTTTTATCTGCCAAAAGCCTCCCTTTCTTTCCTAATCCATTCTTGTATATCCCTTGACATTTAGGGTTCCCTGGGCTTGTTGGTCCCACCCTTGATCTTTACGGGAACATGTGGCGTTGTACTCTCTCTATTTCCTTTCTGAAAGACTCCCACTGCTCTGATGTGGATTTTCCTACAAGTAGCTGATCCCAGTCCACTTTGGCCAGATCTTGCCTTATCATAATAAAATTGGCCTTCCCCCAAATTTAGAACATTTATTTCCGGTCCATCTTTGTCCTTTTCCATGATTACCTTAAATCTCTTCGAATTATGGTCACTGTCACCAAAATGCTCTCCTACTGACAATTCTACCACTTGCCCGGCTACATTCCCTAGAATCAGGTCCAGTACCGCCCCCTCTCTTGTAAGACTTTCTACATGCTGGCTCAAAAAGCTCTCCTGGATGCATTTTAAGAATTCCGCACCCTCTAAGCCTTTCACACTCTGACTATCCCAGTTAATATTGGGGAAGTTGATATCCCCAACTATTATTACCCTATTATTTCTACACTTCTCTGAGATTTGCCTACATATCTGTTCCTTTATCTCCTCCTGACTGTTTGGGGGCCTATAGTACACTCCCAGCAAAGTGCTTGCCCCCTTTTCATTTTTAAGTTCTACCCATATGGCCTCATTTGAGGAACCTGCTAAGATATCATCCCTCCTTACAGCAGTAATTGACTCCTTGATTAATATTGCGACACCCCCTCCTCTTTGACACCCCCCTCTGTCTCGCCTGAAGATTCTATACCCCGGAATATTGAGCTGCCAGTCCTGCCCCTCCCTCAACCATGTCTCTGTGATCGCAACAATATCATACTCCCATGTGCTCATCAACACCTTCAATTCATCTACCTTACTCGCAAGACTCCTTGCATTAAAATAAATGCCATCCAGCCTTGCCATACTCCCTTGTGCCGTTACATATTTGCTCTGCCTTCCAGGCTGACTTGTTTTTTACTCTATATTTGGCTGTGCATCACCCCCTACTATAGCTCCACTTCGTATCCCATCCCCCTGCCAAGTCAGTTTAACCCCCCCCCCCCAACAGCACTAGCAAACCTCCCTGCAAGGATGTTGGTCCCATTCCGGTTCAGGTGCAACCCGTCCGACTTGTACAGGTCCCACCTTCCCCAGAAGCAGACCCAGTGATCCAGGAAACTAAAGCCCTCCCTCCTGCACCAACTCTTTAGCCTTGCATTCATCTGCTCTATCCTTCTATTCCTATACTCACTGGCACGTGGCGCCGGGAGTAATCCAGAGATTACAACCTTTGAGGTCCTGCTTTTTAATCTGCTACCTAGCTTCCTAAATTCTTGTTGCAGGACCTCATCCCTCTTTCTACCCATGTCGTTGGTACCAATGTGAACCACAACCTCTGACTGTTTACCCTCCCCCTTCAGAATGCCCTGCAGCCATTCAGTGACATCCTTGACCCTGGCACCAGGGAGGCAACATACCATCCTGGAGTCACGTCTGCGGCCACAGAAATGTCTATCTGTTCCCCTTACGATAGAATCCCCTATCACTATTGCTCTCCCACTCTCTTTCCTCCCCTCCTGTGCAGCTGAGCCACTCGTAGTGCCACAGACTTGACTCTTGCTGCATTCCCCTGAGAAACCATCTCCCCCAGCAGTATCCAAAACGGTAAATCTGTTGGAGAGGGAGATGGACCCAGAGGACTCCTGCACTACCTTCCTAGTTCTTTTACTCTGTCTGGTGGTCACCCATTCCCTGTCTGCCTGTGCACTCTTTATCTGCGGTGTGACCATCTCGTTAAACGTGCTATCCACAAAGAGCTCAGCTTCGTGGATGCTCCACAGTGATTCCAGCCGCAGCTCCAGCTCCGAAACGCGGATTTCGAGTAGTTGCAGCTGGAGACACTTCCTGCACATGTGTTCGCCCTGGACACCGAAAGTGCCCCTGACTTCCCACATAGCACAGGAGGAGCACTCCACGCAGCCGAGCTGCCCTGCCATGTCCTACCCTTAATTTACTCCCTTTACTTCCTTTAAATTAAAGAATATTGGTCCAGAAATTTCGGTCGGATGCTTTCCGCGGGCGCAAGCCCCCAACCTGCACTTAAGAAGCGCGCCTACCGTTGTGCTCTGGGCCCACATGGAATTCCATTTTAATGAAGAGGACTCCCGGGCAGCGTCTGACGTCACACCGCCCAGGAGCGCAGCGTGCGCGGATCCTCCGGCGCGGAGGGTAGGGGAGACCAGCCCTCAGAAGTTGCATTTGCATAGGCCACGCCCCCGATTTTTTTCAGATGATCCAAAGCTTTGGTAGATGCAGAACAGCATGGTAAGTAGGTTCTTTGTATTTTTATGAATCTTTTGCTAACTTTTAGAAACTTTTAAAGACTTTTACATGGATTGGAAGAATCTTAAATAGTTTCAAAGAGATTTGAAGCAATTTAAAGAGTTTTAAAAGCCTTGAAAGCATTTTTTTCATTCATTTTATTTAATTAGCAAAGTGAAATGGCTGGAATGAGCACAATTCACATCATTAAGAGAACTCAGAATTTCAGTGACAATGACCTCAGCACACTCCTCAACGAGGTTGAGGCAAAGCGCCTGCAGATCATTGGGAATGAGAAGTCTAGGGCACCGCGAAAAGGACAGATGATAGCTTGGTCAGAAGTTGCCCATGCTGTCAGCGCAAACTCCACCATTACACGGACAGCGGAACAATGCCGCAAGAAATTTAGTGATTTATTGCGATCTGTCAAGGTTTGTACAGTTATTAGAAAAGTCAACTGTAATATTTCTTTAAATTTAACTGAAATAATTTTAAAAAGCTATTCAATGCATGTGTGTAGTCAAGTGGCTTCATTATCCAGGCACCTGAGCTTGCCATAAAATGTTATGGCTTTGGGGCCAGTTCAGGGTCATCCATTGTGCTCTTATCTTGATTCCACTGGTTTGAGTTGTAAAATTTCAATTAGTGAGTGAAAAAAAACACCTGTCTGCAAAGCAGGCTGTGTCCATGTTTCAAATGCAGGTGGGTGTAATCTGCAGAAAAAGCTGACGTTTCATGACGTTTCATATTTTCTGTTTTCATTTTAGAGTAAAACTGTTCACAACGCCAGAGAACGTGCACTGACAGGCGGTGGTGTTGTCACGCTAAGGGATTTATCCGAACATGAGGAAAGGGTCGAGCAGCTGTTTGTATTTAATAGCGGTTGCCCCTTGGCTGGTGTAGAATCAGACATTGGTATACGTAAACGTGAGTTGCTCTGGCCAGCTATATGTTTAAAAATGTTAGGTGTGTGTTGAATATCAGCTTCTGTGATGTGGCAGATCATGCTTTACCTTTGCAAATGTTTACTGTCTCCTTTCCACAGGTGGACCGCATACCTCTCACACACGGGATGAGCAGTGCGTTGAGTCTGCGGCCGCAGAGGGCATTGAGGAAAGGGTTGCTGATGCAGTGGGAGCAGTGAGTGAGGTGGTGGAGGAGCAGGAGCAATTTGCGCTTTGTCAGCTAGTGGAAGAGGAGGGTATGGACCCTGGGTTGCTGCACAGTACCTCTCCATCTCCTGGCCCCTCTGGCTCTGTGCGAGGCACAGATGACTGTTGTTCCACAGACAGACACCAGCCTGATACTGCAGAGCAGGTGGGAGAAGCAGAAAGACATTCAACAGAATGGAATGACTTACAAGCTCAGGTGCAACAGATTGAAGGGTTGAGGCAATCGATGTGTTCTCTTACTGAGAAGAAAGTTGACTCTCTTGCCTCCATCAGGCAGGGAATTGATGATCTTGGTATAGATGTTAACATGTCACTTAATCATATAGTATTGCAGTTGCAAAAACAAGATCATGTTACAATGGCGCTTAATTAAATAAATGAGTCTCTCGTTCGACTCTTGCACATGCTTGAACCACTTTCTGCTGCCATTACTTTGACTCCCGCAGAACCGCCCTTACCTGCTCCCAGCGCAGAAACAGTGCGGGCCCAAGAGCCAGCTGCTCCGCCAGTCCTGATGCAAGCAAACGTTGCCTTGCAGCAGCAGCAGCAGCAGCAACCCTGTCAGCAGGCAATTGCTGAAGGGCAAGAGATGGCACACAGGGGCCTTTCAATTGGCAGCAGAGGGCTCCGGTCACGGGGAGCGGGAAAGCGCAGGAGACATTAGGGTGTCACCTTTTGCACAATCCACCTCCTTTGACCCTCAGGCACAGATGCGAGGGGGAAAATCGTTCAATTGTTTAATTTTTCGTTTTATTTAAATGTTAAATGTTGTCGTTGCTTTTTTTATTGAAATATATATTTGTGACTGAAAGTGTATGTAACCTTTTCGTTTAAAAAGTACAGCCTCTAGTCACTCAAAAAAATTTCAACTTTTTTATTTGCAAAAATATTTAAAATTACAACTGGTTGAAATTTAGAAAATAGCTAGTTTCCATCTTGAATGTCTTTATTGCACTAAGAAACCAAAAAAGTCACTTTAAACTGTTTAGAAATTTTATTCTAAACAATTATGTTTGCGAATGTTTGAAAAGTAGAAAATAGCTAGTTAACATTTAAAAGTTATAAACTATGTACATCAAAACTGAACCTCAAAAGTCTTTGGGGTAGAAATTAGGTCGCGCCCCATTTGGGGCGCAAATATCGTCCGGGCGCAAATATTAGCGCCTGGCGCTAATTATCGGCACTGACAGGAAACTTCACTTTTACCACACCCTGCTCATTGCAGCCTTGAATCTCAGCCTGGAGAGACCTGTAATCCATTTTGCTGCCAAGCATGGAGAGGGTGAGAGAACGCGCTCATCGCTTCACCGAGCGGGCCTTGGATGCTCTGGTTGACGCAGTGGAGCGCAGACGATGCATGCTGTTCCCGGAGAGTGGCAGGAGGCCTTTGCCACGCGAGTTCAGAAGAGTGTGGAGGGAGGTGGCTCAGAGCGTCTCCTCCAGGAGCATGGTGCCCAGGACCCATGTTCAGTGCCGCAAAAAGTTCAACGACCTCACTCGGGTCGTCAGGGTGAGTGGCTTTTTCTCAATACCTCTCCATCCCTCCATCTCAACCTCACTCTATGGCCAGAGGGTCTTAAAACCCCAATGCACAACACTCATGCAACACCTATGGCCCTTTCATCAAACACACACACACATTCCACACTTTGCATACAGTAAGGGCTATTCACCTATGGGAGGCACATCAGGCAAGACCATGGCTGCATATTGTAAGGGCTATTCACCTATGGGAGGCACATCAGGCAAGACCATGGCTGCATATTTACTCAGATGCTGTCCTTTTTCTTGCAGGCTAAGCTGGCTCATAATCGGAGACAGCAGCAACGGACGGGTGGAGGGCGGCTTCAGCTGCAACCCCTCAGCGATCTGGAGGAGCGCGTCCACAGGATTGTGGCAAGCCGGGTGATCGGTCCCGTCGCCACTGGGGACGCCAACCCCGTTGTGGACAGCAATGGTAAGGTCATCACCTTTTTGTCCTCTGTCCTTCCACTTGTCCCTCACAATACCAGCCTTTGACACTTTCAATCCAACTTGCTAACTCGCTGCACTTATTCCTCCCTTACTGCCACCCTGTCCTCACACTAAAGCCACTCTTGTACCTCCCTGCTTTCAGATGGTGATTCACCAGCTGAGGAGACGGGCCCTGAAGCTGCCACTGGGAGTGATGCTGCAGCTGAGGAGGAAGAGGAAGCCGGAGCATCAGTGCCACCCTCTCCCGAGGAAGCCCATGCCCACACTGGGAACATGCCTTCCCCGGAGGGGAGCAGGGGGGAAGGGGCTGATGATGGTGAAGCTCCAGGACCCAGCGGGCTGCAGCAACGCCATGGGGGGGGGAGGGAAGAACGGGAGCCTTCTCCCCAGAGGGAGAGTATGCCAGACACTCCTACTGCAATGGACGCAGAGGAGGAGCGGCTGATTGCAGAAATGAACACCCAGGCGGTGGGCATGCACACTGAGCTCATGGGTGCAGTGGGAAGGGTGCCCGAATGCATTGAGTCACTGGCAAGGAGTGTGGAGCACTTCGCTGTAGCATAGGCGGATGCCACACTAAAGCTTAGTGCTGCAATTCAGTCACTGGCTGCCAGGAACCCATCTGAGACTGCTCTCATGCAGACTCAGATTGAGGCCACGCGAGCACTGACTGCTGCCATCCTCGATGGTTCGTGCACATGTCCCCGGGGCTGTCACCGCGCCGCAGCAGGCCAGCAATCTGTTCTCCGGCAAATTGCTCCGGATGCTGAAGTGCTGCCCCGTGGGAGTGCCAGTGTGTCGGGCGAGCAGGGAGTTGCTGTCCTCTCTCACGATGACAGCATTCCTGCTGCCAACACTGTCACTTCTCCACTGCACTTGCCACCGCCTGTAGGACAGACTGCTGCCGCCCATGCAGAGTTGGTGCAGTCTGCAGCCGGGCCCTCCAGGCCCAGAAGTGGTCGAGGCCGTCCTTCAGGGGCATCTGCAGTGTCAGGGTCTGACGAGCAGCAGCCTTCCACCAGCCTTGCTGCAGCCACTGAGGTCCCATTACGGAGGAGCAGTAGGGTTAGAAGGGGGGAAGTGCGCAAGGGAAGGAGATCACCCTCGAAGGGCAAAAAGTAGGAGGTGTGACAAAATACTGGTCATTTTTTTATTAAAGGCCGAGGTTCATGGTCCAACTTTTGTTTAGTGTTTTGGACATTATCTCCAGGTTGTGAGAACCAGTTATGTTATTGACTGTTTTTTTGTGTTTATTTCTATGAGTTTGTCATGAGGAATTGACACACACAGAGTTTGTAAAATAAATAAGTTTCTGTATTCAAAATATACATGGCTGGTGGTTGGAATTATTGGTGCCTTGGCCGGCTTAGGGGTTGCGTGCTGGGTTGATTAGTGTTTGTAGCAATGGCAGGGGCCCTAGAAGCGGCTTGCTATTAGTCGTTAACGGACGGCCCTTGCAGTTTGACCATTGTGGGCCGCCCTCCCGCCTTGGTGCTGCTGATGATCATCGTCCTCGTCCTGTTCCTCCTCTTCCTCCTCCTCCTCTGGTGGTGCTACAAGGCCTGGTGGCATTGGCTGGGTCCTGAGGATTGCCATGTTGTGCAACATGCAGCACACGACTACGAAGTTCGAAACTTGCTCAGGCGAGTACTGCAGGGCTCCTCCGGAATGGTCCAGACAGCGGAACCGTTGTTTCAGCACGCCGATTGTGCGCTCAATAATGTTCCTGGTTGCTTGATGGCTTTCATTGTACCGCAGCTCAGCAGGGGTGTTTGGCGTACGGAGCGGTGTCATCAGCCAGGTGCTCAATGCGTACCCCTTGTCCCCCAGAAGCCAACCAACTGGCTGATGCGGTGCCTCGAAAAGTTCTGCCACAGTAGTCTGGCGCAGGATGAAAGCATCGTGGCAGCTGCCCGGATAGTGGGCATTGACAGCGAGTATCACCTGTCTGTGGTCACAGACCAACTGCACATTCAAGGAATGGAACCCCTTTCTGTTCCTGAATTCCTCTGCATTCTCTCGCGGAGCACGCAAAGCCACATGCGTGCAGTCAATGGCGCCCTGCACCATGGGGAAGCCCGCTACCCTCGCAAAGCCCATAGCACGGTCATGCTGCTTGTCTGGGGTCATAGGGAAAGAGATGAAGTCTCGTCTCCTTCTGAAGAGGGCATTGGTGACCTGCCGGATGCAGCGATGCACCGCAAACTGGGAGATATTGGCGAGGTCCCCAACAGCAGCTTGGAATGAGCCAGTGGTGTAGAAGTTCAAAGCCACTGTGACCTTCACTGCCACCGACAGAGACGTCCTGGACCTCAGCTGAGGCTGCAGATCTGGCTGCAGCAGGTGGCAGAGCTCAGTGACCACCTCCTTGCTGAATCGCAGCCTTCGCAAACACAGCTCCTCGGACATATGGATGTAGGAGAGCTGTTCACGATATACCCTGGGAGGGTAAGCTCTCCTGTACATGCGCCTGATGGCCCTCCTCCGTCTGGCCATCATTGCCACTCTCTGTCTGCGTCTCACTATCCTCCGATTCAGCTGGAGCAGGACGACGCCCCCAATCATTGCAGCCCCCATATTCTCTTTGCCAGAAAAGTAATGAGGTACAGCAACTAAAGTAGCAACAAAGTTAGGATGAACTAGGCAAAACTACCTCACAAAGCGTTGAGTCAATGTAGAAGTCTCTCTCTCTCTCTCTCCGAATCTCTCTCTCTCTCTCAGAACGAGTGGTGCATAAATGTCGACCACAGAAAAAGACAGGAAGAGGCCCCCTTTAAATAGCGCCCCCCCCAGCCCCACACCGATTGATAACGTTCCAGTCTTCCGGTCGTTGGAAGCGCCAGGCGGTAAGGCAGGGGGCGCCACTCAATTTCCGCTCCGGGGTGCCCCAAGGGCGTTGCACCATGGAATGACGTCACAATCTGCGCGCGCAGGTGGTCGCAGCGGTAAGTTTTAGCGCCGCCGCACAATCTCAAGTTAAGTTCTCGAGCGGCGCAAACAGCGCTGCGCCCGGGCGTTAGCGGCTTAACGCCCCATTAGCGCCCTCTTAAGGCGCTAACGGGAGGCGCAACCAAGTGAATTTTTACCCCTTTGATGCTGCAATAAAAGTTCACTGTTGAACTTTAAATTGTGTCTGTTCCTTTCTTTGCCCTGCTGGGGGAGGGGGAGGTACAAGGCGACACTACCTCGTGAAGGTGTTGGCTACTAGCAGTTCCCGAGCAGCCTTACTTTCGGCAGCACTTGGCTCCTCCCCATCAGGCCTGGCCACAGGCACATTGGCATCGTCCATGTCCTCCATTTCAGCAGGGAGCTCCTTTGCAGGGTTAAGGGTCAGTCCTTCCTGCAGGGCAAAGTTATGCAAAGCACAACAGGCCACCACAATCCCTGCCACTTTCTGAGGAGAATACTGCAAGGTACCCCCCTGACCTGTCCAGGCACCGGAAGCGTGATTTCAGAACCCCGATTGTCCTCTCCACCACTTGCCTTGTGGACACGTGTGCCTGGTTGTATCTCTCCTGAGCCTCATTATTGGTCTTGCGGTAGGGAGTCATCAGCCATGGTCTCAGCGGGTAGCCCTTGTCGCCCAATATCCATGCGGATCCTGGAGGCAATGTGCTGAGGGCGCCATATAAGTTCGAGTTACGGAGGACGAAGGAGTCATGATTACTTCCCCGGTGCTTTGCATTCACGTTTAGGATCCTGAGGTGCGCATCACAGACTATCATGACATTCAATGAATGAAACCCCTTCCTGTTGATGTATGTCACAAGTGCATCCAGTGGTGCCTTCAATGCAACATGGGTTCCATCGATGGCCCCAATCACGTTGGGGAATCCAGCAATGCTATAAAATGCAAGGGCCATCTCCTTTTGATGCCGAGTGGACAAGTCAAAGTGTATGAACTCTGAAGCCCTACGGAAAATGGCATCTGTGACCTGGTGAATGCAGGCCCTCGCAGCATTCTGGGAGATGTTGGTAATGTCACCGGTGCTTGCCTGAAATGACCCGCTTGCAAAGAAGCTGTGGTTACCTTCATGTTCACTGACAAGGCAGTGCGGGTCTTCGAGCGTGTTTGAAGGTCCTCCTTTAACATGTCACATAGTCGGCCGATTGCCTCTTTACTGAAGCGCAGCCTCCTCACACACAACTCCTCCGACAGCATCTCAAATGACAGCCTCTCCCTGTACACTCTCTGGAGTGGGTAGTGGTTCCTCCTGATTAGGAGACGGGGATGGTTCCTCAGTCTTCTTTCTTGTTCCCTGGCGTTTCCAATTCTCTGAAGCAAAATCGCACCGAGGATCAGGGCAGCATTCCCAAAGGGCATGTTTCTCCCTCACAGGCTTCCTCTTTAAACAGATGAAGTACTTGTAAGGAAAAAATGGAAAGAGTTGTTAAAGTAATTTTAATAAAGTGAGTGGCTAGAAAATCACGTCGGGCTATGGTGGGAAACGTGCGGTATCGGATTGGGAACACGTCATACCCGCCTGATGAATATCACGCCCGAGATGATTTTCCAATAACTAACATTTTCAGAAAGTCATACATACATACTTAAAGGAATATAATTGATATTTTCTTTTTTTAAACTTTTGTAAATGTTAAATAATTCATTTTTAAACAGTCATTTTCACATTTAAGAATTTTTTTAAATTCAATTAGGTCTTGCACACAGCAAGAGTTGCTCCTTATAACTACACTACGCAAAACATGGTCCAAACCCGTTTTTAACAAATTTTTAAAGTTGGAAACTTACCTCAGACTTTCTGAAAAGAACTTTGCTCCCTTTCACAATTAAAAATGTTCCGTTTAGTAGCCCCACTGCTGAAAGAGTTCTTCTTCCTGATCGTCCAGGAGCTTCTGCCGAGGCTGTACGCCTGCTTTTTCCACGCGCAGCTGCTGGGGACTTACCCGCACTGCATCAACTGAGAAAAAAACGTAAGTTCGATGCGCACGCGCTGCCTCTCCGGCGCACGCAGTTGACCTGTGAACCCCTTCCTTCAAGAGAACGGAAGTGCCGGTTTCCAGCGCATGCGCAGTGCATGCGTGAAACCGGCACTTCCGTTGGCCCTACAGGTGAGTACACAGCGCGTACTTACCCGTAGGGAACGGACCTTACTTCCCTTTAAACACTACTTACTCTAAACTAGAGACCTTACTTTTACTTCAACGACTGGATTGTAGAAATACTCACCAGGTCCTACTTACCAATCAGCTCCTTCCCTGGTTGTGACGTCACTTTAGCGGTTTCGCAGTTGTTGTTGTTTGACTGCTCCCGCTCTCGGACTCTTTCCTTGGTGTACAGTAAGAACCAATTCCTACAGGGTGAAAAGTTAGGAAAAACAAAGGCGAAGCAAGGGAGCTCCTCCTTCCACTCCTCACCTAACTCCCTGACTCACCCAACTCGCAGCACTCTGTTTAAACCGCACTCAGTCTCTGCGCTCGGTCTCCACCCAGGGCCGCTCCCGCTGCTGCTGCTGGTGAGTCTGGGCCGCTCTCTCTCTCCCCGCTCTTTAAATCCTCAGTCTCTGCTCTCAGTCTCCACCCAGGGCCGCTCTCGCTGCCTCTGCTGGTGAGTCTGGGCCGCTCTCTCTCTCTCCCCGCTCTTTAAATCCTCGGTCTCTGCACTCAGTCTCCACCCAGGGCCGCTCTCGCTGCTGCTGCTGGTGAGTCTGGGCCACTCTCTCTCTCTCCCCGCTCTTTAAATCCTCGGTCTCTGCGCTCAGTCTCCACCCAGGGCCGCTCTCGCTGCTGCTGCCGGTGAGTCTGGGCCACTCTCTCTCTCTCCCCGCTCTTTAAATCCTCAGTCTCTGCGCTCAGTCTCCACCCAGGGCCGCTCTCGCTGCTGCCGCCGGTGAGTCTGGATAGGTTATATGGCTTATTCCTTCACAAGCCAATATGTGGTGAGTGAGACATAAGCCTTACATGCTCTTCCTAATATGTACTGATAGTAGTCTAATAACAATTACAGTCTTATATCAGAATTAGTGCAATCAAAGGCATGAATGAATAAAAGCGCTAAAATTTAAGTCCAAGTTAAGAACTACAATATTTTAAGGCTGAAGCCTTAAGCCTGATTCAGAATCTAGTAAAAAGTTATAACCTTGTGTAAATAACTGGTGAGGATATGATATTTATTTGGAAAACTAGTCGATCTTCCATGGCATTATAGATGGGCAGTTAGGAGCTTGTGTAGTCTTCAGGTGAAATGGGGTTAGAGGGTGGGGGATAATTGGACAAGGCTGAAAGAGGTCAGAGGGGAAAGGTAGTGGAGTTGAGAGTGAAGATAGAGCACAGTAAGATGGTTTTGGAGAGTTCAAAATTCAAAGGGTAGGGAAGAGTTGAAGACACTGGAGTCACACTGGAATGCAGAGGCAGTGGCCACCCTTGTGGAAGTATTGACAGATGAAAGCTTAGCCAGAACAAAGTTAGCGATAGAGAAGGATAGTGGGAAGAGGAGGGGGAAGGTGGGCAAGGGGAGGAGGAGGGACAATGGAAAGGAGAGAGGGGGAGATGGAGTGAGAAGGGAAGGAGTTGAGGGAAGTAAGTGGCGAGGAAGGAGGAGGAGGGGAAGGGAGACCAAGAAGAAGAAAAGGATAGGAGGAGATGAGGGGTTGAAGAGGGTGGGACCAAGGGGGAAGGGGAAGAGAAGAAAGAAGGGAGAGAGAGGGCCAGATGCAGGTGTTGAGGGACATAGGACAGGAGGAGAGGAGGAGGAAAGAGGGACGAAAGGATTCAAAATAGTAAGACAGGGCTGGGAATATGGAGTGTGGGACATTAGGTAGGAAGGATGAGGAGGAGAGCAGGGGGGTACAGCAGAGGTGGGACTGAGGGATGGGGGAGAGGATAACACCACGAAGCTGGAAGTAGCATTTGAAATATATACATGCCACAGAGGGAAAATGTTGGCCGAATAAATGTACTGCACAATTTTCAAGCATTATTTATTTATGCATTGCATGAAATTTGTTTTGCAGGGATTTATAGATTTGCTAGCCATTTCTTCTTCATTTACCTTTCATCTCTAGTTCAAACTCTTCCCACAACATGGGTAATTTCACACTTGGGGCTAGAAATTTGTTGTAGCCAAGGAATGGGTGGTGTCAGTAGAAAGGTTGGAGAATTAGCGCCAGGTGTAAATGCTTTAGACTGCACGCAAAATTTGTGCTCACTGCTCAATAAAATGATTGGAGTCCTAAATCAAGTCTTAAAACCTAAGCTCATTAGCATTAGATTTAAAGGGTGGACCAATATCAGGTGCAGTCTAATCGCAAATCATTATTGCCAGAGGCTTTTTTCACTACCTAAAGGGGAGTTTCATTGATGCTGCAGCACCTCATTCTCAGCATTGCTGGTTGTACAGCTGCCTCAGCAAGCAGAAGAAGAACAAGGAGAAGGAACCAGCAGACTGAACCAGGTGTGCTCATGGCAGATCCACGCCCCAGGGAGAGAGCCTGCAGATTCTCCGATGAAGCATTGGAGGCATTGGTTTTCGCTGTGGAGAGACGGTGGGCGGTGCTCTATCCAGCAAGTGGCAAGAGGCCCTCACCACAAGTCTTCCGCACCATGTGGAGGGAGTTAGTGCAGCACGTCTCGGGCAGCACTGTGGTCCCCAGGATCCACACACAGTGCAGGAAGAAATTTAACGACCTCACTCGGGTGGTCAGGGTGAGTGAATGCTTCAACATATGCTACGTACCATCTGAACCACACTCTTCACACACTGCCCAAAGGATCACACCCCTAGCACTCACCCACCAACAATCTCTACCTACCAACACACACACCCACATCTCACACCTTGCACACAATGTCAGCTATTCAACTGTGGCAGGCACATCACTCAAACACATTGCTCCACACTCACTCACACACTTTCCTTTCTCTTGCAGGCCAAGGTGGCTCACAACAGGAGGGAGCAGGAGCATACAGGCAGAGTCAAGCTGACACCCAACCACTGACTGCGCTGGAGAATCGAGTCCTACAGATCATTGGGTGCCAGGTGGTGGGTGCTGTGGCCACCAGTGATGTTGACCCGCTTGGGGACAACAACGGTATGTTCATCACTACTCATTCTTCTCACATCCCACTTCCTTCTCACCCCACAAGCGTTTCATACTTTCCAGCTAATCATGCTGTATGCATGCATTTCTCCCTTCCTGTCCCCTTCCCCTCACCATAACCCGACTCTTGTGCCTTTATGCTTTCAGATAATGAGCAAGCACCTGAGCAGCCTGTCCCTGAGGGCACTGTAGAGTGTGAGGCAGGAGAAGCGGAAGAGGAAGACCACATCGCGTCACTGCATGTCTCACCTGCAGGTACCAGCTCAGATACTGGTACTATGCGTTCTTTAGAGGCTAGTATAGTAGTGGGACCTGCAAAGGGTGAGGCACCAGGGATATGTGGGCTGCAGCAAGGCCAGGGGCAAAGGGCAGCTCGGGGACCAGCTCCTCGGAGGGTAAGTTTGTGCGCGAGTTCTGCTGCACAGGACTTAGATGAGGACCTCGATGGGGAAGCCTTTAGAAGATGGGTGATGGGCATGCACACGGCGATGATAGGTGCAATGGAAAGGGTGCCCGAGAGCTTCTCGGCAATGGTAAGGAGCGTGGAGGAGTTCGCCTCCAACATAGCACATGGCTCTGAGCACACCATGGAGCCCATCATTTCCAGTCTGCAAACGATGGTAGACTCCCAGAGAGACTGTGGCGACCCAGACCTGATGCCGTGTGTGATGGGTGATCTGGCAGCTTCCATTGCAGCACAGGCAGAGGCGATGAAGCGTCTTACTGCTGTAATGCAGTCTATGCTTGTTGGCATCCAATCTCAGACAGCTCTCATGAAGTCTCAGCTTCATGCCACCCAAGCTCTGAATGCTGCCATTGTGGCTGGGTCTACACCGTTGACTGGGGCTTTCATGGAGTCGCAGCAGGCCAGCAATCTGTGCTCCAACAGATTGCTAGGGATGCTGAGGTGCTGCCCCAGGGGAGTGGCCATGGGTCAGTGGAGCAGGAACCTGCTGTCCTCTCTCAGGATGACAGCATTCCTGCTCCCACCACTGCCACTCCACCATTGCCCTTGACGATGCCTGTCATCCCGCTAGCCCAGACTGCTGCCGCCCATGCTGAGGTGGTGCAGTCTACAGCCGGGCTTTCCAGGTCCACAGCTGGTCGAGGGCGTCCTGCAAGACCATCTGAAGTCTACCACATGGACACTCAGCAGCCTTCCACCAGCCCTGCCACAGCCACTGGGCCAACACTTTGTAGGAGCACTAGAGTAGGCAAAGGCACATTAATGAGAGGCACTAAGGGATTGCACAAGGGTGAATAGTTAAGATTTTTGGTGTAATTAGGTGTTCACTGATTTTTGATAAATTTCTTAATTCACTTACCATTCTTTTGTGGTGTCTGTCATTTCAGCTTTGCGGTGTGATTTGGCCTGCGAGTGGGATGGAATGATGGGGATGTAGTGAGGAAAGGAGATCTGGGCTTTAAGTCATCTTGGTGTGAGGCTGGAGGTCTGTTTGGAGGAGGTGGTAGAGTTCTTCGACCACCTCCTTGGTGAGGTGGAGCCATCGAATACATTGCTCCTCGCTTAATTGAAGGTAGGAGAAGTGCTCTCAGAATACCCTCAGAGGGTAAAGCCTCCTGGTGAGAGCTCTGATGTCCCTCCTCAACTCTCTACGCAAATGTTCCCTTATTTCTCACTGCCTACACTTCCTCCGCCGTAGATCCTGGAGGGCGAGGTGGCATGCCAGTACAGCTCCCATTAATGTTACCAAGTGTAGCAATTTGAATCTTTGAAGAATAAATGTAGCTACTTTTTAGTTGCCAGAAGACTCCTGATACAAAATAACCTTGAAATTACTGAATGAAACTGTTGCAGTGGGTGAAACTGACAAGAAACCACTGAAACTGCACTAACCTGACAGCTGCGAGTGATTACTGATGATCCCTTTAAATAACGTCCATGGAGCCAGCTTCCTGGTGCTGCATGCCAGCTTTCCCTGCCGGTGTTTACTCCAGGCACTGAGGTAGGTGGCGACAATCAATTTAGCAAATTGGGTGGTCAGTGAGCATTGCACACTCACTGACGTCACGATCTACCTGGCGTTGATGTTCCCAGTGATACCTCTTATCAGCGGCACTAAGGGGGATCCGGATTTGGCGTGCGGTGCTGTATTCGCCTCGCCCCGGTTATAATGCTCTAGCGCTCCATTAGCGTCATCTGCTGGCACTAATTTGTGGCGCTAAGGGGATGAATTTTTCCCCCTATATTTCCTCTTGCATTTACTTTGATGTGTAGTCCGTGCAAACACTTAAGTGCTGTTTATTAAAATTCCCTTCAAAACATATACATAAGAAAAAAAAAGGACTGGCATTTATATAGCACTTTTTGCTTTTCCAGGATGTCGGATGCATTTTGCAGTCAGTGAATTACTTTTAAAGTGTAGTTACTGTTGTTATAAATGCAAGCGCAGCAGCCAATTAAAAGAAAAAGAATGACTGTGTTTATCTAGCGCCTTTCAAGACCTCAGGACATCCCAAAGCACTTTACAGCCAATTAAGTACTTTTGAAGTGTAGTCACTATTGTAATGTCGGGAAACACGGCAGCCAATTTCACGCACAGCAAGCACCTGCCAACCGTAATGTGATAATGACCAGATTATCTGTTTTAGTGATGTTGGTTGAGGGATAAATATTGGCCAGGCCATGGGATCCTTTATGACCACCTGAGAGGGCAGACAGGGCCTCGGTTTAATGTTTCATCCAAAAGATGTCACCACCGACAGTGCAGCACTCCTTCAGAAATGCACTGGAGTGCTAACCTAGAATTTGTGCTCAAATATTTGGAGTGGGACTCAAATCCACAAACTTCTGACTCCGTGGCGAGAGTGCTAGAACTAAGCCACATCTGACACCTAATTAGCACAAGTCAAGGTGCCACAAACAGAAAATAAGATAAGTGGCCAGTTAAACTGTTTTTTAGTTAATCTGGTTGAAAGGTACATTTTGGCAAGGAGAACTCAACTGATTTTCTTTGAATTGTGCTATGGGATTTTTTACGTCCACCTGCACAGACAGAAAAGGCTTTTCCTTTAACATTGCATCCAAAATAGGTTCAATCAATGGCACTGATACCTGCTGAGGAAAGGAATATTACCAACAGTGATGATGTTGCTGTAGCAAATATAACCCCACTATTCAAGAAAGGAGGGAGAGAGAAAACAGGGAACTACAGGCCAGTTAGCTTGACATCAGTGTAGGTGCTGGTGGTTTTGTGTCAGCTTTACCTCTGACTTCTGAGCTGTTCAAATCGCTCCCACTCCCTTGGTTCTAGACCTTTGACTTATTTGGGGGTTGTGATACAAAAGGTGCAGCAGACAACTGAGTTTGATGAAAGAACTTAAATCTTTATTAAAAGGTAAGACACAAATAATAACACTCTTATCACTCTAAAGGTGGGAAACACTTCGGTACAAGTGAGGGAAATGACAGTAGAACAATACTTCACCCCTCCCAACCGCACTTTACTAGCTAAGTTAGGTTTTGAAGGACCAGGGATAATGCTCACCAATCCTTTGACAGTTGGGCTAAATCGTGGTTTTGGGGTTCGCTGTTTATGGTGGTTAGTGTCTGCCGTACCCCGTATGCGGTAGAGGACTTCACCTGGGTCTCTGGTCAGTCTTCGCGAGTCCGCTGATGCGGTAGGATGTCGTTATAGATTTATCTGGTGAGTAGCCAATTTCTTTAGTTGAGCAGTAGGGCTCAGAGTCTTTGGGGAAAATCTTACCCAGGGGTAAGTCAGGAGTAGTTTGTAGTGTGGAAACTTTGCGATTCTTCAGGTTTTCTTCCCTGGAGTTGGTCTTTGTTGGTCGCGGTGGCCTGCGATTACCCGGTCAGTTGGGGGTAATGTGTGGTTGTTGGTTTCGTGAGGCCTTTGGTTTCCGCGATGGCTTTAGGCCTTGGTTGGTGTGTCGGTCGACCTCGTGGAGCCATCGGTGACTTGTTGCTGCTTGTTGCTCCGGGTGACTGTGTTGGGGCCGTGGTTGGAGGTCCGTTGAGGTGGTGTTTTCGCGAGCTGGACTCAGGTGTGTCTGAGTGGTGAGGGATGCCGACTCGCTTCCAGATTGGGCCTTCTTCTTCTTAGTCTCTCCTCTTCTCGCTGGCTCTCCTTCCTTCTTCTCTCTCCTGCTTCTCCGCTTCTGCCTGCTTCTTCTTGTGTGTGCTTGGTGGGCCTTCATTTATACAGAATTGAAGTGGCCTTATCTACCCGCCAAATCTGATTCGTTGATTGTCTAGTTTTGGCGGGCTCGTAAATCGGTAACGATTTACTAGCACGTTAACTGGGTTTTAACAGGCCTTCAATCTGACCCATTGAATGTGGTCTTATCTACCCGCCAAATCTGTTCAGTTCATTGTCTGAATTTGGCGGGCCTACGACCAGTAACTGCTCTGTAAGTGTCAAATGGGTTTTTGGGATGGTTTGCATCCTGTCGATTTTCTTGGCTGATTGCTGGTGATGGGTTTTGTGTTTTGGGTTCTTAGGCTGATCTATAGCCTAGTCCTGGGCGCTCTGTATTATGCATGTTCCTTGATGGGCCTTGTAATTGGTTTGATGGGACCTATTGTTTTGGGTGGGGCTGTCTTCTCCTAGGGTCTATTGTCAAAATGTTAATGCGTGCTGGGGCTTTGAGTGAGATCATCCCGCTTCCCCAGACAATGCAATTAACTGCAATACCCAAACTGCTTTTACAGAGGTCGAACCCAACTTCCTTCACAGCCTTTTCTCCCTTTACAGGTCCAGACATGTTTTTAAAATGTCAAAACTTGGTATTTGGTCTTAAATTTCTTATGTTAGGCCCAAATGCATTTTCATCACTGAGGTAGTTCCAAAGTCCTTTTTTCCTTAGGTTTTAGGGATCTGCAAATTTTGGAAACCTTACATCAGTCATCGTGAAAATACAGGAATCCATTATTAAGGAAGTGGTAACAGGGCACTTAGAAAATCATAATATGATTAGGCAGAGTCAACATGGTTTTATGAAAGGGAAATCAGTTTGACAAATTTATTAGAGTTTTTTGAGGATGTAACTTGCAGGGTAGATAAAGGGGAACCAGCGGCTGTAGTATATTTGGATTGTCAAAAGGCATTCGATAAGGTGCCACATAAAAGGTTGCTATGCAGGATAAGGGCTCATGAGGTTGGGGGTAATATATTAACATGGATAGAGGATTGGGTAACGGACAAAAAACAGAGAGTAGGGATAAACAGGTCATTTTAAGGTTGGCAGGCTGTAACTAATGGGGTGCCTGAAGGATCAATACTTGGGCCTCAGCTATTTACAATCTATATTAATGACTTAGATGAAGGACCAAGTGTAATGTATCCAAGTTTGCTGACCATACAAAGCTAGATCTTAAAGTAAGCTGTGAGGAGGACACAGAGACTGAAAAGGGATTTAGACAGGTTCAGTGAATGGGCAATACGGGGGCAGATGGCATATAATGTGAGGAAATGTTAGTTTATTCACTTTGGTAGGAAGAATAGAAAAACAGAATATTTGTAAATGGTGCAAAACTATTAAATGTTGGTGTTCAGAGAGATTTAGGTGTCCTCATACAGGAAACACGTGGGCCTGAATTTCCCGCTGCTGTGCATATGGGATTGGAGGTGGGTCGGCAGTAAAAGTCAGAGAAAAAGGGACTGCTTCCTCACGCCTTTATCTTGGGCAAGTTTGCCAGCGCGGCACGGACCCAAACGGCAGAGGCGGGCGACCTAATTTAGCTCATTAAAATCTTGTTGTCAGACCCTTAACAGAGTCTTTAACCACACCTTTTGAATTTCACTGGATAATCAGGGGAATTACGCAACTTGGGAACCATGTCTGTCAACGTGAGATGGAAGCTCAGTGGCCATTGTGCAAATCATTAATGCAGAGCATAGATATCCCAATAAATACTACCAAATGACACCTCATTACTACCATAAGGTAAAGGATCTTGCTGAGTGCATTTTGAGCACAGATTTAGATGTCTAGAGTTTGCAAGTATTTTCTGCAACTTCGGAAGCCACTCTCACCTCATTGCTACTAACTATCACACTATTGACAGACTGCTTCTCTGATCTCTACTTGACCTGCCATCTATTACATCTGCGTGGGTGCCGTTTATACTGCCTCTCATTGGTCCACAGAATCTGACCCCAATGAGCCTCAACACCAGCAACAGCAACAGCAAGAACCTTCTTCTCAATGACCTGTTGCTCCACAGAACAGAGGTCATCAGCGCAGGGCTACACCGCGCTGGAGGCAATACCCCCAACACAGTGCATACAGGCAGAGGATGAGCTTCCTCAACATGACAGAGGAGCATTGCCAAATGAGGTTCAGGCTATCGAGCCAGGTCATCGCAGTTTGCTGGAACAAGACCTGCAGCCCAGAGGTCCTGGTGGACACTCCTTACCAGTGGTTGACAAAGTCACCAGCACCCTCAATTTATTCACCTCCGGCTCCTTCCAGGGATCTGCAGCAGACATTTGTGGCATCTCAGTCAGGGGCCCACAGATGCATCACACAGGTCACCGATGCCATGTTTGACAAGTCAGCCAATTATATTAACTTTGCCACTGATGACGCCAGTGTTACTGAGCGGGTGCTCGGTTTTGCCAGTCTGGCTGACTTCCCACGGGTGCAGGGCATCATCGACTGCACACATGTGGCTATCAAGGCACCCCATCATCACCCAGGAGTGTTTGTGAACCGCAAGGGCTTCCATTCCCTCAATGTGCAGCTGGTCTGCAACCATAGGAAGATCATCATGCATGTGTGCACCAAATTCCCTGGCAGCTGCCATGACTCTTTCTTCCTGTACCAGTCCACCCTCCCTCAGCTCTTTGCACCGCCAAACACACTTACCGGCTGGCTGCTTGGAGACAAGGGCTATCCACTGAAGACGTGGCCCATGACACCCTTGAGGAGGCCAAGTGCTGAGCCCTAGGAATGCTATAATGAAAGCCACCAGATGTGTCATAAAGCAAACAGTAGGCATTCTGAAGATGCGCTTTAAATGCCTTGACAGATCTGGAGCAGCCCTTCAGTACACACCAGCCAGGGTATCCAGAATTGTCATTGTAAGCGGCGCGCTGCACAACATAGCGCAGCTACGAGGATTAGCGCTGCATAATAAGCAAGGCTCTGAGCACACAGCCTCTTTGGAGGAGGAGGAGGAGGTGCAGAAGGAACCTGAGGTCCAGATACCAGCAGCAATGGTAGTGTAGTGGTAATGTTACTGGGCTAGTAATCCAGAGACCTGGACTAGTAATCCAGAGAAATAAGTTCAAATCCCCCCATAGCAGCTGGGGAATTTAAATTCAGTTAATTAAATAAATCTGGAATAATTACTAATGAAACTATCCAGATTGTTGTGAAAACCCATCTGGTTCACTAATGTCCTTTAGAAAAGGACATCTACTGTCTATATGTAACTCCAGACCTCCAGCAATGTGGTTGACTCTTAACTGCCGTCTGTCTAACAAGCCACTCAGTTGTAACAAACCGCTACAAAACACAATAGTAAGAATGAAACCGGACAGACCATCAACTTCGGCACCGGCTACGAACACAGCAATGGTACACCCAGCCCAATCGACCCTGCAAGGTCCTCCTCACCAACATCTGGGGACTTGTGCCAGAATTGGGAGAGCTGTCCCACAGACTATTCAAGCAACAGCCTGACATAGTCATACTCACAGAATCATACCTTTTAGCCAGTGTTCCAAACTCCTCCATGACCTGCAGGACAGGGGCTTGGTCTCCTCAAGGGGTAGTGGCACAGTGGTATAAAGTCGGGAAGGAGTGGCTCTGGGAGTGCTCAACATTGACTCCGGACCCCATGAAGTCTCATGGCTTCAGGTCAAGCATGGGCAAGGAAACCTCTTGCTAATTATCACCTACCACCCTCCCTCAACTGAAGAATCAGTACTCCTCCATGTTGAACACTACTTGGAAGAAGCACGGAGAGTAGCAAGGGCACAGAATGTACGCTGGGTGGGGGTCTTCAATGTCCATCACCAAGAGTGGCTCGGCAGCACCACTACTGATCGAGCTGGCCGAGTCCTGAAGGACATAGCTGCCAGTCTGGGCCTACGACAGGTGGTGAGAGAGCCAACACGAGGGAAAAACCTACTTGACCTCGTCCTTACCAGTCGACCTGTCGCAGATGCATCTGTTCATGACAGTATTGGTAGCAGTGACCAATGCAAAGTCATTGTGGAGACGAAGTCCCGTCTTCGCACTGAGGACACCCTCCATCGTGTTGTGTGGCACTACCACCGTGCTAAATGGGATAGATTCAGAACAGATCTAACAGCTCAAAACTGGACATCCATGAGGCGCAATGGGCCATCAGCAGCAGCAGAATTGTATTCTACCACAATCTGTAACCTCATGGCCCGGCATATCCCTCACTCTACCATTACCATCAAGCCAGGGGACCAACCCTGGTTCAACAAGGAGTGTAGAAGAGCATGCACCAGGCATACCTAAAAATGAGGTGCCAACCTGGGGAAGCTGCAACACAGAACTACGTGCATGCTAAAAAGCGGATGCAGCATGCTATAGACAGGGCTAAGCGATCCCACAATCAACGGATCAGATCAAAGCTCTGCAGTCCTGCCACATCCAGTTGTGAATGGTGGTGGACCATTAAACAACTAACGGGAGGAGGAGGCTCCATGAATATCCCCATCCTCAATGATGGTGGAGCCCAGCACGAGAGTGCAAAAGACAAAGCTGAAGCGTTTGCAACCATCTTCAGCCAGAAGTGCCGAGTGGATGATCAATATCGGCAATGTCCTGAGGTCCCCAGCATCACATAAGCCAGCCTTCAGCCAATTCGATTCACTCCATGTGTACAGCAAAGGCTATGGGCTCCAACAAACTCGACACCATCCCGGACAAAGCAGCCCGCTTGATTGGCACCCCATCCACCACCTTAAACATTCACTCCATCCACCACCGGCGTACCGTGGCTGCAGTGTGTACCATCTGCAAGATGTACTGCAGCAACTCGCCAAGGCTTCTTCGGCAGCACCTCCCACACCCACGACCTCTTCCACCTAGATGGACAAGGGCAGCAGGCGCATGGGAACACCACTACCTACAAGTTCCCCTCCAAGTCACACACCATCCTGACTTAGAAGTATATCGCCGATCCTTCATCATCGCTGGGTCAAAATCCTGGAACTACCTACCTAACAGCCCTGTGGGAGTACATACACCACACGGACTTCAGCGGTTCAAGAAGGCGGCTCATCACCACCACCTTCTCAAGGGCAATTAGGGATGGGCAATAAATGTTGGCCTTGACAGCGATGCCCACATCCCATAAACTAATTTTTAAAAAAACATTGCTGCCTAGGAGGCCAGGGATGGCCTCTTCATGGCCAGATTTACTTAACTTCTTGCATTACACCCATATTGCTGCCACATGCTGTGCCAGGATCCCGCCCCCGCCCCCCCCCCCCACCAACCCAAAAACACCATAAAGCATCCCTACAATGCCCAACCCATCCCTTTCACACTGACCCCCATTGCTGGAGGTAATGTTATGTCTGACCATTCAGTCCAAATCTGCATTACTGCTCCTTGCATCTAAGTCCAGGTGTTAGAACCGTAAGGGCGAGCGGGTCGAACCACTCACAGGTGCTTATTGCAAAAAGGCTGGCCAGAGACCAGAGCAAGCAATAGTATAGGCAACGAAGGCCTAACCTCGCACCAGCACCGTCTGAGACACGCCCCCTTACAGGCTGGTGAATGGAGTTGAGGCAGAAGATCAGCCATGATCTCATTGAATGGTGGAGCAGGCTGAAAGGGCCGAATGGCCTACTCCTGCTCCTATTTCTTATGTTCTTATGTTCTAAGGAGGGAAGGAAAAGTTTGAGTGAGAGTGATGGCATGAGTGTAAGGAATGTGTGGGTTACATCTGTAGAGGGTGACTATGAGGGAGTGTGTTGCCAATGCCAAAGTGCCAATGCCAAATGGCCTCCTTCTGGGGCGTCAGTTGATTGCATTAGGATGAGGGTGAGTGTGAGGGGTGGTTAGTCAGAGGGAGATGTGAGTATGTACTTGGAAAGGAGAGGGATGTGTGGATGTGCAAGTTATGTTGGTGTGAATAATGATGTGCAGGAGCAGGCTTGGGAAGGCAGAGTGATGAGGATGTGGTGACAGGTACAGCAAGATGAAGTTGAGTGTGGCTTTGCACTCACCTTTCCTGATCTCATGAGATCATTGAAGCGCTTCCGGCACTGCACCCAGGTCCACCTCACCGCATCCCTGCTGTTCCCCTCCCCTTTGGAACCAGGCTCTTTTTGTCTCTTAGGGAGTTCTCTTCCGCCCATCAGCAGGGAAGAGGACCTCTGACTCCTTCCACAAGAATATGTCGGGAATCATCGGAAAACCTGGGTGCAGCCCTCTGTCTTTGTGAAGAACTCTATGCAAGTCTGAGCAATTACCAGATCGTGATATATTCTCCCTGCACAATCCTAGATGAAATTTCAAATGCGATGTGGCCAAGGCTGCTTTAAATTGTAGCAACCATCTGAATCCGCATTGTACCACTGCCCTGCTCATCGCACTTCTGCTGCACCAGAGTCGGCAGCGATTCCTATAAGGATGGATGGCCAATGATCTTTACTGGCACCAGGGGTTCCACCACTGCAGAAACCTCATGGCTACTCTCACCAAGTTGACAGGCTTCAAATATTAAGGGAGAAACAACTTGTTATCAATATTGGCTGCATTTATTCCAATAGCTCCAGTGATGCAGCTTTGTTCCTACCATACCCAACAGGTCCACCTATGGCTACGCCTCTATATGCAACAGCTATTTGTTACGCTAAGGACGTTAGCCTGAAAGAACCAAATTGAAAGAAAAGAGGAAAGGATGATGCCAACAAATCTTGTTCTACCAGCCCTCCAGGCTCGCCATCCCACCCTGCCTACCTCCTGCCAGTTTTCAGCCTCATTGTTCTTGCTCGTTGGTTCCCAGGGCACTTTACAGACTTTGAAATGTCACGTTGGAAATTGAGGATCCAAATCCCAGGCTGACATATATGCTGCAGTTGGCACATTGTCTAATAAATAAAGTAGCTAAATTCTTTCCTTTTTTTGTTAGCAGGATATTCTTTTAAATTATTCTCAGTATCACCACTTGTCAAATTGCTGCTTCTTAGCAAATTATGCAATTTGATTGTCAGAATGAGCTATCAATCACTGACCAGCATAATCGCAAGTCTAGTATTGTTCCATCTCTTTATAGCTTTCATGACAATCTAAGCCATATAATAATCAATAATCATGTACAAGAATAGCAGATTCGCTTTTCTTATTCCTGCTATAATCATCCCAATTAATTCCCATCTTATACCTTGTATCTCATTTGGTGGCTTACAACAGTCTCCTGTAATTATATTTTCTCCCTTTTTCTGATTCAGTATGAGGCACAAATTTCCCAGATTTTCTATATGTGAACCTAAGCTGTCCACTTCAGTTCCATCAAGTCATCTTTAAAATGAATAGCCACTTCACCTCTATTTTTTTCAATGTTATTCTTTTGGAATAAACTATATCACTGTTAATTCATCCTCAATCCATATCCTTAAATCAAGGGACTCTGTGGGGGTAAAATTGGATCTCACTTAGATTTTGGTCTTGTGGACCTGTTTCGCACCTGAAAAATGGTCTATCAAGTTTTGTCATTGGAAGTGCGTCAACCACCATATTGGTTACAGCCCTCCTAAGTCATTTCGGCTGCCAGCCTGAAACAAGCATTAGGCCGATTGTCTAGGCAAATGCAGGTCCCAACACTCATTTGAGGCCATTTAATGATTTGGATCGGGTCTGACCACAAAATGTGCAACTCAGTGGCTGCCCATCAAGCTTTGTTGGCGGATGATCACCCTGGCATGCCTTCATTCATGCAGTGCCACTGAAAGCTGGCCATACCATAATTGGTCTACATTCAAGGAAGCATCCAACATTACGATCGGTCTGCCATTCATAAATCTTCCTTTTGACTCCCCTTTAGCTGATTTTTAGGGTGCAAATTTCTTTGACATGCTCCCTACTGGAAGTGCCAGATCGTGGAATCAGTCCTTACATGTCAAAGGTAAATATAGTTTCTGAGTTGGCAGCTTTGGGCGCTGTGTCAGATTTTTGTTCCTGTACTTTGATTCCTTGGCCTTCCATGTAAAAAAAGGATTCATCATTTCTATCCTCTCATTCTGGTACCAGAGTTATGGCATTACAAGCATAATGTGTTGCAAAAGTCATAGTTTGAAGAAATAAATCTGCTGATATGATAAAGGAGAGGCAATATATCAGCAAATACTGAAATTACAACAAGTATAATCATTTCACAATTGTGAAATGATTTATTTATCTCCAAGTTACACTGAGCATGTAGAAGAATTCAGCACTCAAGTCGCTAATGTTGTGTAAAACATGCCTCCTTTCAGCAAGGAATCAAATACTGTACCACACTGTTGACTGCAGCACTTCAACATTTAATTAAATAATTTACATTTTACTAAATTCAATTGCCTTGTGATGAAACCAAATAATGAGGCATTTTTGTGAAACAAATGCAGAGTGCCTCTTCTCTAACTGTCTACGATGACATATTAACATAGGAAGTGTTCCTCTGGATTATTTGATGCTGTACTCTACTGTTCGTGCTGCTTAATTTATCCCATGAAGGGTACCACTTTAAAAAGCACAATTCCCCTGATGGATCAGTGGACACAGTAGGGAATGGGTAGCTGAGCCATATAGACCAGGAGAGAGTTCCTCTGTGTGCTGGATGTAGCAAAATCATTAAGGCGTTTAACATTTTGCTATGCCGAGTGCACAGAGGAAATATTCCCTCCAGAAAAGTTCCAGGTTTGATCCTCAATATGTATTGAATTAGCTCATCTCAGCAGAGGTAATATAATTTACATCAACATACTAGATTAGGGAGAGGAAATTAAACTGTGATTCTTAATCGTTATCCAGCAACCCCTGCTGGAAATGCGCAAGCATATGAAAGGATATTTACTAGTCCTAGCCCCTTTGGGGCTATCCCGGATCAGGCGTATTTCTCAGATGTTCACTTTCAACTAAAGTTTGAGGTAGCCGAATCCTAAAGACGCTTAACTGGGTTTAAAGGTCCGGGCTATCTCTCCCTAAAGGAAAGGAACAACCCGAGAATGTTACCATCCTCCAGATAGCACTTTTAATAAGTTTAGCTAGACTGTAACATCCCAGATATTATGAGGATCCGGAGAACTCCCCTCAGAAATGTAACTCTCCACCAAAGAGTGTACAGAGATTGAGTTTGTGAGATATTGATACAGAAGACTTATGTGAGACAATTCTAAAAATGTATAGAGATTTATTAAAAGAACCGACATGCAATTTACAGTTGGTGAATCAGTCAATTGCAACGTTAACAGTTCTAAAAAGAGAAAAAATACGATCTTATTTTTAACAGAGAATCTTACTTTTAAATCTTAACTTCGCCACAGTATTACAGTTCTTAAAGTTTTCTGTACAGGATATCCATCAATATCAAAATACCTTTGATCCCCGAGGTACAAAGAGTGGAAGACTACAGAGCCGCCTCTGTAGTTGAGAATCACCTTGCCCGATTAAAGTGACTCTGATATCCCATTTGAGACTTCAATATTTATACCCTTTTTCAGTTGTATTTCCTTTAAGGTTTCTGCTGATGCAAGTTAATTATCACTATTCATCTTTCTGCTGATGTCTGCAATTCTTTACTGCCACATCAGCTTGTAATATTCCATAATCTGCCACATCTCCAGGTGTTCTGGGTTCACCATATAAAAAGGCGTGAAAGGCAGGTGTCCCTTATTTTATGTGTCATCTTTACAAAGTTGACCATTGTGTTGTTCCCAAAAGGTCAGCTACTCGGAGCCATTCCATTCTTCTGTTTCAATAAGATTATTTATTCAGGGTCAACAACTTGTCCTGTTTCAACAAGGCCAGAATTCTTTCATAAGATAGTGTATTTTTCTAAAAAGGCTATAGTATATTCCTTCACATATAGACATCGTATAAGGACAGGACTGAGCTCAGCTGTGATGCCCCTATGATGAAGAAACTGCCAGAAGTGGTACAGGGGACATCCCTCTTCAACATAATGGAAGGTTGCATTTTGCAAGCACCTTGATGTCCTAGACATCCAAATCCAATGATGTGTCCTAGGGCTACACATCACCTATTGCTTAATCTAGGTCCTCAGGTGAGCAGCTTTGGCAAAAAGACATGCCTACCATGAAACTGTCTGCCCCTTCATGATTAAATAGATGGGAAGAGTCTATAATAGGGCAGATTGTACATTGTACAGATTGTAGGGGGCAGAATTTATGTGGGAGTTCTCCTGATCTCTTGCCGTAATTCAGTGGAAGATCAATGCAAACCCTGGCTGTTTACATCATTTCTTTGGGGTTTCCACCGATCTTCCATCGAAGTTATGGTGGAAGATGTAAAGTTATCATATGTAGTGAAGCACCCAAAGTCAACAAAACGCGTGAGAGACAGTATCAAGCGAAAAGAAAAGGCTTACACAAATGTACGGAAAAATGAAAATCCAGCAGTCTTGCAGAGCTATAAAAAAAAACAGAGATAGAAAGAAAGTATTAAGAGGTACAAATAGGGAACATGAAAAAAGATTGTAAGGTCACATGATCACATGGTTTCGGGTGGGGTGGAGTGTATATATTGTGATACACAGGTATTGCAATTGTGTGAGGCTGGCTTGATGGACCAGAGGGTCTTTACCTGTCCGTCATTGTTCATAAGACCTAACAGTAAAAGTTTTTATAAATATATTGAGAAAAAGAGAGTGGTAAAGGGAAATGCAGGCCCGTTAAAGACAAATGCAGGTGAGACTATATATAAATATTTTTCATGTTATAAATATAGGGGGCGAAATTTGGTTACGCCCCACTTGGGGGCGGTAACCGAATTATCGCCAGAGATTTAGCGCCCGGCGTGGAAGTACCGGCCAGGCCGCTAAATTCGGCTTACCGCCCCGGTGAGGAAGCGGAGCGCTATCTCGGGCGCTCCACTTCCTCTCGGGGCGGAGTTATGGACGCAAAGCGTGGTAGCGCCGGAGCGCTACGCGGCCACTCCACGTAGTGCTGATGCGTTTCAGCGACCCTCCCCTTCCATTAAAGGGGAGGGATGTTGCGAGCTCTGCAGGGCCTCTGATGGCCCACACTAGCCCCCCAAGGTGGCGCGGTGCCAGGCTGCGTGATGGTGGCCACGGACCACGCCAAGGGCCGACCTGGAGGTTGGCCAAAAAAAATAAAATGGCGGCGCGAGTCGCGGCTGCACCTCCCTTTAATTAGCACCCCGCGAGCGGAGGTCAGCCTGGCTTGAGACCCGTGAGGCTGACACTGACACTGCTCACGGCAGCCTCGCGGGGCGCAGCTGAGATTTTGCCACGGGGCGGTAAGGAGTTGCAGTGCACGGCGCTGAAATCATAGCCTGCGACGCAGTGGCCTGAGGCGCTACCAGCGGGGGCATGGCGCTATTGGCTAGTGCCACAGTAGCGCCCCGCCGAATTTCTCGGGGTCCTCGCCCGGGTGATAACGGCAGGCGCAAAGGCAGCAGAATTACATAGAATTACATAGAATATACAGCACAGAAACAGGCTATTCGAACCAACCAGTCCATGCCGGCATTTATGCTCCACTCGAGCCTCCTCCCATCCTTCCTCATCTAACTCTCTGAGCATAACCCTCTATTCCCTTTTCCCTCATATGCCTATCTAGCTTCTCCTGAAATGCATCCATACTATTCACCTCAACTACTCCCTGTGGTAGCAAATTCTCATTCTCATCACTCTCTGGGTAAAGAAATTTCTGCTGAATTCCCTATTTGATTTCTTGGTGACTATCTTACATTGATGGCCTCTAGTTTTGCTCTTCTCCACAAGTGGAAACATTCTCTCTGCGTCTACCCCATCAAAACCTTTCATAATTTTAAAGACCTCTATTAGGTCACCCCTCAGCCTTCTCTTTTCAAGAGAAAAGATACCCAGCCTTTTCATCCCTACCTGGTAAGTATAACCTCACAGTTCTGGCATTATCCTTGTAAATATTGTTTTCACCCTCACCAGTGCCTCTACATCCTTTTTATAATATGGCACCCAGAACTGTACACAGTGCTTCAAGTGTGGTTGTTAGATTGTTTCAAGGTGATTTAAAAATTCAATCTATCTCCGCATTCCTTTCTTTTAGCATTTTTAGTAACAGAGCAAATGTGAGAGAAAGGGAAATAAAATATTGTCTCTATATATGAACAACAGTTCTAGGCAATGGGTTAAATATTTGGCCTAAGCACTCGCTGTACTATAAACAAAGCTTGTAGCACAGAGGAAAAGGCTGAAAAGATTATAAGCTACAGCCTCAGCTAAATATGAAAACTACGTATTACGTAAGCAAAGGCCAAGATTGTATTATATTATAAGAGCTGGAGAATCTTTTAAGTCAATGAATTTCTTGATACTATGGCACACAGTAGCCTTGTGTATAATGCATTATGATTTTCTATGTATGTACCATGACATGTAGTATTTAACAAATTAAATTTAGACTAGTTATTTGTGCTTATGTAAATGTAATATTTATCAGCTGTAATATTCCCATTCCGACTTTCCTTTTTTTATTTATGTGCCTGTAGAATATTTCACTATTTTGTTTTATGTTCCTTGATAATTTAATTTCATAGTTTCTCTTTGCCTTCCTAATTGTTTTTTTTAACTTCTCTCCTAGTCTCTTTGTATTCTTCCTTGTCATGCTCTCCCCTACTGTCCATGTACTTAGTGTATGTCTCTTTCCTTACCCTCAATTTTTCGCTTATGTCTTTATTCATCCATGGTGTCTCATTAGTGTTAAGTTTGTTCTTGTTTTTTACCGGCATATATTTTACCTAGACTCTGTTGAACACCATTTTAAATGTTTCCCATTGCTGTTCTACATCATTGTTTGCCAATATTGTTGTCCATTTTATTTTCCCAAGTTTATTCTCAGCCCCTTGAAATCAGCTTTTCTACAATCTATTACCCTAGTCTTTGTCATGCTTATGTCCTTCTCAATTATTATCTTAAACTGTATTATCTTATGGTCACTATTGCTTAGATGTTCCCCTAGTTTTCCTTATCTGCTGCATTGTGTTGTTTGACATAAATATGGCAAATAGGTATTTGAAATTTTTTGTAAATACTTTTAGTGGATCTTCTACCTGTATTCTACCGAGAAGCGAAGTATTCTGTAGGATAGAAATAGTGATGGTCGGTACATTAGAATCAATAAATAACTTTGCCAATGACCACATTAAATTAGTCTCTTCCACCTCCTTTGCAGTGCATTTCAAAAGAACAAATAGAGGAGGCAGAACTAATAAAATCATCATTTAACAGTAAAGTGGAACAGACTCTAAGCAGTAGATTTTGACTTTGTGCGATTGTGTAAAACGGATGGCAGCCCGTTTTATGTCTCTTCCGATTTTTATTTCCATTAAAGGCAACGCATCCATCTACTATGAATTTATGCTCCATTTATTGTTGGCACCATCATCCTCATGTATGAGGGACACAGACTTCACTACACTGATTGAATAAATCAGCAGTAAATAAGTGAAACCTTTCTTGTATAACTCCAATCTCCATGAACAACAGAGTGCAATGTAAATGCACATTCTCTTTTACCACAACAAATTCGGTGAACAGAAGCAGTGCATTGCCTCAGAGCTGCTCCCACTCCACTGTCATAATTTCACAGGAAGGTAAGCGGAAACCACACTTCCTGAGAAGTGGAGACCACAGCTCTGAGCAAATTCCTGGACCATGCGTCCCCTGTGTATCAAGCTATGTCTTTCTTTCTCATATTCTAGTGCTTCTCCTAGGTGAAAACCGAGGGCCAGTGTAATGAAAGGTGGTTGGCTGCTCTGGTGCTACAAAAGGCTCATGGGACTGTATGAACTTCCTGTCCTGGCAGCTTGCTTCTGAGAGGGAGTTGCAGCTGACTGTATCTCTGGAGCTTATGCCTGTGCAGCCTGATGTCTCCTCCTATGTGCCACAAGCATGGTTTTCTAAGAGGGAAGGCCAGAGGCCTGGCATGTGTTGTTGTCCTGAGAGATAGCAGTGTGAGGCAGATCAACTTCTGGAGTGGACAAAACATGTGATTCAGTTTAAGTAGAATGGGGTGGAGCTCAGAATTAGCACATACAATATCAATGTTACTCTGTGAGTTAAGAAGGTAAGATGAACAATTTAGGTAGCTTTACAGTGACTTCTAAAGGTAATGGAACTAATACTGTATAGTTCATAATGTATGCAGGAAGTAAGTTAGTGTCCTAGCTAGGTTACTGCCTTCATTTTGGGACCCAGCTATAAAACATAGTTACAGTATCAACTGAGTTGGCAATAGCTCTTATCTTACAGGTAGTGGGACCATGTCTGTTATCTTAAAGATACTTGGACTGTGTACTGTCTGTGTTCCTCAGCTGTAGTTGCACATAATTGACTACACTCTAATATAAAAAGAGGCCAGAACTTGCATATTCACTTTTCAGAGAAGTCGCCTTTTACTAAGCCGCAATAATGCATCCCAAATGTAATAATAGTTTTCTGGAATGGCGGTGTCACAGGAATTAATTAGTCTTGCTAATTTTCTATACTGAAAGAAATTCAGGTTAGTATTCAAAGTATAATATAAAATAACTCACTAGGGCCAATAATAATGATTGACCAATGAAGAAGTTGGTTTATCATTATTGTTGACCCAAGAGATTTATAGAGTTTCTAGTTATCACTATTATTAAAAATAATGCTAACTTACCTTTGATGGGCTGTCAAGTCGTCTGCTCGCACCTTCTTGCCATTGCCACCGCCTATTATGATTTTCACTGTATTATTGAAAGAGCCCATTATTACCATGACTACAAGTTTTGCCAAGTATGAAACTGCAAATTAATTGAAAGATCCAAATGCAAGGATCTAAGAACCCCGAGGTAAGTATGAGTGGCATAATTGAGTATAATCACATCTGTATGAGAAAATGTAAAAGCGACCTTAGCAAATAAGAGGATCATCAGTAATTACAATAAGAAGCATAGTAAAACAAATGGTTTTTCAGTTGTGCTGTGAGCTCCTCAACAAAATATTTTATTGAGTACATTTTCTGGCCAGTATCACTGGTGGTGCTGGAGCAGAACAGTTGCTTTTTGGTGGGGTCAGAAATTTGGGTGAAGGTCAATCTCATTGGATCTTGTCACATTCTGCAAGAGCAATCTCCCAGCTGGGTCTTAAGAAAGGCCCAGCTGAGAGTTGCATGATAATTAAGGTTGCCAGCTCTGGTTGGAGGTATTTCTGGAGGTTTGATCACATGATATCTGACCATGTGATGTCTGATCACGTGAAGTCTGCAAATGTTATTGCATTTGCCTTTATAAAGATTGAGTTGCCTACAGTTATGTATCTTTGCTCCTGGTTTTCTGTCGGCAGCTGTTGTGAGAGAAGTTCCGAGAATCAGGAGGCCACCCATGAGCAGGGGAAGTAGGGAAACTTCGAGTGGGGAAGAGGGGAAACCAAAGATGAGGGTGAGGGAGGGATTCCCTTTGGGGAAACCAGAGGATGGTAGGAACTTTGATTCAAGCAGAAACTAATAAGAATTCACTGAAATTGTATCGATAAATAATAGTAATACTGGTAAAACTCAGGTCGTGAAATTCGGCACCTTAGAGCCGGCTGTTGAGGCCGGTTTTAGCAAAAAAATAGTGGCTGCCTCGCTTCCACCCACTTCCGGTGTGGGTCACGGTGGCCGCCATTTTGGGCAGGCTGGTAGAGTGGCAGTTGCCTGCGTTCACCAGAAGAATGGTAATGAGGCAGATCGTAACGTCAATCAGCTTGCAACGCTGATTTGACACATGACCTGCTATTTTGGACATTGCCGCTCGACTGCTCGCCCTCTACAAAGCATACACAGCTGAACGTGCAGTCAGCTGCATGATGGACCCGCCACCAGCACTACTTAAAGGGACAGACGTAACTTTGAGGTATGTTGCTTTTTGCTTTTGTACTGGTTCCTGTATAGTTTATTTGAGAAGTGGTTTGGTGTAATACATTAAAAAAGTTGTTAAGGTGTGCAGGGAGTGCTGCTGTACATTTGCAAGGCTTTGGCTCTTAAAGGAAGGCCTCTGAGAACACCACCTGCTCCCAGTCCTGGGAGCTCTAGTTGCAGTCCCCCTTCAGCTGCGACATGCCATGGAGATGGAGCAGAGACAGCAAAGGGGACAAGCTGCTCACAGAAGGAGGAGGAGGAGAAAAAGAAGGAAGAGGAAAAGAAGGAGGAGGAAGAGGAAGAAGCAGAGGAGGAAGCGGAAGGTAGGAGGCAACCCAGACAGCCCCTTTCTGGTCGGGATATCCAGAATCGAATCATCCGCCTGCAGTACCAGTGAGCACAACCCCAATTCCCCTTTCAACATTTGTCCCACACCTTACCTTCCCTCTGTTACTGACCATCACAGTGTCCTCTTGCCACAATGCTGAAATAAAAGCCACCACAAAGCAAACTTTCCAATACAACTTTATCCATATATGCATCCAATATTACATTAAAAAATCAACTAATCACCCTTGTACATTCCCTTAGTGACTGTCTTGCGCATACCTTTGCCTATCCTAGTGCTCCTATACAGTGCTACCTCAGCGGCTGCAGCATGGCTGGTGAAAGGCTGCTGACTTTCAGTGGGAGAGACTGCAGATGGCCTTGCAGGATGACCTTGAGGACCTCTTGGCCTAGCAGGCCTGGCTTCAGACTGTACCACCATGGCATGGGTGGCAGCAGTCTGGGCTAGCTGGCTGACAGGCAGCAGCAAAGGCACTGGCGTAGTGACAATGGTGGGAGTACAAATGCTGTCATCCATTGTCACCCCCCGGGGCAGCGCCTCAGCAATCCTAGTAATCTGATGGAGTACAGACTGCTGAACTGCTGTGACACCCTGCAAGTCCCTTTCAACACTAGTAAACCCAGCCATGATGGCAGCACGCTCTACTTGCATGGTGGCAAGCTGAGCTTCCATGACTTCAGTCTGAGCTTCCACTGCAGCACTCAGACGTTGGGTGGCTTCTGCTTGTGCTGCAATGGAAGCTGAGACTTCGGCCATCAGATGCGGCATGATGGTTGGGTCCACAAGTGCGTTAATGGATCTGCCCACCCCTTGCTCACTGGAAAGGATGGGCTTCAAGCTCTGCCCAAAGCCCTGTGCAAGGCTGGAGCTGGACTCCTCCATGCTCCTTGACATTGCATTCAGGCTTCCTGGCAGGCCTGTCAATGCACCAAGCATTTCATTGTGCATATCCATCAGCGTTCTTCTATAGGCCTCTCTATTGAAGTCTTCATCTGAGTCCTGTGCAGCAGAACTCGTGTGCGACCTCGCCCTCCGGGGAGCTGGCACACGCGCTACCCTTTCCCCCTGTCCTGGTTGTAGGCCACTCGTACCCAGTATCTCACCACATGCAACCTGTCCAACCTATCTCTAAAGTACGCAAAGTGTCAGTATCTGAACTGGTGGCTGGGACTGTGAAATCGAGTGGCAGTGTTTCTTCTTCTTCACTCCCCTCTCCCTCTTCTTGTTAACCTACTGGCTGGGCAGGCTGGATTTCTTGGGTGTCTGAAATGAGAAAGGCATGAGGGTATACTTGTGGTGAGGGGAGGGGGGGAAGCAAGAGGTGCATGCTTATCCCATGTGCAGATTGTAAATCAGAAGAGATTGTGGGAAGAGGGGGATGTGGGAGGATAATGTATGAGGATACCAGCATCTTGTATTCTTTCAGCCCCGTCGCTGGCCAAGAGCTCAGCCATGCCCCTGCCAAGAATGGCCAGCACCGTCTCCTCCAAGAGAGTGAGGTGATGCAGTCGAGCTCGTCCCCCGCTGGTTAAGGTTTGCTGTGGCCGGTTATGCACCACCTTTTCCTGCAAGAGAAGGGGAAGTGTGTCAGTGAGTGTGGTGTAATGTGTTTGGGTGATGTGGCTGTCATGGTTGAATAACTGACAGTGTGTTCAAACTGTGAGATGTGGGTGTGAGGCTTGTAGCAGTGGTAAGTGTGTGAGGGTGAAGCTAGGAATGTAGGTGTGCCTCGTGTTTCATAGAGATTGTTGGTAGATGAGTGATGGGTGGGGGGGTTTGTGCATTCAGCAGTGTGTGAGGCTAATGCTGCAGTTGGTAGGAGAGAGCTTTTGAAGATGCATTCATTGAAATTAATCACGTGCCTGTGATCATTAAACTTCTTTTGGCACTGCAGCCACGTCCTGGGGGCAACACTGCTGGCAGTGACCGCCTCGGCGATCTGGTCCCACATCCATCTTGCAGTGGCCCCCTGTGGGTAAAGGACCTCTCTTCGAGTGTTCACTCCCAGCACAAAAACTTGAGTGCTGCGTCCGAGACCCTAGGTGCCCTTTCACTGGCCTGTTGAGCCTGTTGAGCCATTTTGATTTGTGCTGAAGCAATTTTAAAATTTTTGATCACCAGAAGGCAGCTCACCTTTAAGAGGTGCAGGCTAGCTTTAAGTAAAGCTAGCCTCACGCAAACATAGTGAGCTTTGGCCCCTGCTGAACACGCAGCCAGTTAGCAGTGCATTCAGTGCTGGGCTGTGCGCTGCAATCATACAAAGTAACAGGCAGCACAAATTTTACATGCTGCCTGAACTCCTTTCGTAAGTGTGAAATGAATTTCACCCCCTCAGATTCCCCTCATAACTAACAGTAATACAATAACTCACTGCTAGTCTATCAGTCTAACTGGTAGTAATAGGTGAAATCACCCAGTATCCAACCTGTAACTAGTAGTAATCCTATAACCTGCTGATATTCACCCTGTTACTAGAGCCAGAATCCACCTGCACTGCGCAAGCTGCAGTCAGGCCCCCCAGTCATTGCCACTTTTAATGGATCCCATTTCTCTCCCTATCTCCTTTGGCTCTGGTTTGGACTTAGGTTTCATGTGAAAGTGACAACTCTGAACTGTGGAAGTTTAAAGTGTAAAGTTCTCCTGGGTTGCTAGCAGCAGTGCCTGGGAAAGAAAGAAAGACTTGCACTTTTGTAGTGCCTTTCACGACCTCAGGACATCTCAAAGTGCTTTACAGCCAATGAAGTTGTTATGAAGTACAGTCACTATTTTAATGTAGGAAATGTAGCAGCCAATTTGCACACAGCAAGCTCATAGAATAGAATCATAGAAATTTACGGCACAAAAGGAGGCCATTCGGCCCATCGTGTCTGCGTCGCTTGAAAAAGAGCTATCCAGCCTAATCCCACTTTCCAGCTCTTGATCCGTTGCCTTGTACATTCTCGCAGAGGGAGGAGGAGGAGGAAAAGAAGGAAGAGGAAAAGAAGGAGGAGGACGAGGAAGAGGAAGAAGCAAAAGAGGAAGAAGCAGAAGAAGCATTCTTCAGGTGCATATCCAAGTACTTTTTAAATGTGATGAGGGTTTCTGCCTCTAGCACCCTTTCAGGTAAATCGTTCCAGACCCCCACCACCCTCTGGGTGAAAATATTTCTCCTTAACTCCCCTCTAATCCTTCTACCAATTACTTTAAATCTATGCCCCCTGGTTATTTACCTCTCTGCTCGGGGAAATAGGTCCTTCCTATCTACTCTACCTAGGCCCTGCATAATTTTATACACCTCAATTAAGTCTCCCCTCAGCCTCCTCTGTTCCAAAGAAAACAACCCCAGCCTATCCAATCTTTCCTCTTAGCTAAAATTCTCCAGTCCTGGCGACATCATCGTAAATCGCCTCTGTACCGTCTTTATTGCAATCACATCTTTCCTTTAATGTGGTGACCAGAACTGTATGCAGTACTCTAGCTGTGGCCTAACTGGTGTTTTATACAGTTCCAGCATAACCGCTCTGCTCTTATATTCTATGAGAAGTCGCACAACACCAGGTTATAGTCCAACAGATTTATTTAATTTTACAAGCTTGTAAAATTAAAATTAAATAAATCTGTTGGACTATAACCTGGTGTTGTGCGACTTCTCATTTTTGTCCACCCCAGTCCAACGCCGGCATCTCCACATCATGACTTATATTCTATGCCTCGGCTAATGAAGTAAAGTATTCCATATGCCTTCTTAACCACCTTATCTGCCTGTCCTGCTACCTTCAGGGATCTGTGGACATGTACCCCAAGGTCCCTCTGTTCCTCTACATTTCTCAGTATCCTACCATTTATTGTGTATACCCTTGCCTTGTTAGCCCTCCCCAAATGCATTGCCTCACACTTCTGCAGATTGAATTCCATTTGCCACTTTTCTGCCCACCTGACCAGTCCATTGATATCTTCCTGCAGACTACAGCTATCTTCCTCACTATCAACCACACGGCCAATTTTTGTATCATCTGCAAATTTCTTAATCATGCCCCCTAAATTGAAGTCAAATTCATTGCTATATACCACAAAAAGCAAGGGACCTAGTACTGAGTCCTGTGGAACCCCACTCGAAACAGCCTTCCAGTAACAAAAATCACCCGTCGAGCATTAATCTTTGCTTCCTGCCACTGAGCCAATTCTGAATCCAGCTTGCCACTTTCCCTTGGATCCCATGGGCTTTTACTTTTCTGACCAGTCTGCCATGTGGGACCTTGTCAACAGCCTTGCTAAAATCCATGTAGACTACATCAAATGCACTACCTTCATCGACCCTCCTCGTTACCTCCTCAAAAAATTCAATCAAGTTAGTCAGACGTGACCCTCCCTTAACAAATCCATGCTGACTGTTCTTGATGATGATTTATACCGTCCCTCAGAAATTTTCCAATAATTTTCCCACCACCGAGGTTAAGCTGTCTGGCCTGTAAATACTTGGTCTATCCCTTTCTCCCATTTAAAACAATGGTACAATGTTAGCAGTCCTCCAGTCTTCCACCGCCACACCTGTAGCCAGAGAGGATTGGAAAATGATGGTCAGAGCCTCCGCTATTTCCTCCCTTGCCTCTCTTAACAACCTGGGATACATTTCATCTGTGCCTGGCGATTTATCTACTTTCAAAGATGCTAAACCTCTTAATACTTCATCTCCTTCTATGTTTATCCCAACTAATATTTCACACTCCTCCTCCATAACTACAATGTCTGCATCGTCCCTCTCTTCTGTGAAGAGAGACACAAAGTATTGATTAAGAACCATACCCACATCTTCCGCCTCCACACACAGGTTACCTTTTTGATCTAATAGGCCCCACTCTTTCCTGAGTTATCCTCTTGCTATTTACGTTTTTATAAAATATCTTTGGGTTTTCCTTGATATTACTTGCCAATATTTCTTCATGCCCTCTCTTTGCTTTCCTAATTTCCTTTTTAATTTCACCCTTGCAATTTTTATACTCCTCTAGGCTTTCTGTAGTATTGAGCTCTTGGTATCTGACAAAAGCTTCCCTTTTTAGAATGGTTACAGCACAGAAGGAGGCTATTCGGCCCGTCAAGCCCATGCCGGCTCTCTGCAAGAGCACTTCAGCTAGTTCCACTCCCTTGCCCTTGCCCCGTTGCCCTGCATTTCTTTTCCTTCAGGTACTTATCCGATTCCCTTTTGAAAGCCATGATTGACTCTGCCTCCACCACCCTTTCAGGCAGTGCAGTCCAGATCCTAACCAATCGCTGCGTAAAAATGTTTTTTCTCATGTCACTTTTGGTTCTTTTGCCAATCACTTTAAATCTGTGTCCTCTGGTTCGCGACCCTTCCACCAATGGGAACAGTTTCTCTCTATCTATTCTGTCTAGACCCATCATGATTTTGAACACCTCTATCAAATCTCCTCTCCACCTTCTCTGCTCCAAGGAGAACAACCCCAGCTTCTCTAGTCTCTCAACGTAATGGAATTCCCTCATCCCTGGAACCATTCTCATAAATCTTTGCTGCACCCTCTCTAAGGCCTTCACATCCTTCCTAAAGTGCGGTGCCCAGAATTGGACACAATACTCCAGTTGAGGCCAAACCAGTGTTTTATAAAGGTTCATCATAACTTCCTTGCTTTTGTACTCTATGCCTCTTTTTATGAAGAAGGAGCAAATCGATAGCTCCGAAAGCTTGTGATTTCAAATAAAACTGTTGGACTATAACCTGGTGTTGTGCGACCTCTCTCTTTTTATGAAGCCCAGGATCCCGTGTACTTTTTTAACTGCTTTCTCAACCTGCTCTGCCACCTTCAACGATTTGTGCACATATACCCCCAGGTCTCTCTGTTCATGCACCCTCTTCAGGATTGTACTCTTTAGTTTATATTGCCTCTCCTCGTTCTTCCTACCAAAATGTATCACTTTGCACTTTTCTGCATTAAATTTCATCTTCCACGTGTCCGCCCATTTCACCAGCCTGTCTATGTCTTCTTGAAGTCTATTACTATCCTCCTCACTGTTCACTATACTTCCAAGTTTTGTGTCATCTGCAAATTTTGAAATTGTGCCCTGTACACCCAAGTCCAAGTCATTAATATATATCAAAAAAAGCAGTGGTCCTAGTACCAACCCCTGGGGAACACCACTGTATACCTTCCTCCAGTCCGAAAAACAACCGTTCACCACTACTCTGTTTCCTGGCACTTAGCCAATTTCATATCCATGCTGCCACTGTCCCTTTTATTCCATGGGCTTCAACTTTGCTGGCAAGCCTATTATGTGGCACTTTATCAAATGCTTTTTGGAAGTCCATGTGCACCACATCAACTGCTTTTCCCTCATCAACCCTCTCTGCTACCTCATCAAAAAACTCAATCAAGTTAGTTAAACACGAGTTGCCTTTACAAATCCGTGCTGGCTTCCCTTGATTATTCCACACTTGTCCAAGTGATTTTTTATTTTGTCCCTGATTATTGTTTCTAAAAGCTTCCCCACTACCGAGGTTAAAGTGACTGACCTGTAGTTGCTAGGTTTATCCTTACACCTTTTCTTAAAAAAGGGTGTAATGTTAGCAATAACAACAAAAAATGCTGGAAACACTCAGCAGGCCAGGCAGCATCCGCGGAGAGAGAAACAGAGTTAACGATTCAGGTCTGTGACCCTTCGTCAGAACAGGTAAAAGTTGGAGATGTAACAGGTTTTAAGCAGGTGCAGAGGCAGGGAAAGGGGGGGTGAGGGGAGGAAGGAACTAAAGGGACAGTCTGCGCTAGGATTGAAGGCAGGAGAGATTAAATGTTGCAAAGGGGGATGGCAGAATCATCAACAGCTGCCGCCTGAAAAAATGGGGGGGTTATAGTCTGAAATTGTTGAACTCAGTGTTGAGTCCAGAAGGCTGTAAAGTGCCTAATCGAAAGATGAGGTGCTGTTCCTCGAGCTTACATTGCACTTCATTGGAACAGTGTAAGAGGCCGAGGACAGAGAGGTCAGAGTGGGAGTGGGAGGAAGCATTAAAGTGACAAGCGACCGGAAGCTCGGGGTCACCCTTATGGACTGAACAGAGGTGTTCCGCAAAGCGGTCACCCAATCTGCGTTTGGTCTCCCCAATGTGAGCAACGAATACAGTATACTAAATTGCAAGAAGTACAAGTAAATCACTGTTTCACCTGGCAGGGGTGTTTGGGGCCCTGGACAATGGGAAGGGAGGAGGTAAAAGGGCAGGTGTTGCATCCATGCTCTTGCATGGGAAGGTGCCGTGGGGAGGGGAGGGGCTGTTGGGGGTGATTGAGGAGTGGACCAAATGGCACCAATACAGTCATCAATGTACCGGAAAAAGAGGTGAGGGAGGGGACCTGAGTCCTGCTGAGTGTTTCCAGCATTTTCTGTTGTTATTTCAGATTTCCAACAACTGCAGTATTTTGCTATTGTAACATTAGCAATTCTCCAGTCCTCTGGCACCGCTCCAGTATCTAAGGATGATTGGAAAATTATGGCCGGTACCTCCGCGATTTCCACCTTAATTTCCCTCAGCATCCTAGAATGCATCCCATCCAACCCTGGTGTCATATCTACTTTAAGTACAACCAGCCTTTCTAGTACCTCCTCCTTATCAATGTTTATCCCGTCCAACTACCTCCTCTTTAACTATGACTTGGGCAGCAACTTCTGCCTTGGTAAAGACAGATGCAAAGTATTCATTTAGTACTTCGGCCATACCCTCTGCCTCCATGCGTACGTCTCCTTTCTGATCCCTAATCAGCCCCACCTCTACTTGTACTACCCGTTTACTATTTATATGCCGACAGAAGACTTTTGAATTCTCTTTTATGTCAGCTGCCAATCTACTCTCATACTCTCTCTTTATCCCTCTTTTTTTCTTCTTCACTTCCCCTCTGAACGTTCTATATTCAGCCTGATTCTCACTTGTATTCTCAACCTGACATCTGTCATACGCGCTCTTTTTCTGCTTCATCTTACTCTCTGGGCTAGAAATTCATTATAGCCCGGGCATGGGTAGTATAATTAGAAAAGTTGGTGAAATAGCGCCAGGCGTTAATGCTTCAGACTGCATGCAAAATTTGTGCTCACTGCTCAAAGAACATAAGAACATAAGAAATAGGAGCAGGAGTAGGTCATTTGGCCCTTCGAGCCTGTTCCGCCATTCAATGAGATCATGGCTGATCTTCTGCCTCAACTCCATTCACCGGCCCTATCGCCATATCCCTTGATGCCCTTACTAGTCAGAAATCTATCGACTTCTGTGTTGAATATACCCAATGACTGAGCCTCCACAGCCCTCTGGGGTAGAGAATTCCAAAGATTCACCACCCTCTGTGTGAAGAAATTTCTTCTCATCTCAGTCCTGAATGGCCTACCCTTTATCCTGAGGCTGTGGACCCTGGTTCTAGACTCCCCAGCCAAGGGAAACATTCTCCCAGCATCCACCCTATCAAGCCCTGTAATAATTTTGTATGCTTCAATGAGATCCCCTCTCATTCTTCTGAATTCAAGAGAATACAGGTCTAGTTTACTCAATCTCTTCTCATACGACAGACCAGCCATCCCAGGAATCAATCTCGTGAACCTTCATTGCACTCCCTCTATAGCAAGTATATCCTTCCTTAGGTAAGGAGACCAAAATTGTACACAGTACTGCAGGTGTGGTCTCGCCAAGGCCCTATATAATTGGAGTAAGACTTCTTTACTCCTGTACTCAAATCCTCTTGTAATGAAGGCCAGCATACCATTTGCTTTCCTAATGGCTTGCTGCACCTGCACATTCACTTTCAGTGACTCATGTACAAGGACACCCAGGACCCTTTGAGCATCTGCATTCCCCAATCTTTCACCATTTAGGAAATACTCTGCCTTTCTGTTTTTCTACCAAAGTGGATAACTTCACATTTATCCACATTATATTCCATCTGCCATGTTCTCGCCCACTCACTGAGCCTGTTGAGATCCCCTTGAAGTCTCTTCACATCCTCTTCACAACTGACACTGCCACCTAGCTTTGTATCATCAGCAAATTTGGAAATGTTACATTTAGTCCCCTCATCCAAATCATTGATATAGATTGTGAATAGCTGGGGCCCAAGCACCGATCCTTGCGGTACCCCACTAATCACAGCCTGCCATCCTGAAAAAGACCCGTTTATCCCTATTCTTTGTTTTCTGTCTGTTAACCAATTCTCAATCCATGCTAGTATATTACCCCCAATGCCATGTGCCCTAATTTTGTTCACCAACTCTTGTGTGGGACCTTATCGAAGGCCTTCTGAAAATCCCAACACAACACATCTACCGGTTCCCCTTTGTCTACTCCACTAGTTACATCCTCAAAGAACTCCAATAGGTTTGTTAAACAGGATTTCTCTTTCATAAATCCATGCTGACTCTGCCCAATCTTACTATTAGTTTCTAAGTGCCCAGTTATTGCATCCTTTATAATAGATTCCAGCATTTTCCCAACTACTGATGTGAGGCTAACAAGTCTGTAGTTCCCCATTTTCTCTCTCCCTCCTTTCTTAAATAGCGGGGTTACATTTGCTATCCTCCAATCTGCAGGAACCGTTCCAGAATCTATAGAACTTTGGAAGATGACAACCACTATTCTAATGGCCACCTCTTTCAAAACCCTAGGATGTAGGTCATCCGGTCCTTGGGATTTATCGACTTTTAGTCCCACTAATTTTGCTAGTATTGTTTTTTTACCAATAATAATTTCTTTAAGTTCCTCATTCTCGCCACACCCTTGGTTTTCTCGTATTTCTGGGAGGTTATATGTGCCTTCCTCCGTGAAGACAGAAACAAAGTATTTATTTAATTTCTCAGCCATTTCCTCATTCCCCATTATAAATTCTCCTGTCTCTGACTGTAAAGGACCTACATTTACCTTCGCCAGTCTTTTCCTTTTCACATACCTATAGAAGCTTTTACAATCCGTTTTTATATTTTTCGCTAGTTTGTGCTCATATTCCATTTTCCCTTTCTTGCGGTTAGGGCCTCCTGCCACTTGTCGGGTAGAGCACCGCCCTCCGTCTCTCCACAGTGGCCACCAATGCCTCCAATGCTTTATTGCAGACTCTGCCAGCTCGCTCCCTGATGATGATTGGAGTCCTAATTTCAAGTCATGAAGCCCAAGCTTATTGGCGTTACACTCAACGGGTGGACCAATATCAGGTGTAGTCATGATTGCCACAGGCTTTTTCCAGTTCTTAAAGGGGAGGTTCACTGATGCTGCAGAACCTCGTTCTCAGCATTGCTGGCTGTGCATCTGCCTCAGCAAGTCAAGGAGAAGGAGCCCGAGGACTGAAGCAGCTCTACTCATGGTAGATCCATGCCCCAGGGAGTGAGCCGGCAGATTCTGCAATGAAGCATTGGAGGCGTTGGTGGTCGCTGTAGAGAGACAGAGTGCGGTGCTCTACCCAGCAAGTGGCAGGAGGCCCTCACCGCAAGTCTTCCGCACCATGTGGAGGGAGGTAGTGCAGCACGTCTCGGGCAGCACTGTGGTCCCCAGGACCCACACACATTGCAGGAAGAAATTTAACGACCTCACTCGGGTGGTCAGAATGCTTGAATGCTTCTACAAATGATACCTAACACCATCTGAACCACAGTATTCACACACTCCCCAAAGCACCACACCCCCAGCACTCACCCACCAACAATCACTCCCTACCAATACTCACACCCACATCTCACACCTTGCACACAATGACAGCTATTCAACTATGGCAGGCACATCACGCAAACACATTGCTCCACACTCACTCACACACTTTCCTTTCTCTTGCAGGCCAAGGTAACTCACAATAGGAGGGAGCAGGAGTGCACAGGCGGGGGACAAGCCGACACCCAACCACTGTCTGCGCTGGAGAATAGAGTGCTGCAAACTATTGGGCACCAGGTGGTGGGCACCATGGCCACCGGCGATCTTGACCCCCTTGGGGACAACAATGGATGTTCATCCCTACTCCTTCTTCTCACATCCCATTTCCCCCCTCACCACACAAGCGTTTTGCATTTTCCAGCTAATCACGCTTTTTGCATGCATTTCTCCCTTCCTGCCACCCTCCCCTCACCTTAACCCGACTCTTGTGCCTTTATTGGGAGCAGCAGTGGGAGCGGACTGACCTGTGAGGGAACCGGCGGCAGCGGAGTGAGTAAATAAAGCCCGAGGCTCGAGGCCCAGACTGAGCTATTGGGAGCAGCAGCGAAATCAGTTCGAAAAACAGGGAAAAAAATCAAAGTGTGACATCACAGGGAAGCAGGTAAGTGATTGGTTGGTGAATTTTTCTCTCTCTACACTAGGGCAATGGTTTAACTAAGCGCCGGGAAATTAAAACAGTAAGTGAATTAATAATAGAGTATTAGTTAAAGTTAAACTAGGACTTGTGGGCTATGTTACAGTAAAGACCTAAAGCATATAACTAAATTTAATAACTTAAACAAGGTTATTACCGAGATTAAAAACTATAAATAGACAATTGAGTGATAATTCAAAATTTGAAAACCGAATTAGTTAAATAAAATACAATAGAGATGGCAGAGCAGGCGATGTGTTGCAGCTGTAGCATGTGGGAGCTGGTGGACCCCAGTGTGATCCACAGCGACCACATCTGCAGTAAGTGTCTGCAGCTCGAGGAACTTCGGCTCAGAGTTGATGAGCTGGAGTCCGAGCTTCGACACTGCGATGCATCAGGGAGGGGGAGTGTTACCTGGACACTTTGATCCAGGAGGCAGTCACACCCCTTAGGTTCAAATTTGGTCCATGGTCAGGGACAGGAGGGTGTGACTACAAGTGAGGCAGGTATGGGGATCCAGAAGGTAGCATTGGAGGAGCCTCAGCCCTTGCACTTTTCCAACAGGTACGAGGTTTTTGCAGCCTGTGTGGACGAGAGCAGTGACTGCAGGGAGGATGAGCAAACTGACCACAGCATCGTGGTACAGGGGGCCATTCAAGTTGGGGGAGTAAAAATGAATGTAGTAGTGGTAGGGGACAGTATAGTTAGGGAGATAGATACTGTTCTCTGCAGCCGAGAGCGTGAGTCCCAAAGGCTGTGTTGCCTGTGGTGTCAGGGTTAAGGACATCTCCTCGGGACTGGAGAGGAACTTGGAGTGGGAGGGGAAGGATGCAGTTGTCGTGGTCCACGTAGGTACCAACAACATAGGTGGGACTAAGAAAGAGGTTCTGCTGAGGCAGTATGAGCAGCTAGGGGTTAAATAAAAAGCAGAACCACAAAGGTAATAATCTCTGGATTACTACCTGAGCCACGAGCAAATTGGCATAGGGTCAATAAGATCAGAGAGTTGAATGCGTGGCTCAAAGATTGGCGTGGGAGAATTGGGTTTCAATTCATGGGGCACTGGCACTAGTACTGGGGAAAGAAGGAGCTGTTCCATTGGGACAGGCTTCACTTGAACCATGCTGGGACCAGTGTCCTGGAAAATCGAATAACTAGGGCTGTAGATAGGGCTTTAAGCTAAATATTGGGGGGGGAGGGTTCAGGTGAGGGGAAATTTAGAAAGTTAAATAGAAAGGATAAGGCAATAGTGAAGGGTAGCGATAGGGGTAATGATAACCAGAGTGTGACAGGAAGGGACAGAATGTACAAACATAAGATTGCACCATCAAATAGGGTAAGAGTAGGGAAAAATGGTAAAAAGACAACGTTAAAGGCACTTTATCTGAATGCACGCAGCATTCGTAACAAGATAGATGAATTGACGGCACAAATAGAAATAAATGGGTATGATCGGATAGCCATTACAGAAACGTGGTTGCAAGGTGACCAAAGCTAGGAACTGAATATTCAGGGGTATTTAACATTTCAGAAGGATAGGCAGAAAGGAAATGGAGGTGGTTAGCTCTGTTAATAAAGGATGAGATCAGTACAGTAGAGAGAAATTATATTGGCTCGGAAGATCAAGATGTAGAATCATTTTGGGTGGAGATAAGAACTAATAAGTCACTGGTGGGAGTAGACTATAGGCCCCCTAACAGTAGCTACACAGTAGGACAGAGTATAAATCAAGAAATAATGGCGGCTTGTAAGAAAGGTATTGCTATAATCGTGGGCGATTTTAATCTTCATATAGATTGGACAAATCAAATTGGCAAAGGTAGCCTTGAGGATGACTTCATAGAGTGTATTCGGGATGGTTTCTTAGGACAATACATTGTGGAACCAACCAGGGAGCAGGCTATTTTAGATCTGGTAATGTGTAATGAGGCAGGATTAATTATTGATCTCATAGTAAAGGATCCTCTAGGGAAGAGTGATCATAGCATGATAGAATTTCTAATTCAGTTTGAGGGTGAGAAACTTGGGTCTGAAACTAGTGTCTTAAACTTAAATAAAGGCAATTACAAAGGTATGAAGACAGAGTTGGCTAAAGTGGACTGGGAAAATAGGTTAATGGGTAAGACAGTAGATAAACAGTGGCAGACATTTAAGGAGATATTTCATAACTCTCAGCAAAGGTATATTCCAGTGAGAAGGAAAGACTCTATGAGAAGGATGAACCATCCATGGCTAACTAAGGAAGTTAAGGATGGTATAAAATTGTAGGAAAAGGGATACAATGTTGCAAAGATTAGTGGTAGGCCAGAGGATTGGGAATTTTTTAGAAACCAGCAAAGGATAACTAAAAAAATAATAAAGAGGGAGAAGATAGATTATGAGAGTAAACTAGCAAGAAATATAAAAAAAGACAGTAAGAGCTTCTATAGGTATATAAAAAGGAAGAGAGTAGCTAAAGTAAACATTGGTCTCTTAGAAGGTGGGACTGGGGAATTAATAATGGGAAACAGGGAAATGGCAGAGAATTTGAACAAATATTTTGTATCTGTCTTCATGGTAGAAGACACTAAAAGCATCCCAATAATAGTAGATAATCAAGGGTCTATAGTGAGGGAGGAACTTAAAACAATCACTATCACAAGAGAAAAAGTGCTTGGCAAACTAGTGGGACCTGATGGCCTACCTCCTAGGGTCTTAAAAGAGGTGGCTGCAGAGATAGTGGAGGCATTGGTTGTAATCTATGAAAATTGCCTGGATTCTGGAGAGGTCCCAGCGGATTGGAAAAGCTCAAATGTAACTCCCCTATTCAAGAAAGGAGGGAGACAGAAATCAGGAAACTATTGGCCAGTTAGCCTAACATCTGTCATTGGGAAAATTCTGGAATCCATTATTAAGCAAGTAGTAGCAGTACATTTAGAAAATCATAATACAATCAAGCAGAGTCAACATGATTTTATGAAAGGGAAATCATGTTTGACACATTTACTAGAGTTCTTTGAGGATGTAACGAGCAGGGTGGATAAAGGGGAACCAGTTGATGTAGTGTATTTGGATTTTCAGAAGGCATTCGATAAGGTGCCACATAAAAGATTACTGCACAAGGTAGGAGCTCACGGTGTTGGGGGTAATATATTAGCATGGATAGAGGAATGGCTAACTAACAGAAAACAGAGAGTCGGGATAAATGGGTCATTTTCAGGTTGGCAAATTGTAACTAGTGGGGTGCCACAGGGATCAGTGCTGGGGCCTCAACTATTTACAATCTATATTAATGACTTGGATGAAGGGGCCGAGTGTACTTTTGCCAAATTTGCTGACGATACAAAGATAGGTGGGAAAGCAAGTTGTGAGGAGTACGCAGAGTCTGCAAAGGGATATAAATAGGTCAAGTGAGTGGGCAAAAATTTGGCAGATGGAGTATAATGTGGGAAAATGTGAGGTTATCCACTTTGGTAAGAAGAATAAAAAAGCAAAATATTATTTAAATGGAGAGAGACTACAGAATGCTACGGTACAGAGGTACCTGGGTGTCCTCGTACATGAAACACAAAAAGTTAGCATGCAGGTACAGCAAGTAATTAGGAAGGCAAATGGAATATTGGCCTTTATTGCAAGGGGGATGGAGTATAACAGTAGGGAAGTCTTGCTACAACTGTACAGCGTGTTGGTGAGACCACACCTGGAGTACTGCGTATAGTTTTGGTCTCCTTATTTAAGGAAGGATATATTTGCATTGGAGGCAGTTCAGAGAAGGTTCACTAGGTTGATTCCTGAGTTGAAAGGGTTGTCTTATGAGGAATGGTTGAGCAGGTTGCGCCTACACTCATTGGAGTTTAGAAGAATGAGAGATGATCATATTGAAACATATAAGATTCTGAGGGGTGTTGACAGGGTAGATTCTGAGAGGATGTGTCCCCTCGTGAGGGAATCTAGAACTAGGGGGCATAGTTTTGGAATAAGGGGGTCACCCATTTAAAACAGAGATGAGGAGGAATTTCTTCTCTCAGAGGGTCGTGAATCTTTGGAATTCTCTACCCCAGAGAGCTGTGGAGGCTGAGTCATTGAATATATTCAAGGCGGAGATACAGATTTTTGAAAAACAGGGGAGTCAAGGGTTATGGGGAGCGAGCAGGAAAGTGGTGTTGAGGCCAAGATCAGATCAGCCATGATCTTATTGAATGGCGGAGCAGGCTCGAGGGGCCGAATGGCCGACTCCTGCTCCTATTTCTGATGTTCTTATGTTTTTATGCTTTCAGATAATGATCAAGCACCTGAGCAGCCTGTACCTGAGGGCACTGTAGAGAGTGAGGCAGGAGAAGAGGAGGAGGACGAACACACCGCATCACTGCATGTCTCACCCACAGGCACCAGCTCAGATACTGGCACTATGTGTTCTTTAGAGGCTAGTATAGTAGCGGGATCTGCACAGGGTGAGGCACCGGGGATGAGTGGGATGCAGCAAGGCCGGGGGAATGGGTAGCTCGGGGGCCAGCTCCCCGGAGGGCGAGTTCAAGTGCGAGTTCTGCTGCACAGGACTCAGAAGAGGACCTTAATGGGGAGGCTTTTAGAAGAAGGGTGATGGGCATGCACACGGAGATGATAGGTGCAATCGCAAGGTTGCCCGAGTGCCTCTCGGCAATGATAAGTAGCGTGGAGGAGTCCGCCTCCAACATTGTACAAGGCTCTGCGCACACCATGGAGCCCATCATTTCCAGTCTGCAAAGACTGATGATAGAACCCCACAGAGTCCGTGGCAACCCACACCTGATGCCGTGTGTGATGGCAGCTTCCATTGCAGCACAGGCGGAAGAGACACAACATCTTAGTGCTGTAATGCAGTCTATGCTTGGTGCCATCCAATCTCAGACTGCTCTCATGAAGTCTCAGCTTGATGCCACGCAAGCTCTGACTGCTGCCATCGTGGCTGGGTCTACTACCGTTGACCAGGGCTTTCACGGTGTCTCAGAAGATCAGCAATCTGTGCTGCAACAGATTGCTAGGGATGCTGAGGTGCTGCCCTGGGGGAGTGGCAGTGGGTCAGTGGAGCAGGAACCTGCTGTCCTCTCTCAGGATGACAGCATTCCTGCTCCCACCACTGGCACTTCGTCATTGTCCTTGTCGCTGCCTCTCATCCAGCCAGCCCAGATTGCTGCCGCCCATGAGGCCAGTGTCGGGAGCGGAGAGAGCAGCAGCACAGTGAGCATTAAAACTCACTTTCGCGGGCTTTTTTACAGAGGCCAGTGTCGGGAGCGGAGAGAGCAACAGCACAGTGAGTATTTAAACTCACTTTTGCGGGCTTTTTTACAGAGGCCAGTGTCGGGAGCGGAGAGAGCAGCAGCACAGTGAGTATTTAAACTCACTTTCGTGGGCTTTTTACAGAGGCCAGTGTCGGGAAAGGGCCCTTGAGTATATCATTTAATTGAAGTCAAATTGCTGGGATTCATTTAATTTAATTTTAATTAATTAATTAAAGGGTAAGTCATGGCAGGAGAGCTCCGCCCCATGATATGCTCCTCCTGCTATATGTGGGAAATCAGGGACGCTTCCTGTGTCCCTGACGACCATGTGTGTGGGAAGTGTATCCAGCTGCAGCTACTGATAGACCGCATTGCGGCGCTGGAGCTGCGGATGGATGCATATTGGAGCATTCACGATGCTGAGAACGTCGTGGATAGCACGTTTAGTGAGTTGGTCACACCGCAGGTAAAGGGTGTACAGGCAGGAAGTGAATGGGTGACCACCAGGCAGAGTAAGAGGTGCTGGCAGGTAGTGCAGGGGTCTCCTGTGGCCATCCCCCTCTCAAACATAGCGGAAGGACTTGCCATAATTTTCCAATCTTCCCTAGATGCGGGGGAGATACCTGAGGATTGGAAAGTGGCAAATGTGACACCATTGTTCAAGAAAGGGTGTAAGAACAATCCTTGTAACTATAGGCTGGTCAGTTTAACATCAGTGGTGGGTAAAGTTTTAGAAACAATAATTAAAGGAAAAAATTAATGGGCACTTGGAGAGGTTTAAGCTAATTAAGGAGAGCCAACACGGATTTGTAAAAGGCAGATCGTGTTTGACTAATCTAATTTAATTTTTTGATGAAGTAACAGAGAGGATTGATGAAGGGAATGCAATGGATGTTGTCCACATGGATTTTCGGAAGGCGTTTGACAAAGTACCACATAAAAGGTTGCTTAACAAAATTGAGGCTTAAGGAATAGGTGGGTCAATGCAGCTTGGATAAGGAATTGGCTTAAGGACAGAAAACAGCGAGTTGTGGTAAATGGCTGTTTTTCAGACTGGAGGATGGTAGACAGTGCTGTTCTCCAAGGGTCAGTGCTGGGGCCACTGCTTATTTTGATATATATAAATTACCTGGATATTGGTATACAGGTTAGAATTTCTAAATTTGCCAATGTCACCAAACTTGGGGGTGTGGCAAACAGTGATGATGATACCAATTGACTGCAACAGGACATAGAAAGGCTAGCAGAATGGGCAGACAAGTGACAGATGGATTTTAATACAGAGAAGTGTGAGGTGATGCATTTTGGCAGAAGGAACAGTGAGAGGCAATATACACTTAATGGCACAGTTTTAAAGAGTGTGCAGGGACAGAGGGACTTGGGAGTTAATGTGCATAGGTCCCTGAAGGTGGCAGGACATATTGAGAGAGTGGTTAACAAAGCATATGTGATCTTGGGCTTCATAAATAGAGGTATTGAGTACAAAAGTAGAGAAGTTATGCTGAACCTTTACAAAGCGCTGGTTAGGCCACAACTGGAGTATTTCATCCAGTTCTGCTCACCACACTTTAGGAAGGATATGAAGGCCTTTGACAGGGTGCAGAGGAGATTTACCAGAATGGTTCCGGGGATGGGGGATCTTAGCTACAAGGACAGGTTGGAGAAGCTGGATTTGTTTTCATTAGAGCAAAGAAGGTTGAGGGGTGATTTCATAGAGGTGTATAAGATTATGACAGGTTTGGATAGGCTAGACGGGGAAAGGCTGTTCCCACTAGTTGACGGCACAAGGACTAGGGGACACATATTTAAGGTTTTGGGCAAGAGGTACAAGGGGGATGTGAGGAAAACCTTTTTTACGCAGCGAGTGGTGGGGACCTGGAATTCGCTGCTGACGGAAGTGGTGGAAGCGGAGACACTCAATGTTTTCAAGGGGAGACTGGATAGGCACCTGAGGGAAATAAACTTGCAGGGCTTCGGGGATAGAACGGGGGAATGGGACTGACTGGATTGCTCTACAGTGAGCCGGCACAGACTCGATGGGCCAAATGGCCTCCTTCTGTGCCGGTATGACTCTATGACTCTATGACCCCCAGCACTCACCCACTAACAATCTCTACTTAGCAACACTCATGCCCACATCTCACAATGTGAACACAATGAGAGCTATTCAACTATGGCAGGCACAAGGGTCATTAGTTATTAGAATTCATGTGCTATGTGTAATATGTTTATAGATAAATGTATTAATGGTGTATGGAATATTTTATGGTCTCTCTCATTTCACCTTTGCGCCCAGGAGGACGCTGTGATATGGCATGAGATAGGGATGGTATGATGGGGATGTGATGAACAACAGGGATCTGGGGTTTCATTCATTCGAATCGTAGTCTGATGACCCTGTCACGGACAGCCCATCCAGAAAGCCGATTGTCTCGCTGCCTCCTCACTCCCTCCTGTTCCTCCTCCTCCTCCTCCTTGTCCTCTTCCTCCTCCTCCTCCTCCTCATCCTCCTCTGCCTTGTCCTCCTCCTGAGGTGATCCACAATCCCTGGTGGCAAGGGCTGGGCCCTCATGATGGCCAAGTTGTGGAGCATGCAGCAGACCACCACAAAATGGGACACCCGCTCTGGCGAGTACTGGAGGTTTCCTCCTGAGCGATCAAGGCAGCAGAACCATTGCTTCAGTAAGCTGATGGTCTGCTCGATGATGTTCCTGGTGGCAGCATGGCCCTCATTATATGAGTGCTGGGCACGAGTGTTGGGGTTGAGGAGGGGAATCATGAGCCTGGTGGATAGTGGATAGCCTTTGTCTCCGAGCAGCCACCCTCGAGCTTGATGTGGTGGCTGTAAGAGTGCTGGCACAGGATGAATGCATCATGGCTGCTGCCAGAATAGCGGGCATTGACATTGAGCATTCGCTGTCTGTGGTCGCACACCAATTGCACCTTAAGTGAGTGAGTAATTTTTAGCAAGTGTTGTACTTTGAAGCCTTTCAAAAATAATTAGGGAGTTTTGTACTTGCCAGACCACTCCAATACCAATGGGGGCAAAATTGGGTGCCTTTGCACCTCCTGCTAGCACCCCCCGGGGGCGCTAAAGCGACGCAAATGGCTTTGCGACCGGGCGCAGTGCTGACATCGACTCCCGCCATATTCGGCGGGAGTTTTGCAGTGCGCCCGGAGATCGTGACATCATCGGCATGCACATCACCCCGGTAGCGCCCCGGACTCTAAATTGACTTTCGCCCCCTACAGCAGCGCCGGTCGAAAACACCGACAGCTGCAGGAGGCGTGCATCGGGTGGCCGGCCACTTCAGGGGCTGAGGTAAGTAAAAAAAATACGTACCTTTCTTGTTCCAGTTTTCTTTGCGGGTTCCTGCCCGCGATCGATCAGCCCGGCACTCTGCTTGAGTGCCGGGCTGATCGCGCAGGATCGCGGCTGCCTTGGTGGTCCAGGCAGGTACTTTTTATATTGCAGAGCCTGCAGCGATGGCCTTTCCCTTTTAAGGGAGGGAAGGAGCCTTTGAATGTGGCAGTGCTGCACAGCCTAGTGTTCAGTGCTGCTGAAGTCTCCGCCCCACCTGCTGCCGATTGCGCTCCAAGAAGGAAGTGGCATGCTTGATTTAATGCTCCACTTCCTTCCTGGAGCGCAAAACTGATTTTTTTTTAAAGTTTAGAAACATTATCACCTAATTAGCACTAATTTTCTCAACTTTTAAAAGTTAGTGCCCCAAACGGGGCTATAATGAATTTTTCCCCCAAAAAACGTTGAAATGACAAAGGAAAACTCTTCCAGTAATGAGAACTAGCACACAGCCACTTAAACTTCACAAACCTGACAGATGCGAGTGATTGGTGAGGATCCCTTTAAATATCATCACTGGAGCCAGCTTCCAGCTGCTGCACGCCACCTGAAGCTGTTGCTGCTTTCTCCAGCCGGTAATTACCTTGGCTAAAACTAAGTTGGGAGATCGGGCATCAGTGAGCGTTGCACACTCACTGACGCCATGATCTCCATCGTGGCAAGCTCCCTGGCAATCGAGGTTACCGGCAGTGCTACCGGCAACACTGATCTGGCATGCGGCGCTGGAACAAGCATCAGCTGTCGTTACAGCTGTCAACGACACTTTAGCGCCATCTCCTGAATGTAACATGTGGCGCGAACCACGTGAATTTCTAGCCCAAAGAGTCTGAAAAGTCGGGCCTACCTTTATCCCCGGCCGCTTCTCTCACTCTCTTACTTAAAGTCTTTATTCAAACGATTATTTATAGTTATATTTATTAGTTTATCTAGTTAAGTTAGAGAGAATTAAACACTAATACTCACCCACCACTCACCTACCTGATGCCCTGTGACGTCACTCCTTGGTTTTGCTGTCCTTTTGGAATTCGCCGGATTTGTACTGCCGACTCCTTCCAGGTCCGCTGTCCTCGGCCTCCCATGCTCTTTATTTTCTGCTGCCACCTCTAATGCCAACTCCTTCCAGCTTTTTACTTATCCTACCCTGTATGCTCCTTGACATCCAAGGCCTCTAGATTTGGGAGTACCACCCTTGAATGCCTCCCACTGCTCTGACACTGATTTACCTTCAAGTAGCTGTTTCCAGTCACTTTTGCTAAATTACATCTCAGCTTGGTAAAATTGGCCTTTCCCCAATTGAGAACTTTTACACCTGGTCCATCTTTGTCCTTTTCCATAACTACGCTAAATCTAACTGAATTATGATCATTACCATCAAAATGCTCTCCCACTGATACCCCTTCCACCTGCCCAGCTTCATTCCCTAAAACTAAGTCCAGAACTGCCCCCTCTTTTGTTGGGCTTGTTACATACTGACTAAAAAAGTTCTCCTGAATGCATTTTAAAAATTCTGCGCCCGCTATACCTTTTACACTAATTCTATCCCAGTAGATCCTACAAACAACTATGTGATACTGACTAGATAATCTGTTTTACTGATCAGTCCAACACCGGCATCTCCACATCATTACTGATGTTGGTTGAGGGATAAATATTGGCCAGAATATCGGGGAGAACTTCCCAGTTCTTCTTCAAAGTAGTGCCGTGGGATCTTATATGACCACCTGAGAGGGCAGACGGGACCTCAGCATAATGTCTCATCCAAAAGATAGCACCTCCGACAGTGCAGCATTTCCTCAGTACAGCATTGGAGTGTCAGCCTGGAATTATTTCATTGTGGTTTATGGGAGCTTGCTATGCAAAAAATGATGCAAGAGTAGCAGTTGTTTGTTCAAAAGTTTTACAAGTCTGCCTTGGCAAAGTGTGTGGAAGCAGAAATGTTGGGAAAACTCCTCCATTTATTAAGGATGCTTTAGAGGTCCTGCTGCCAAGGGGGTGTAGCCAAGGAGAATGGCCCTGTTTGGAACAGAAGGGCAACCTCCTGTGAAAGCAAACATCCAAGCTGCCTGGACTTCGGTCGCCCAGCAAGAGAATGCAAATGAGTCAGGAGGACTGCCCAAGTAAGTGTACCCACTTAGGAGCACATTGATGCTTTAGGGGCACACATGTATAGCAAGAAAAAAGCTCTTGCTGTGCAAAAATGGTGCCCTCTGTAGTAACAGAAATTAATGCAGGAAGCAAAATGCAATTAAATATCAATGCTTATGTAAAAATAAGATTTTGTGGCACTTTTTCAAAGCCAGCCCTTTCAGAACCTATCCTCAGCAGGGCAAGCCTGACGATTATTCATGGGCCCATGTGAGGTGATTGCTGGCAGCAGAGCTCAACAGAAGAATGTGTAATTCAGTGGGATGTGTTTTGCATAATGTGGGTTCTGAAATGAGGCTTACACTGGTTACTAGTTTGATTGTATTCAGTGCACATCTATGGTTTGTACCCCAACTAATTCATTTATAAAATAAGATTGGATTTATTCCCTATTAAACACTGGTATGTAACAGAGTTCAACCGCTGGCCACAGAACTAACACTGCTACAAGAGAGGTAATTTGAAATGGATTTTCTGTGGATATTCACAGCATCAACTGGAAATCAAATTTGACTGCAAAATGTTCACAGCAGTATACGCATCCTACCCATCATCAATCAGCCACTTATTCAAAGAGATTTATAACTTATAAAATGTAATCTAGGCTTGGAAAAAAATGCATATTATTTACCAGGAAGAATAGAGAAGGAGCAAGGCTGACCTCTGGTCTCCAGAACCAGAACAATACTCTACATAGCAATTAATAGCAAAATAGAAAATCAAACTTCAGACTGTAGTTCTTCCTGATTGTTTGGTTTACACCGTAAAAACCAACTTTCAAAATGGATATTTCTCTGTTTACCGCAGTGGACACTTAACAGATAGATTTGCATCGTCACCAGATAATGATTACAAGCTTGATAATATATCTTAAAACGTGAGAAACTCATTTTGGCGCCGAGATTCCTTGTGGTGACTTGCGCTGGATTTGTGTCTGGAGTTCTACCTGTCGATGCTCTGCAAACCTGAATCCATCAGAATTTGCTGGGTCAGCTCATTTAAACATCCAGAGAAAATTTCACATCACAGGACTCAGATGTCGAAGTGATGACCACACAGGCGATGAGCATGCATACTGAGCTCATGGGTGCAATGGCAAGGGTGCCCGAGAACATGGATGCAATGGCTAGGAGCATGGATAGTGTGCCTCCAGCATTGCTCTCATCTCTGCGCAAACCTTCAAGCCCATTCTTGGCACTTTGCAGAGGATGGTTGACTCGCAGAGAGAACATAGGGACCCAGACCTCATGCTGCGTGTCATGGGTGATGTGGCAGCAGCTATTGCAGCAGAGGCCGAGGCAATGCAACGGCTTAGTGCTGTAACGGAGTCAGTGGTTGGTGGCATCTAATCTCAGTCTGCTCTGATGCAGTCTCAGATTGATGACACGCAAGCGCTGACTGCTGCCATCGTCGCTGGGTTGCCCACTGCCCACCGGGGATCTCATGGTGCCGCAGCAGGCCAGCAATCTTTGTTTGGGCAGATTGCTTCAGATGCTGAGATTCTGCCCCGGGGCAGTGGCAGTGTGTCGGTCGAGCAGGAAGGTGCTGTCCCCTCTCAGGATGACAGCATTCCTGCTCCCACCACTGCCACTCCGCCATTGCACTTGCTGCAGCCTGTAACCCAGCCATCCCAGACTGCTGCCACCCATGCAGAGTTGGTGCAGTCTGCAGCCGGGCTTTCCAGGCCCAGAGCTGGTCGAGGGCGTCCTGCAAGGCCTTCTGCAGTCTCTGGCTCCCAGATTCAGCAGCCTTCCACCAGCCTTGCTGCAGCCACTGGGGCCACATTATGGAGGAGCAGTAGGGTTGGGAGGGGGGAATTCCAAAGGGGAATTCCAAAGGGGAGGGAAATCATTGAGGAAGGCCCAGTAAATAAAATGTTAATAGCAAATGGGGGGAGTGCGTGTACAAAGGTTGATGTGTTTATAAATATATTGTTCAGTTTGGTAAGAAATAGTTCCCTTTGCTAAGAACCAGTTGTGTTTGTTGATAAATTGTTGTGTTTGTTTATCATTGGTTGTGTTTGATAAGAGAGAGTTATGCAGAATAATAAATGTTTATTTCGAAGTAGCAAATTTTGTGATGTTTCTCATTTGAGCTTTGCCCAGTCATACTGGCTGCGAGCTGGCTGTAATGATGTGGTTGTTCTGCGCAAATGCCATGTGCTGTCTCATTTATTGGAAGCGCTGTATAATGAGGCGTTCACGAACGGCCCTTACAGAAGCAACATTGAGTGGCTCCCTCCTATGTTGGTGCTGCTCCTCCTCCTCTTCATCCTCCTCCTCCTCCTCCTCCTCCTCCTGTCCCTCTTCCTCCTCCTCCTCCTGAGGTGGACCTGCAATCCCTGGTGGCAATGGCTGGGCCCTCAGAATGGCCAAGTTGTGCAGCATGCAGCACACAACAATGAAAAGGGAGACTCGATCAGGGGAGTACTGCAGGGCTCCTCCAGAGCAGTCAAAGCAGCCGAACCGTTGCTTTAGCACCCCGATAGTCTGTTCGATCAGGTTCAGGTTCCTGGTGGCGATATGACTGTCATTGTATGCGTGCTGAGCAGGCATGTTGGGGTTGCGGAGGGTTGTCATCAGCCAGGTGGCGAGTGGATAACCCTTGTCTCCGAGCAGCGGGGGGGGGAAACTAATACCTAATGGGGAGCATGCTCCTTAAATGCTGCCTCACATTTCTTTCCTATTTCCACTCCTCCTCCTCTTTCTCCATGATACAACGTATCCATGATAATAGCATACATAGAGAATTCAATACCTATTCTGAAGAACCTCTCATTAGAACAAGAGGAGGTCAAAGTCACACTACTGCAGACAGTCAGAAGTAAACTCAAGGCTGTCTAGACTGAATGCCAAAAAAAGACAAAAAGATGTTACAAATAGTAATCCCAGTTCAGGAAAGGAATCACTACTCAAACTTTCAGCAGTCTTCAGGCTAAAGAATTATAAATTCCACCAGTCTCAGTTGATCCTAGCAATAGCTGCACCTTATATTTCTCATTCTAACTTATCCCTCGTACATTGAGAGCATAAGTACAGGATATTCAGAGCTGCAGCGTCACTGTTCCGCATTTTAATATATGGTAATTAGGGGAATGGCCACTTGGCAAGCAGATCACGGGAAAGGCCAAATCGCAATTGGAAATTCAGGCACTTTGCTATGTGTTGGCCAGCGAAGTGAGTTGCTCCAGTTTTACGCCCCAGAATACCGAAAACAAGGGTATCAAAATTTGGGGCCTTTCTATTTTATAAGGTCAGAAAAATGTGTATGAAATTTCAGAGAAAGTAAACTTTATGCTATTTGATAAACAGAAGGATTTCATCTTTATTTAAATGGCCACCCTGATCTCTGCTGAAAGAAAATGTTTAAAGCAACAAGCGATAGCTAATTTCCACTTAACGCAGGCATCGGAAAGCTTTGTACCATTATCATCTAGTGACATAACACGGCAAACAATCTGTTCAAAGTAGGTTTGATGCCAAATCAGTGAGAAACAGGCAATGTTGGATCCTAATACAATAGCAAAAAGCTGGATAGCAAAATAGCAATGTTGAATCCTCATCTTGTTTAAGTGACAGATGTTCCCAAATGGCCGAAAATTCTTCTTATCGTTAAATCCTGTTTGGGAACAAAACAGAAATAAAATCATTCCACAGCTAATGATTCAAATACCGAGGCAAAAAGACTATCCATTGATGGATTTGAACTCGGAAGGTATTAGCACTAAAGTAATTAAGTATATTGGAAGTACAATGTCAGGGATTAGATCATTGTGCTATTAGTAATCGCAATTAGGGGCACAGATGACTTCCTGGGTTCATGTGAAACAGAAATAGTCAGAGTAGCTTTCAAGTAAAAGGAAACTGTGAGAAAAGAAGTTTAATTTTCAGTGTGCATGGTGCACTCAAGAGCAAACTGAATTAAAAATGATTGCACATGGTACGACTTTCATATTAATTAATTCTCCTGGGGTTGGAAATATATTGTTGGTAGCAGGCTAGTAAAGATTGAAAATGACATAAAAACACTCTAACAAGGTAAAGCAGATGCAGTTTCAAGGAGCAGTCAGTCATACAGAAGCACTTTACAATACTGTGGTGGAAAATGGCTGGTATGAATCAAATGCTAATTGCTTTGAAGCATTGCCTCAGGTCTGAATAGCTTTAACTTTCCTGTGCCCTCAGATAAATAGATTAGGTAACTTTGATGCCCAGCACCTGGTAAAAGTAGTTTGTGACTATTTAGATCCATATTTTAAACTAAATATTCCTGCCTGCATTTAATCAATGGCAGTTTGTCAAAAAAGAACATGAGCCATTAATTATATTTCTGTAGAATTCTCAGTTAGAAATCAATATGTAGCACACTGATCTCAGCTAGGCAATGAATATATTGTGGAGCTTGTATCATTTTAATTAATTAATGGATCACTCTTAACTATTGTAATTTATGAACTGAAAAATTATCACTACATTCATCTATGGACACTTGTCTCCATTACTTTCATTGTAATCTAATAGAAATGGCAGAATGTCCTGATACACTCCCACAAAAATGTTTCTGATGCAATCAGCTTACTTTCACAAATACATATAGCAAAGTAATTCAATTGTATTGGCAAGAGCTCTACAGAAATTGAGACACTCAATCAATGATAATTGGTTTCTGGTTTCAGTACCTCTCTTTCACTGCAGTGTCAATCTGGATAATCAGTATTTATGATTAGTATGACCCCAAATTAAGGTAAAATATGCTTGAGATATTAGTTAATGAATTCTTCCTTCACCCTCCCTTTCAAAGCTGTCTATTTAAAAATATAAATTGTTCCAATTAATAACTTCTATTACTAAATAGCTATCCAATGTAAAATAGAAAGTAAGAAAGACTTGCATTTATATAGCACCTTTCACAACCACCGGACGTCTCAAAGCGCTTTACAGCCAATGAAGTACTTTTTGGAGTGTAGTCACTGTTGTAATGTGGGAGCTGACTGTTTCCAATTATTCCAATCCCTAATTGTTTGGCATTATGTCCAAGGATAGATGCAGAGCTTAAAGTGGCTCGGTGTGAAATTCTGTCTGCTAACAATCCTGTGAAGCACCTTGAGATGTTTTACTATATTAAAGGTGCTATATAAACGCAAATTGTTGTTGTTGCTTGTTTAATTTACGTAAGAATCAGATTGTGTATTTGACCAGAAAATCTATTTGATTTATTTCCTTAATTGAAGGAGCATCATTGTTCCTTTGAACATAAAGAACTGGTTTGTTCCATTATGAAGATCTACATGTTTCACCATGCAGTGTTAATAAGTTCCTGGATTTCACCTTTATGTTTGTCATATCAATGAGTTCATTAAAAGTTTGCTTAGAAACATAGGCCAGGGCCTAGAAATTCACTTCCATAGCACCCGTTGTTTGGGCGCTATGGGTGCCGAATTGATTCCAAAATGGCTTCCGAGCAGCACGCACACACTTCTGGTGCGGGCCGTGCCGGACGCCATCTTGGTGAGTGTGGTAGGGTGGCCATTAGGAGCATGCGCTAAAAGTATGGTAAGTAGGCAGATCGTGACGTCAATCAGCATGCAATACTAACTGGACACCTGCACTGCGATTTTGGTCATCATCGCTGGAGCTAATGCCCTCTCTTAACTTCGCACAGCTGAACATGTGTCCAGCATCAGGAAGAACCCCCCCCAACAGCGCTACTTAAAGGGATCATCAACAACTTTCAGGTAACTCACTTTTTGATTTCTACTGGCTCTGTGTAAGTGTGTGGAATGGTTTGGAGCTTTCTAGAGTCATTTAAAGTTGCTGAGGTGAAAAGGAGTGGTGCTGCAAGTGCTTCTGAATTCAAGGGTTCTGGTCAGACCATGTGCTCCCACAGTCATGGGTGTTCTAGTTGTTATCCCCCTTTGGCCTGCAGCATGACAGGGAGATGGAGCAGAGGCAGCCAAGAAGAGGACAAGCTGCTCGCAGAGGGAGGAGGAGGGGGAGAAGGGCTCTCAGCAGGAGGCCTTACCCACCTAGGGTCTTCCGAGAGCAATTCTCTTACCTCAGTCTGAGCCAGGAGCAGTGTCTGAGGCATCTGCATTTTACGAAGGAGGTGCTCACAGAACTTTCAGCCTCACTCCAGGACAAGGACAATGCTGCCAGTGGCTGTGAAGGTGACCGTGGCCCTGAAATTCTTCACGTTATGTTCCTGAAGGGATAATTACTAGTCCTAGCCTTAGGGCTACCCCAGATCAGGCGTATTCCCCAGACGTTCACTTTCAACTAAAGTTTCAGGTAGCCGAATCCTAAAGACACTTAATTGGGTCTAAAGGTCCAGACTATCTCTCCCTAAAGGAAAGGAACAACCTGAAGATGTTACCGTCCTCCAGATAGCACTTTTAATAAGTTTAGCTAGACTGTAACCTTCCGGATATTATGAGGGTCCGGAAAACTCCCTCAGAATTCTGCAACTTCTCACCAAAGAACGTACAGAGATTGAGTTTGCAAGTTTGATACAGAAGTATTATGTGAGACAATTCTAAAAATATATAGATTTATTAAAGAACCGACATGTAATTTATAGTTGGTGATTCAATCGCAACATTAACAGTTCCAAAAACAGAAATCTTACAATTCTATTATCAGAGATCCTTATTCTCAAATCTTAACTTTGTTACATTTTTACATTTCTTAGTCTTATTCCAGGATATCCACCAAAATCAAATACAGTATAGTACCTTGATCCCCGAGATACAAAGAGTTGAAGACTTACAGAGCTTGCCTCTGAAGCCTGAGAATCGCTTCGCCCCTTTACAGCGAGACTATCGTCCCATTTGAAAGTTCAATTTTTATACCCTTTTGCAGTGGTATTTCCTTTGAAGTGTTCTGCTGATGTAAGCTAATTATCTCTAGTCATTTTTCTGTTGACCCCTGCTATTCTTAGTCAGTTCAGCTGGTAGCATTAGGAATCGTATCTCTACCTTTAGGTGTTCGAAGCTTATCATAAAAACGATGTGGAGCAGGTGCATCTATTTGATGTCATTCTTACGAAGGCATATGTTTCTTCTTTTATGTGCCTGTTTACGCAATGTACTTTAAAACACCTTAACTGGGTGTACCAGTGTCTTTTTTCCAAAGCTTCAGACTTTCAGGAACCTCCAACCTTCTGTTTTAATAAGGCTATTGATTCAGTGTCAACAACTTATCTTATCTCAATAGCCTGTATGCTGTTCACAGCTTCTCCATTGTTAGGTTTTTAGATTTTCAAGTCAGTTTGTCATGTTACAAAGGCCAGAATTATTTCATAGAATGGTGTATTTTTCTGAATATGGCTTATTCCTTCACATTCCTTCCAGGCTGGAGCAGGCAAACTCTATAACATCTCCCAGTTCTCTGTCCACTGCTGCATAAGATAGGTGACAGAAGCTCTTTATGCCAGGAGAGGTGGCTTCATTCTCTTCTCTCTGACCAGAGAGAAGCAGATGGAGCATGCACATGGCGTTGCCAGGATAGTGGACTTCCCCGTGGTGCAGGGCACCATCGGCTGCATACACGTGGCTTTGCGGGCGCCATATATAAATGCTGAGTTGTACCACTCGCTGAATGTGCAGTTGGTATGCGACCATGCTCAGCACATCATGATGGCTAGTATCCTGGCAGCAGTCGTGATGCTTTTATTCTACACTAGTCCACTGTTCCCTCAGTCTTTGAGCCACTAAGACAAACCAAAGGGTGCCACCCAGTGACAAGGGCTATCCCTTGACCACCTGGCTCATGACTCTGCTCTGCAACCCAACCACACGTGGGCAGCATGCTTATTTACAACGAGAGCCATGCTGCCACACGAAACATCATAGAGCAGATCATCGCTGTCCTTAAACAACGCTTCTGCTACCTGGACCGCTCTGGAGGAAACCTACAGTACGAGTCGTCATGGTCTGCTGTATCCTCCACATCCTGGCCATCATGAGAGTACAGTCCTTGCCACCAGGGATATGGCCACCAGCTCAGGAGCAAGAGGAGGAGGAGTAGGAGGAAAAGGAGCAGGAGGAAAGGAGCAGGAGGAAGAGGAGAAGGAGGATGAGGAAAAGGAAGCGGAAGGAAGGAGGCAACTCAGACAGCCCTTTCTGGCTGGGATATCTGGGATCGAATCATCCGGCTGCGGTTCAATTGAACGCCAACCCTGTTCCCCATTCAACATTAGTCCCACACCTTAACTTCCCTCTGTTACTGACCATTACAGTGTCATATAGGCTACAATGTTGAAATAAAAGCCACCACAAAGCAAACTTTCCAATCCAACTTTATCCATTTATCCATCCAATATTACATCAATAATTTAACTAATCACCCTTGTGCATTCCCTTAGTGACTATCTTCAGTGTGCCTTTGCCTATTCTAGTGTTCTTACGCAGTGCTATCCCAGTGGCTGCAGCATGGCTGGTGGAAGGCTGCTGACTTTCAGTGGGGGAGACTGCAGATGGCCTTCGAGAATGACCTCGAGCAGTTCTGGGCCCAGTAGGCCCGGCTTCAGACTGCACCACCTCGACATGGGCAGCAGCAGTCAGGGCTGGCTGGATGACAGGCAACAGTAGGGTCACTGGTGAAGTGGCAGTAGTGGGAGGACAAATGCCACCATACTGTGAGAGATCAACAGGGTCAGCCCCCACGGATCCATTGTCACTTCCCATGGGCAGAGCCTTAGCAATCCTAGTAATCCACTGGACAGACTGCTGGACTATGTGACACCCTGCAAGCCCCTTTCCACACTCGTAAACCCAGACATGATGGCAGCAGGCTGTGTTTGTATAACTTCAGTCTCAGCTTCCATTGCAGTACTCAGACTTTGGGTGGCTTGTGTTTGTGCTGCAATGGAAGCTAAGACTTTGGCCATCAGATGCTACCTGATTGTTGGGTCCACAAGTGTGTTAATGGATCTGCCCAGCCCTTCCATGCTGGAAAGGATGGGCTCCAAGCACTTTCCAAAGCCCTGTGCAAGGCTGGAGCTGGACTCCTCCATGCTCCTTGACATTGCATTCAGGCTTTCTGGCAGGCCTGCCAATGCACCAAGCATTTCATTCAAGCCATCAGCATTCTTCTGTATGCCACCCCATCAAGGTATTCATCTGAGTCCTGTGCAGCAGAACTCATGTGCGACCTCACCCTCCAGGGAGCTGGCACCTGAGCTACCCTTTTCCCCTGCCCTGGCTGCAGGCCACTCATGCCCGGTGTCTCACCACGTGCAGATCTTGTGTCTAACCTATCCTCTAAATTACGCGGAGTGTCAGTATCTGAGCTGATGGCTGGGAGTATGAAATCGAGTGACGGTGTTTCTTCTTCTGCATCTGGAATCTCCTCTTCCTCTTGTTCTTCGACCACTGGCTGAGCAGGCTGCAATTCTTGGGTGTCTGAAATGAGAAAGGCACAAGGGTAGGGTTGTGGTGAGAGGAGGGGGGGGGGAGCAATAGCTGCATGCTTACACCATGTGCAGATTGTAAATCAGAAGAGATTGTGGGATGAAGGGCAAGTGGGATGTGAGAAGAAGGATAACGTATGAGGATACCGACATTTTGAATTCCTTCAGCCGCTACTGGCTACGGGCTCAGCCATGCCTCTGCCAAGAATGTCCAGCACCGTCTCCTCCAAGGGGATGAGTTGATGCAGGCGAGTCTGTACCCCGCCGGTTAAGCTCTGCTGCCTGCAGTTATGCGCCACCTGATATATGGTATTTGATGATGAACTCACTGACCTTGAACACACATGTGTGAGGTCATTAAACTTCTTCCTGCTCTGAGTCCAGGTCCTCGTGACTATACTGCTGGCATTGACCACATTGGCTATCTACTCCCTCTCCGCTCTCGTCTGCTGCCTGGAGAGCCTCCTGTGGGAAGAGGATCTCTCTCCTGGAGTTGACATCCCGCACCAACGCCTCTAGTACTGCATCGGAGAATCTTGGAGCCCTTTCTCTGGCCTGTTGAGCCATTACTCAATCTTGTTTTTCTGATAGCAGCTGTCACAATCACTTTCACCACCTGTTGCAGGCAGTAGGCACCTCCCCTTTAAGTAGTTCAGACTGCCTTTAAGTAGTGTAGGCTAGCTTTAATTGGAGCTAGCCTTGCACGCACTTGGGCCTCCTGCTGAGCGTTCAGCCTCTCAGCAGCGCATTCAGTCCTGGGCAGAACGCTACAATCATGCAAAGTAGCAGGCAGCACAAATTTTACGTGCTGCCTGCAGTCCTCCAATTGGGCGTGGGTTGCTATCACATTGCGATCCCCACACCCATTTTCTGGGGCTACCGAAGTTCTAGGCACAGGAGTTTCCGCAATTGGGAAAATGTGCCCAGAATGCACTGAACAGCGCATTAGTTGTGCTGAGGTGACGTTACATCCGAGTAAAATCTCCCATAAATCAGCGTATTCGAGCAGGGTAATCGAACATAATCTGGAACAAGGCCAATGGGGCCTCAAAATGACTGAATTAAATTAATTTAAACTGAAAGTATGTTCCAGTAATTGTTGCATCTGAAGAAACAGGCCAATCAGTGGTTTCCATTGACAGGTCTTATGTACCAAGGGCAGATTAACTGTCTAAATTTGAACTTATTTAAACTGAATTTAAAGTAATTTAAGGTAATTGTAGCATCAGTATAAGAAACAGACCTGAGAGCAGCTTCATTTGACTGCAGGTCATTAACGATGGAGTAATGTGACCATGGGAGCCTGTGCGCCCAGAATCGTGGGCAATGTGATGAACGCCCCCGAACGGGCGTAATCGGCGGAAATCCACCATACCGACCTGGGGCATAGCCTGTTTTGTGGGCGGGGACTGCTTCGGGCGAATGGACCTTTGAACCAGTGTAAAAGATCAGAGAAACTCGAACGTAAGTGGTTATGGGTGTAACTCACTTGCATTTTAAATTCCATGATCTTTTGCTCTATTTCAGGCGATTCCGCCCAGATTGCGCTGACAAGCTCCAGGTCGCAATAGGTTAAAAGCAGGGAGCTTTATACAGTAATTTTGAGAGTGCTTGTTTGAATCGAACAAAAGTTCTGAGATAAACAGAGCCTGTCTAAGAATAAACAAAGATTCAAGCTGCCTGAATTTTCTATGTATAGAACAAGAATTTCATTCATCAAATTGAAAGTGGCTGCAGAGCCCCAATGTTCTTCCCTTACCCCTGCCCCACCCCACCATGACCCCGCCCAGCCTGAAGGCTGGCAGGCATCAGAGCAACCAAACTTGAACTGGATTATTCGAATGCCCCGGCCCCAGCCCAGCCCCTGCGCAGGACTGGCTCCTGACAGTGGGGGAATCCTGAGAGGCCTGCAGCTGCAGGACTGGCCACCAGCTGCTGTTAGAGAACAGCAGCCAGAATGCTACCAGGCTCGAAGATCATAGGGAAGGAAGTAGCGCTTACCTTTCTGGCCTCCCTTTCCTTGTTGGCTGGCGCCCTCAAACCTTCCAATCTTAAGGGGCCAAAGGTGCAAGGCCCATTGCCAACATTCTCAGGTACCTTTGGAAATGGATGCCCTTCAATTGGAAGAAGAAAGTGAGGTGGGAGGGTTGGGAATGCCCACATCCACCTAATTTCCCCAAGAACACTTTGCCTGTGCCTATTGCAAGCACAGGCAGTCCAGTCTCCCTCAGGGGAAGTCCTAAAAATCTTGACATAACGGGTCTCTGCTCCTTTTCTCCTCCATAGTACACAGGAATTGAACGTTCACCTAGAACAATATCAGGACTGAGAACACAATCAGAAGTTGTTCTTACAAAGGGAAATTGATCCATGATAGGTTGTCTCAATTTAGTACTTTTAGTATTTGCCTATTGTAGTTTCAGTGGCGAAGGAGTTGGATAAGGGTGCCGGCAGCGTGAAGCGCGAGGTGCCTGTGCCCGTTCAAAGTGCTGCAGGCAACACGCAAAATTTGTGCTGCCTGCTCATTACAATGATTACAGCGCTGATCTCGGCACTAAACGCACTGCTGATAGGCTTAGCGTTGAACAGGGGGCCAATATCATCTGCAGTCTCCTGGCCAATAACATGTTGCCTAAGCTCTCTGCACTACTTAAAGGGGAGGTGCTTTGTTGCAGTAGCATCTCATTGTCATTGTGGAGAAAGCCAAGGACCAACAGCTGAGAGAGAATGAGGAGATTTTCAGATGCGGCACTAGAGGCCTTGGTCCTGGGGATTCAAAGATGCCGTCAGGTTCTCTACTCGCAGTCGGTCAGGAAGCCTTCAAGGCAAAACAGCAGAAGGCTGTGGGAGGAGATCACTGAAGCCATCAGTGCGACGAGTGTTGTCCACAGGACCTGGATCCAGTGCCGCAAAAAGGTTAATGACCTCGTTTGAGTGGTCAAGGTGAGTGAATGCATCTTCAAATGCCATATCCCACCATCTGCACCACTAGCCTCTCACACTGCTCAATGCACCACACCCCCATCACTCAGCTACCAACAATCTCTACCAATCACCATTCATACCTCACAATCATAGCTTCACCTCACCCTCACACACTTACCACTGCTGCAAGACTCACACGCACATCTCACACCTTGCACACACTGCCAGCTATTCAAACATGGCAGGCACATCACCCAAACACATTGCACCACACTCACTGACACTCTTCCCGTTCTTGCAGGCCAAGGTGGCTCATAACTGCTGGGGTGGAGGGGAAGCCTGTCTGCAGACCCTGACTGAGCTGGTGATGATTGGAGGGGCTGTCACAGAGTCCATGGCGAGCGGGGAAGTTGAAAGCATTGCTGCTGATGACGGTATGCTCATATCCAATCTTTCTTCTCACATCCCACTTCCCCCTAATCCCACAATCTTTTCTCACTTACAAGGTGCTGATGGTGTATGCATGGATATCCCCCCTCCCTACACCACTACCCGACCCTTGTGCTTTTCTCCCTTCCGATACCCAAGAAGCCCCACCTGTCTCCAAAGTGATGGAGGAGGAGAGTGAAGGGGAAGAAGACACACCGTCACTGCATCTGACACTCACAGGCACCAGCTCAGAAAATGGCACTGTGCGGAGTTTAGAGGGTAGTATAGAGGCGGGATCTGCATATGGTGAGTCACCGGGCATGAGTGGGCTGCGACCAGGCCAAGGGGAAAGGTTAGCTTAGATGCCAGCACCCCGGAGGGTCAGTTCGTGCACAAGTTCTGCTCTACAGGACTCAGATCATGAACTCGAAGGGGTAGCCTTCAGATGAAGGGTGAGGTCATGCAGACAGAAATGATTGGTGCAATGGCAAGCCTGCCAGAGAGCCTCTTGTCAGTGTCAAGGAGCATGGAGGAGTCCAGCTCCAACGTTGCATGAGGCTTTGTGTTGAGCTTGGAGCCCATGATTTACAGGATGGAAATGATGGGCAACTCCATGAGAGACCTTGTGGACCCACCATGATGGGCGATGTCGCAGTTTCCATTGCAGCCCAGCTGGAAGTGCCCCACCATCTCAGTGCTGCAGTGGAAGCTCAGACTCCTGCCATTGTGGCTGGGTTTACCAGTGTGGAAAGGGGCTTGCAGGGTCTCACAGCATTCCAGCAATCTGTCCACCAACAGATGGCTAGGAATGCTGAGGCATCGCCCCGGGGGAGTGGCAGTGGCTCTGTGGAGCAAGGATGATAGTATTCCTACTCCCACCACTGCCACTCTGCCAGCACTTGCTGTTGCCTATCCGCCAGCCAGCCCAGACTGCTGCCGCCCATGCTGAGGTGGTACAGTCCACAGCCGGGCCTTCTAGGCCCAGAGCTGCTTGAGGTCATCCTGCAAAGACATCTGCAGTCTCCCCACTGAAAGTCAGCAGCCTTCCACCAGCCATGTTGCAGCCACTGGGGGAGCACTAGAGAAGGAAAAGGAACATGAAAGACAGGCACTAAGGGAATGCACCAGGGTGATTAGTTGACATTGTTGTTTTGATTTGGATTTGATAAATTTATCAATTATGTTTGGAATGTTTGTTTTGTGGTGGCTCTCATTTCAGCTTTGTGCCCAGGAGGACGCGGTGATGTTCCATGACGGAGGGATGGTAAGGTGGAGAAGTGGTGAGCAACGGGGATTTGGAGTTTCATTCATTGGAACTGGAGTCTGATGAGATGCTCACGGACAGCCCATCCGGAACGTGGATCTGCTGCCTGCCTCCTCCCTTCCTCCTCCTCCTCCTGAGGTGGTCCCAGAACCCGTGGCTGTGCCCTCATGAGGGCCAAGTTGTGGAGCATGCAGCAGACCACCACAAAATGGGACACCCACTCCGGTGGGTACTGAAGTGCTCCTCCCGGGTGGTCAAGGCAGTGGAACTGCTGCTTTAGCAAGCTGATCATCTGCTCGATGAAGTTCCTCATGGCAACATGGCTCTCATTATATGATTGCTGGCCATGAGTGGTGGGGTTGCGGAGGGGAGTCATCAGCCAGGTGCAGAGTGGAAAGCCCTTATCTCCAAGCGGCGACTCTCATGTTCGATGTGGTGGCTGGAAGATTGCTGGTACACTGGATTGGAGTAGGATGAAGGTATCATGACTGCTGCCAGGATACTGAGCTTTCACCAGCATGATAGCTCACCGACTGCATGTTAAGTGAATGGTAGCCTTTGCAGTTATGGAACAGCTCAGGATTGATATGCGGTGCCTGCAAAGACACGTGTGTGCAGTTGATGGCGCCCTACACCATGGGGAAGCCAGATATCCTGGCAAAGCCACATGTGTGCTCTGGCTGCTTCTTTCTCTTTAGAGAGAAGACAATGAAGTCCCCTCTCCTCGAGTAGAGAGCCTCTGTGACTTCCCAGATACAGCGATGGACGGCAAACTGGAGATGTTAGCTATGTCTCCTGCTCCAGACTGGAAAGATCCGGTGACGAAAAAATTGAGGGCCACAGTGACCTTGAGGTGCCACCTCCTTGGTGAACGGAGCCTCCTAATACACTGCTCCTGGTTTGAGTGCAGGTAGAAGTAGTGCTCTCGGAAGATCCTAGGTGGGTAAGGCCCAATGTTCCCCCTAAGTTTTTTGGGTATGTGGCACCTTTAAATGACTGCGCAGCCCATTCACAGTTTCGCGCATGCACGAAATTTAACATTAGAAAAGCCGGTCCCGGGCGGCGCGGGATTGGCAGAGAGCTGCGCGGCTGTAGGGAATGTTGGGAAGCCCTCCTGCTCCTCCCTCTGCAAGAATCTTGTCCTCTTCTTCATTGCCTCCGCTCCATCTCCCTGTCATACTCCAGCACGAGGAGGACTGCAAGTATAGCCCCCATGTTTGGGAGCAAGTGGTGTAAGCAGAACCCTTTAAATGAGAATCAAGGCGTTCTCTACTAGCAGCACCACTCCCTGTCTCCTCAGCAACTTTAAATAACTGTAGAAAGCTACAAACAGTTACACAAACTTACACAGAGCAAGCAGAAATCAAAAAGCAAGTCAGCTGCAACTTGTTGATGATCCCTTTAAATAGAGCTGGTGGGGGGGGTCCTTCCTGCTGCTGAACATATGTTCAGCTGGTCGTGATTTGGAGAGGGCGTTAAATGGGGCGGCGACATCCAGAATGCAGATCGTGCGTCAAATCAGCGTTGCACAATCATTGACGTCACGGTCTGCCTCATTTCCATTTCTGCAGCGCGCGCAGGCAATGGCAGCCAGCGCGGGACCCGCCGGAAGTGAGGAAGCCACCATTTTTTCTTCCAAACCAGCCTTAATGGCCGGTGCAAATGGGTCCAATTTTCCAGCCAGTATCCTTAAGAAAATGGGATGTTTTCAGAGAAAGGGATCTGATAAAGATTTTCAAAATTATGAAGGGTTTTGTTCAGTCAAAAGGGATAAGTAATTTCCGTTGGTGAGTGAGTCAATAACTAGAGGGCACAAATTTAAGATTTTCACCAGAAGAATGAAGGGAAAGTTTATAAGTATATTGTTAGGACATGGAACATCATATCAGAATCAAAGATTGAAGCAGAATCCATAATAGCTTTTAAAAGAGATGTGGATAAACATTGAAAAACAAATGGGAGAGGAATTGGACTAAATGGATTGATCTTTAGAAAATGCACAGGAGCGATGGGCCAAATGGCCTCCTTCTGCATTGTAAAATTCTATGATACTAATTGTTTTGGTCTGTAAACTACTGCAAAGATGGAGTATAGAAAAAGGTACAGCTATTATATTGCAGGGCTGGGGAATCACTTCGACCATGAAAGAGAGGGGATGATGTTAAAAACCCAGAAACTTTAACAGCAGACTATAGAAATGGGATATCTTAATGAAAAGGTGTTGGAGATAGTAAGTGTAAATGGACTACGCACCATGATGGTATATACTGTGAATTTAACTCAGGATCCAGTCCACCACTGAAGTCTAAGGAAACGGGAATCAACATTCTGCATGCCCATGTCATCTGTACAGACTATAAATGGAAGAGTGTAGTGGTCACATTAATTCCAGTAGCAGCCTTTGATGCAATAAAATGTATAGTTGAAAACATTAATTTCAGTAAAGGTTTGTCTTAGTCCTGCAGTTACTGCAATAAGACTTGCAAATATGATTTTTGCAATTCTTCCCCAGACCATTCCTTGTGCTACAGTATTTTACTTCTTCCTTAGTTAATAATCACCATTATATAATTAGTGATTTCAGAGGTGCTATAAAGGAGACAATTATTTATGATATTACAAAAATGTCTCATGGTCATGTTCAGCTACAGAAACAGACACAGACCAGTCAAGTCACATCTACTTACATTAATATTGTTTTTTGCCAGAGTATGCGTGGTTCACAGCAGTTCTTTTCAGTTAGGAGCGTATGCAATCAATAGCTTTTTTACAGAAAATCTCATGTTTTCAGTGTATTGACCTTGGCAACACTGCTAGAAATTAGGTGTCAATGGCAACAATTGGGAACTGTGTGCCCCAGTCACCACATGCATTTTTTTCCTGTGAAAATGACTTTTCAGTTCCTTTGATGTAACATAATTTAACTCCTACCTTTCTATTTAATACCCAGAGAATTTATCCCTCAACTCAGGATTTGAAATGATCCCTAACATTATAAATACACCTTTACACACACTGAGAAATGCCAAATGCAGTATGACAATAATTACTTTTTCATTAGAATTATTATGTGTTTGTTTGGTACAGGACAAATTCTGGAGGATTTCCTCGGTGCACTTTGCGTAGCAAAAAATTGTAAGCCACTTTATAAAGAGTTCGTTCATGATTTTGCTACACATAGCGCACAGAGGAAATCTGCAACATATCTATTTCCAAACAGAACTTATTATTATGTGTGTATTACTATGAGTATTTCACATACTATACCTTCTAGCCATCTACTCAGGATCTGTTGCACCCTGCCTCGGGTGCTATCCACTCTGCTATTTATCCAGACACATGGGGCTTAATTTTCCATGGTGGTAGCGGGCACGATCGGTGGCGGGTCGGGTGGGAAAGTTGTTTTTTTTGACAGCGGGTCGCTGTCAACTCGCTCCCACGCGCCTTTCCCACAGGCGCATCTGCCAGCGTAGAGCTGACCCGACCTGCAGCGGCGGGGGACCCAATTGAAATCATTGAGGTACTTTACAGGCACTTAAGAGTCTTTTCCCCCCTACTTTGATTTAACAAAGGGTCATAGTTAGGAGATTTGGGTCAGAAATTTCCACTTCTAAATCTATATAAAAATGCTACAATCTAGAAGAATGGAGCTGCGTGCTTGCTTGTTAGAATCTGCAGTGCATTTCGCGTTTAGAAATCTATCTATAGAAACATAGAAAAATAGGAGCAGGAGTAGGCCATTCAGCCCTTCAGCCCTTGAGCCTGCTCCGCCATTCAATATTGTTAGGGTAAAAATTATAGGGCTTAAAGCAGCAACGTAAAAGTTAAAGAATGTAAGTTAAAGAATGTGCTGTAAAAGGTAAATTCATAAATACAGAATGGTTTCGCTGACACAATGCGATGAGTAATGTCTGTGGTCAACATGCATATGTGCGAGGCCCACCAAGGAGGCCCACTAAGACAATAATAGTACAACGGTTACACTTGAGAACCAATCACCGCATGACCAGCCAGTCCGACTAGACAGAGGTGACGCAACACTCGATGTTTATAGTTTCGGTAGGGAAGTAAAAATTTTAGCTTAAAGTGCAGTTTATAATTAGGAGCCTGTTGCTGGGGGAATGTGATTGGGTGAAGACATCTGTATGTAATGAATTGCGTAACCGACCCTATAATGTATAAAAGAAGTTCCGATACCACTGTAAATTCGAGAAGTGGGTCACTAGACCGCGGGGTCTATGGCTCTTCTCCCAGGTGCTCTGTTAAATAAACTGTGTTCTTCTGCTTTGAGACAGACTCGAGTGAATTCATTTTTCACCAACAAATATGATCATGGCTGATCCCCTATCTCAATACCATATTCCCATTCTCTCCCCATACCCCTTGCTGCCTTTTGTGTCTAGAAAGTTGGTTTTGGCGCATAATACAAATCAATGGGTGTATTATGATACCATGCATATGAGGGAAATATGCCATAAGATTATTTACCACCACTTGCACCCTAACAATGCTAGATACAAGGGACGTCTGAGTGATCCTGGTGTCCAGTGTTGCTAAGGATGCCACAAGGGCAATTAAACTTTAAAGTGGTGCTTTCTCAAAAGTTATTGATCACAGAGCAATCGATTGCAGTGCAGAAACCAATGTATTTTAAAAAGGGATACTTTTTTTTAACCTTCTTCTCCCGAGACCACTAGGACAATTTATGCTGTGCGACAGTGCCGCAACAAATTCCCTCATCCCTACCTCATTGCACCATAGATTCTGCAGGAACCCACCTGAAATATGCAAATGTCCCAGCTCTGGAAAGTGCGCCTGAGTCAGGGAGAGTAATAATGAGCATGCAGAAAACCAGCCACCCAAGTGTCCACATCCTTTGTGGCTGAGGGAAACTTCGGCTGTGATCGATTTATGGAAACTGTTTTTTTCTCTGTCAACACCAGATAAAAATTTTGGGGAAAAGCCTGAACTGTAACAATGAGCTAGAATTGCCATGCCATTGTCAGCATATAAACTCAAAATACTATATCATAAATAAATGAAAATTTTCAGTAATTATGTCCCAATCACTCCCATTGAGGTTGAACTGATAGCCATTGTCTCCAAGCAGCCACCCTCGGGTTTGATGTGGCGGCTGAAAGATTGCTGGCACAGCGGACTGGCACTGGATGAAGGCATTATGACTGCTGCTAAGATACCGGGCATTCACCATCATGATGTGCTGGGCGTGGTCACACACCAACTGCGCATTAAGTGAGTGGTAGACTTTGCGGTTACGGAACATCTCAGGATTGGTATATTGTGCATCAAATCAGCGTTGCACACTCATTGACATCACAATCTGCCTCATTTCCATTTCTGCAGCGAGCGCAGGCAACGGCAGCGCTGCCGACCGGCCCAAAATGGCGGCCGCCGCGGGGCCTGCCAGAAGCGGGCGGAAGTGAGGCAGCCAAATTTTTTCTTCCAAACTGACCTTAATGGCCAGCGCAAACAGGTCCAATTTCCCAGCCAGTATCCTTAAGAAAATGGGCCATTCTCATTCGAGCAGGTAAAGGGATCTGATAAAGGTTCAAAATTATGAAGGTTTTTTTTAAAGCAAATGGGATAAGCAATTTCCATTGGTGAATGAGTCAATAACTAGAGGGCACAAATTTAAGGTTATCACCAGAAGAATGAAGGAAAAGGTTATAAGCATATATTTTTAATATATGCAGACATTGTTAGGACATGGAACATCATATCAGAATCAAAGGTTGAAGCAGAATCCATAATAGATTTTAAAAGAGAAGTGGATAAACATTTGAAGAAGAAAATGGCATAGGAATTGGACTAAATGGATAGATCTTTACAAAATGACCTTTAGTTATTGACCCACTCACCAGAGGGATTATTTAAGTAATCAGCTTCTACCACCTTTTCAGGTAGAGCGTTCCAGATCCCGATAACTCTCTGAGTGAAAACATTTCTCCTCATCTCCCCTCTAGATCTTTTGCCAATGATTTTGAATCTATGACCTCTGATTATTGGCCCACTCGCCAGAGGGAATAGTTTTTCCCCTATCTACTCCATCAAAACCTCTCATCATCTTGAAAACCTCTATTAGGTCACCTCTTAACCTTCTCTGTTTCAAGGAGAACAGTCTGAACTTTTCCAACCTTTCCTCATAACTGAAGCCCTGTATCCCTGGTAACATCCTGGTAAACCTCCTCTGTACCCTTTCTAAGGCCTTTACATCTTTCCTGAAGTGTGGTGCCCAGAAGTGTCCACAATACTCCAGCTGAGGCCTAACCAGTGATTTATAAAGTTCTAGCATGATCTCTTTGCTTTTATATTCTGTTACTCTATTTATAAACCCAATTAACCCATATACTTTTTCAACCAGTTTATCAACTTGCCCTGCCACCTTTAAGAATTTGTTTATCTGGACACCAAGGTCTCTATGCTCCTCTGCACTTTAAAAATCATGTCATTTATAGTATACTGTCTTTCCATATTAGTTCTCCTACAGTGCATGACTTCACACTTCTCCGCATTGAACTCCATTTGCCATGATTCTACCCATTTCACCATCCTGCCTATGTCATCCTGAAGTCTACAACTATCCTCATCATGATCTACTAATTTGCCAAGTTTCGTATCATCTGCAAACTTTATAAAGAAAAATCTAGATTGATTGACATTAACCTTTGGCATCAATTTTTGCTGTCCATTTGTTCATCTTTAAATACATTTGTTTAAACAGTGAAGATGATGTGACCAGCATAATAGCCTTGGCTAGTTGCAGAACATGGCAGTGTAAGGAATCTGATTTGTTTTTCTGATTACACCATATACCCACAACACCTGGTCTGCTTTTTAGTAAATCATATTTATGTAACAAGAAATATGTTTATGTAGAGAAATGGCCCTTGTTAAATGAGAAAAGCGACTTATCTATGGGAATATATTTCTCTTATATACAGTAAGAGTTTCCTCTGGAATCAAAAATATAATAATAAATAGTCAACATGGATTTCAAAAGGGAAAGTCTTGCTTGACCAACCTTATTGAATTTTTTGAAGAGGTAACAGAGAGAGTAGACAATGGTAATGCAGTAGATGTAATTTATCTGGATTTTCAAAAGGCCTTTTGATAAGGTACCCCATAATAGACAGATGAACAAGGTCAAAGAATGAGGAGTCAGGGGACAAGTAGCAGAATGGATTGCTGGCTGGCTTCAGGACAGAAAGCAGAGAGTAGGAGTAAAGGGTCGCTATTCACAGTGGCAGAAGTTGGGAGTGGTGTTCCACAAGGATCAGTGCTGGGACCACTGCTGTTCACAATTTACATTAATGATTTAGACTTTGGAATCAAAAACACAATTTCTAACTTTGCAGATGATACCAAATTGGGCGGGATAGTCAATACTGAGGAGAACTGCAACAAGTTACAGGAGGACATTAATAATCTTGCAGAATGGGCATATAATTAGCAAATGAAGTTCAACACAGATAAATGTGAGGTATTACATTTTGGTAGGAAGAATAGGGAGGTCACTTATCACTTGGAGGGTGCGAGTCTAGGTGGGGTGGAGGAACAAAGGGATCTAGGAGTAAAAATACACAAATCACTAAAGGTTGCGACACAGGTTAGCAAGGCCACAATAAAAGCAAACCAAGCACTAGGGTTTATTTCTAGAGGGATAGAATTGAAAAGTAGGGAAGTTATGCTAAACCTGTATCGAACCTTGGTTAGACCACACTGAGAGTACTGCGTACAGTTCTGGTCGCCATATTATAAAAAGGATATAGAGGCACTGGAGAGGGTGCAGAGAAGATTTACAAGGATGATACCAGATATGCGAGGGTATACCTATCAGGAAAGGATGAACAGGCTGGGTCTCTTTTCTCTTGAAAAAAGAAGGCTGAGGGGTGACCTAATATTGGTCTTTAAACTTATGAAAAATTTTGATAGAGTGGATACAGAAAGAATATTTCCACTTGTGGTGAAGGGCATAACTAGAGGCCATCATTGTAAGATAGTCACCAAGAAATCCAACAGGGAATTCAGAAGAAACTTCTTTACCCAAAGAGTGGTGAGAATGTGGAACTCGCTACCACAGGGAGTGGTTGAAGCGAATAGTATAGATGCATTTAAGGGGAGGCTGGACAAGCAGATGAGAGAAAAGGAGAGAGCGACGGTACAGTGAGTATTTTAACTCACTTTTGCAGGCTTTTTTTGCTGAGGCCGGTGTCGGGAGCAGAGAGAGCAATGGTACAGTGAGTATTGAAACTCACTTTCTCGGGCTTTTTTTTGCAGAGGCCGGTGTCGGGAGCGGAGAGAGCGATGGTACAGTGAGTATTTAAACTCAGTTTCGCAGGCTTTTTTCAGAGGCTTACCAATCTTGCAGACTGGCGGCGGCATTCCAGAGCCACGTCACGATTCAAAAAGTGACGCGGGCAAGAGGAAGCAGCTGATTGGATGAGTACAGCCAGGTGAGTATCTATACTACTCTATAATTTGACAGTTAAGGTTAATAGTTTATAAAGTTTAGAAGGTCTTAATTTTGTGGTTATAGTTTCTAAGGTCTCTATTGTGTAGCGGGGAGTGCTAGTAAACAAGGGCCCTTGACTATATCATTTAATTGTAGTGTAATTTGTGGTATTGATTTGATTTAATTTAAATTAATTAAAGGGTAAGTCATGGCTGCACAGCTCAGCCCCATGGCATGCTCCTCCAGCACTATGTGGGAAATCAGGGACACTTCGTGTGTCCCTGACGACCATGTGTGCGGGAAGTGTATCCAGCTGCAGCTACTGGCAGACCGCATTGTGGCACTGGAGCTGCGAATGGATACATACTGGAGCATTCGCAATGCTGAGGACGTCGTGGATATCACGTTTAATGAGTTGGTAACACCGCAGGTAAAGGCTGCACAGGCAGGAAGGGAATGGGTGACCGCCAGGCAGAGTAGTAGGCGCAGGCAGGTAGTGCAGGGGTCCCCTGTGGCCATCCCCCTCTCAAACAGATATACCACTTTGGATATTGTTGAGGAGGATGGCTTATCGGGGGAAGGCAGTAGCAACCAACTTCCTGGCACCATGGGTGGTTCTGCTGCACAGACGGGAGGAAAAAGAGTTGGAGAGCTATAATGATAGGGGATTTTATTGTAAGGGGAATAGATAGGCGTTGCTGCGCCGCAAACGAGACTCCAGGATGGTATGTTGCCTCCCTGGTGCAAGGGTCAAGGATGTCTCGGAGCGGCTGCAGGGCATTCTGGAGGGGGAGGGTGAACAGCCAGTTGTTGTGGTGCATATAGGTACCAACGATATAGGTAAAAAACGGGATGAGGTCCGAAAAGCTGAATATAGGGAGTTAGGAGTTAAATGAAAAAATAGGCCCTCAAAGGTAGTAATCTCAGGATTGCTACCGGTGCCACGTACTAGTCAGAGTGGAAATAGAAGGATATTTCAGTTGAATACGTGGCTAGAAGAATGGTGCAAGGGGGAGGGATTCAAATTCCTTGGACATTGGAACCGGTTCTGGGGGAGGTGGGACCAGTACAAACTAGGGGGAGTGTTTGCTAGTGCTGTTGGGGAGGGTTTAAACTAAAATGGCAGGGGGTTGGGAACCTGTGCAGGGAGACAGAGGAAAGGGAAGCAAGGATAGAAGCAAAAGACAGGAAGGAGAAAAGCAAAAGTGGAAGGCAGAGAAATCAAGGGTGTAAATCAAACATGGCAACAGTAAACAATAATTCTAAAAGGACTAAGAGTGTTAAAGAAACAAGCCTGAAGGCTTTATGTCTTAATGCGAGGAGCATTCGCAATAAGGTGGATGAATTAGCTGTGCAAATAGATGTAAACGGATATGATATAATTGGGATTACGAAGACATGGCTCCAGGGTGACCAAGGCTGGGAAATCAACATCCAGGGCTATTCAATATTCAGGAAGGACAGGCAAAAATGAAAAGGAGGTGGGGTAGCATTGCTGGTTAAAGAGGAGATTAGCACAATAGTAAGGAAGGATATTAGCTCTGATGATGTGGAATCTGTATGGGTAGAGCTGAGAAATATCAAGGGGCTGAAAAAGTTAGTGGGAGTTGTATACAGACCTAAAAACAGTAATGCTGAGGTTGGGGATGGCATTAAATGGGAAATTAGAGATGCGTGCAATAAGGGCATAGCAGTTATCATGGGTGACTTTAATCTACATATAGATTGGGCTAACCAAATTAGTAACAATACTGTCGAAGAGGAATTCCTAGGGTGTATACGGGATGGTTTCCTGGACCAATATGTTAAGGAACCAACTAGAGATCAGGCCATCTTAGACTGGGTATTATGTAATGCAAAAGGATTAATTAGCAATCTTGTTGTGCGAGGCCCCTTGGGGAGGAGCGATCATAGTATGATAGAATTCTTCATTAAGATGGAGAGTGAAGTAGTAGTTGACTCAGAGACTAGGGTACTGAATTTAAATAAAGGAAACTACGATGGTATGAGGCGCGAGTTGGCTAGGATGGATTGGGGAATGTTACTTAAAGGGTTGACGGTGGATAGGCAATGGCAAACATTTAAAGATCGCATGGATGAACTACAGAATTTGTTCATCCCTGTTTGGCATAAAAATAAAACAAAAAAGGTGACTCAACCGTGGCTAACAAGGGAAATTAGGGATAGCATATGATCCAAGGAGAGGACATATAAATTGGCCAGAAAAAGCAGCTCACCTGAGGATTGGGAATAGTTTAGGATTCAGCAAAGGAGGACAAAGGGATTAATTAAGAGGGGGGAAATAGAGTATGAGAGTAAGCTTTCAGGGAACATAAAAACTGACTCTAAAAGCTTCTATAGATATGTGAAGAGAAAAAGATTGGTGAAATCAAGCATAGGTCCTTTGCAGTCAGAATCAGGGGAATTTATAATGGGGAACAAAGAAATGGCTGGCCAATTAAATACATACTTTGGTTCTGTCTTCACGAAGGAGGACACAAATAAACTCCCAGAGATGTCGGGGAACATAGGGTCTAATGAGAGGGAGGAACTCAATGAAATCAGTATTTGTAGGGAAATGGACGGGATTGAAGGCCGATAAATCCCCAGGGCCTGATAATCTACATCGTAGGGTACTTAAGGAAGTGGCCCTAGAAATAGTAGATGCATTGCTGGTCATCTTCCAAAATTCTATAGACTCTGGAACAGTTCCCATGGATTGGAGGGTAGCTAATGTAACCCCACTATTTAAAAAAGGTGGTAGAGAGAAAACAGGGAATTATAGACCGGTAAGCCTGACATCGGTAGTGGGGAAAATGCTAGAGTCCATTATAAAAGATGTAATAGCAAAGCACTTGGAAAACAGTGACAGGATCGGACAAAGTCAACATGGATTTACAAAAGGTAAATCATGCTTGACTAATCTACTGGAATTCTTTGAGGATGTAACTGGTAGAATAGATAAGGGAGAAACAGTGGATGTGGTGTATTTGGACTTTCAGAAGGCTTTCGATAAGGTCTCGCATAAGAGATTAGTGTGCAAAGCTAAAATACATGGGATTGGGGGTAAGGTACTGACTTGGATAGAAAACTGGTTGGCAGACAGGAAGCAAAGAGTTGGAATAAACGGGTCTTTTTCCGAGTGGCAGGCAGTGACTAGTGGGGTACCGCACGGATCGGTGCTAGGACCCCAGTTCTTCACAATATATATTAATGATCTAGACGAGGGAACTAGATGTAATATCTCCAAGTTTGCAGACGACACAAAGCTGGGTGGGCGTGTGTGCTGTGAGGAGGATGCAGAGAAACTCCAGTATGATTTGGACAGGTTGGGTGATTGGGCAGATGCATGGCAGATGCAGTATAATGTGGATAAATGCGAGGTTATCCACTTTGGTAGCTAAAACAGGAAGGCAGATTATTATCTGAATGGCAATAGATTGGGAAAAGGGGAAGTGCAATGAGACCTGGGTGTCCTTGTGCACCAGTCGCTGAAGGTAAGCATACAGTTGCAGCAGGCGGTTAAGAAGGCAAATGGTATGTTGGCCTTCATAGTGAGAGGATTCGAGTACAGGAGCAAGGATGTCTTGCTGCAGTTGTACAGGGCCTTGGTGAGACTACACCTTGAGTATTGTGTGCAGTTTTGGTCGCCTTATCTGAGGAAGGATGTTCTTGCCATGGAGGGAGTGCAGCGAAGATTCACCAGACTGATACCTGGGATGGCAGGAATGACGTATGAAGAGAGATTGGGTCGATTAGGCTTATATTCGCTAGAGTTTAGAAGAATGAGAGGGGATCTCATTGAAACTTATAAAATTCTAACAGGACTAGACAGACTAGATGCAGGAAGGCTGTTCCCGATGGCGGGGGAGTCCAGAACCAGGGGTCACAGTCTAAGGATAAGGGGTAAGCCATTTAGGACTGAGATGAGGAGGAATTTCTTCACCCAGAGAGTGGTGAACCTGTGGAATTCTCTACCACAGAAGGCAGTTGAGGCCAATTCATTAAATATATTCAAGAAGGAGTTAGATATATTTCTTAAGGCTAAGGGGATCAAGGGATGTGGGGGGAAAGCAGGGACAGGGCTCTGAATTTGGATGATCAGCCATGATCGCATTAAATGGCGGAGCAGGCTCGAGGGGCCGAATGGCTTACTCCTGCTCCTATCTTCTATGTTTCTATGCAAGGGAATAGAGGTTTATGCTGATGGATTAAGATGAGGAAAGACGGGAGGAGGCTCGTGTGGAGCATAAACGCCGGCATGGACTGGTTCCCCGAATGGCCTCTTTCTGTGCCGTATATCCTACGTATCCTATGTAATCCTATGAAATGGAGTACACTGTTTGGTAGCTGAGGCAAGTATGTTTTTGTTTGCATGAAACAGGTTAAAGCAAGAATACTAGCCGAGAGAATCTAAGAATTAATTTGATTCTCTCAAATGGACCAGAGGGATCCTTCATGTGGATACTGTCCAATTAATCAAAAGGTTTTTAAATGGAATCTTGGGATCATGTAATTGAATTTCCATGTGGTCAGCCAAGTTAAAGTGTACACAATTTTTTCAAAGTCTTTCCCTATCTTCGCTGTCATTGTTTCTACGAAAGTTTTTATCTGCTTTAGATAATGAAATCTCACAGCTGCTGTGTCCTTAAAGCAATGCACAGATGTAGATATTGAGGGGGAAAAATTGGGTTGGTTTGTGCCTCTCATTAGCGCCCCCCAGGGGCCGCAAACGCCTCCCGCGAAACTCGGGGAGATTAGCGGCGGCGGTAGCCCCATGACCTACCGCCAGATGATATGTCCGACAGGGTCAGAGGGCGTTTTTGCAGCGGCGGCGGCGCTACTTAAAGGGCAGGTGTCGGGCGACCATTTTTATTTTGCCCGACTGCCAGCACCTGCCCCGTTTCCCTTTTTTAAGTGGGGTGCCGGCTGTGATCGCTCAGCCCGGCAGTCCTCGAGAGTGCCGGGCTGTTTTCACGGTACCCCGCTCCCCGGTGGTCCAGCAGGGCCCCGGTGTGCACAGCGCTAGGCCCCTCCCCTTTAATCAGGGGAGGAGGCCTGCAATGACGCGCCGTTATGTGCCACTGCGCGTGGCACTGTTGCACATAGCGCCGCGAACTTCAGTACTAGTGCCGCAAGAAGGAGGTGGAGTGCTTCCAGTAGGGCCCCACCTCCTGCTTGGGGCGCGACTTCTGAATTTATGGCGGAGGGGTGCTAACTTTTTCGGGCCGCTAAAATCAACGCCCCGGTGACGTTAGCGCCCCAAAATGGGTACCACCCAATCTTTCCCGAGTATCTCTGAAAATCACTTCCAGCAGGGGCATTGCATTTGCCCATTGCACCTCTTGGTTAAAGAGAGGAAAAAAGCAGACAGAGTTCCTTGTCTGGAGGGAGCAACGCGGGTGTATCACCCAGGGGAAACAGAAATTTTGGGAGGGTGAGTTTTCCGTACACGCTCCTTCCATTTGGCAACAAGTTTGGAGGCACATCTGGGGGCACTCCCAGGCTACACTGGGATGTGCAGCCAATACACTACCTGATAAGCCCAAAGGTTCCATAATGTGCCTTCTGAAGGCCCCAAAATGCTTCAGGGAAAAAGGTAACTGATCCCAGAGGGGTTGGGGTGGGATAATTGAAAATCGAAAGTGGAGGTTTCGACCGATCCACCAATCTGGTAAAATCCAACAATTTATGGTGAAACTGAATACAAAATTATTTTAATGATCCCCAATTGTTTGCTGAATCTGTGTAGAGATGACTCGCTGATTTTGCTGCTATGTCCTGCTGTGGGCTAAGAGTATTCTGTAGCATAGAAGATTTCTATGACCTTCACAGCTACTGATGATGCCATCACATTCTGTGAAACGATCTACAGATCAGACTGCAGCAGGTGGTATTGTTCTGTCACTGTGGCCTAGGTTTTAACGGGGAAAACCAAAACCCAAAGTCCACAAGTTGAGTATCTACATGCTCCTATACCTGTTTCACCCCCCAGCACTCTCTCATTTTCACCTCATTCAGAATCCAACAAAAAGCTTTTCATATCAATGAATCTGTCAGAGACATGAGAATAATGCACAGCAGTATCTTTTCCAAATTTACAAAACCACCTCTAAAGAAGAATACATTGGGCGAAAACTTTTGCCCCGTGGCGCCTGATTTTTTGGCGCTAACAGGTAGCACTTTTTGCCGAAAATGCTGACCACACACCGCACACTTCAGGTGCCTGCCGCGTTGGACACCATCTTGGTGAGGGCAGTAGGGCGGGCGTTAGGAGCGTGCACCGGAAGTATGCAGAGTGCACAGATCATGACGTCAATTAGCGTGATTTGACGCCGACACCGTCATTTTCATCGCCAACGGTGGAGCTAACACCCTGTGTTAACCTTGCACAGCATCAGCAAGGACCCTCCACCAGTGATATTTAAAGGGGTCAGCAATCACTCTAAAGTTAGTTGCTGATTGATTTCTACTGGTTCTGTGTAAGTTTGTGGAACTGTTTGGAGCTTTCTCGAGTTGTTTAAAGTTGGTGAGGTGACAGGGACTGGGTGCTACAAGTGGAGAAGGCCTTGCTTCTGCCTTAAAGGGTTCTGGTCAGATGACGTGCTCTCAGTCATGGGTGCTCTAGTTGTCATCCGCCTTGGCCTGCAGCATAACAGGGAGATGGAGCAGAGGCAGCAAAGAAAAAGACAAGTTGCTTGCAGAGGGAGGAGGAGGAGGGGAGAAAGGCTCTCAGCAGGATGTTTTACCCACCTAGGGTCATCTGAGAACAGTTCTCTTACCTCAGCCGGAGCCAGGAGCAGTGTGTGAGGTGTCTGTGCTTTACGAAGGAAGTGTTCATAGAACTCTGCCACCTCTTGCAACCAAACCTGCAGCTTCACACCAGGGAAAGGACAGCGCTACCAGTGGCTGTGAAGGTGATCATGGCCCTGAATTTCTTTGTGTCAGTATCCTTCCAGGCTGGAGCATGCGACATCTGTAACATCTCACAGTTCCCCATTCACTTCTGCATAGAAGAGGTGACAGACACTCTTTATGCCAGGAGAGGGGACTTCATTGTCTTCGCTCTGAACAGAGAGAAGCAGGTGGAGCGTGCACGTGGCTTTGCCATGATAACGGGCTTCCCCATGGTGCAGGGCACCATCAACTGCACACATGTGGCTTTGCAGGCACCGCTTCTAAATGCGGAGATGTACCGCAACTGCAAAGGTTTCCACTCACTGAATGTGCACTTGGAGTGTGACCATGCTGAGCATAGCATCATGGTGAATTCCCGGTATCCTGGCAGCAGTCATAATGCTTTTATTCTGCGCCAGTCCACTGTTTGTTCAGTCTTTGAGCCACCACGTCAAACTAGAGGCTATCCCTCGACCACCTGGATCATGACTCCGCTACGCAACCCATCCACACAAAGCCAGCATGCATACAAAGAGAGTCATGCTGCCACACGAAACATCATAGAGCAGACCATTGGAGTGCTGAAGCAACGGTTTCCATGCCTGGACCGCTCTGGAGGAGCCCTGCAATACTCACCAGAATGCGTCTCAAAATTCGTCATGATCTGCTGTATGCTCCACAACCTCACCATTATGAGGGCACAGTGAACGCAACCCCAATTCTACATTCACCAACAGTCCCACACCTTACCAACCCTCTGATATGGACCATCACAACGTCCTCTTAGTCCCAATGCTGAAATGAAAGCCACCACAAAACAAACATTTCAATTCGACTTTATACATCAATCCGTCCAATATTACATTAAAAAGTCAACTAATCACCCTTGTGCATTCCGTTAGTGCCTATCTTCAGTGTGCATTTGCCTGTCCTAGTGCTCCTATGCAGTGCTACCCCAGTGGCTGCAGCATGGTTGGTGGAAGGCTGCTGACTTTCAGTGGGGGAGATTGCAGATGGCCTTGCAGGACAACCTTGGGCAGCTGTGGGCCTAAAAGGCCCGGCTGTAGACTGCACCACCTGAGCATGCACCACAGCAGTCTCAGCAGGCAGGCTGACAGGCGACATCAAGGGCATTGGCGGAATGGCAGTGGTGGGAGGACGAATGCGGTCATCCTGAGAGAGGACAGCAGGTTCGTGCGCCACGGATCCACTGCCACCCCCCCGGGAAGGTGCCTCTGCATTCCATTAATCTGTTGAAGGACAGATTGCTGGACTGCTGTGACACCCTTTCCACACTGGTAAACGCAGCCACAATGGCAGCAGTCTAAGCTTGCATGGCAGCAAGCTGAGCTTGCCTGACAGAAGTCTGAACTTCCACTGCAGCACTTAGAAGTTGGGTCACTTCCGCCTGTGCTGCAATGGAAGACATCAGCCATCAGACACTGCATGGGATGGTTGGGTCCACAAGTGCAGTGTTGCAGTTGGCCATCAATTCCATGCTGGAAATCACAGGCTCCAAGCTCTGCGCAAAGCCCTGTGCAAGGGTGGTGCCGAACTCCTCCATGCTCCTTGACATTGCACTCAGGCTTTCAGGCCTGCCAATACACCAAGCGTTTCATTGTGCATTCCCATCAGCCTTCTTCTGTCGGCCGCCCCATCGAAGTCCTCATCTGAGTCCTCTGCAGCAAAATTCGCCCTCCGGGGCGCTGGAACCTGCACTGCCCTTTCCCCTGCCTTGGCTGCAGGCAACTCGTGCCCGGTGTTTCACAACGTACAGATGCCACGTCTAACCTATCCTCTAAAGTACACGGAGTTTCAATGGGAATCAGGGGGAAAACTCTGCACTGGCTGGAGTCATACCTAACACAAAGGAAGATGGTTGTGGTTGTTGGAGGTCAATCATCTCAGCCCCAGGACATCGCTGCAGGAGTTCCTCAGGGCAGTGTTCTAGGCCTCAACCATCTTCAACTGCTTCATCAATGACCTTCCCTCCAACATAGAGTCAGAAGTGGGGATGTTCACTGATGATTGCATAGTGTTCAGTTCCATTCGCAACTCCTCAAATAATGAAGCAGTCCATGCCCACATACAGCAAGACCTGGACAACATTCAGGCTTGGGCTGATAGATGGCAAGTAACATTCATGCCACACAAGTGCCAGGCAATGACTATCTACAGCAAGAGAGAGACTAACCACCACCCCTTGACATTCAATGACATTACCATCGCCGAATCCCCCACTATCAACATCCTGCGGGTCACCATTGACCAGAAACTTAACTGGACCAGCCACATAAATACTGGACTACAAGAGCAGGTCAGAGGCTAGGTATTCTGTGGTGAGGGTCTCACCTCCTGACTCCCCAAAGCCTTTCTACCATCTACAAGGCACAAGTAAGGAGTGTGATGGAATACTCTCCACTTGCCTGGATGAGTGCAGCTCCAACAACACTCAAGAAGCTCAACACCATCCAACAACAACAATAACCTGTATTTATATAGCGCCTTTAACGTAGTAAAACATTCCAAGGCACTTCACAGGAGTAGTAAAAGACAAAAAATTTGACACCGAGCCACATAAGGAAAAATTAGGGCAGGTGACCAAAAGTTTGGTCAAAGAGGTAGGTTTTAAGGAGCGTCTTAAAGGAGGAAAGAGAGGTAGTGAGGCGGAGAGATTTAGGGAGGGAATTCCAGAGCTTTGAACCAAGGCAACAGAAGGCACGGCCACCAATGATTGAGCGATTATAATCATGGATCCTCAACAGGGCAGAATTAGAGGAGCACAGATATCTCGGGGGGATTGTGGGGCTGAAGGAGATTACATAGATAGAGAGGGTTGAGGCCATGGAGGGATTTGAAAACAAGGATGAGAATTTTGAAATCGAGGTGTTGCTTAACTGAGAGCCAATGTCGGTCAGCGAGCACAGGGGTGATGGGTGAACGGGACTTGGTGCGAGTTAGAATACGGGCAGCCAAATTTTGGATGACCTCAATCTTACGTAGGGTAGAATGTGGGAGGCCAGCCAGGAGTGCGTTGGAATAGTAAAGTCTAGAGGTAACAAAGACATGGATGAGGGTTTCAGCAGCGGATGAGCTGAGGCAAGGGCGGAGACGGGCGATGTTACGGTGGTGGAAATAGGTGTTCTTAGTTATGCTGCAGATACGTGGTCGGAAGCTCATTTCAGGGTCAAATATGACACCAAGGTTGCGAACAGTGTGGTTCAGCCTCAGACAGATGTTAGGGAGAGGGATGGAGTCAGTGGCTAGGGAATGGAGTTCAGGACAAAGCAGCTCACTTGATTGGCACCCCATCCACCACGTTCAACATTCACTCCCTCCACCCTGGCACACCGTGACTGCAGTGTATACCATCTACAAGATGCACTGCAGCAACTCGCCAAGGCTTCTTCGGCAACACCTCCCAAACCCACGACCTCTACCACCTAGAATGACAAGGGCAGCAGGCGTGTGGGAACAATACCAACTCCAAGTTCCCTCCAAGTCACACATCATCCTGACTTGGACATATATTGCCATTCATTCATTGTCGCTTGGTCAAAATCCTGGAACTCCCTCCCTAATAGCACTGTGGGAGTACCTTCAGCACGCGGACTGCAGTGGTTCAAGAAGGCGGCTGACAACCACCTTCTCAGGGGCAATTAGGGATGGGCAATAAATGCTGGCCCTGCCAGTGATGCCCACATCCCATAAATGAATAATTAAAAAAAAGTATCTGAGCTGGTGGCTGGGAGTGTGAAATCAAGTGACGCTGTGTCTCATGATCACTGTCGTCCCACTCCTCCACCAGTGCCTGGCCAGGTGGCAGTTATTAGCTATCCGAAAGGAGAAAATCTCAAGAGTCAGGTTGTGGTGAGGGAATGGTGTGGGAAAGCAAGTGGTGCATGCTTACACCATCTGCTGCTTATAAGTCAGCAGATATTGTGGGATGAGGGGGAAGTGGGATGTGAGAAGGAGCATTAGGTATGAGGATACCGTCATTGTGGATTGCTTCAGTCACGCCGCTGGCCACGGGCTGACTAATTGCCTTCCCAAGAATGGCGAGCACCATCTTCCCCAGGGGCTGGGATTATGCAGGCATGCCTGTGCTCCTTCAGTTAGACCCTACTGGCTCCAATTGTGAGCCACCTTGTTCTTCAAGAGAAAGGGAAGTGTGTCAGTGAGTGCGGTGCAATGTATTTTAGTGATGTGCCTGTCATGGTTGAATAGCTGCCAGTGTTTGCAAGCTGTGAGATGCGGGTGTGAGGCTTGCAGCAGTGGTAAGTGTGTGAGGGTGAGGTGAAGCTATGAATGTGAGTTATGAGTCGTGTTTGGTAGAGATTGTTGGTAGGTGAGTGATGGGGGTGTGGTGCATTGAGCAGTGTGTGAGGGTAGTGGTGCAGATGGTGGGATATGGCATTTAAAGATTAATTCACTGACCTTGACCACTTGTGTGATGTCATTAAACTTCTTCCTCGGGGCGACCTTGCTGGCATGGACAGCTATCGCTATCTGCTCCCATTGGCGTTTCGACTTTCTCTTGGCCCCCTGTGGAAATAGGACCTCTCTTCTCCTTTTCATCTCCTGCACCAAGGCCTGCAGTGCTGCATTAGAGAACCTTGATGCCACTCTCTCCCCTGTTGTGACATTTGCACTGTCTCCCCCAGCCAGTTGCGTGAGCTGCTGCAGGCAGAATGCACTTCCCTTAAAAGGTGCAGACTGCCTTTAAGAAGTGGAGGCTAGCTTTCAATGGTGCTAGCCTCGCATGACTTGGGCCCTCTGCTCAGCCACACAGTGGCACATTCAGCGCTGGGCTGAACGCTTCAATCATTATAATTAGCAGGCAGCACGAAGGTCGCATGCCCATTTTCGGGAACAATCCAATTTTTATCCCATTATCTCTTTTGGGGGAATAAAGGATGTGTAACAAGATATCAGTAGAATAAACTTCTCAAAAAGCCGTAGAATGCAGTATTATCACTAGGATTCTCAGTAAACCATGATGAAGAATTTACATAAAATGCCACCTGTGGAAAAATATGTAGCAATATAGTTATAGATTTTACCCTTCCAAACTTGAGTTGTGATTGGAGAGCATAATTTGAGTTGTATAACTCTAGGGTGAAGTACTGGTAGTTACAGGTCTGTTACTTGTGAGCATCACACAAGAAGCAAACAGCATAATATTAGAGCAGATTCAGTTAGGTGGAGTTTTTTTCCAATATTCTGCTACCAAGTATTCTCCCTTTTTCATAGTGAGTGTGCTTGAGATCACTTGGTGTGCAGTTAAATGCCAGGTGTTAGCAGAGAGATTTAAAGTTGTGATGCCTGTCGTAATGTTCCTCCCAATTAAATAGGCATATATTTATTTTATTGACTAATACCACACACTACATCAATTTCAAGAATGTCTTTAGTGCTCCTCCTGGCTCCACATTAAAACTGAGGGCCGCTGCTGGCCACCGCTCGCCACCCACCCCACCCTCCCCCCCACCCCCGGACTTATCGTAGGCCCTCAGCCGGAGTCCCAGCCGTCCGATTTTGTTCCTATTGGCGACAGGTGAACAGATAGTGTCTGCAGTACACCCATCATCTTCTGATCACACAAGTGGGCTAATATTGCATGGTCCTCTTACCCATCAGTTTAGACGTGTGCCACTGCTCGGTTCACACCCAAAAACGGCGCAAACAAATTTCCAGGCCAATGTTCTTAATGGAGACCAAAATTTAGTTATACAGTGTCAAATGTTGTTACATAGAGTCTACAGCACAGAAGTAGGCCATTCGGCCCAACTTGTCTGTGAGGTGTTTATTCTCCACACGCGTCCTTCCTACTCTAATAACCTCTTCCCAACCTGCCCCGACAGAAGCTGGCCATTCGGCCCATCATGCCTCTGCCGGCTCTTTGAAAGAGCTGTCCAATTAGTTTCACTCCCCTGCTCTTTCTCCATTGCCCTGTAAATATTTCCACTTCCAAGTATTTATCCAATTCCCTTTTGAAAGTATTATTGAATCTGCTTCCACCACCCTTTCAGGCAGTGCATTCCAGATCACAACAACTCGCTGCATAAAATTTTTTCTCTTCCTGTCGCCAATTACCTTAAATCTGTGTCCTCTGGTTACCAACCCTTCTGCCACTGGAAACAGTTTCTTCTTATTTACTCTATCATAATCCTACATAATTTTGAACATCTCTATCAAATCACACCTTAACCTTCTCTGCTGTAAGGGGAACAACACCAGTTTCTCTAGTCTCTCCATGTAACTGAAGTCTTTCATCCCTGGTACCATTCTAGACAATCACCTTGGCCTTGCCAATCTTCCTAAAGTGTGGTGTCCAGAATTGGCCACAATACTCCAACTGGGGTCTAACCAGTGTTTTATAAAGGTTTATCATTACTTCCTTGCTTTTGTGCTCTAAGCCTCTATTTATAAAACCAAGGATCCCATATGCCTTTTTAACAGCCTTCTCAACTTGTCCTGCCACCTTCATTTTTAGTCCCAAATTTCATTCTAGCTTTGGATGCCCTTCCTTTCTCGCTCATGGGAATGTGTCTAGTCTGCACGTGAACTATCTCCTGTTTAAAGGCCTCCCATTACTCATTTACTGTTTTACCTGCCAATCTTTGATTCCAATCCAACTGGACCAGATCCCTTTTCAACTCACTGACATTAGCCCTCCTCCAGTTCAGTATTTTCACTTTGGTTTTTCCTTGTCGTTTTCCATAACTATTCTAAACCTAATGATATTGAACTCATTGTTTCCCAAATGCTCTCCCACTGAAACATGCTCCACTTCATTCCCCAGAACTTTTTTTTTTTTAATTTGTTTATGGGATGTGGGCATCGCTGGCAAGGCCAGCATTTATTGCCCATCCCTAGTTGCTCTTGAGCAGATGGCGGTGAGCCGCCTTCTTGAACCGCTGTAGTCCGTGTGGTGAAGGTACTCCCACAGTACTGTTAGGGAGGGAGTTCAGGATTTTGACTCAGCGACGATGAAGGATCGGCGATATACTTCCAAGTCAGGATGGTGTGTGACTTGGAGAGAACTTGGAGGTGGTGGTGTTCCCACACGCCTGCTGCCCTTGTCCTTCTAGGTGGAAGAGGGCGCGGGTTTGGGAGGTGCTGCCGAAGAAGCCTTGGCGAGTTGCTGCAGTGCAACTTGTAGATGGTACACACTGCAGCCATGGTACGCCAGTGGTGGAGGGAGTGAATGTTTCGATCCAGCACTGCTTCCTTCCGTGTTAGGCTGGAAACATACTGATCCAGAAAGTTCTCTTGTACACATTTCAGGAATTCCTGCCCCTCTTTGCCCTTTACACTGTTACTTTCCCAGTCTATAATAGGATACTTGAAGCCCCCCCACTATCTCTTGACTATCGAATCCCCTACTGATTTAAAAAAAAAATAACTGCTGCTTTGCACCCTGCAATTTTGACCATATCGGACTCATGAGAAACTAGTGCAGAACTGTCACTTGAGACGATTCTGCAGTATAAATGTGTCATAAGCTTTATTTTAGTTAGTGCTTTCCGTAAAAAAAAAAAATCTGTGAGGTGTGTTCTTGTATATGATACATTTGTTTATTTTTATTGTTGCTTCTCAAAATATTCAGCAAACAGGGCATTTATGAGGAAGAGGAGCAGCAGCAGCAACAAAGGGAACCAGTGATGACATGACAGAGGAGGGGGACTGCACGCAGACGTTCCTACTTTGCACATTGGGTAGATAGACCCCGAGTTACTTACCTGCAGCTTTCAGAATAGCAGTGCATCAGTGGGCTGCAGTTCTCCAGACAAGCATTCACGGACCTGTGCAGCCTCCTGCAGGAAGACCTGCAGCCAATTCTTCCAGTCGGGTGTTCTTTGCTGTGGCTGGGAAGGTAACTGTGGCCCTTAATTTTTATGCTTCGGGCTCATTTCAGGCTGCAACCAGGGACAAGTGTCACATCAGTCAATCTGCAGCTCATGGCTGCGTTAAATAGATCATGCACGTTCTTTTCGCCAAGGCAAATTATTACATAAATGCCTCTAGCCAACAGAAAAGAGCTGTATGGGGTTATTTTGCCCAAATGGTGAAAACAGGCGCTAAATGGGTGCAGTGCTAATAAGACTAGCCTGTTTGAAAGTCTGGATTTAGCACACAATTTTGGTCCTAATTGTTGATTACCATAATTCAAACTTGCCAAAAGGTGCCAAACAGACACCTGGAGTTAAAAGTTCGATTGCACAGCGCCTGTTGTTTTGGCACTATGGGTGCCGTATTGGGTCGAAAATGGCGTCCGAGCTGCACATGCACATTTCTGGTGCGGGCTGCACCAGACGCCATCTTGGTGAGGGTGTTAACATCGGCACTGGGAGTGCACGCCAGAAGTATGTAGAGTAGGCAGATCGTGACTGACACCAGCACTTCCATTTTCATCCTCAAAGCTGGAACTAACACCCTGTGTTAATCTCGCACAGTTGAGCATGTGATCAGCAGCTGCAAGGACCCCTTACCAGTAAAAAGAAAAGAAAGACTTGCATTTATATAGCACCCTTCACGACCATCGGACATCTCAAAGGGCTTTACAGCCAATGAAGTACTTTTGAAGTGTAGTCACTGTTGTAATGTGGGAAACGCAGCAGCCAATTTGCGCACAGCAAGCTCCCACAAATAACAATGTGATAATGACCAGATAATCTGTTTTTGTTATGTTGATTGAGGGATAAATATTGGCCAGGACACTGGGGATAACTCCCCTGCTCTTCTTCAAAATAGTGCCATGGGATCATTTACGTCCACCTGAGAGAGCAGACAGGGCCTCAGTTTAACATCTCATCAAAAAGACGGCACCTCCGACAGTGCAGCACTCCCTCAGCACTGCACTGGAGTGTCAGCCTAGATTTTTGTGTTCAAGTCCCTGGAGTGGGACTATGAACCCACAACCTGCTGACTCAGAGGCAAGAGTGCTAACCACTGAGCCACAGCTGACAGTGATAGTTAAAGGAATCAGCAACCACTCTCGAGTGAGTTGCTGATGAATTTCTACTGGATCTGTGTAAGGTTGTGAATTTCTTGCATGGCTACAAGCTGAGCTTGCATGACTTCAGTCCAAGCTTCCACTGCAGCACTCATACATTGGGTGGCTTCTGCTTGTGCTGCAATGGAAGCTGAGACATCGGCCATCAGATACTGCATGATGGTTGGGTTCACAAGTGCATTAATGGATCTGCCCACCCGACTATGCTGGAAATAATGGGCTCCAAGCTCTGCGCAAAGCCCTGTGCAAGGTTGGTGCCAGACACCTCCATGCTCCTTTAAATTGCATTCAGGCTTTCTGGCAGGCCTACCAATGCACCCAGCATTTTGTTGTGCATAACCATCAGCTTTCTTCTGTAGGCCGCCCCATCGAAGTCCTCATCTGAGTCCTCTGCAGCAGAACCTGTGTGCGACCTCGCCCTCCGGGGAGCTGGCACCTGCGCTACCCTTTCCCCCTGCCCTGGCTGCAGGTCACTTGAGTCCGGTGTCTCACCACATGCAGATCCTGCCTCTAAGCTATCCTTTAAACAGCATGCATTGCAAGTACCTGAGCTGGTGGCTGCGAGTGTCAGATCAAGTGACAGTGTTTCTTCTACTTCATCATTCTCTTTTCCTTCTTCTTCTTGAATCACTGGCTGGGCAGGTTGTATTTCTTGGGTCTCTGAAATGAGAAAGACATAAGGATAGGGTTGTGGTGGAGGGTGGGGGGGAGGAAAGCAAGAGGTGCATGCTTACACCATCTGCAGCTTGTAAATCAGAAGAGATTGTGGGATGAGGGGGAAGTGGTATGTGAGAAGGAGGATAACATATGAGAATACCAGCACCTTGTATTCTTTCAGCCCCGCCGCTGGCCACAGGCTCAGCGATACCCCTCCCAAGAATGGGCAGCACAGTCTCCTCCACGATGGGTGAGGTGATGCAGGTGAGACTGTCCCCCACTGGTTAGGTGCTGTTGGTGCCAGTTATGCACCGCCTTTTCATGCAAGAGAAAAGGAAGTGTGTCATTGAGTGTGGTGCAATGTGTTTGGGTGATGTGTCTGTCCTGGTGGAATAGTTGACAGTGTGTGCAAGCTGTGAGATGTGGGTGTGAGGCTTTCACCAGTGGTAAGTGTGTGAGGGTTAGGTGAAGCTATGAATGTGAGGTATGAATCATGTTTGGTAGAGATTGTTGGTAGGTGAGTGATGGGGGTGAGGTGCATTGTGCAGTGTGTGAGGGTAGTGGTGCAGATGGCGGGATATGGCATTTAAAGGTTAATTCACTGACCTTGACCACTCATATGATGTCATTAAACTTCTTCCTGCAGTGCGTCCATGTCCTCGGGGCTACACTGTTGGCATTCACCACAGTAGCTATCTGCTCCCACTGGACTTTGCTCTGTGGCCTGGAGGGCCTCCTGTAGAAAGAGGACCTCTCTGCTCTTATTTACCTCCTGCACCAAGGCCTCTAATGCTGGCTCTCTCCCCTGTTGTCTCATCAGTAACTGTTCTTTTCCATTGTCTTCCACAGCTAGTTCAATGATCTGCTGCAGGCAGAATGTACCTCTCCTTTAAGAGGTGCAGACTGCCTTTAAGTAGTGGAGGCTAGCTTTCATTGGTGCGAGCCTCGCATGAACTTGGGCCCCCTGCTATGCATTCAGCCACTCAGCAGTGTAATCAGCAGTGGGCTGAACGCTGCAATCATGCAAAATGCTGAGAGGTTGTTTCCTTTGGCTGGAGTGTCTAGAACTAGGGGGCATTGTCTCAGGATAAAGGGTCGGCCATTTAAGACTGAGATGAGGAGGAATTTCTTCACTCAGAGGGTTGTGAATCTTTGGAATTCTTTACCCCAAAGGGCTGTGGATGCCGAATCATTGAATATATTCAAGGCTGAGATAGATAGATTTTTGGACTCTAGGGGAATCAAGGGATATGGGGATCGGGCGGAAAGTGGAGTTGAGGTCGAAGATCAGCCGTGATCTTATTGAATGGCAGAGCAGGCCCAAAGGGCCATATGACCTACTCCTGCTCCTAATTCTTATGTTCTTATGCAAAGCAGCAAGCAGCACGAATTTTATGCGCTGCCTGCAGTCCTCCGAACGGGCGCGGGTTGATCGCACATCACAATCTTCACGCCCATTTTCGGGGCAAACCAATTTTTAGGCTCCGCAGTTTTAGCACTCAATGACTGATCAGATGCCATTTTCATGGAGCAGTATATGTGGGCTCCTCGCTCCCACTTCCACTGAAGGTGCTCTGACACATATGTTGCACAATGGCTCAGGGACTGAGGGGTGTAGAATTCGCAATATATCGCGATTTTATTAATAAGGAGAAAAACACAGAGTTTCGTTCAAACAGCTTTTATTTCAGCAGAATGCTGTCAGGTTTTCAAAGTGGACACAAGCAGCTTGTAAAATGGCCGCCGCACCTCGTGACAGAACATTCTAGACTTTGACAGGCAGACAAGATGGCGTTCCAATAAACATTTGTGCAAGATCGATTAAGACTCAGCACATTTAAGATAATACACGAGACATCATGGGTTTACAGTATACACATAAATACTGAAATCGGTCTCCCAGGTGCGAATAAGAGCTATTGTACCAAGTAATCAAGAACCCATCCAAAGACATTAATATGTAAAATCCCAACGACTCTACGATGAGAGAGCCGTTAGCGGGTAGTTACAGAAAACACTTGGAAGCCCCAAAACCCCTCCAGGGAGAACACCGACCGATTAAACAATGGGAGAAATATTAACAGGTACTCAGACAATTACGAGTAGCCCCGAAACCCATTAAAACGAAGATCACCCTATACAAGACATTTGAGCGCCAAACCCTAACAAAAGAAAAGACATTAAGGTTGGGCGGGAAACGGAAGATTTTGCACTATAATTACAAGCTCCAAACCGTCCATCTCTCTCTTATTCTTGGCTCTTGACTCTTGACTCTTATCCTCTGATCCTGCTGGTGTTTATCCTCGTGGCTGCTCTTGACTCGCCGTCTTGTTCCTGTTTGACGAACTGGGCTCTGAAGCCTTGAAGCGGGCGCACCATCCCGATAAGTCGGTAAACGGTGTTGGAACCGAAGGCCCGAGATGAGATGAGATGAGATGAGATGAGATGAGAAGAGAAGAAGACCATACTTATCGCCACGGTCAGTAAGCTCCGACCGCGCCTGTAGGTCGAATAGACATTTTCCTTGCCAGGAAGATTATTCTTCGAATTTTATCGGACCTGTGCGAGGGCACAGGAAGACTCTTCTTCGAGTAGTGTCGGAACTCCGAGGACAACACAGATCTTCATGACAGCAGACGTTCCAGCCTGCTAGCCGGAGCAGAAACGAGTAAACAAGTGGGGCCCGGAGACCCCCTGATCGACACGTGGGTGCTGCGGTGAAAAACATCCGATCAGAGTTTTCGGAATTCTCCGAGTTATCACGAGTGGTGAGCATGAGTCTCGAATCCTACGAATCTAGCTTAGGACAGATATTGATAGGGGAGGGTTTTAAGTATTAAGGATAATTGTAATGTGTGCCCCCATTTACGATGTGTCGTTCGTTCCTCGTTTCCCTGAAATTAATCACATAACTGCGTGTAAGATTGTACTGTCATTAATCTGTGCTTATGACATGTATTTCATAATCTTAAATAATATGCAATAAAGATTTTCCATTTCGTACCATTCAACCGAGTCTACCTGAGTTTCATCTCCATTATTGCTCTCGCATCTAAGTCCAGTGTCTAGAACCGTAAGGGCGAGTGGGTCGAACCACTCATAGGTGTGTTTAGTGCTCCCAGATTGGCTGGAGACCAGAACAGGCAACAAGGCCTAAACCCGCACTAGCACCCGGGCTGCACAGAGCCACACGAATCTCACAGGCTGAGAGACAAAAACCCTTACAGGGGGAGGCTGCACAGGTTCTTGGAAGCAGCACTGGAGGACCTGGTGGATGAGCTCCAGAGGAGGAGGTTTGTCCTGTACCTGCAAGGGGGAAGGACGCCACCTTGCCCTCCTCGCCCTCCTGTCCCTCTCCCCAGCAGCAGCTGGTGCTGTTCTGCCTGGCCTCATGTTCTCCTCCCATTCCTTGCCCAGACCAAGGGGGACCCCTAGCAAGATACCCATGACCAAGCACTCCCTTTCTCCTGTTGACTCCTATAAGGTGTCCAATAAGGTGGAGTCACACACCATTTACTCTTTTTATGTGAAGTTCTCCGAAAATTTCCGGAATAAAAGTTTTGCCCGCGTGTTGGTGAAGTCTTGACAAAATGTCACAGAAAGTCTCCTAATGTGTTTCAGAGGTCTTCTTCACAGCTCCAGCAGCAATGACCATGAAATAGTGAGTATCCCTTTAAGTGGTGAGTATCCCTTTAAGTCGGGGGAAAACCCTGCACTGGCTAGAGTCATACCTAGCACAAAGGAAGATGGCTGTGGTTGTTGGAGGCTAATCATCTCATCCCCAGGACATCGCTGCAGGAGTTGCTCAGAGCATTGTTCTAGGCCCAACCAGCTTCAGCTGCTTCATCAATGACCTTCCCTTCAACAGAAGGTCAGATGTGGGGATGTTCGCTGATGATTGCAGAGTGTTCAGTTCCATTCGCAACTCCTCAGATAATGAAGCAGTCCATGCCCACATGCAACAAGACCTGGGCAACATTCAGGCTTGGGCTGATAAGTGGCAAGTAACATTTACATCACAAGTGCCAGGCCATGATCACCTCCAGCAAGAGAAAGCCTAACCACCTCCCCATGACATTCAATGGCATTACCATTGTCAAATCCCCCACCATCAACATCCTGGGGGTCACCATTGACCAGAAACTTAACGGGACCAGTCACATAAATACTGTGGCTACAAGAGCAGGTCTGAAGCTGGGTATTCTGCAGCAAATGACTCACCTCCATGAGTCCCCAAACCCTTTCCACTATCTATAAGGCACAAGTTAGGTATGTAATGAAATCCCCTCCACTTGCCTGGATGAGTATAGCTCCAAAGAAGCTCGACACTATCCAGGACAAAGTAGCCCAGTTGATTGGCACCCCATACACCACCTTAAACACTCACTCTCTCCACCACTGTGTCTGCAGTGTGTACCATCTACAGGATGCACTGCAGCAACTTGCCAAGGCTTCTTCGACAGCACCTCTCAAACCCGCGACCTCTTCCACTTAGAAGGACAAGGGCAGCAAATGCCTGAGAACACCAGCACCTCCAAGTTCCCCTCCAAGTCACGCATCATCCTGACTTGGAAATATATCACTTTTCCATCATCATCGCTGGGTCAAAATCCTACCTAACAACACTGTGGGAGTACCTTCACTGCAGCGGTTCAAGGCGGCAGCTCACCACCACCTTCTCAAGGGCAATTAGGAATGGGCAATATATGCTGGCCTTGCCAGCAACGCCCACATCCCATGAATGAATACAAAAAAAGTAACACTTGAAATCGACATCAACACCGTGTTTACTCCCAAACAGCTGGTCGCTGTTAGGAGAGAGCATTAGTTGAAGCGCTAGCCACCAAGATGCCGTGCAGCCTCTTTAACAAGCCTCCGGGTGGCCGTTCCTAGTGCAAACTTCAAATCCTTTACCAAGATGGCGTCTTGTGCTAAACATGGGCTTAACTGGCATTTCAGCTTAAAACTCCATCTTGGCAGCACATGGTCAATTATAGAGCAGAAGCAATACTTTTATGATCAATTACATTTCCTTACTTACCAACCATAAATCTTCTTTTCTGCCCTCCCCAAACCCAGGAATTTCAGGGCCTAAGTATGATAAATAAATAAAGTAAATGAAAATAAAGTAACAATCATAATAACATTGGTACAGTTGTCATTACAACAGATTTTACAGTGGATATGATTTTACTATTCTATTAAGACATTTGTCCAGAGCAGCAGAAACATTTCCACCAAAGGGCTTTAACTGCTGCAATTTATTTAATGGTCTTGTAAATCCATAGATATGATTCTGTTTCAGTTGTCACTTTATATCACCTATAATCATTTTATATTTAACACTTAGCTGATGTTATGCATGAAAAGAATTAATGACTAAGGACTAATGTCCTTAGTCCTTGTTCCATAGCTTCTGGAAACATAGCAGCGAGTGGATGTCAACTCTTTTGATTCTTACCCACCAAGAATTTGTTTTAGCAATTCACATTTTTTTTTTAAATAGGAGTTGACTGTCACTTTGAAAGAAAGAAAGACTTGCATTTATATAGCGCCGTTCATGACCACCGGATGCCCCAAAGCGCTTTACAGCCAATGAAGTACTTTTTGAAGTGTAGTCACTGTTGTAATGTAGGAAACGCGGCAGCCAATTTGTGCACAGCAAGTTCCCACAAACTGCAATGTGATAATGACCAAATAATCTGTTTTACTGAAGTTGGTTGAGGGATAAATATTGGCCAAGATACCGGGGAGAACTCCCCTGCTCTTCTTTGAAATATTACCATGGGATCTTTTATGTCCACCTGAAAGGGCAGACGGGGCCACGGTTTAACATCTCATCCGAAAGACAGCACCTTCAACAGTGCAGCACTCCTTCAGTACTGCACTGGAGTGTCAGCCTAGATTTTTGCACTCAAGTCCTGGAGTGGGACTTGAACCCACAACCTCTGACTCAGAGGCAAGGGTGCTATCAATTGAGCCATTGACTGTCATATTTGGGTGGGAAAGGGTAATAACAGGCTATTGAATTATTTTTAATTAACCAATAAATATTTTAACATGGCACATGAGACACTATTAATATGTAATATAGGCACCAATATAATAAAATTCAAATGTTCTATGTGAAAAAGTTATATTTAGAAAGCCTGGAATAGGTAGCAGTCCTGCAATCAGTAACATACTGTGCCATGAATCATAAATCATCTGTTCAAACCTGCAATTCCCATTTGAGATGAATAATTGCCATGGACACTATCGGGTAAATTTAGCAATCCCATGTTTCCAGTGGGGAAGTGAGCTTGATAGGGTTACAACACTGTAGCTCTAAATATCTGATCCATGCTCCCTTTAAATGTAGCTGCTCACTGCGAGGAAGGGATTGGTGAATTTACCCTTGTGTGTAGTGACATCATAAATGAGTTCATGAATATTTTCTCTGGCATTTCCAGTGACTTCAATGGCCAGGCGGCTGGTCCGACATCACCCATTTTACACGACTGCCAGAAGAAAAACATTATCCCCACCCTATGGAGGCTGGGTGCTTTCGTACAGGCAGAAAGAAAAACTCAGAGGTACAGTCAGCTTGGAGGCGTTTAGCAGTAACTTTGGTAGCAAGTCATCCACCTGGACTGTTGATAGGTGAATGGGACATGGCAACCCAAGAAAAAGGGAGAGAAGAAAAAAGCTTGAAAATAGGAACTCTCATCAAAAAATATAATTAAAATAGAAACTAAGCTGTATGTTACAATTATTAGTGATGTCATCTGATCTTTGATGAGCCCTCCAGTGTTTTTGTGTCTATTTTGTGAGATCTCAGTAACATTGTAATAATTAGAGTAAATATGCTTATATTTGAGAGTGAGGGAATGGCAGTGATGCTTAAGAAAAGCGTTTACATAGAATTACATAGGATATACGGCACAGAAACAGGCCATTCGGCCCAACCAGTCCATACCAGCATTTATGCTCCACATGAGCCTCCTCCCATCTTTCCTCATCTAAATCTATCAGCATAACCCTCTATTCCCTTTTCCCTCATATGCTTGTCCAGCCTCCCCTTAAATGCATCTATACTATTCGCTTCAACCACTCCCTGTGGTAGTGAGTCCCACATTCTCACCACTCTTTGGGTAAAGAAGTTTCTTCTGAATTCCCTATTGGCTTTCTTGGTGACTATCTTATATTGATGGCATCTAGTTATGCTCTTCCCCACACGTGGAAACATTCTCTCTGTATTCACTCTATCAAAATTTTTCATAATTTTAAAGACCTCTATTAGGTTACCCCTCAACCTTCTTTATTCAAGAGAAAAGAGACCCAGCCTGTTCATCCTTTCCTGATATGTATACCCTCGCATTTCTAGTATCATCCTTGTAAATCTTCTCTGCACCCTCTCCAGTGCCTCTCTATCCTTTTTATAATATGGCGACCAGAACTGTACGCAGTACTCTAAGTGTGGTCTAACCAAGGTTCGATACAGGTTTAGCATAACTTCCCTATTTTTCAATTCTATCCCTCTAGAAATAAACCCTAGTGCTTGGTTTGCTTTTTTTATAGCCTTGCTAACCTGTGTCACAACTTTTAGTGATTTGTGTATTTGTACTCTGAGATCCCTTTGTTCCTCTACCCCACCCAGACTCGCACCCTACAAGTGATAAGTGACCTCCCTATTCTTCCTACCAATACCTCATATTTATCTGTGTTGAACTTCATTTGCCAATTATATGTCCATTCTGCAAGTTTATTAATGTCTTCCTGTAATTTGTTGCTGTTCTCCTCAGTATTGACTATCCCTCTCAATTTGGTGTCATCTGCAGATTTAGAAATTGTGTTTTTGATTCCAAAGTCTAAATCGTTAATGTAAATTGTGAACAGCAGTGGAACACCACTACCTACCTTCGGCCACTGTGAATAGCTACCCTTTACTCCTACTCTGCTTTCTGTCCTGAAGCCAGCAATCCATTCTGCTACTTGTCCCCTGACTCCGCATTCCCTGACCTTGTTCATCAGTCTATTATGGGGTACCTTATCAAAAGGCCTTTTGAAAATCCAGATAAATTACATCTACTGCATTACCATTGTCTACTCTCTCTGTTACCTCTTCAAAAATTCAATAAGCTTGGTCAAGCAAGACTTTCCCTTTTGAAATCCATGCTGACTATTCATTATTATATTTTTGGTTTCTAGATGTTCTTCTATTTTATCCTTTAGTAGAGATTCCATTATTTTTCCTACCACCGATTTTAAGCAGACTGTTCATCAGTTTTTACAGAGAAAGGTGCAAGTAGGATTGTAGGAATACCTGAAGAGGATGTGGAAGACCCCCCATTACAGGAGATAAGTATTCAGAAGGACATTGCATTGAAAAAGTTAACAAAAAATATCAGAATGTTCTGGCTGTTGGTGACTGATGTTGCAGCTCCTGCTGCCTGTAGCACGCCCTGCACAACATGGTTGATGTGCCAGGTGCACAACTAAAATATTTAACTGAACTGACTTTGCAATATTGTGCAAAGTCAGCTCATTCCAGCAGACAAGTTGATGTCTGTGTGCCTTTCACACCTATGAAGCTTACTACATATTGTCAACTGTTCCCATTATAAATCCCTATGCCCACATTTATAATGGAGACTGTCTTTGTAAACATTTCACCTTGTACTTATATCCTCCCACCAGTGGTCGTGCTGTAACACCTCATTTTCATGTCCCTCAGTTTCTCAGTCAATACTGGTCCATTTATCCCTGGTCCTGTAGTCCCATTTCATCTGAACACTACACTCGATCTTCTCCCAGTGTGTAATGCCATGGGAGATTGACTAGTATTTGTAAAAATATACCTAGAAATTGGAAAAAAAAAAATTATTTTCTCAACAGAGACCCAACCTTTTCTCCTTCATCCCTGCTATACAGATCAGGTGAAGTTACTAAGGGGGTCGGGGTGCTGCTTGTGTCCCAGAGCAGCACCATTCATTGTAATAGAAGTGCAACTGTACACCCACTTGAAGGTCGCTCTGAACCCTTCCAACCCTTGGAAAGCTTGGTATCAGCATATCATAAAGTGTATCAAATCAGATAAAGGTTTTCCCAGGATCTAGTGGTCTCCATTGGCTTCCAGGCTGGTCTGAACTCATAATGACGATTAAAACTGAATGCAACCACTTCAGCAAGCTGCCATCTCATCCCTTTCTGATATTTCATCAGCGCCAATTGGAGGGAAGGAGATCCAAAATACTGGGGCGGTGTCATAGAATCATAGAAGAGTACAGCACAGAAGGAGGCCATTCGGCCCATCAAATGTCAGGAAAGAAACTTTGTATTGTTTTATGTCAAGAAATGTTTTTAAAAATACATGAGTAGAATTTCCACGAGAGTTCCACTGATCATCCTGTATAACGTCAGCGAAAGATCAGCTGAAACCCCAGTGAAATTACATAAACGGTCATTTATGCTGTTTCTTCAGGGTTTCCACTGAAATTGTGGTGGAAGATCAGGAGAACCCGCGTCAAAATTCATCCCATAAGCATTTGTAAATGGGAAATGGTGAAGCACTTGTTAGAAATATCGCTCATCAGCTTTCTTTTCCTTTTAAGAATACAGCCAGAATCCTTAAAATCTCTCAAGGTAAATTTCTGTGGCAATCGCAACCCAATTCTTCAACATGGGACTGAAGACTAGATCCTGCAGTAAGTCTATCCAGGGTTTCAGGAGATCGCAGTCTGAATATATTAAAATACTTTATAAAACAGTGGTGTCTTTTGTTTAGAAACATGTGCAGTGGTCTGTTTGAAATCAGCTTAGAGTTATTAGCCTCTGAGTCCAATGTGCTGCTTAACTGTTTACAGTATTATTTGCCACTTAATACTCAGCTGTTCCACCTGACTTTTCATCTAGCCAAGTGAAGGGTTAAATGACACCTAAGTATGAAGTAGTAGGTAACTAATGTCTGGTATTCCAGTACCTGGTATTGACAGCAATCACCTAATTCTTATTAATTTGCAGCTCATTAATCCTCATGCATTTCACGTTTTGCACATTTACCTGCCGACCACTTTGACCAAGCTTATGATCACCTGTCCTAATGTCTCCTTCTTTGGTTTGGTGTCAATTTTTAGTTGGAGGAAATTTCTGCTCATCCAGTACTGGATGTCAGACAAGCAATTTAGAGACAGTGGAGGGGTCGAGAGAGGTGGTGGTGAGGTAGAGCTGGGTGGCGTCAGTGTATATGTGGAACCTGACGCTGTGTTTTCAGATGATGTCACCGAGGAGCAGCATGTAAATGAGAAATAGGAGGGGGCCAAGGATAGATCCTTGGGGGACACCAGAGGTAATGGTGCTAACAGAGATATTATTCAGTAGGGCAATAAGAACATAAGAACATAAGAACATAAGAAATAGGAGCAGGAGTAGGCCAATCGGCCCCTCGAGCCTGCTCCGCCATTCAATAAGATCATGGCTGATCTGATCCTAACCGCCAATCTACTATCTACTATCACAGAACCATCTCCTGCATCTAACAGAATTGCACACACGAAATAGGAGTAGAATCAGGCTACACGGTCCCTGGGCCCGCTCCACTACCCACAGGGCCATGACCGATCCGAACCTAGACTCATGTCCAAATTCCTGCCCGCTCCCCGTAACCCTTAATGCCCTTTACTTCTAGGAAACTGTTTATTTCTGTTTTAAATTTATTTAATGATGTAGCTTCTACAGCTTTTTGTGGCAGCATATTCCATGGACCTACCACCCTCTGAGTGAAGTAGTTCCTCCTCATCTCAGTTTTGAAAGAGCAGCCCCTTATTCTAAGACTATGTCCCCTAGTTCTAGTCTCACCCGTCATCGGGAACATCCTCCCCGCATCCACCCGATCCAACCCCTTCACAATCTTATATGTTTCAATAAGATCGCCTCTCATTCTTCTGAACTCCAATGAGTAGAGTCCCAATCTACCCAACCTCTCCTCATATGACCACCCCCTCATCCCCGGGATTAACCGAGTGAACCTTTTTTGCACTGCCTCGAGAGCAAGGATGTCTTTCCTTAAGTAAGGACACCAAAACTGTATGCAGTATTCCAGGTGCGGTCTCACCAATACCTTGTACAACTGAAGCAATACCTCCCTATTTTTATATTCTATCCCCCTAGCAATGAAAGCCAACATTCCATTTGCCTTTTTAATCACTTGCTGCACCTGCATACTAACCTTTTGAGTTTCGTGCACCAGGACCCCCAGATCCCTTTGCACTTCAGTACTCTCCAGTTTCTTGCCATTAAGATAATAAATTGCTCTAGGATTTTTCCTGCCAAAGTGCATCACCTCACACTTTCCAGTGTTGTATTCCATCTGCCAAATCTCTGCCCACTTACTTAGCCTGTCTATGTCCCCTTGCAGGTTTTTTATGTCCTCCTCACTCACTACTTTCCCTCCCATCTTAGTATCATCTGCAAATTTTGATATGTTACACTTGGTCCCTTCCTCCAAATCGTTAATATAGATTGTAAAGAGTTGGGGACCCAGCACTGACCCCTGTGGAACACCACTAGTTACTGATTGCCAGTCTGAGAATGAACCATTTATCCCAACTCTTTGCTTTCTGTTAGATAACCAATCCTCTATCCATGCCAGAATATTACCCCCATCCCGTGATTTTTTACCTTAAGCAATAATCTTTTGTGTGGCACCTTGTCAAATGCCTTTTGGAAGTCTAAATACACTACGTCCACTGGTTCCCCTTTATCCACTCTATATGTTACTTCCTCAAAGAACTCCAGCAAATTTGTCAAACATGACTTCCCCTTCGTAAAACCATGCTGACTTTGTCCTATTAAATTATGATTATCCAAATGTCCTGTTACTGTTTCCTTAATAATGGACTCCAAAATTTTACCTACCACAGATGTTAGGCTAACCGGTCTATAGTTACCAGCCTTCTGTCTACTGCCCTTTTTAAATAAGGGTGTTACATTAGCAGTTTTCCAGTCTGCCGGGACCTTAGCGGAATCCAGGGAGTTTTGAAAAATTATTACCAATGCATCTACAATCCCTACCGCCACTTCCTTCAAGACTCTAGGATGTAAGCCATCAGGTCCAGGTGATTTATCCGCCTTGAGTCCCATTATTTTACCAAGTACCACTTCCTTAGTGATTTTGATCGTGTTTAGCTCCTCTCCCCCTATAGCCCCCTGTTTGTCCAGTGTTGGGATATTCTTAGTGTCCTCTACTGTAAAGACTGATACAAAATATTCATTCAGTGTTTTTGCCATCTCCATATTTCCCACCATTAATTTCCCGGTCTCATCCTCTAAGGTACCAACATTTACTTTAGCAACCCTTTTCCTTTTTATATAACTATAAAAACTCTTACTATCTGTTTTTATATTTTTTGCTAATTTACTTTCATAATCTATCTTCCCTTTCTTAATCAATCTTTTTGTTATTTTTTGCTGCCTTTTAAAGTTTTCCCAATCCTCTGTCCTCCCACTAGATTTCGCTACCTTATATGCCCTTGTTTTTAGTCGAATACTATCCTTAATTTCTTTACTTAGCCACGGATGACTGTCCTTTCTTTTACACCCTTTTCTTTTCAGTGGAATATATTTTTTTTGGAAGTTGTAAAATAACTCCTTGAATGTACACCACTGATCATGTGTCGTCTTACCCTTTAATCTATTTTCCCAATCCACTCTACTCAATTCCGCTCGCATACCTTCACAGTCTCCTTTATTCAAGCTTAGCACGCTTGTTTGAGATCCCACCTTCTCACCCTCTAATTGAATATGGAATTCAACCATGTTATGGTCACTCATTCCAAGGGGATCCTTTACTAGGACATTTTTAATTAATCCTGTCTCGTTATACAGGACCAGATCTAAGGTTGCTTGCCCCCTGGTCGGTTCAGTTACATACTGCTCAAGAAACCCATCCCTAATACACTCAATGAACTCATCCTCAAGGCAGCCCTGCCCAATACTGTTATATTAAAATAAAAAGCGTGGTTAAGGCAAACGTAGGTCCCTCAGAGGATGAGACCGGGAAATTAATGGTGGGAAACATGGAGATGGCAAAAATGCTGAACAAATATTTTGTTTCAGTCTTTACGGTAGAGGACACTAAGAATATCCCAACACTGGACAAACAGGGGGCTCTAGTGGGGGAGGAGCTAAATACGATTAAAATCACTTAGGAATTGGTACTCAGTAAAATAATGGGACTCAAGGCGGATAAATCCCCTGGACCTGATGGCTTACATCCTAGGGTCTTGAGGGAAGTGGCAGTAGGAATTGTGGATGCTTTGGTAATAATTTTCCAAAACTCCCTGAACTCAGCAAAGGTCCCGGCAGATTGGAAAAGTGCTAATGTAACACCCTTATTTAAAAAGGGTTTTAGGCAGAAGGATGGAAATTATAGACCAGTTAGCCTAACATCTGTGGTGGGTAAAATTTTGGAGTCTATTATTAAGGAGACAGTAACGGAACATTTAGATAAACATAATTTAATAGGACAAAGTCAGCATGGCTTTATGAAGGGGAAGTCATGTCTGACAAATTTGCTCGAGTTCTTTGAGGACATAACGTACAGGGTGGATAAAGGGGAACCAGTGGATGTAGTGTATTTAGACTTCCAGAAGGCATTCGACAAGGTGCCACATAAAAGATTATTACTCAAGTTAAAAAATCACTGGATTGGGGGTAATATTCTGGCATGGGTGGAGGATTGGTTATCTAACAGGAAGCAGAGAGTTGGGATAAATGGTTCATTCTCGGACTGGCAACCAGTAGCCAGTGGTGTTCCGCAGGGGTCGGTGCTGGGTCCCCAACTCTTTACAATCTATATTAACGATTTGGAGGAGGGGACCGAGTGTAACATATCAAAGTTTGCAGATGATACAAAGATGGGAGGGAAAGTAGAGAGTGAGGAGGACATAAAAAACCTACAAGGGGATATAGACAGGCTGGGTGAGTGGGCAGAGATTTGGCAGATGCAATACAATATTGGAAAATGTGAGGTTATGCACTTTGGCAGGAAAGATCAGAGAGCAAGTTATTATCTTAATGGCGAGAAACTGGAAAGTACTGCAGTACAAAGGGATCTGGGAGTCTTGGTGCAAGAAAATCAAAAAGTTAGTATGCAGGTGCAGCAGGTGATCAAGAAAGCCAATGGAATGTTGGCTTTTATTGCTAGGGGGATAGAATATAAAAACAGGGAGGCATTGCTGCAGTTGTATAGGGTATTGGTGAGACCGCACCTGGAGTACTGCATACAGTTTTGGTGTCCATACTTAAGAAAAGACATACTTGCTCTCGAGGCAGTACAAAGAAGGTTCACTCGGTTAATTCCGGGGATGAGGGGGTGGACATACAAGGAGAGGTTGAGTAGATTGGGACTCTACTCATTGGAGTTCAGAAGAATGAGAGGCGATCTTATTGAAACATATAAGATTGTGAAGGGGCTTGATCGGGTGGACGCGGTGAGGTTGTTCCCAATGATGGGTGAAACTAGAACTAGGGGACATAATCTTAGAATAAGGGGCTGCTCTTTCAAAACTGAGATGAGGAGAAACTTTTTCACTCAGAGGGTAGTGGGTCTGTGGAATTTGCTACCCCAGGAAGCTGTGGAAGCTACTTCATTAAATAAATTTAAAACAGAAATAGACCGTTTCCTAGAAGTAAAGGGAATCAGGGGTTACGGGGAGCGGGCTGGAAATTGGACATGAGTTTGAGTTCGGATCGGTCAAGGCCCTGTGGGTGGCGGAGCGGGCCCAGGGGCTGATTGGCCTGGTCCTGCTCCTACTTGTGTTCTTTAGAGTTGAGGTTGGATCAGATCAGCCATGATCTCATTTAATGGCGGAGCAGGCTCGAGGGGCCGATTGGTCTACTCCTGCTCCTATTTCTTATGTTCTTATGTTCTTATTACTGAATAACTTGAACATTGTGGTACCAGTCATCCTCCAGCTTTGCTGCACTCCACTCTCTTTATACTCTTGCTGACAATGATTTCCATGGTAAACACCTCAAAGGGAGTAAGTGTCTGTATCGCTGGTTTCAGTGCCAGTGCACAAACATTCACAGAGGTTGAAAGCTATTCTGTGAGAAGAGCAGCACGCACACATTGAACGTATATAAAGCATTGAAAATCAGGGTGGGTGTGAAATACTGAATGTGAAGGAAAATAAGAACTTTAATACAAAAGGAGAACTTTTAATTATGGCTATACCACTTTAAAATGCAAGTTGAGAACAGGAATATGGAGGAACATTTTTAACAGATATTACTCAGACAAAAGAAGCAGTTGTAACCAAGGACACATCTGAGGTTGCTATGGAACCAGTGGAACTGACCAGCACTGTCTTGAGATAAGACCCTAATTAAACTGCAACAAGTGACACACATGATGAAGTAACCCCACTAAACTTTGAACCAACCATGAACAACAAGTAGAAAAGCTATGCTTGAAGGAGCCTATCATTGAGATGTACACATGAAAGCCACGAGAAAGGTCTGAGCACAAAAAAATGAAAGAACTGACATAATACCTGTTTTTTTTTACTGCAGTTGGCCAGAATAAACGTGTCCTGGTCTAACAAAGAGAAGACATCTAAAGATTTCAACAGACTTCAAGTGATCATTGGTTTGGCCACCGGGCACTTGATAACTCCAGGACAGGTTAAATTGGGTTCTTAGTTAATCTGTGTGTTAGTGGCTAAATAAAAGATCTCCGTGAGGGATAGTGTATCTGTGGGGTTTTATGTTAAGGTGGATTCATGAACCCCACTCTAACACTTAATGTGGGAGGTGAGAAAGTCATAAATAATTCCTACAAATGTTTAAAAGGAGTTTGCATCACCTTGTTGCTAGCATTGACTGTCTAAGCCAGCTTTCTGAATTCTTGCTATGCTCACTGGTTTACGATAGTTTAGCATAGTACCCAATCTATATGCTTCAGAATTGTATCTTTCCGTACATAAGTCATTCCATTCATGTAAATCATTCATACCCTTGATCATCTCATGGCAGTACTGCACTCCTTGTCCTTACTTCCTTGTTTTATTTTATTTGGCATTCAGCTCAAAATGAGAAGTATGCCAGTGCTGACATCTCTTCATTTATGGCAGGTGTGTGTGTGATGAAAGTTAATACTAATGACTTACCATAGCAGATTTCTTCAGATTATACATCTTACGGACATCCTTCCAGGTGCAGAAGGATCACAACACAGTGGTCACTCATTCTGCGATTTTCAACCACAGCTGGTGAACCAGGCTTCTGATGGTGGAGAGTGCCTCTCCATTTCATAGAATGTGAATATGGATTATCAATAAACAAACAAAAGATAAGAAACAAGTGAAGCTTAAGCAGACTCGAATACTATGACTGCTATTATCTGCATCTCTTGTGTAAGATATCCTAGTTGTGTATACATATATACATAGGATTAAGATTTGGTTTAATCTCATATGATTAAGGTTTTTGCTTTCTTTTAACTTATAAATGGCTTGTGGATTTGTACTGTAGCTAGAAATAATGAACTAGTTAAAGTTGTTAATTCCCAGGCTGCTTTAGGGTTAAATGTGACAGGGTACAATTTAGCTTACTGTGCTGTTCAGCTTCTGCTGAAAGTGCTGGATGTGTGATTCATGCCTGTTGACTTATTTTTGTCAATACAATGGGCCCAAGATACTGACAGGAATCGGGGACAATGGACAAGACGATAAACAAGTTGGCATTTGGTGTTTTGTGGGAACTACCTCATTTCTGAGAGTCTTGTTGACATTAACTGTTACCAGGATATAATGAATCATCTAGGACAGTGTGCGTGACTAGAGGCCTATAAAGATCTTGAGCTTTCCTTCATAAATTGTAGAGCGAGTCAGGATCGAAAGGATCGACAAAGGTTGCATCTCTACCCAGAGGAAAAATGGAGTAATGGCATTTATTCCTCTGCATGTCTACTCCTTAGAGACATTGCGTGTGTCAAAGACTTAGACGAACACATAAAAGGATTCAGTAGCAAACCATATTTGGTTGTCAGATTCGAATGTTCTAACACCTGGATTTAAATCTCAATAAACTCTAACTTTATTAACCCTCATTAAGCATCATGCACATCTTGCAGTTCACAAATTTGGAAAGTTTTATCGCCAATAAATCCTTATTATGCAATCATTTCTTATCAAGGATAATATACACACCAGCTGCAGCCTGTGTCGACCTGGGAATAATTAGAATCTCATAAATTTCCTGGAAGCAATATTGATGCTTAAAAATTTCATATCAGATTTCAAGCTGCTCACTTGATCGGTAGCAGCAAGTCTAATGTATCGAATGAGTGTTTAATTGGCAAAAAATATCCACTGGATCTCCCTGAAGCAAAGGTCAAAGTATCCTCCAGGAAAATATATTTTTAAAATAGCATAGCACAACATAATGCAGTGAAACTGCCCTTCCAGTCATCTTGATTGAATAGCTATCTATTTTATATAACACATCCACTGGTATTCTCCTCCCAAAAATATTTTTCTCAATACCATTGTTTTCAGAAGGATAATTAAGAACCTAATCAGAGCAGAAAGAAATACTATGCTGAAAAAAATAAAGCATGCCATAATTGAACTAGTATATGTGGGAGTAGGAGATACAGATTAGAATCTCCACTTTTCTCAACTGTTGCCTCCAGCCAAGTTGCTGTGGGACAGTATGAGCAGAAGCCAGCCATGTTCCAATGGGGAGAGGGTATAGCATGCAGCTGAAGATGTTTGGAAGTAGAATTCCTCTGAACCAGAGGCTTGGTGCACATTCCGCCCATTGGTACCTAAAAATTGTGCTGGGATCCTACAACCAGCATATGACCGGGATTTACATATTGAAATAGGACCCCTGCCTATTTTAGGTGGGAGTACTGGCCGCCCATTTCGAGGCCTGCTGGAAAATCGATTCAATCAAGCCTCCAGTGGATTGCCAACTCATTGTAAATCCACTCTGCCAGGTCAGCAAAGTTGAAAATTACTCCAAAAAGAGAGAAAAACTGTTTCTTTCCTCATTTAATTTGTTTTTTTGCTAAGTGTATTGATGGAGGTGAATGAATGATAGGATGTGTAGTAGGTAGTGGGAAGGTGAATAGGAGGGAATGCAATGGGATTGGAGGGGGGGGAGCATGAGTGATTGGGGTGATGGCTAGGAAGTTACGGAGGGCCACATTTTCCCCACAACCTTTTGTGTCAAATGCATCCTGCAGTTGATGGTGGCTCCTTTTGCTGCACTGTCATCCCCTACCTGAAAGGAAAGGAAAAGAAAGAAGAAAAGACAAAGAGAGAAGCAAACAGAAGAGTTAAAGGGAGAGAAGCAAAAGAAAAGAGAAAGAGAGAATGATGAAAGCAGAAGAGATAGAGAGAGAGAAAAATAACACAGACAACAGATACAGGCAAGAGGGTGACCAAATTTACCAAACTCAGTATGTTAAACATTGCATAAGATCATCCAGTAAAATATTTAAGGTCCGGCATACAACACATTAAGCTTACCTTCTGTGTCATGATTTTTGAGTCATACTTTTGATGTTAACATTTTTAATGGCTCTGTCTACAAGACCCATCTTTTCCCATGCCACCTGACTGGCTGTGCCCAATTCCCACCTCTTTCTGTTGAGTCTGGCAATCTCTGCTGAGTCTCCAGCTCCTGTAACCCACTTTCTATCTTTTCCAAGTCGGTGAGCCATTGTCTTGCCCTGCCCCCTGGCTATCTCTATCGGCACTACCTCCTGCTCTGTGGCCACTAATTTACCTTCGCCAGTTTCAATGGCACTTTACTTTCTCAGCTATGGCCTTGTGCCTCCACAGACATTTATACGTCCCATTCCCGTAAACCACTTCCTGCCTCTTTCAGTTGCTGCCTTTCCTTGGCCTTTGGATCCATACCTTCTTGCTGCCTGTTGCTCCATTAATTCCTTAATTTACTGTTGTTCACTGCCTGATTAATTTATTGATTTGCTAGTGTGCCTGTTATTTGATTAATTTATTACTTCACTGGTGCCAGCTGTTCCATTAATTTATTGATTTGTTGGTGTGTCCCATATTGGCTTATTAGTGTACCTGTTGCTCCATTAATTCATTAATTTAGTTGTTTGTTTATGTGCCCTTATTGATTTGTTGGGGGTAATTTTAACTTTCAGTGGTGGCGTGAAACAAACAATATTGGATCAGTCGCCAGTTATAAATCCCACCTGATTTTCCTTTACATTTAAATCTTTTCACTAACCAATCATTGGATCAAAAAAGTATCCGCACAGGTACTTCTGATTCATTGTTCTTCTGTCTGAATCAAATAAATTAAAACAAAAGGATTATTCTGTGTAATACAACCACTTGAAAGAGTTTCTTGCTTCCCAGCCATTTTTACAATTAAACAAGTAGATAATAACTACATTTACTGATCTGACACTCCAGCAGAGAGCCATGCTCATGGGAAGCATACGTCAGAGAACCACTGCTGCGGTTTTGCAGCGCCATCTTTGAGACACATTGGCCCTGAATTTCTGATCGGAGGCTTCCTTCGGGCGGATGCCTCCCATCGGAAAAAAATCTACGAACCTACCTGCTGTTTCCGTAGATCCTGAGGCTTCCGATCCTGGGCCTCTCCAGGTCCGCGCGGGCAGAGGCCCACGTATCCCAGGGGCGCATGCGGTGCGCAAGGCGGACCAATCAAAGAAGGGAATCCCCCTTCATACTTTTGACAAGTTTATAGGGACAGAGCTGTCAAAAGTATGAATGGGGATCACATTTAAAAACACACTAAAACATTAAGGGGTAGAAATTAGGTCGCGCCCCATTTGGGGCGCAAATATCGTCTGGACGCAAATATTAGCGCCTGGCGCTAATTATCGGCACTGACAGGAAACTTCACTTTTACCGCCCCGGGAGGTGAGTGGAGCGCTAAAGCAGGCGCTGCACACCTGTCTTAAGGCGCAAAGGCCAAGGAGTGAGGCGCTAACTCAGCGCGCGAGCGCAGCGCAGCTGCTGCCAGTTAACGAGGGAACACAGACACACTGGCGCCGGACACTTCTTAAAGCGGGGGGGGCCACTTGCTCCCCAGCCACACCCTGCTCATTGCAGCCTTGAATCTCAGCCTGGAGAGACCTGTGAATCCATTTTGCTGCCAAGCATGGAGAGGGTGAGAGAACGCGCTCATCGCTTCACCGAGCGGGCCTTGGATGCTCTGGTTGGCGCAGTGGAGCGCAGACGATGTATGCTGTTCCCTGAGAGTGGCAGGAGGCCTTTGCCACGGGAGTTCAGAAGAGTGTGGAGGGAGGTGGCTCAGAGCGTCTCCTCCAGGAGCATGGTGCCCAGGACCCATACTCAATGCCGCAAAAAGTTCAACGACCTCACTCGGGTCGTCAGGGTGAGTGGCTTTTTCTCAATACCTCTCCATCCCTCCATCTCAACCTCACTCTATGGCCAGAGGGTCTTAAAACCCCAATGCACAACACTCATCCAACACCTATGGCCCTTTCATCAAACACACACACACATTCCACACTTTGCATACAGTAAGGGCTATTCACCTATGGGAGGCACATCAGGCAACACCATGGCTGTATACAGTAAGGGCTATTCACCTATGGGAGGCACATCAGGCAAGACCATGGCTGTATATTGTAAGGGCTATTCACCTATGGGAGGCAAATCAGGCAAGACCATGGCTGTATATTTACTCAGATGCTGTCCTTTTTCTTGCAGGCTAAGCTGGCTCATAATAGGAGACAGCAGCAACGGACAGGTGGAGGGCGGCCTCAGCTGCAACCCCTCAGCGATCTGGAGGAGCGCGTCCACAGGATTGTGGCAAGCCGGGTGATCGGTCCCGTCGCCACTGGAGACGCCGACCCCGTTCTGGACAGCAATGGTAAGGTCATCACCTTTTTGTCCTCTGTCCTTCCACTTGTCCCTCACAACACCAGCCTTTGACACTTTCAATCCAACTTGCTAACTCGCTGCACTTATTCCTCCCTTACTGCCACCCTGTCCTCACGCTAAAGCCACTCTTGTACCTCCCTGCTTTCAGATGGTGATTCACCAGCTGAGGAGACGGGCCCTGAAGCTGCCACTGGGAGTGATGCTGCAGCTGAGGAGGAAGAGGAAGCCAGAGCATCAGTGCCACCCTCTCCCGAGGAAGCCCATGCCCACACTGGGAACACGCCTTCCCCGGAGGGGAGCAGGGGGGAAGGGGCTGATGAGGGTGAAGCTCCAGGACCCAGCGGGCTGCAGCAACGCCATGGGGGGGGTAGGGAAGAACGGGGGCCTTCTCCCCAGAGGGAGAGTATGCCAGACACTCCTACTGCAATGGACGCAGAGGAGGAGCGGCTGATTGCAGAAATGAACACCCAGGCGGTGGGCATGCACACTGAGCTCATGGGTGCAGTGGGAAGGGTGCCCGAATGCATTGAGTCACTGGCAAGGAGTGTGGAGCACTTCGCTGTAGCACAGGCGGATGCCACACTAATGCTTAGTGCTGCAATTCAGTCACTGGCTGCCGTGATCCCATCTCTGACTGCTCTCATACAGACTCAGATTGAGGCCACGCGAGCACAGACTGCTGCCAACCTCGATGGTTCGTGCACATGTCCCCGGGGCTGTCACCGCGCCGCAGCAGGCCAGCAATCTGTTCTCCGGCAGATTGCTCCGGATGCTGAAGTGCTGCCCCGTGGGAGTGCCAGTGTGTCGGGCGAGCAGGGAGTTGCTGTCCTCTCTCACGATGACAGCATTCCTGCTGCCAACACTGTCACTTCTCCACTGCACTTGCCACCGCCTGTAAGACAGACTGCTGCCGCCCATGCAGAGTTGGTGCAGTCTGCAGCCGGGCCCTCCAGGCCCAGAAGTGGTCGAGGCCGTCCTTCAGGGGCATCTGCAGTGTCAGGGTCTGACGAGCAGCAGCCTTCCACCAGCCTTGCTGCAGCCACTGAGGTCCCATTACGGAGGAGCAGTAGGGTTAGAAGGGGGGAAGTGCGCAAGGGAAGGAGATCACCCTCGAAGGGCAAAAAGTAGGAGGTGTGACAAAATGCTGGTCATTTTTTTATTAAAGGCCGAGGTCCATGGTCCAACTTTTGTTTAGTGTTTTGGACATTATCTCCAGGTTGTGAGAACCAGTTATGTTATTGACTGTTTTTTTGTGTTTATTTCTATGAGTTTGTCATGAGGAATTGACACACACAGAGTTTGTAAAATAAATAAGTTTCTGTATTCAAAATATACATGGCTGGTGGTTGGAATTATTGGTGCCTTGGCCGGCTTAGGGGTTGCGTGCTGGGTTGATTAATGTTGGTAGCAATGGCAGGGGCCCTAGAAGCGGCTTGCTATTAGCCGTTGACGGACGGCCCTTGCAGTTTGACCATTGTGGGCCGCCCTCCCGCCTTGGTGCTGCTGATGATCATCGTCCTCGTCCTCTTCCTCCTCTTCCTCCTCCTCCTCTGGTGGTGCTACAAGGCCTGGTGGCATTGGCTGGGTCCTGAGGATTGCCATGTTGTGCAACATGCAGCACACGACTACGAAGTTCGATACTTGCTCAGGCGAGTACTGCAGGGCTCCTCCGGAATGGTCCAGACAGCGGAACCGTTGTTTCAGCACGCCGATTGTGTGCTCAATAATGTTCCTGGTTGCTTGATGGCTTTCATTGTACCGCAGCTCAGCAGGGGTGTTTGGCGTACGGAGCGGTGTCATCAGCCAGGTGCTCAATGCGTACCCCTTGTCCCTGAGAAGCCAACCAACTGGCTGATGCGGTGCCTCGTAAATTTCTGCCACAGTAGTCTGGCGCAGGATAAAAGCATCGTGGCAGCTGCCAGGATAGTGGGCATTGACAGCGAGTATCACCTGTCTGTGGTCACAGACCAACTGGACATTCAAGGAATGGAACCCCTTTCTGTTCCTGAATTCCTCTGCATTCTCACGCGGAGCACGCAAAGCCACATGCGTGCAATCAATGGCGCCCTGCACCATGGGGAAGCCCGCTACCATCGCAAAGCCCAGAGCACGGTCACGCTGCTTGTCTGGGGTCATGGGGAAAGAGATGAACTCTCGTCTCCTTCTGAAGAGGGCATTGGTGACCTGCCGGATGCAGCGATGCACCGCGAACTGGGAGATATTGGCGAGGTCCCCAACAGCAGCTTGGAATGAGCCAGTGGCGTAGAAGTTCAAAGCCACTGTGACCTTCACTGCCACCGACAGAGACGTCCTGGACCTCAGCTGAGGCTGCAGATCTGGCTGCAGCAGGTGGCAGAGCTCAGTGACCACCTCCTTGCTGAATCGCAGCCTTCGCAAACACAGCTCCTCGGACATATGGATGTAGGAGAGCTGTTCACGATATACCCTGGGAGGGTAAGCTCTCCTGTACATGCGCCTGATGGCCCTCCTCCGTCTGGCCATCATTGCCACTCTCTCTCTGCGTCTCTGTATCCTCCGATTCAGCTGGAGCAGGACGACGCCCCCAATCAGTGCAGCCCCCATATTCTCTTTGCCAGAAAAGTAATGAGGGACAGCAACTAAAGTAGCAACAAAGTTAGGATGAATAGGCAAAACTACCTCACAAAGCGTTGAGTCAATGTAGAAGTCTCTCTCTCTCTCTCTCCGAATCTCTCTCTCTCTCTCAGAACGAGTGGTGCATAAATGTCGACCACAGAAAAAGACAGGAAGAGGCCCCCTTTAAATAGCGCCCCCCCCCAGCCCCACAGCGATTGATAGCATTCCAGTCTTCCAGTCGTTGGAAGCGCCAGGCGGTAAGGCAGGGGGCGCCACTCAATTTCCGCTCCGGGGCGCCCCAAGGGCGTTGCACCATGGAATGACGTCATAATCTGCGCGCGCAGGTGGTCGCAGCGGTAAGTTTTAGCGCCGCCGCACAATCTCAAGTTAAGTTCTCGAGCGGCGCAAACATCGCTGCGCCCGGGCGTTAGCGGCTTTGCGCCCCATTAGCGCCCTCTTAAGGCGCTAACGGGAGGCGCAACCAAGTGAATTTTTACCCCTAAATATTTTTTTTTAAATTACATAATTAAAATTCCATTGAATTAAATATTTTTTTTAATTAATTTTTTTTGGGAAAAAATTAATGCTTTTACGGGGCTAAAAATAAACTTACCTTTTTGAAGAGTATTTTTAATTTATAAATGAGTTATCAAATTTAATTTTTCTATTTTTCAACACTCTTAAGCTGGTAAAAGCAGGCCTTACGCCTGCTTTTACCAGGTGTAAGAGTTCTATGGCCTTTCAGCGCTCGGAAATTGTGCAAAAAGCGCAACTCTCCACCCGCAGAGGCACTTTTCCCGGGCAGGCGGATGATCTGTCAAGAGAATTCTTGACAGATCGCAAGTGCTGGTTTTCAGCATGCCTGAAACCGGCACTTGCGCGGCCCCTACGGGTGTGTACACACCTCGTACGCACCCGTGGGGGTCTGAAAATCGGGCCGATCACGACTCCTCACTCAGAGCATGGAATTGGTGAATTTACCCTTTAGTGCCTGCATTTCATTATAATTTACAAATGACTAAATTTTGCACTTAAAAGAATAATTCCGAGTACTGTAGTACTCAGTGTCAGCCTAGATTATGTGTTCATGTCACTGGAGTGGGGCTTGAACTCCTGTTCTGACTCAGAGCAAGAGTGCTATAATAGTAAAATTGTGCTATAAGACTAAATAGTGGGGGGGAGGTTTCAGGTGAAGGGGAATTTAGAAAGTCAAAGAGAAAGGAGAAGGCAATAGTGCAGGGTAGCGATAGGGGTAATGATAATCAGAGTGTGACAGGAGGAGACAGAGCGTACGAACATAAGCATGCACCAGCTAATAGAGTCAGAGTAGAGAAAAATGGTAAAAAGACAAAATTAAAGGTTCTTTATCTGAATGCACGCAGCATTCATAACAAGATAGATGAGTTGACGGCACAAATAGAAATAAATGGGTATGATCTGATAGCCATTACAGAGACGTAGTTGCAAGGTGACCAAGGCTGGGAACTGAATATTCAGGGGTATTCGACATTTCGGAAGGACACGCAGAAAGGAAAAGGAGGTGGGGGAGCTCTGTTAATAAAGGATGAGATCAGTGCAGTGATGAGAAATGATATTGGCTCAGAAGATTAACACATAGAATCAGTTTGGGTGGAGATAAGAAATAGTAAGGGAAAGAAGTCACTGGTGGGGGTAGTCTATAGGCCCCCTAACAGTAGCTACACTGTAGGGTAGAGTATCAATCAAGAAATAATAGGGGCTTGTAAGAAAGGTGCTGCGATAATCATGGGCGACTTTAATTTTCATATAGATTGGACAAATCAAATTGGCAAGGGTAGCCTTGAGGACAAGTTCATAGAATGTATTTGGAATGGTTTCTTAGGACAATACGTTGTGGAACCAACCAGGGAGAAGGCTATTTTAGATCTGGTAATGTGTAATGAGACAGGATTAATTAATGATCTCATAGTAAAGGATCCACTAGGGAAGAGTGATCATAGCATGATAGAATTTCAAATTCAGTTTGAGGGTGAGAAACTTGGGTCTGAAACTAGTGTCCTAAACTTAAATAAAGGCAATTGCAAAGGTATGAAGAAAGAGTTGGCTAAAGTGAACTGGGAAAATAGATTAAATGGTAAAACGGTAGATAAGCAGTGGCAGACATTTAAGGAGATATTTCATAACTCTCAGCAAAGGTTTATTCCAGTGAGAAAGAAAGACTCTACGAGAAGGTTGAACCATCCATGGCTAACTAAGGAAGTTAAGGATGCTATCAAATTGAAAGAAAAGGCATACAATGTTGCGAAAAATTAGTGGTAGGCCAGAGGATTGGGAGATTTTTAGAAACCAGCAAAGGATGACTAAAAAAATAATAAAGAGGGAGAAAATAGATTATGAAAGTAAACTAGCAAAAAATATAAAAGCAAACAGTAAGATCTTCTACAGGTATATAAAAAGGAAGAGAGTAGCTAAAGTAAACATTGGTCCCTTAGAGGATGAGACTGGGGAATTAATAATGGGAAACAGGGAAATGGCAGAGACTTTGAACAAATATTTTCTATTGGTCTTCACGGTAGAAGACACTAAAAGCATCCCAATAATAATTGATAATCAAGGGGCTATAGGGAGGGAGGAACTTAAAACAATGACTATCACTAGAGAAAAAGTACTAGTCAAACTAATGGGACTAAAGGCTGACAAGTCCCTTGGACCTGATGGTCTACATCCTAGGGTCTTAAAAGAAGTGGCTGCAGAGATAGTGGATGCGTTGGTTGTAATCTACCAGAATTCCCTGGATTCTGGAAAGGTCCCAGCGGATTGGAAAACCACAAATGTAATGCCCCTATTCAAGAAAGGAGTGAGGCAGAAAGCAGGAAACTATAGGCCAGTTAGCCTAACATCTGTCATTGGGAAAATGCTGGAATCCATTATTATGAATAGCAGGACATTTAGAAAATCATAATAAAACCATGTTGACTCTGCTTGATTGTATGAAAGAGAAATTGCGTTTGACAAATTTACTAGAGGTCTTTGAGGATGTAACGAGCAGGGTGGATAAAGGGGAACCAGTAGATGTAGTGTATTTGGATTTCAAGAAGGCATTCAATAAGGTGCCACATAAATGATTACTGCACAAGATAAGAGCTTACGGGGTTGGGAATAATATATTACCATGGATAGAGGATTGGCTAACTAACAGAAAACAAAGAGTCGGGATAAATGGGTCATTTTCAGGTTGGCAAACTGTAACTAATGGGGTGCCACAGGGATCAGTGCTGGGGCCTCAACTATTTACAATCTATATTAATGACTTGGCTGAAGGGACCATGTGTACTGTAGCCAAATTTGTTGATGATACAAAGATAGGTGGGAAAGCAAGTTGTGAGGAGGACACAAAGGCTGTGATTTTATCATTGGTGGTGGGTTGGGTGCGGGTTTGAGGTTCAGCGGGTTCCGGTCCCGCCTCCAATTTCAGCCGTCCAGAAAAATCGATTTTGCCTTAAATAGCCTACTTAATGTGTCCATGCACGCTACCCGACCCAATTAGTGGGTTCGGGTCTGTTGCTCGCCTCTGCTGACGTCTGTCAGCCAGCTGTATTTAAGGGGCCCATGCAGCTTTGTTTCAAATCCTTCCTTTCCTGCTGCTTCTCCTTTTGAAATTGTTGCCATGACTTCTGCAAGAACTAAGGCCTCACCCCGCTTTGATGATGACTCCCTCCATGCTCTTGTGGAGGGAGTGAGAGGGTGCCAGGAAGTACTCTTCCCCTCATCCGGACAGAGGAAGCCTCCTCAGCAAAACAAAGCAGCCTGGCTACAAATTGCTGAGGAGGTGAGCTCCAGATCGTTGTGTGCTCGCTCCTGGGTCCAGTGCAGAAAAAGGTTCAATAACCTGGTACGCTCAGCAGAAGTGAGTATAACATCACACTTACCTTCAATCTGCTCCCCATCTCCTCTCATCACCAGCACTCTGCATTGTCAACCTAATCCTGCACATCCCACTTTACCCTTACTTCCCTTGCACCCTTAACCATCCTTCTCTCTCTATGTACAGAATCACTTCACTATTCCACTATGCACCCCTCACACTCGCTATCACTGTTATGCAATGACAACAACTAACAACGCACAGGGAGGGCCCTTGGTATTGGCACCTCACTCCATCTTTGTCTCCCTCTAAGCATCTATGCTATGGATTCTCTACACTCACTCCAACATTCTCACTCCAACTCCACTTGTGTCTCTCATTGCAGGAAAAGAGATCCTACAATAAGAGGGAGAGGGCCAGGACAGGAGGAGGGCCACCTTCCATTGCCCAGCTGACTACCGCTGAGGAGGCTGCTTTGGAGATCATAGGAGGTGCTGAGGATCTGGAAATGGGGGACGGTCAGATGGGCGTAGTAGAGCAAGCTGGTGACAGAATAGATTTGCAGCCCTTTCAGTTACGTTGCATGAGTGACTGATATGGCATCTGATGCTCATACAGATTGAGTTATAATCATCTGCACAATTCGATGTGCATGATACGTTAATATCACATGTCTAACTTATGCCTTTACTCCCCCACAGGATCATCGAGAGCCCCCCTCCCCACTGTCCAGGAGGAAGAACCTGGAAGACTCCTTAGAGGAAGATGCAACCTCTGAGGGTGCAGTGTCAGCAGAATTAAGTGCACCCAGCACCAGCGCAGAGACGCACACCTTGGTGGGTCCTTCGAGAGATACAGTCATGTTGTCACTGGTGTATCACAGCACACAAGTGAGCATCAGCAGATGGTGGAGTCAGGGACAGCAGTGGAGAGTCCTTGTTGGAGGCCGCAGGGGGCTCCAAGCTCTGCTCAGCTGCATGTGGACCCTGTGCCTCTGGGGCCATCCAGAAAGAGAGCGGTGCTGGAACTCCAGAAACAAGTGCAGGCGTCTCTGGCAGGTTTTGCATCCAGGGTAACTGCGAGTGTGGAGAGGATGGAGGAGTCCATCTCTAACATGAGCACTGCCTTTGTGGAGGCAATGGCACATGAACGTACCACCATGGAGAGGATGGCTACCTCAGTGGAAAGGATGGCTACGGTCATGAAGAAAATAAGTTGCCAGAGTCAGGAAAACATGGTGACTGTTCAGAATAGAATCACATTTCTGGAGGAGCGATGGGCAGCTATTGAGCAGAGAGACCAGAGCTTCATGAGGATTGCCAGTGCAGATACGGGTCCTCATGGCCCCACTGATGTGCAGCAAGGTGCTGTCCAGCCACTTGCTAGCACTGAAGTGGGGCTGACCCATGAGAGGGATGTAGGTGGCAGGCAACAAGGAAGTGTGGGCTCCTCTCCAAGTGCTCACATGACCATGTCACTGTGGAGCCCTCGGTCAGAGCCCCACCAGAGTCCTCACCCAACTGAGATGGCCATCTCAGCCTCTGCACAGCCGCAGGAGGAGCAGACTGTTGCTGAGCCCTCCCAGGCTCGCAAACCCAGAGGACGCCCGCCAAAGGTGTCGAAGCAGGAGCAGCATGAAAGTGAGCAAGGTGCCTCCACATCTGCTGAAGCCACAGGGGAAGCACCACGTAGAAGCACGCGTAAGAGAAAGATGAAGCACCTATAGTCACAAGGGTAGTCACTGGATGTTTTGATATAATAAATGTTTAATATAATCATCGCCATTTCAATGTCAATAAAGAAATGCGATGGCAAACATTCAAGAGTTGGCCTATGTGTGCCCAGAAATGGAAGTGTCACAGTGAGATGCCAGGGCGCCTTTCATCTGTAATGATGGTGGTGAGACTGATAGGCACCCACCCTTTATTGTACATTGTGTATGGTGTGTTAAGAAGGTGGCAGCCACATGTGTTTGCTTCGTCAACTGAAGCGAATCTGGCATAGATTAGTGCATCCCTTGCATCACGGGCAGCAATGTGCTCACGTGCTGGTGGAACTGGCACATCCATCACCGCAAGGTCTTCCTCCTCCTCCTCCTCATCCTCATCCTCCTCTGAGGAGGAGGAGGAGGCTGTGCGTTGAGCCACTTGTTCCTCAGGCAGCGGTAAGCCACGCTGCTGTGCGGTGTTGTGCAGTGCATAGCAGACCACGATGATTCTGGAGACAGGCAACAAGGAAGCATGGGCTGAAGTCTGGAGACCCTGGCTGGCGAGTCCTGTAGGGCTCCACCTGATCTGTCGAGGCATCTGAATCGTATTTTGAGCAAGCCGATGGCTCCTCAGCTTCGTTTGATGGCCTCCTTAATGGCGTCATTAGCCACGTCTTCAGGGGATAACCCTTGTCTCCAAGCAGCCATCCGGAAAGTTAGGGTGGCGATTGAAGAGCTGAGGCACAGTTGACTGCCGCAGAATGAACGAGTCATGGCAACTGCCAGAGTATTTTGCGTAAACATGCATAATGTTCTTCCTGTGGTTACACACCAGCTGGACGTTATGGGAGTGGAAGCCCTTGCGGTTGACAAATACAGCTGGGCTGTGTTGGGGTGCTCTAATAGTCATGTGTGCAGTCTACGACGCCCTGCACTCTTGGCAAGCCTGCCATATTTGCAAAGCCAACTGCACGCGTGATTACACTTGCTTCATCCGTGGAGAAGTGGATGTAATTGTGCGCCTTTGCAAAGAGGGCATCGGTAACCTGCATGATACAAGTGTGTGCGGCCAACTGGGAGATTCCGCTAATGTCTGCTGATGATCCCTGGAAGGACCCTGAAGTAAAAAAATTGAGGGCGGTGGTGACTTTGACAGCCACTGGTAAAGGGTGTCCACCTGCTCCTCTTGGCTCCAGGTGTTGCTGCAGCATTGCGCAGATGTCAGTGACTACATCTCCCGAAAGTCTCAGCCTCCTTTGGCACTGCTGTTCAGTCATGTTGAGGAAGCTCATCCTCGACCTGTAAACCCTGTGTTGGGGGTATCTCCTGTGGCGAGGTGCAGCCCTGCATTGACGCCCTCTGCCCTGTGCAGCATCAGGTGGGTGAGGAGGAGGTTGCCACTCCTGTTGTTGCTGCTGCTGTTGTGCCCGGTTCTGCTGCTGCCACAGCTGCTCTTCCTCCGAATCTGAGGACCAGGATGATAGGGTGTAAATGGTTCCCATTCCGCTGGTAGATATGTCAGTTGAGGACTAGAAGTTATAAGCGCTCAGTCAATGTGGCCAGAGGTTTTCCAAGGAGGTCACAGTGCATATGGATTTCAGCTTCAGCACTTACAAGATCAGTAGACCTGCAAAAAGTGTTCCAACACCTCAAAAAACAAAGTTCTGTCATCTGTAAGTCAGCCATCTTAGAGCTCCGTTTTTATGCTGGAGCTGCAGCTGTCAAGCACTTGCTGAACCCGGCACAATCAGCTGGCGTGGTTTGCAAAAGGCGTGGAACATGCTGAAAATGTAATAAAATTCAAATACCCTCTTAAAATTGGCTTATCCATTGTTAACAAGCTGTTAACTGCCTTAAGGGCCTCTCCCGCCACTTGGTGGCGGGACCGAGCGGAACTCCCAGAGCCGGCACTTGGCAAAGTAGTGTGGAGGCAGGTTGACAGCGGGATCGCAACCCGCCGTCAATCAAAAATATTTTAATTTTGACCCGCCTCCAAACCCGCCCTCTCAGTGCCGATAAAATCGCAGCCAAAGACTCTGCAAAGGGATATAGATAGGCTAAGTGAGTGGACAAAAATTTGGCAGATGGAGTATAATGTGGGAAAAATGTGAGGTTATCCACTTTGGTAGGAAGAATAAAAAAGCAAATTATTATTTAAATGGAGAGAGACTACAAAATGCTGCGGTACAGAGGGATCTGGGGGTCCTCGTACATGAAACACAAAAAGTTAGCATGCAGATACAGCAAGTATTTAGGAAGGCAAATGGAATGTTGGCTTTTATTGCAAGGGGGGATGGAGTATAAAAGTAGGGAAGTCTTGCTACAACTGTACAGGGTGCTGGGGAGATCACACCTGGAGTACTGTGTGCAGTTTTGGTCTCCTTATTTAAGGAGGGATATACTTGCATTGGAGGCAGTTCAGAGAAGGTTCACGAGGTTAATTCCTGAGATGAAGGGGTTGTCTTATGAAGAAAGGTTGAGCAGGTTGGGCCTATACTCATTGGAGTTTAGAAGAATGAGAAGTGATCTTATTAAAACATATAGGGGAGAAATCTGGTTGCTTTGTGCCTCCCGTTAGCGCCCTAAGAGGGCGCTAATGGGGAGCAAAGCAACTAGCGCCCTGGCGCGGCGCTGCCAGCACCTCCCGCGATATTCAGCGGGAGGTTACCGGCAGCGGTAACCATTAGCGCCTCGTGGCACTGCGCCACTGGCGATGACATCATCGCCATGCGCAGCACCCCACTCGCGCCCCGGCTGCGATATTCAGTAGTGCACCGACTTACCACTGGACGCTATGTCCGACGGGGTCAGGGAGGCCTACCTGCGGCCGGGGCAGCGCGAATTAAAGGTGAGGTGCTGGGCGGCAATTTTTGTTGCTGGCTGCCTGCCAGCACCTGCCTCCGTTGCCATCCCTGGCCTCCTGAGCAGCCACCGCGCCCCCCCGCCCCCCACCGCAGAGTGCCGGCTGCGCTCCATGAGCCCAGCACTTCTCTTGAGTACCGGACTCTTTTGCTGGCACTCCGATCCCAGTGGCCCAGCTGGGCCCCGGGTCGCATTGCGCAAGGCCATTCCCCTTTAAGAAGGGGAGTGTAAAGTTTCGCAATTATCGCGATTCAAAATAACATAAGAGAAGCAGATTCGTTTGATCAGTTTTATTAAACGAAATGCTGTCCTGATAATAAAGGACACAGAAGCCTGTAAAATGGCCGCCGTGCATCGTGGCAGAAGCTTCCAGAAACACAGTGGGCAGACAAGATGGCGTCGAATATACATTCAGTATAAGATTGGATCATACTCGGTAAACACTGATAAAGACAGGATGCAACCCGTTTGCATTTGGAACAATAGCAAAGATATAAGTGCTGGAATCGTTTTCCTATGCACAGTAAGGATCATTGTACTGGGCAATCGAAGGCCCATCCAGACACATCAATACACAAATACCCCCCCGACTCTACAATGAGAGATATTGACGGGTGATTAAGTCGGTATTCGGGGGGCCCCAAAACCAGTCGAGGAGACGATTCATACACATCCTGGCTGGGTCAACAATGGGGAAAACATTAACGGATAGTTGGCCAGTTTCAGGTGCTACCGAAACCCGTTAAAGAAGATAATCGCCCCATGCTGGGAGTTTTGAGCGCCAAATATTACACAAAGGACAAACATTAAGATTTGAGCGGGAGATAAGTGGACACAGCACTATAACTATAGAGAACAAATGTCCATCGCTCTCTTATCTCTCGGCGGACCTCTTATTCGCTTGCCTCTTCATGAACTCGCTTGACTTGTGGGCTCTTGATTTTCTCTCTGGACTTTGTTGACTCTTGACTCTTAGCCGTACTGGTCGGTTATTCGAGTGTTGGGTGGAGCTCAATCGGTACGAGCCGCCCCGACAAGGGCAAGTAACAGGGTACACCATCCCGAGTGTCGGTAAACGGTGTCTGGACCCGGAGGCCCGAGAAGACGAGACGAGAAGACGAGAAGAAGACGAGAAGAAATTCCACGTGCCGCGCCCGAAAATATAAATACAGGACTCTTCTTTGAGTTCTACTGACTACAACCTGTGTCGGACACAGGAAGACTCTTCTTTGAATTTTATCCGAGTTCCGTCGAGTTCTTTATGACAACAGGGAGTCTGGCCTGCTTTTCGCAGCAGCGAAAGTAAACAAGTGGGGTGCAGAGACCCTTCCAAACACGTGACAGTCAGGCGCTGCAGCGAAATGAGCTGAGTGCCTCACTTTAAAAATCTCCGAAGTAACACGAGTGGTGAGCATGCTTTCCGATCCTACAAATCCAGACGTAGTGTAGGTATTGTTAAGGGAGGGTGGTTTTAATAAGGTTAAGATATAATGTGTTCCCCTTTTTACGATGTGCTGTGTGTTCTCCATTTCCATAGACCAAGCTTTATGAATGTGTGTATACTTGTACTCTCTTTGATTTGCGCCTATGACATGTATTTCATGATTTTAGACGCCATGCAATAAAGATTTCCATTTCGTACTATTCAACCGGGTCTATTTGAGTTTTCTCTGCATTACTGCTTCCTGCACCGAAGTCCAGTGTTAGAACTGTAAGGGCGAGTGGGTCGAACCACTCAGAGGTGCTTATTGCAAAAAGGCTGGCCGGAGACCAGAGCAAGCAATAGTATAGGCAACGAAGGCCTAACCTCGCACCAGCACCGTCTGAGACACGCCCCCTTACAGGAGGAAGGCCTGCAATACCGCGGCGCGACGTGCTTCGCTCGCTTCCAGTAGCACCCCACTTCCCTCTTGGGCGCTACCAATTAATTTTGGCCGCAGGGACGCTACTTTTAGCGCCCCGGCGAAGTTAGCACCCCAAAGGGGGCGCGACTCAATTTTTCCCCCATAAGATTCTGACGGGGCTTGACAGGGTAGATGCAGGGAGGATGTTTCCCCTCATGCAGTAATCTAGAACTAGGGGGCATAGTTTCAGGATAAGGGGTCGCCCATTTAAAATGGAGATGAGGAGGAATTTATTCTCTCAGATGGTCGTGAATTTTTGGAATTCTCTACCCCAGAGAGCTGTGGAGGCGGAGACATTGAATAGAAACATAGAAACATAGAAGATAGGAGCAGGAGTAGGCCATTTGGCCCCTCGAGCCTGCTCCGCCATTCAATGAGATCATGGCTGATCATCCAAACTCAGTACCCTGTACCTGCCTTCTCCCCATATCCCTTGATACCTTTAGCTTTAGAAATATATCTAACTCATTCTTGAATATATTTAATGACTTGGCCTCAACTACCTTCTGTGGTAGAGAATTCCACAGGTTCACCACTCCCTGGGTGAAGAAATTCTTCCTCATTTCTGTCCGAAATGGCTTACCCCTTATCCTTAGATTATGACCCCTGGTTCTGGACTCTCCGACCATCGGGAACATTCTTCCTGCATCTAGTTTGTCCAGACCTGTCAGAATTTTATATGTTTCGATGAGATCCCCTCTCATTCTTCTATACTCCAGCGAGTATAAGCCCAATCAACCCAATCGCTCCTCATATGTCATTCCTGCAATCCCAGGTATCAGCCTTGCGAATCTTCGCTGAACTCCCTCCATGGCAAGAACATCCTTCCTCAGATAAGGCGACCAAAACTGCACACAATACTCAAGGTTTTTGCACATGGAGTTTGCACATTCTCCCCGTGTCTGCGTGGGTTTCCGGGTGCTCCGGTTTCCTCCCACAGTCCAAAGATGTGCGGGTTAGGTTGATTTGGCTATGATAAATTGACCCTTAGTGTTAGGGGGATTAAATACGTGGGGTTACAGGGATAGGGTGGGATATGTGTCGGTGCAGGCTCGATGGGCCAAAATGGCCTCTATCTGCACTGTGGGGATTCTGTGATTCAAGGTGTGGTCTCACCAAGGCCCTGTACAACTGCAGCAGGACATCCCTGTTCCTATACTCAAACCCTTTCGCTATGAAGGCCAACATACCATTTGCCTTCTTCACCGCCTGCTGCACCTGCATGCTTACTTTCAGCGACTGGTGCACAAGGACACCCAGGTCTCGTTGTACTTCCCCTTCTCCCAATCTATTGCCATTCAGATAATAGTCTGCCTTTCTGTTTTTGACACCAAAGTGGATAACCTCGTATTTATCCACGTTATATTGCATCTGCCACGCTTCTGCCCACTCACCCAACCTGTCCAAATCATCCTGGAGTTTCTCGGTATCATCCTCGCAGCACACACTCCCACCCAGCTTTGTGTCATCTGCAAACTTGGAGATATTACATTTAGTTCCCTTATCTAGATCATTAATGTATATTGTGAATAGCTGGGGTCCAAGGACCGATCCCTGCGGTACCCCGCTAGTCACTGCTTGCCACTTGGAAAAAGACCCATTAATTCCTACTCTTGGCTTTCTGTCCGCCAACCAGTTCTCTATCCAAGTCAATACCTTGCCCCCAATCCCATGTGCCTTAACTTTACACGCTAATCTCTTATGCGGGACCTTATCAAAAGCCTTTTGAAAGTCCAAATACACCACATCTACTGGTTCTCCCTTATCTATTTTTCCAGTTACATCCTCAAAAAGTTCCAGTAGATTAGTCAAGCACGATTTACCTTTTGTAAATCCATGTTGACTTTGTCCGATCCTGTCACTGTTTTTCAAGTGTTCAGCTATTACATCCTTTATAATGGACTCTAGCATTTTCCCCACTATCGATGTCAGGCTTACCGGTCTGTAATTCCCCGCTTTCTCTCTACCACCCTTTTTGAATAGTGGGGTAACATTAGCTACCCTCCAATCCATGGGTAAAGTTCCAGATTCCATCGAATGTTGGAAGATGATCAGCAATGCCTCTACTATTTCTAGGGCCACTTCCTTAAGTACCCTAGGATGTAGATTATCAGGCCCTGGGGATTTATCAGCCTTCAATCCCGTCAATTTCCCAAACACCATTTCCCTGCAAATACTGATTTCTTTCAGTTCCTCCCTTTCATTAGACCGTATGTTCTCCAGCATCTCTGGGAGGTTATTTGTGTCCTCCTTTGTGAAGACAGAACCAAAATATGTTTTTAATTGGTCTTTCATTTCTTTGTTCCCCATTATAACTTCCCCCACTTCTGACTGCAAGGGACCTACACTTGATTTCACTAATCTTTTTCTCTTCACATATCTATAAAAGCTCTTACAGTCAGTTTTTATGTTCCCAGCAAGCTTACTTTCATATTCTATTTTCCCCTTCTTAATTAATCCCTTTGTCCTCCTTTGTTGAATCCTAAACTGCTCCCAATCCTCAGGGTTACCGCTTTTTCTGGCCAATTTATATGCCCTCTCCTTGGATCTTATGCTATCCCTAATTTCCCTTGTTAGCCACGGTTGAGTCACCCTTTTTGTTTTATTCTTATGCCACACTGGGATGAACAAATTCTGTAGTTCATCCATGCAGTCTTTGAATGTTTGCCATTGCCTATCTACCGTCAACCCTTTGAGCGACATTCCCCAATCAATCCTACCCAATTCGCGCCTCATACCATCGTAGTTTCCTTTATTTAAATTCAGGACCCTAGTCTCTGATTCAACTACTTCACTCTCCATCCTAATGAAGAATTCTATCATATTATGATCACCCTGACCCAAGGGGCCTCGTACAACAAGATTGCTAATTAATCCTTTCTCGTTACATAATACCCAGTCTAAGATGGCCTGATCTCTGGATGGTTCCTCGACATATTGTTCCAGAAAACCATCCCGTAAACATTCTAGGAATTCCTCCTCCACAGTATTTTTACTAATTTGGTTAGCCCAATTTATATGTAAATTAAAGTCACCCATGATGACTACTGTGCCCTTACTGCATGCTTCTCTAATTTCCCTTTTAATGCCATCCCCAACCTCCGTATTACTGTTTGGAGGTCTATATACCACTCGCACTAACGTTTTCTGCCCCTTGTTATTTCTCAGTTCTACCCATACAGATTCCGCATCATCAGAGCTAGTATCCTTCCTTTCAATTGTGTTAATCCCCTCTTTAACCAGCAATGCTACCCCACCTCCCTTCCTTTTTTGCCTATCTTTCCTAAATATTGAATACCCCTGGATGTTGAGTTCCCAGCCTTGGCCACCCTGGAGCCATGTTTCTGTAATCCCAATCAAATCGTATTCATTTACCTCTATTTGCGCAGCTAATTCATCCACCTTGTTCCGAATGCTCCTTGCATAAAGACACAAAGGGGTAAAAATTCAGTTGGTTGCGCCTCCCGTTAGCACCTTAAGAGGGCGCTAATGGGGCGCAAAGCCACTAACGCCCGGTCACAGCGATGTTTGCGCCGCTCGTAAACTTAACTAGAGATTGTGCGGCGGCGCTAAAACTTACCGCTGTGACCACCTGCGCGCGCAGATTGTGACGTCATTCCATGGTGCAACGCCCTTGTGGCGCCCCGGAGCGGAAATTGAGTGGCGCCCCCTGCCTTACCGCCTGGCGCATCCAACGACCAGAAGACTGGAACGCTATCAATTGCTGTGGGGCTGGGGGGGGCGCTATTTAAAGGGGGCCTCTTCCTGTCTTTTTCTGTGGTTGACATTTTTGCACCACTCGTTCTGAGCGAGAGAGAGAGATTCGGAGAGAGAGAAAGAGAGACTTCTGCATTGACTCAACGCTTTGTGAGGTAGTTTTGCCTACTGATCCTAACTTCGCTGGTACTTTAGTTGCTGTCCTTCATTACTTTGCTTGCAAAGAGAATATGGGGGCTGCACTGATTGGGGGCGTCGTCCTGCTCCAGCTGAATCGGAGGATACAGAGACGCAGAGAGAGAGTGGCAATGATGGCCAGACGGAGGAGGGCCAACAGGCGTATGTACAGGAGAGCTTACCCTCCCAGGGTATATCGTGAACAGCTCTCCTACATTCATATGTCTGAGGAGCTGTGTTTGCGAAGGCTGCGATTCAGCAAGGAGGTGGTCACTGAGCTCTGCCACCTGCTGCAGCCAGATCTGCAGCCTCAACTGAGGTCCAGGACGTCTCTGTCGGTGGCAGTGAAGGTCACAGTGGCTCTCAACTTCTATGCTACTGGCTCATTTCAAGCTGCTGCTGGGGACCTCGCCAATATCTCCCAGTTCGCGGTGCATTGCTGCATCCGGCAGGTCGCAAATGCCCTCTTTAAAAGGAGACGAGAGTTCATCTCTTTCCCCATGACCCCAGACAAGCAGAGTGACCACGCTCTGGGCTTTGCGAGGGTAGCGGGCTTCCCCATGGTGCAGGGCGCCATTGACTGCACGCATGTGGCTTTGCGTGCTCCGCATGAGAATGCCGAGGAATTCCGGAACAGAAAGGGGTTCCATTCCTTGAATGTTCAGTTGGTCTGTGACCACAGACAGCTGATACTCGCTGTCAATGCCCACTATCCTGGCAGCTGCCACGATGCTTTTATCCTGCGCCAGACTACTGTGGCAGAACTTTTCGAGGCACCGCATCAGCCAGTTGGTTGGCTTCTCGGGGACAAGGGGTATGCATTGAGCACCTGGCTGATGACACCGCTCCGTACGCCCAACACCCCTGCTGAGCTGCGGTACAATGAGAGCCATCAAGCTACCAGGAACATAATTGAGCGCACAATCGGCGTGCTGAAGCAACGGTTCCGCTGTCTCGACCATTCTGGAGGAGCCCTGCAGTACTCGCCTGAGCGAGCATCCAACTTCGTAGTCGTGTGCTGCATGTTGCATAACATGGCAATCCTCAGGACCAAGCCAATGCCACCAGGCCTTGGAGCACCACCAGAGGAGGAGGAAGAGGAGGAAGAGGACGAGGAGGATGATCATCAGCAGCACCAAGGCGGGAGGGCGGCCCACAATGGTCAAATTGCAAGGGCCGTCCGTCACCGGCTAATAGTAAGCCGCTTCTAGGGCCCCTGCTGTGGAAATGGCTTCTGCCATTGCTAACAACATTAATGAACCCAGCACACAACCCCTAAGCCGGCCAAGGCACCAATAATTCCAACCACCAACCATGTATATTTTGAATACAGAAACTTATTTATTTTACAAACTGTGTGTGTGTCAATTCCTCATGACAAACTCATAGAAATAAACACAACAAAACAGTCAATAACATAACTGGTTCTCACAACCTGGAGATAATGTCCAAAACACTAAACAAAAGTTGGACCATGAACCACGGCCTTTAATAAAAAAATGACCAGCATTTTGTCACACCTCCTACTTTTTGCCCTTCGAGGGTGATCTCCTTCCATTGCGCACTTCCCCCCTTCTAACCCTACTGCTCCTCCGTAATGGGACCTCAGTGGCTGCAGCAAGGCTGGTGGAAGGCTGCTGCTCGTCAGACCCTGACACTGCAGATGCCCCTGAAGGACGGCCTTGACCAGTTCTGGGCCTGGAGGGCCCGGCTGCAGACTGCACCAACTCTGCATAGGCGGCAGCAGTCTGTCCTACAGGCGGTGGCAAGTGCAGTGGAGAAGTGACAGTGTTGGCAGCAGGAATGCTGTCATCGTGAGAGAGGACAGCAACTCCCTGCTCGCCCGACACACTGGCACTCCCACGGGGCAGCACTTCAGCATCCGGAGCATTCTGCTGGAGAACAGATTGCTGGCCTGCTGCGGCGCGGTGACAGCCCCGGGGACATGTGCATGAACCATCGAGGTTGACAGTGTAAGGGTTTTTGTCTCTCAGCCTGTGAGATTCGTGTGGCTCTGTGCAGCCCGGGTGCTAGTGCGGGTTTAGGCCTTGTTGCCTGTTCTGGTCTCCAGCCAGTCTGGGAGCACTAGACACACCTGTGAGTGGTTCGACCCACTCGCCCTTACGGTTCTAGACACTGGACTTAGATGCGAGAGCAGTAATGGAGATGAAACTCAGGTAGACTCGGTTGAATGGTACGAAATGGAAAATCTTTATTGCATAATACTTAAGATTACGAAATACATGTCATAAGCACAGATTCATGACAGTACAATCTTACACGCAGTTATGTAACTAATTTCGGGGAAACGAGGAACGAACGACACATCGTAAATGGGGGCACACATTACAATTATCCTTAATACTTGAAACCCTCCCCTATCAATATCTGTCCTAAGCTAGATTCGTAGGATTCGAGACTCATGCTCACCACTCATGATAACTCGGAGAATTCCGAAAACTCTGATCGGATGTTTTTCACCGCAGCGCCCACGTGTCGATCAGGGGGTCTCCTGGCCCCACTTGTTTACTCGTTTCTGCTCCGGCTAGCAGGCTGGAACGTCTGCGGTCATGAAGATCTGTGTTGTCCTCGGAGTTCCGACTCTACTCAAAAAAGAGTCTTCCTGTGCCCTCACACCGGTTCGATAAAACTCGAAGAAGAGTCTTCCTGTGTCAGTTCTGTAGAACTCAAAGAAGTCTTCCTGGCAAGGAAAATGTCTATTTGACCTACAGGCGCGGTCGGGGCTTACTGACCGTGGCGATAAGTATGGTCTTCTTCTCTTCTCATCTCATCTCATCTCATCTCATCTCATCTCGGGCCTTCGGTTCCAACACCGTTTACCGACTTATCGGAATGGTGCGCGCGCTTCAAGGCTTCAGAGCCCAGTTCTACACAGATCTTCGCGACACGACACGAGGTAGATTCGAGCGGATCGTAAAGTTCAACAGTCTTTTGAAAAGAGACACGAGGCAAGCAGGAACAAGACGGCGAGTCAAGAGCACAGGAGCAGCCACGAGGATAAGAGTCAACCGAATAAGAGTCAAGAGTCAAGAGAAAGATGGACGGTTTGGAGCTTGCAATTATAGTGCAAAATCTTCCGTTTCCCGCCCAACCTTAATGTCTTTTCTTTTGTTAGGGTTTTGGCGCTCAAATGTCTTGTATAGGGTGATCTTCGTTTTAATGGGTTTCGGGGCTACTCGTAAATGTCTGAGTACCTGTTAATATTTCTCCCATTGTTTAATCGGTCGGTGTTCTCCCTGGAGGGGTTTTGGGGCTACCAAGTGTTTTCTGTAACTACCCGCTAATGGCTCTCTCATCGTAGAGTCGTTGGGATTTTACATATTAATGTCTTTGGATGGGTTCTTGATTACTTGGTACAATAGCTTTTATTCGTACCTGGGAGACCGATTTCAGTATTTATGTGTATACTGTAAACCCATGATGTCTCGTGTATTATCTTCAATGTGCTGAGTCTTAATCGATCTTGCACAAATGTTTATTGGAACGCCATCTTGTCTGCCTGTTGAAAAGTCTAGAATGTTCTGCCACGAGGTGCGGCGGCCATTTTACAGCTGCTTGTGTCCACTTTGAAAACCTGACAGCATTCTGCTGAAATAAAAGCTGTTTGAACGAAACTATGTGTTTCTCTCCTTATTAATAAAATCGCGATATATTGCGAATTCTACAGCAGCAGTCTGTGCTCGCGTGGCCTCAATCTGAGTTTGCATGAGAGCAGTCAGAGATGGGATCACGGCAGCCAGTGACTGAATTGCAGCACTAAGCGTTAGTGTGGCATCCGCCTGTGCTACAGCGAAGTGCTCCACACTCCTTGCCAGTGACTCAATGCATTCGGGCACCCTTCCCACTGCACCCATGAGCTCAGTGTGCATGCCCACCGCCTGGGTGTTCATTTCTGCGATCAGCCGCTCCTCCTCTGCGTCCATTGCAGTAGGAGTGTCTGGCATACTCTCCCTCTGGGGAGAAGGCCCCCGTTCTTCCCTACCCCCATGGTGTTGCTGCAGCCCGCTGGGTCCTGGAGCTTCACCCTCATCAGACCCTTCCCCCCTGCTCCCCTCCAGGGAAGGCGTGTTCCCAGTGTGGGCATGGGCTTCCTCGGGAGAGGGTGGCACTGATGCTCCGGCTTCCTCTTCCTCCTCGGCTGCAGCATCACTCCCAGTGGCAGCTTCAGGGCCTGTCTCCTCAGCTGGTGAATCACCATCTGAAAGCAGGGAGGTACAAGAGTGGCTTTAGCGTGAGGACAGGGTGGCAGTAAGGGAGAAATAAGTGCAGCGAGTTAGCAAGTTGGATTGAACGTGTCAAAGGCTGGTGTTGTGAGGGACAAGTGGAAGGACAGAGGACAAAAAGGTGATGACCTTACCATTGCTGTCCAGAACGGGGTCGGCGTCTCCAGTGGTGACGGGACCGATCACCCGGCTTGCCACAATCCTGTGGACGCGCTCCTCCAGATCGCTGAGGGGTTGCAGCTGAGGCCACCCTCCACCTGTCCGTTGCTGCTGTCTCCGATTATGCGCCAGCTTGGCCTGTAAGAAAAAGGACAGCATCTGAGTAAATATACAGCCATGGTCTTGCCTGATGTGCCTCCCATAGGTGAATAGCCCTTACTGTATGCAAAGTGTGGAATGTGTGTGTGTGTTTCATGAAAGGGCCATAGGTGTTGGATGAGTGTTGTGCATTGGGGTTTTAAGACCCTCTGGCCATAGAGTGAGGTTGAGATGGAGGGATGGAGAGGTATTGAGAAAAAGCCACTCACCCTGACGACCCGAGTGAGGTCGTTGAACTTTTTGCGGCATTGAGTATGGGTCCTGGGCACCATGCTCCTGGAGGAGACGCTCTGAGCCACCTCCCTCCACACTCTTCTGAACTCGCGTGGCAAAGGCCTCCTGCCACTCTCAGGGAAGAGTATACATCTTCTGCGCTCCACCGCGCCAACCAGAGCATCCAAGGCCCGCTCGGTGAAGCGATGAGCTCGTTCTCTCACCCTCTCCATCCTTGGCAGCAAAATGGATTCACAGGTCTCTCCAGGCCGAGATTCAAGGCTGCAATGAGCAGGGTGTGGCTGGGGAGCAAGTTGGCCCCCCCCGCTTTAAGAAGTGGCCGGCGCCAGTGTGTCTGTGTTCCCTCGCTAACTGGCAGCAGCTGCGCTCGCGCGCTGAGTTAGCGCCTCAGTGCTCGGCCTTTGCGCCTTAAGACAGGTGTGCAGCGCCTGATTTAGCGCTCCACTCACCTCCCGGGGCGGTAAAAGTGAAGTTTCCAGTCAGTGCCGATAATTAGCGCCAGGCGCTAATATTTGCGTCCGGACGATATTTGCACCCCAAATGGGGCGCGACCTAATTTTTCCCCCAAAGCCTTTAGGCTTGTTTTTTTAACGCTCTCAGACCTATATGAATTATTATTTACTGTGACCATGTTTGATTTAAACCGTTGAGTTCTTTGCCTTCTACTTTTGTTTTTCTCCTTCCTGTCTTCTGCTTTTATCCTGGTTTCCCTTTCCTCTGTCTCCCTGCTCAGGTTCCCAACCCCCTGCCACTTTACTTAAACCCTCCCCAACAGCACTAGCAAACACTCCCCCTCGGACATCGGTCCCGGCCCTGCCCAGGTGCAGACCGTCCCATTTGTACTGGTCCCACCTCCTCCAGAACTGGTTCCAATGTCCAAGGAATTTGAATCCCTCCCCCTTGCACCATTCCTCTAGCCACGTATTCATTTGAAATATCCTCCTATTTCTACTCTGACTAGCACGTGGCACTGGTAGCAATCCTGAGATTACTACCTTTGAGGTCCTATTTTTTAATTTACCTCCTAACTCCCTATATTCTGCTTTTAGGACCTCATCCCATTTTTTAGCTATATCGTTGATGCCTATGTGCACCACGACAACTGGCTGTTCGCCCTCCCCCTCCAGAATGTTCTGTAGCCGCTCTGAGACGTCCTTGACCCTTGCACCAGGGAGGCAACACACCATCCTGGAGTCTCGTTTGCGGCCGCAGAAACGCCTATCTATTCCCCTTACAATTGAATCCCCTATCACTATAGCTCTTCCACACTTTTTCCTCCCAGTCTGTGCAGCAGAGCCACCCATGGTGCCAGGAAGTTGGCTGCTGCTGCCTTCCCCTGATAAGTCATTCCCCCCAACAGCATCCAAAGTGGTATATCTGTTTGAGAGGGGAATGGCCACAGGGGACCCCTGCACTACCTGCCTGCACCTCTTACTCTGCCTGGTGGTCACCCATTCACTTCCTGTCTGTACACCCTTTACCTGCGGTGTGACCAACTCTCTAAACGTGCTATCCACGACGTCCTCAGCGTCGCGAATGCTCCAATATGCATCCATCCGCAGCTCCAGCTCCGCAATGCGGTCCATCAGTAGCTGCAGCTGGATACACTTCACACACACATGGTCGTCAGGGACACAGGAAGCGTCCCTGATTTCACACATATAGCAGGAAGAGCATATCACAGGGCGGAGCTCTCCTGCCATGACTTACCCTTTAATTAATTAATTAAAATTAAATTAAATGAATTCCACCAATTTCACTTCAATTAAATGATATACTCAAAGGCCCTTGTTTAACAGCAGTCCCCGCTACACCACAGAGACTCTAGAAACTATAAACCACAGAATTTCAGTATGGAACAAAGGAGAAAGAGAGAAATACTCACCAACCAATCACTTACATGCTTTCTGATGACGTCACACTTCGATTACTTTTTACTTCTGTCTCCCGCTCTGAGATTGGTGGGCCTACCTGCTCCTGGGGCTCCCTTTTGTACTCTGCCGCCGCCGCCGCCGCTCCTCCTAGATCCGCACCGCCGCTGCTGTGGGCCTACCTGCTCCTGGGGCTCCCTTTTGTACTCTACCGTCGCTGCTGTCTATTCAAGGCAGAGATAGACATACATTTGAGCTACAGGGGAATCAAGGGTTATGGGGAGCGGGCGGGAAAGTGGCATTGAGGCCAAGATCAGATCAGCCATGATCTTATTGAATGGCGGGGCAGGCTCCTATTTCTTATGTTCTTATCTTATGTTCTTATGCTATCACTGAGCTAAGTTTGACACGTAAACTGAGGCACCATCTGCCTGTTCAGTTAGACATTAAGGGGTAGAAATTAGGTCGCGCCCCATTTGGGGCGCAAATATCGTCCGGACGCAAATATTAGCGCCTGGCGCTAATTATCGGCACTGACAGGAAACTTCACTTTTACCGCCCCGGGAGGTGAGTGGAGCGCTAAAGCAGGCGCTGCACACCTGTCTTAAGGCGCAAAGGCCAAGGAGTGAGGCGCTAACTCAGCGCGCGAGCGCAGCGCAGCTGCTGCCAGTTAGCGAGGGAACACAGACACACTGGCGCCAGACACTTCTTAAAGCGGGGGGGGCCACTTGCTCCCCAGCCACACCCTGCTCATTGCAGCCTTGAATCTCAGCCTGGAGAGACCTGTGAATCCATTTTGCTGCCAAGCATGGAGAGGGTGAGAGAACGCGCTCATCGCTTCACCGAGCGGGCCTTGGATGCTCTGGTTGGCGCAGTGGAGCGCAGACGATGTATGCTGTTCCCTGAGAGTGGCAGGAGGCCTTTGCCATGCGAGTTCAGAAGAGTGTGGAGGGAGGTGGCTCAGAGCATCTCCTCCAGGAGCATGGTGCCCAGGACCCATACTCAATGCCGCAAAAAGTTCAACGACCTCACTCGGGTCGTCAGGGTGAGTGGCTTTTTCTCAATACCTCTCCATCCCTCCATCTCAACCTCACTCTATGGCCAGAGGGTCTTAAAACCCCAATGCACAACACTCATCCAACACATATGGCCCTTTCATCAAACACACACACACATTCCACACTTTGCATACAGTAAGGGCTATTCACCTATGGGAGGCACATCAGGCAAGACCATGGCTGTATATTTACTCAGATGCTGTCCTTTTTCTTGCAGGCTAAGCTGGCTCATAATCGGAGACAGCAGCAACGGACAGGTGGAGGGCGGCCTCAGCTGCAACCCCTCAGCGATCTGGAGGAGCGCGTCCACAGGATTGTGGCAAGCCGGGTGATCGGTCCCATCGCCACTGGAGACGCCGACTCCGTTCTGGACAGCAATGGTAAGGTCATCACCTTTTTGTCCTCTGTCCTTCCACTTGTCCCTCACAACACCAGCCTTTGACACTTTCAATCCAACTTGCTAACTCGCTGCACTTATTCCTCCCTTACTGCCACCCTGTCCTCACGCTAAAGCCACTCTTGTACCTCCCTGCTTTCAGATGGTGATTCACCAGCTGAGGAGACGGGCCCTGAAGCTGCCACTGGGAGTGATGCTGCAGCTGAGGAGGAAGAGGAAGCCAGAGCATCAGTGCCACCCTCTCCCGAGGAAGCCCATGCCCACACTGGGAACACGCCTTCCCCGGAGGGGAGCAGGGGGGAAGGGGCTGATGAGGGTGAAGCTCCAGGACCCAGCGGGCTGCAGCAACGCCATGGGGGGGGTAGGGAAGAACGGGGGCCTTCTCCCCAGAGGGAGAGTATGCCAGACACTCCTACTGCAATGGACGCAGAGGAGGAGCGGCTGATTGCAGAAATGAACACCCAGGCGGTGGGCATGCACACTGAGCTCATGGGTGCAGTGGGAAGGGTGCCCGAATGCATTGAGTCACTGGCAAGGAGTGTGGAGCACTTCGCTGTAGCACAGGCGGATGCCACACTAACGCTTAGTGCTGCAATTCAGTCACTGGCTGCCGTGATCCCACCTCTGACTGCTCTCATACAGACTCAGATGGAGGCCACGCGAGCACAGACTGCTGCCAACCTCGATGGTTCGTGCACATGTCCCCGGGGCTGTCACCGCGCCGCAGCAGGCCAGCAATCTGTTCTCCGGCAGATTGCTCCGGATGCTGAAGTGCTGCCCCGTGGGAGTGCCAGTGTGTCGGGCGAGCAGGGAGTTGCTGTCCTCTCGCACGATGACAGCATTCCTGCTGCCAACACGGTCACTTCTCCACTGCACTTGCCACCGCCTGTAGGACAGACTGCTGCCGCCCATGCAGAGTTGGTGCAGTCTGCAGCCAGGCCCTCCAGGCCCAGAAGTGGTCGAGGCCGTCCTTCAGGGGCATCTGCAGTGTCAGGGTCTGACGAGCAGCAGCCTTCCACCAGCCTTGCTGCAGCCACTGAGGTCCCATTACGGAGGAGCAGTAGGGTTAGAAGGGGGGAAGTGCGCAAGGGAAGGAGATCACCCTCGAAGGGCAAAAAGTAGGAGGTGTGACAAAATGCTGGTCATTTTTTTATTAAAGGCCGAGGTTCATGGTCCAACTTTTGTTTAGTGTTTTGGACATTATCTCCAGGTTGTGAGAACCAGTTATGTTATTGACTGTTTTTTTGTGTTTATTTCTATGAGTTTGTCATGAGGAATTGACACACACAGAGTTTGTAAAATAAATAAGTTTCTGTATTCAAAATATACATGGCTGGTGGTTGGAATTATTGGTGCCTTGGCCGGCTTAGGGGTTGCGTGCTGGGTTGATTAATGTTGGTAGCAATGGCAGGGGCCCTAGAAGCGGCTTGCTATTAGCCGTTGACGGACAGCCCTTGCAGTTTGACCATTGTGGGCCGCCCTCCCGCCTTGGTGCTGCTGATGATCATCGTCCTCGTCCTCTTCCTCCTCTTCCTCCTCCTCCTCTGGTGGTGCTACAGGGCCTGGTGGCATTGGCTGGGTCCTGAGGATTGCCATGTTGTGCAACATGCAGCACATGACTACGAAGTTCGATACTTGCTCAGGCGAGTACTGCAGGGCTCCTCCGGAATGGTCCAGACAGCGGAACCGTTGTTTCAGCACGCCGATTGTGCGCTCAATAATGTTCCTGGTTGCTTGATGGCTTTCATTGTACCGCAGCTCAGCAGGGGTGTTTGGCGTACGGAGCGGTGTCATCAGCCAGGTGCTCAATGCGTACCCCTTGTCCCCGAGAAGCCAACCAACTGGCTGATGCGGTGCCTCGAAAACTTCTGCCACAGTAGTCTGGCGCAGGATGAAAGCATCGTGGCAGCTGCCAGGATAGTGGGCATTGACAGCGAGTATCACCTGTCCGTGGTCACAGACCAACTGGACATTCAAGGAATGGAACCCCTTTCTGTTCCTGAATTCCTCTGCATTCTCACGCGGAGCACGCAAAGCCACATGCGTGCAGTCAATGGCGCCCTGCACCATGGGGAAGCCCGCTACCCTCGCAAAGCCCAGAGCACGGTCACGCTGCTTGTCTGGGGTCATAGGGAAAGAGATGAACTCTCGTCTCCTTCTGAAGAGGGCATTGGTGACCTGCCGGATGCAGCGATGCTCCGCGAACTGGGAGATATTGGCGAGGTCCCCAACAGCAGCTTGGAATGAGCCAGTGGCGTAGAAGTTCAAAGCCACTGTGACCTTCACTGCCACCGACAGAGACGTCCTGGACCTCAGCTGAGGCTGCAGATCTGGCTGCAGCAGGTGGCAGAGCTCAGTGACCACCTCCTTGCTGAATCGCAGCCTTCGCAAACACAGCTCCTCGGACATATGGATGTAGGAGAGCTGTTCACAATATACCCTGGAAGGGTAAGCTCTCCTGTACATGCGCCTGATGGCCCTCCTCCGTCTGGCCATCATTGCCACTCTCTGTCTGCGTCTCACTATCCTCCGATTCAGCTGGAGCAGGACGACGCCCCCAATCAGTGCAGCCCCCATATTCTCTTTGCCAGAAAAGTAATTAGGGACAGCAACTAAAGTAGCAACAAAGTTAGGATGAATAGGCAAAACTACCTCACAAAGCGTTGAGTCAATGTAGAAGTCTCTCTCTCTCTCTCTCTCCGAATCTCTCTCTCTCTCTCAGAACGAGTGGTGCATAAATGTCGACCACAGAAAAAGACAGGAAGAGGCCCCCTTTAAATAGCGCCCCCCCCCAGCCCCACACCGATGGATAGCGTTCCAGTCTTCCGGTCGTTGGAAGCGCCAGGCGGTAAGACAGGGGGCGCCACTCAATTTCCGCTCCGGGGCGCCCCAAGGGCGTTGCACCATGGAATGACGTCACAATCTGCGCGCGCAGGTGGTCGCAGCGGTAAGTTTTAGCGCCGCCGCACAATCTGAAGTTAAGTTCTCGAGCGGCGCAAACATCGCTGCGCCCGGGCGTTAGCGGCTTTGCGCCCCATTAGCGCCCTCTTAAGGCGCTAACGGGAGGCGCAACCAAGTGAATTTTTACCCCTAAAGATTTCATGCTGCTATTTTGAAGAAGATCAGCAGAGTTCTCCCGTGTCCTGGTTAATTTTTATCCCTCTATCAACACCATCAAAACAGTTCAACTCGTTATTTATCTCATTGATATTTGTGGGACCTTGCTGTGCACAAATTGGCAGCCACGTTTGTCTACATAACAACAGTGACTACACTTCAAAAGCAATTCACTGGCTGTGACGCACATTGAGGATGTGAAAAGTGCTTTATAAATGCAAGATTTTTCTTTCTTCTACAAAAGATTAACCAAGTCCCCCAGAGCAGATGGGAAATATTCAGTCACCAATATAACAATAAAAATAACCTGAGATATAAACAGAAATTTATGTCCTTATATAATACTGATTGCTTCCCTTCGCAGATGGCCCAGGCCTTGGACAATACTTACTGCTTTCCTGAGGGCACTGACTGCCTCTTCAGGTGCATACTATTGGCCTAGGACAGATGCTTCAGGCCGAGAATGGCACAGACTTCTTCCCCAGACAGACAATGTTACGTGAATTGGAAAATGATGCCAGTCTGTGGTTTTTTTTCTGTTGCTACCATCCCCAAGGTAATTAAGATAACTCAAATTCAGCACTGTCAACAAAAAACAGCAAATGCTTATGGCTATTTGCTTTGAAAGGTCACAACCAAGTCATTAGCTCCAAAAGCTGTGATTATCCTGATTAGATTTCCAGTGACCTCACAAGGCCAAGGTAAGTCTTGTGTATTTATTATAGGTTTGTCTGAATACAAATAGTCGGGCAGCAATGTAAATAAGTGGAATTGCCTGTGGGTCATTCACGTACTGTTAAATATAGCTATGCATATCATTGTTTAAAATTATAATTTGGTTGTGGTGAAATGATAAAAAGTACCACTTGAATTGAAGAACTCCATATTTTAGGCATATTCTTTGGTTTAGTTCAGAAAATGATTATTTAATAAAAAATGTTACCAATGCAACAATATGTAAATTAAACTTCTGAGCAGTGTATCTGGGTGCAGTCAACCCCTGTTTAGTGAATAACCCAACTGGCACATTTATGCTCCTCCTGGCTACACAAAAAAATTGCACCTACCTGTTTCAGGAGAAATCTCCTTAAGGACTGCTGGTCAGGCCACTTAGTGCTCAGTATCACATGCCCCTCCCATTGATACACGAACATGGAATTGGGGTCCTACAACTGGTGTAGGACCCCAATTTAAATATTGAAATAAGTCTTCAGCCTGTTTTGGGCGGGAACACCATTCTGAGGCCCACTTAAAAATTAAAGTCAGGGTGGCCAACGAGCGGGAGAATTTAAACAAATTTCATCTACCGACCACCCTCAGTTTTCAGTATGAGTTGAGGCAGTCAGCACATGAAAATCACTCCCAACATATCCAGGTTCCGGCCTATTTCTGAGCCATTCCACCAGGCTCATCCCAGAGTTATGGCTAAATAAATTCAACCCCAATATTCTAACTGCAGCCTAGCCAATCATTTGCATAGGTTTCATACACCTCTTTGTGGTGTCTTCACCATTGATCCAATTGAGATTGGTCAGTTCAACTCAGAACAGGGATCAAACCTGCAACCATCCTGGTCCTTATGGTTTAGTACCACGTAACGTAATGCATTTATCCACTACTATTGTTTTTGAAGGGACAAGTTCTGAAATGGGCAAGTGTCAGTGTGAGGCTAATTGTCCTGCACTGGGCATATTCAGGTAAATATGTGGTTCATCATCTCTTGTGAATCCAATGAATGTATAATGATAATAATTTGTGATTTTTTAATTTTTGCTTACTTGTTATTTTTGCCTTTGTTTATGAGATGACCTAATAACTGGGTACAACCAGAAACAACTATAACACAACATACGGTTCACAAATTTAACTCTAGTGCTTTGCAAGACTAAAGAAAGTACATTGTTTTGTAATTGCTAATATTTCTTTAATTATCGCAAACACAATGGGGGCGATTTTGCCAGCCCTGGGGAGGTGGGTTTGGAGGCAGGTCTGCCGGGAAAATGGCAGAAACTGGGAGCGGGTACCGAACCTGCGCCCAACCCGCCTCCATGCCATCTTCCCTGGAGGCGGGTCCCCGACTCGCACTGGGACCCGTCTCCTCGAGGCGGGAAGGGGATTACAGCCACTTAACTGCCTGTTAACAGGTAGTTAACAGGCAGTTAAGAGGCTTATCCCTATTTTACCCACACAAGTGCGGGTTTCCCGACATCGGGAAACCCCGCCAGGGTCAGCAAGGCGAGCAGTGGGTCTGCAGGGGTCAGAGGGTTCGAAAAGTGCGCTGTGGAGGTGAGTGATGGGTGCAAGTGTGGAGGGGTAAGTATGGGAGGTTAGTGAAAAGTGTTAGAAAAAGTTTCCTTAACTTTGTTTCTTCCTGCAGGCTTCAACCGTTAGGCATCCGGAAGCTCCTCATCTCCACGGCAGAGATGACAGAATGGCTGCTGGATTCTCCGATGCAACAGCCATCTGATTTCTGCTCAGGACAGAGGTTTGGTGAGTCTTGAGTACAAGGACTCACCAAAGAACAGAGATTGTCAGTGCTTGACAGCTTCTCAAAGCTGTCAAACGCTGACAATTCATCTGTCAAAATTTTTGACAGATGAAACGTCATACGCTGACGTTCTCTGTCACCGGCTTTCCCTTAATTGGCCTGCTAAGCCCGCAGGGCGGGCTTAACAAGGTCAATCAAGGGAAAATAGCGTGGGTTGGCCACAAGTCGATGGAGGCGGGACTGAAACCCGACAAGCAGTAGTCCCGTCCCCAACGCGCCCCCATTGATAAAATTCTCCCCAATGTCAGCATTCTGGAATATATTATGGTAATAAGAACCCTGAGGTATGTATTGCTGACCCAATTAGAGTGAAGAAGGATGATAATGTGATCTTCAGGGCTAAGAATATGATATTATTAGTATTAAGAATCTTAGTACCTGTAATCTTCTGTGTTCTACTGGTGCTTTATATAAGGCAGACTTCTTTCTCTGAAAGTGTCATTTGTCTCGTGGTCTATTGTTCTATAACTAGTCTTTAAATTTTTTTCTCTAATGTCAGTAAAGTATTGCATTGGCTAACAGCCAATGCTTAAATAAATTAGTATTTGGGAATGTGTGTTTATTTTTTGTTTTTGCTAATCAATGTGAGGGATGTTTATTGCTGAAGAATGCAATTGATTTTGCAACTAGTAGCAGTATTATTCACAGTGTAATACAACAACAATAGCAAGTTGTATTTATATACCGCCTTTAGTATAGTAAAATGTCCCAAGGCGCTTCACAGGAGTGTTATAAAACAAAATTTGATAACGAGCCACATAGGGAGAAATTAGGGCATTAATACAGGAACAGTAGCATAATGTTTATGTTACTGTACTAGTAATTCATCAGCTGAGGGAGGGCGGTAGGTGGTAATCAGCGGACGGTTTCCTCGCCCATCCTTGACCTGAAGCCATGAGCCTTCATGGGGTCCGGAGTCAATGTTGAGGACTCTCAGGGCCACTCCCTCCCAACTGTATAACACTGTCCCGCCACCACTGGTGAGGGTACCCGCATACCTGACCCTCCTTCTCTCATCCCACTTCTCCCTCATCCCACAATCTCTTCTGAATGAGAAGCTGCTGATGGTGTATGCATGCACTTCTTGCTTTCTCGTCTCCCCTCACCACAACCTTACCCTTGTCCATTTTTCCTTTCAGATGCCCAAGAACTGCAAGCTGCCCAGGCAGTGGAGGAACAGCAAGAAGACAGTGAAGATGACAACACACAATCACTCAATTTCACAGTCACAGCCACCAGTTCAGATACTGACACTGCGCGTAATTTAGAGGATAGCATAGAGGTGGGAACTGTACGTGGTGAGACATCGGGCACAAGTGCGCTGCAGCCAGGGCAGGGGGCAAGGGTAGCGCAGGTGCCAGTTCACCGGAGGGTGATGTTGCACACTAGTTCTGCTGCAGAGGGCTCAGATGATGACTTCGATGGGCCAGGCTACTGAAGAAGGCTGATGGATGTACACATCCAAATGCTTGGAAAGCCTGCGTTCAATGTCAACGAGCATGTGGTAGCAAGGCTCTCATTGTATGCCTGCTGTTCACGTGTGCATGGTTTGCAGACCGGAGTCATGATCCTCATCATCAGCAGATAACTCTTGTCGCCCAGTAGCCACCGCCACCCCCCCCCCCCCCTTTGGTTTGCCATGGTGGTTGAAATTAAGCCGGCTTAGAGGAATGCTGCAGAATGAACACATCCTGATTGCTGCCAGGATGCTGGGCATTGAACTGCTTGACACTCTGCCTGTGGTCACACACCAGCTGCACATTGAGGGCTTGGAACCCCTTTCTGTTCAGGTACATGGCAGAGTTGACTTGAGCAGCATGCAATGTGCGTGCAATCAATGGCATCCTGCACCATGGGGAAGCCTACAATCCTTGCTTCAACTGTATAAAACACTAGTTAGGCCTCAGCTAGTGTACTGTGTGCAGTTCTGGTCACCACATTACTGGAAAGATGTGATTGCACTAGAGAGGGTACAGAGGAGATTTACAAGGATGTTTCTGGGAGTAGAGAATCTTAGCTATGAGGAAAGACTGGATAGGTTGGGTCTGTTTTCCTTGGAACAGAGGAGGCTGAGGGGAGACCTTATTGAGGTGTATAAAATTATGAGGGGCATAGATAAAGTGGATAGAAAAGACCTATTTCCCTTAGCAGAGGGGTCAAAAACCAGGGGGCACAGATTTAAAGTAATTGGAGGAAGGTTTAGAGGGGATTTGAGGGGAAATTTCTTCACCATGAGGGTTGTAGGGGTCTGGAACTCACTGCCTGAAAGGGTGGTAGAGGCAGAAACCCTAACCGCATTTAAAAAGTACTTGGATGTACACTTGGGATGCTTTAACCTGCACGGCTACGGACCAAGAGCTGGGAATTGGGATTAGGCTGGATAGCTCTTTGTTGGCCGGCGCGGACACGATGGGCCGAAATGGCCTCCTTCCGTACTGTAACTTTCTATGATTCTATGATTCCTTGCAAACCCTCATGCTCACTCCGCCTGCTTGTCTCTGGCAAGAGGGAATGACATGAAATTGCCTGTCTTTGCATAAAGAACCTCAGTTACCTCTCTTATGCAGCTGTGCACCACAAACTGAGAGATGTTGCTTATATCTCCAGCAGCAGCTTGGAAGGAGCCAGACACACAGAAGTTCAGAGCCACAGTCAACTTGACAGTGACAGGCAATGCGGTCCTTGCCCTGCTCTGAGGTTGGAGTTGTGGCTGCACCAGGGGGCAGATTTCAGTGAGCACATCCTTAATGAAGCACAGACATCTCAAACGTTGGTCATCACTGAAGTTCACATATGAGAATTGCTCCCTAAGTACCCTCTGCGGATATGGCCTTCTGCTGAGAGCCCTTCTCCCCCTTCTCCTCCTCCCTCTTCTAGCAGCTTGTCCTGCTCTGCGTGGCCTCTGCTCATTCTCCCAGCCATGCTCAATGTCAATAGGAAGGCCTACTAGTCAACCCATGTCTTGGAGCAACTGATCTGTGCAGATACCTTTTAAGCCAGCAAAAAAGTACTTGAGCACCTGCCACACGACTCCCTGTAGAATATTGAAACTTTAGCCAACTATAGAAAGCACCCAAAACATGTAGAATTGCAACAACCAGAATAAATAAACCAGCAACTAACCTGTAAGTACTTCATGATCCCTTTAAATAGCACTACTGGGGGGAGTCCTTCATGCCATTTAATATCGTGTTCAGCTGTGTGAGATTAAGAGAGGGCGTAGGCTGCAGCGTGGAGCTCCAAAATGATAGCACTGGCGTCAAATCAGCTTTGCATGCTGACACGCTGATTTGATGTCATTATCTGCCTGCTCCACATGCTGCCAGCAGATGGTAGGTGCACACATGCAAACACCTGTGCGAAGATGGCGTCGGAAGTGTGCGTGCGTGCCGCAGACGCATTTTCTACACTTAAGGGGCCTAACAGCACCCAGTAAATGGGCACTACAGAGTCCAATTTTGCTCCCTCAAAATCATTTAATCCCATTCAGCTATAAGGGGCAGAGAGGAGACAGCCCATCTACCCAGCCTGAATTCAACATTCAAAGATCAGTGTTCTATTCCATTAAACCATTCTTCACAGTTCGGTGTATTTCATTAATCCATGAATCAGATCATCATTTTGTCAATACAGATGAAAATTTATAGAAACTTTATAGCGTTACTTTAGAATTTTGGTAAATTATATTAACAAATTTTCAAAATTGAAAATGTTGCTGTGTGCAATATTTATACTTCTCATTCATTCCATAGCTTCTTCTGTAGTATCTTGCCATCTTTTCCAAGTCTTTAGCTGGAATTTTAATCTGGAAGCGGGTCAGGAGCCGGGGGGCTAGAAAGCAGTCGGGAAACCCGGGGCGATCAGAGGTCTCATGGGGGGATCATAGGCCTTGTTGGGGGGGGGGTGCCCGATCATGGGGGGTGGGTGAGGCAGGGACGTGGATCCAGCAGATAAGTGTAAAGGCACTTACCTCTTGGATCCAGCAGCCCTCGCCTTCCATTAGCTGTTGGGTTTCCCGAGGCCTGGGAAGCCCGACCAGCCAGAGTTAAATTTGTAATAGTGCCAGCCTCATTATAATAGTTAAATGGGTAACCCGCCTCCTGGCAGTCAGTTTGAAGGGATAATTACAAGTCCTAGCCCTTTCGGACTACCCCAGATCAGGCGTATTCCCCAGACGTTTAACTTCAACTAAAGTTTGCGGTAGCCGGATCCTATAAGACGCTTAATTGGGTCTAAAGGTCAGACTACCTCTCCCTAAAGGAAAGAAACGGTCTGAAGATATTACCATCCTCCAGATAGTACTTTTAATAAGTTTAACTGGACTGTAACCTTCTGGAAATTATAAGGGTCCGGAATACCCCCCAGAATCCTGCAACTCCTTTGAGTGTACAGAAATTGAGTTCACAAGATGATACAGAAATACTCTTTGAGATTATTCTAAAAATATATAGATTTATTAACGAACCAACATTTAGATAACATTTATTATGACAATCGCAACTTTAATCGTTCAAAATACAAATAGCTTACATTTCTTATCAGAGATCCTTATTCTCAAATCTTAACTTTGTTACATTTCCACACTTCTACTTATTTCTTAATCCAGAATATCCACCAAAATCAAATAAGAGTACCTTGATCCCCGAGACTCAAAAGTTGTAAACTTACAGAGAATGTCTGTAAAGTTGAGAAACGCTTGTCTTCCCAGCGACTTCTGCCTTTCTGTTTGAAAAGGTCTATTTTTATATCTTTTTTGGGTGGCTTATCCTTTGAAGTATTTGTGTTGATGTAAGCGTAATTGTATCAAGTCATTCTTTGCTGACTTTGTTCTATTCTTTATTGATATCTCTGTTGAATGTTTTCTGTCTTTACTATCAATTTAGCCATTGCATGCATAATTATGTCTCTACCTTAGATGTTTCAAAAACCATCATAAACACAATGACAGCAATGGTTTCTGTTTGATGCAATTCTTAGGAAGTCTTTCTATTGAATTTCTAATACTACTTTAATTGGTTATTATCAGACGTTGTGACTCCGTGGTATTCCAAGTTCAATACAAGAACAATGTAATTGCTTGGTGCATCCATTGATGTCATTTTCAAAGTCTTTCTGTAGGTATCATATTTACAATATGTAAATTGAAAACACTCCTCTAGTATCTTCATGCATTTCTAATTTACTTCAATTGGTTTTTATCAGACCTTGGGACTCCATCTTTCAAGCTTAACATTAAAACTAATTGTTCAGCAGGCATTTCTTTTACTTGATGTCATTTCTTCAAAGCCTTCTGTTTACAATATGTAAATTGAAAACACTTTAACTCAGTGTTTACTTGTTTTCTAGCTATCTGAATTGGTTGCATATTTAATCATGTTTCCTGTTTCTAAGTTTAACATAAAACTATTTTACGACAGGTATACTTACTTGATGTCATTTTTTCAAAGGCACTTGGTTTTTTTAATGTTCTGTGCACCTGTTCGACGTGTTAGATTATAACACTTTACTTGGGTCATTCCATTGTTTTTCTCCCAAACTCTAGACATAGAGGAACCTCCCAATGGTTTGCTTCAATAGGGTATTGTCTTTGTCAATATCCCATTCCCATATCAAAGCTTGTGTTCACAGCTTTGTGTTAACAAACCATCTTATCTCAGAAGCCTATATTTCTGCCTGCAGCCTGTGTCTGCTAAGGCTTTCAGACTTTTAAACCCAGTATGTCATTTATTAATAATTTCAGAAATCTGTTCTTAGTTTTGTGTATTTTTCTGAATCCTGGCTATTCCTTCACAGGTTGGCCACCCGCACCCCCCGTCCCACCTCCGTTAAAACTGGAAGTGGGTGGGTTGCAGCCGGGATTCAGTTTTTTAACTCTTAAACCTCCCACCTGACCCCAACTTACTCATTTTTTGGGGTTAAAATTCTTCCCCTTTGTTTCCAAGTCAGTTTGAGCCTTAACAACCAATTTACATTTCAGCGGGGTGAATCTTTGAGGCCATTTTTCTGGGGTTTTCACAGCTCTTCTGCCATAGCTGTGGGAGACAAACCGGAGAATCCATGTGGAAATTTACCCCACAGCTTTAGTGTTGGTGCAATGATGAAACCGCTTTGCAATAACACTAAACCTATAGTGTAAATGCCTCCTTAGATTCAGTCCTCTTTGTTTTAGATGGAAGTTCTGAACTCACTGATGTCTCTGTGTTACCTAATTCAAAGTTCTAAAAGGTCTAACAGTATTTGTTGCTTGATATTTAGAAGTAATATTTATCCAGGGATTTAAAATTAAACCTAATTACAGCATTATGATATGATTTTTATTGGAAGTATGAATCTAAATTTTCTATTTAAAAAAATTCATAAATATGTTCACTAATTTTTTTCACTTACAAGTAATGCAATTGGCCATGTGAATAATAATTATTATGTACTTCATAGTAATCCCCTATTTGTATAGGAGCACCAACTTGGACTGTGACCAGACTGTTCCACAAATTAAACACCTGCCTTAACTGTCTAATGGATTACTTTATGATTGTGGCCATTACAGAAACATGGCTGCAGGGTAACAATGCCTGGGAATTAAACATACCAGGTTATTTAACGATCAGGAAGGACAGGCAGGAAGGAAGGGGAGGTGGGGTGGCTATGTTAATAAAGGAAGGAATCACTGTAATACAGAGTAATGATATTGGGTCAAAAAATCATGATAATGAAACAGTTTGGGTGGAGATAAGGAATAATAAGGGGAAAAAAACACTAGTGGGCGTAGTCTATAGGCCTCCGAACAGTTGCAACTCTGTTGGACGGAGTATCAATCAGGAAATAGTTGAGGCATGTAATAAGGGAACATCTATAATTATGGGGGATTTTAACTATCATATTAATTGGACAAATCAAATGGGGCAGGACTGCCTTGAGGATGAGTTCATTGAGTGTATTAGGGATGGGTTTCTTGAGCAGTATGTAACTGGACCGACCAGGGGGCAAGCAACCTTAGATCTGGTCCTGTGTAACGAGACAGGATTAATTAAAAATGTCCTAGTAAAGGATCCCCTTGGAATGAGTGACCATAACATGGTTGAATTCCATAGTTAATTAGAGGGTGAGAAGGTTGGATCTCAAACAAGCGTGCTAAGCTTGAATAAAGGAGACTATGAAGGTATGCGAGCGGAATTGAGTAGAGTGGATTGGGAAAATAGATTAAAGGGTAAGACGACACATGATCAGTGGTGTACATTCAAGGAGTTATTTTACAACTTCCAAAAAAATATATTCCACTGAAAAGAAAAGGGTGTAAAAGAAAGGACAGTCATCCGTGGCTAAGTAAAGAAATTAAGGATAGTATTCGACTAAAAACAAGGGCATATAAAGTAACGAAATCTAGTGGGAGGACAGAGGATTGGGAAAACTTTAAAAGGCAGCAAAAAATAACAAAAAGATTGATTAAGAAAGGGAAGATAGATTATGAAAGTAAATTAGCAAAAAATATAAAAACAGATAGTAAGAGTTTTTATAGTTATATAAAAGAAAAAGGGTGGCTAAAGTAAATGTTGCTCCCTTAGAGGATGAGACCGGGAAATTAATGGTGGGAATTATGGAGATGGCAAAAACACTGAATGAATATTTTGTATCAGTCTTTACAGTAGAGGACACTAAGAATATCCCAACACTGGACAAACAGGGGGCTATAGGGGGAGAGGAGCTAAACACGATCAAAATCACTAAGGAAGTGGTACTCGGTAAAATAATGGGACTCAAGGCGGATAAATCACCTGACCTGATGGCTTACATCCTAGAGTCTTGAAGGAAGTGGCGGTAGGGATTGTAGATGCATTGGTAATAATTTTTCAGAACTCCCTGGATTCCGCTAAGGTCCCGGCAGACTGGAAAACTGCTAATGTAACACCCTTATTTAAAAAGGGCAGTAGACAGAAGGCTGGTAACTATAGACCGGTTAGCCTAACATCTGTGGTAGGTAAAATTTTGGAGTCCATTATTAAGGAAACAGTAACAGGACATTTGGATAATCATAATTTAATAGGACAAAGTCAGCATGGTTTTACGAAGGGGAAGTCATGTTTGACAAATTTGCTGGAGTTCTTTGAGGAAGTAACATATAGAGTGGATAAAGGGGAACCAGTAGACGTAGTGTATTTAAACTTCCAAAAGGCATTTGACAAGGTGCCACACAAAAGATTATTGCTTAAGGTAAAAAATCACGGGATTGGGGGTAATATTCTGGCATGGATAGAGGATTGGCTATCTAACAGAAAGCAAAGAGTTGGGATAAATGGTTCATTCTCAGACTGGCAATCAGTAACTAGTGGTGTTCCACAGGGGTCAGTGCTGGGTCCCCAACTCTTTACAGTCTATATTAACGATTTGGAGGAAGGGACCAAGTGTAACATATCAAAATTTGCAGATGATACTAAGATGGGAGGGAAAGTAGTGAGTGAGGAGGACATAAAAAACCTGCAAGGGGACATAGACAGGCTAAGTAAGTGGGCAGAGATTTGGCAGATGGAATACAACACTGGAAAGTGTGAGGTGATGCACTTTGGCAGGAAAAATCCTAGAGCAATTTATTATCTTAATGGCAAGAAACTGGAGAGTACTGAAGTGCAAAGGGATCTGGGGGTCCTGGTGCACGAAACTCAAAAGGTTAGTATGCAGGTGCAGCAAGTGATTAAGAAGGCAAATGGAATGTTGGCTTTCATTGCTAGGGGGATAGAATATAAAAATAGGGAGGTATTGCTTCAGTTGTACAAGGTATTGGTGAGACCGCACCTGGAATACTGCATACAGTTTTGGTGTCCTTACTTAAGGAAAGACATCCTTGCTCTCGAGGCAGTGCAAAAAAGGTTCACTCGGTTAATCCCGGGGATGAGGGGGTGGTCATATGAGGAGAGGTTGTGTAGATTGGGACTCTACTCATTGGAGTTCAGAAGAATGAGAGGCGATCTTATTGAAACATATAAGGTTGTGAAGGGGTTGGATCGGGTGGATGCGGGGAGGATGTTCCCGATGACGGGTGAGACTAGAACTAGGGGACATAGTCTTAGAATAAGGGGCTGCTCTTTCAAAACTGAGATGAGGAGGAACTACTTCACTCAGAGGGTGGTAGGTCCATGGAATATGCTGCCACAAAAAGCTGTAGAAGCTACATCATTAAATAAATTTAAAACAGAAATAGACAGTTTCCTAGAAGTAAAGGGCATTAAGGGTTACGGGGAGCGGGCAGGAATTTGGACATGAGTCTAGGTTCGGATCGGTCATGGCCTTGTGGGTAGTGGAGCGGGCCCAGGGACCGTGTAGCCTGATTCTGCTCCTATTTCGTGTGTGCAATTCTGTTAGATGCAGGAGATGGTTCTGTGATAGTAGATAGTAGATTGGCGGTTAGGATCAGATCAGCCATGATCTTATTGAATGGCGGAGCAGGCTCGAGGGGCCGATTGGCCTACTCCTGCTCCTATTTCTTATGTTCTTATGTTCTTATCTACATTTATGTACAACCAGACAAAAATGAAAAATGCAATTTTTAGCCAATATAAAAAGGGGCAAAATATTATTATTGTAACCTCAAATCTTTATGCTGAAAATTGTGAGTTATTTCTTTGAAATAAATTATACATCTGGATTACATACATGTTTTATATATGAAATGTGGATTTTGTAATTCAAACAGATAGAATAGTCCCTTTAAAAACGACTGGTTAGGTTGCAGAAAAAACAAAAAGTTCTACTGAATTCTGGAGCAGGGTTGAATAATGCTTGTTTCAAGTGGCCTCCAGGGACATCTCACTATCACCCCAACTAACACAGTGTTAGATGTTCTTCTGGCACAGTTCGAGCAAAATTGATAGTTTTTGCTCCCATCTGTGCCTCAGAAACAGGCTCAATGGGCTCCAATTTCTCCCCCCGTAGATACAGAATGCCATTATGTGGGAACCACTTCAAAGATTTGATCATCTCCATCTTTGATAGATGTAGTTAGTGAGACGTGCATGATTCTTTTTTGTTTCCTCACTGGATCAGTGGAGGTAATTTTCAGCTTCTCCACCTGGGTGGCAATGTGTCAGTATCACCCCCCCATTATAGAACTTGCCCAATTTTCATTTCCGGCCAGACAGTGAAGATGAAAATTACCCCCCATATATCTCTGATCCATTCAATCTTTGCACTTCTTGAATGTTGGTCATTTTTTACATTTTAGTACCAGATCCTTCAAATTTTGAATGGCTGGAACAAAGTCCAAATGAATCCAGATGCTCCTTCCTGTTATATCTTGGCTTCTTTTGGACAACAGCATTGGAATTTTGTTGTAAATTCTCTCCATAGTAAGCTCATTTTACAATAGAGTTTCACTGGTCCTGGCAGAAGCTTTATTATAGTGCCAGCAAGTGTCAATGTGGCTCAGTGGTACACACTTCCTCGGTGTCAGAAATTTGAGTTCAAGCCTGCTTCAAGCATTTGAACACATAATTTAGGCTGACACGTTGATAAGAACATGAATTAGGAGCAGGTGTAGGCCAGATGGTCCCTCAAGCCTGCTCCACCATTCAATAAGATCATGACTGATCTTCAACCTCAACTCCACTTTCCTGTCTGTTCTCCATTTCCCTTGATTCCCCTAGAGTCCAAAAATCTATCTATCTCAGCCTTGAATATACGCAACGATTCAGCATCCACAACCCTTCGGGTTAGAGAATTCCAAAGATTCACAACCTTCTGAGTGAATCCTCCTCATCTCAGTCTTAAATGGCCGACCCCTTATCCTGAGACTATGCCCCCTAGTTCTCGACTCTCCAGCCAGGGGAAACAACCTCTCAGCATCTACACTGTCCATCTACCCTGCTAGTTGATGCAGTATAAAGAAAGTGCTGCATTGTGAGAGGTACTATGTATCGGACGACATGTTAAACCGAGGCCCTGTCTGCCTGTTTGGATGGATCTCAGGGCACTTTTGAAGAACAGCAGGGAATTCTTTGGTGTCTTGGCCAATATTCTTCCATCAACCAACCCTCCCAAAACTGATCATTCATTTCTCTGGCTTTGAAACACTTTGGGACATCCTGAGGATGTGAAAGGCACAATATAAATTCAAGTCATTTTTATAGTCAGTAGAGCAGGAAAAATGAACATCTAAGACATAGAACTACTCTTTCCCAATCTCCAAGAGTTCCTAATAATGTGGTTTGTCTGCAGTTCCTGCTGCTAGTCTGGTGAGCTAATAAAATCTAAGATTTCTTGGGTTCCTGTTAATTGCCATAAGAAGCTGTCATTCTGAGCACAGATGAATAGATTCACTTCTAGAGCACTCAACTTGCAATTATGAGACGCAAGTTAATATTTCAGGCTTGATTAATATTCACAATCAATGATTCTTTAGGGACTGGGCTTTGGCACCATGCAAATCATAGACTTAAGCCGCCACATATGTCAGATGGAGAGATTCTTTGATCACCATGGACATCAGATGCCTAGTTCTCAGACCACTATGGAATATATTCATCCCAGCTGCTAACCAGAGATACTGAATCCACGTATTCCTATTGATTGCCAAGGGAGAAACAGAACAACTTGGCAGTCACAAATTTCCAGCTGGCACACACAGCCTTCACAGAGATATAGCGGCATCTTCAATTTTGGTTTCATACTTGCATTGCGCATGGGAAGAATAAGTCAAGTTGGTAGTGGGCGGAAACTGGGATATATTAATTGGTAAAGATTCTCACCGCAAATTTTGGATCCGTAATGCCCGTTTTTTGGGCGCTACAAGTGCCCTTAGAGGCCCACTATGGCGTCGGCGGCGCATGTGCTCACTTGTGGGATGAATTGTGCTGGATGCCATATTGGTGAGGGTGTTAGCGCGCACAGTGAATGCCTGCTGAAAGTATGCAGAGCAGGCAGATCATGACGTCAATCGGCATGCAATGCTGATTTGACGCCATGGCTGCCATTTTAGAGCTCAACACTCCAGCTAACACCCTCTCTTAAGCTCGCACAGCTGAACACGCGTTCAGCAGCAGGAAGGATACCCACCAGTGCTATTTAAAGGGAACATCAACTAATTACAGGTTAGTTGCTGGTTGATTTCTTCTGGCTGTTGGTATGGGTCCACAACTGTTTGGTGCTTCCTATAGTTTAAAGTTGCCAAAGTCTACAGTGAGTGGTGTAGCAGGTGTGGAAGGACTTTTTCCTGAGTTCAAGGCTTCTGCACAAATCACTTGCTGTTAGACATGAGTGCACTAGTAGGAATTCCCCTTGGAATACAGCATGACTTGCAGAATCATAGAATCATAGAGGTTTACGGCACATCGTGTCTGTGCCGGCCAAAAAAGAGCTGTCCAGCCTAATCCCACTTTCCAGCTCTTGGTCCGTAGCCTTGTAGGTTACAGCACTTTAAGTGCATATCCAAGTACTTTTTAAATGTGAAGAGGGTTTTTGCCTCTACCACCCTTTCAGGTAGTGAATTCCAGACCCCCACCACCCTCTGGGTGAAAAAGATTCTCTTCAACTCCCCTATAATCCTTCTACAAATTACTTTAAATCTATGCCCCCTGGTTATTGACCTCTCTGCTAAGGGAAATAGGTCCTTCCTATCTATCTAGGCCCCTCATAATTTTATACACCTCAATTAAATCTCCCCTCAGCCTCCTCTGTTCCAAAGAAAACACCCTCAGCCTATCCAATCTTTCCTCATAGCTAAATTTCTCCAGTCCTGGCAAAGTCCTCGTAAATCTCCTCTGTACCCTCTCTAGTACAATCACATTTTTTCTGTAATGTGCTTACCAGAACTGAACGCAGTACTCTAGCTGTGGCCTAACTAGTGTTTTATACAGTTCAAGCATAACCTCCCTGCTCTTAGATTCTATGCCTTGGCTAATAAAGGAAAACATCCCATTTGTCCTCTTAACCACCTTAACTACCTGTCCTGCTACCTTCTGGGATCTGTGAGCATGCACTCCAAAGTCCCTCCCTTCCTCTACACTTCTCAGTATTGTAAGATCTTAATGATCTCTGAGTTCATGGACAAGACACCAATAGGCAGCAGCCAGTATGTTTGAGCAATAGATCAAGATTTATTAAGTTTACAGCGTAATATTCTTAACATTAGCTGATAGTTTTAACGAGTAGCTCGCAGCCCTTGGTCTCTGGAACCTCTCGGACACAGATGACGTCGTCTTAAGTCTGTTCCTTTGTTCTCGCTTTACGTCTGTGTAAAGTTGTTCTTTGAGTATCGAGGTTTTAACCCTTTTCTTATCAAAAGTTGGTTTGGCCAGTGTCCATATATGGTCTTTAACAAAATCACCTTCTTTTATTGGTTCTAATGGTCAAAATACCATTGTCACTCAGGTTAAGTCCAGTAACCTGGCCACTCCTTTTCCAGTACATTTCACTAACTCTGCTCCACTGTCGTGTTATCTTGTTTATAGCTTTTCATGCCATTGGAATTGACCATATCTCTTTCATTTCATTGCCTCCCTGGTACAAGGCCTTTATACCAAGGGCCCAGATCATTCTGCTGTCTCACTTGTCTTGAGGTATCCAGACTATCTCACTTTAATTTACCAGATAAATACCTTAACTTCCATGATCTCTCTCATTTTATGTCCTTATACTAATTATCCTTTAAATATTGTTGCAATTAGTTTTGTTAAGCGAATTCTAAGTTTTATTCAGCATCATAATATGTTATTTAATGATTTGACCTTCACTTGCAGCCTGTAGCTGCTTGTTATCAAAGCTTAGTCAAAACTGTGTTTGGCTGTCCCCGCAGCTGCATTCTGAACAAGTCTTAGCTTTTTAGTTACCCAGGAGTAATTATGGGTAATATTATTTGGTCAATGGCTATATAATTCTTGTCTACTAAATATCTCTAAATATCAGCCTTTCATACAGTATCGTACCATTTATTGTGTATTCCCTTGCCTTGTTAACCCTCCCCAAATGCATTACTTCACACTTCTCTGGATTGAATTCCATTTGCCACTTTTCTACCCACCTGACCAGTCCATCGCTATCTTCCTGCAGTCTACAGCTTTCTTCCTCACTATCAAACACATGGCCAATTTTTGCAAACTTCTTAATCATGCCTCCTACATTGAAGTCTAAATCATTGATATATACCACGAAAAGCAAGGGACGTAGTACTGAACCCTGTGGAACCTCACTGGAAACAGCCTTCCAGTCACAAAAACATCCGTCGAGCATTAACCTTTACTTCCTACCACTGAGCCCATTTTGGATCCAACTTGCCACTTTGCCTTGAATCCAATGGGCTTTTGTTTTTCTGACCAGTCTGCCATGTGGGACCTTGTCAAAAGCCTTGCTAAAATCCATGTAGACTGCATCAAATGCGCTCATTGACCCTCCTTGTTACCTCCTAAATAAATTCAAACATGTTAGTCAGACACGACCTTCCCTTAACAAATCCATGCTGACTGTCCTTGATTAATCCATGTCTTTCCTAATGCGGTCCCTCAGATTTTTTTCCAATAATTTGCCCACCACTGAAGTTAGGCTGACTGGCCTGTAATTACTCAGTCTATCCTTTTCTCCCTCTTAAACAATGGCACAACGTTAGCAGTCCTCCAGTCCTCCGGCACCATGTCTATAGCCAGAGAGATTGGAAAATGATCATCAGAGCCTCTGCTATTTCCTCCCTTGCTTCTCTTAACAGTCTGGGATACATTTCATCTGGGCCTGGTGATTTATCTACTTTCAAAGAGGCTAAACCCCTTAATATTTCCTCTCTCACTATGTTTATATATTCTAATACTTCACACTCCTCCTCCTTAACTACAATGTCTGCATCATCCCACTCTTTTGTGAAGACAGATGCAAAGTATTCATAAAGACCCATACCCACGTCTTCTGTCTCCACATATAGGTTACCGTTTTCTTCTCTAATAGGCCCTACTCTTTCCTTAGTTATCCTCTTGCTCTTTATATATATATAAAACATCTTTGGGTTTTCCTTGATGTTCCTTGCCAATATTTTTTCATGTTGTCTCTTTTATTTCCTAATTTCCTTTTTAATTTCATCCCTGCACTTCCTATACTCCTCTAGAGTTTCTACAGTATTGAGCTCTCGGTATCAGACAAAAGCTTTCCTTTTTTTCCTTATCCTACCCTGTATGCTCCTTGACATCCACGGGGCTCTAGATTTGTTAGTCCCATCCTTTTTCTTTGTGGGAACATATTTGCTCCGAACCCTCACTATCACCTCCTTGAATGCCTCCCACTGTTCTGACACTGATTTACCTTGAAGTAGCTGTTTCCAGTCCACTTTTGCTAAAACGTATCCCAGCTTAGTAAAATTGGCCTTTCCCCAACGGAAAGCTTTTACTCCTGGTTTATCTTTGTCCTTTTCCATAACTACGCTAAATCTAACTGAATTATGATCACTACCACAAAAATGTTCTCCCACTGATACCCCTTCCACCTGCCCAGCTTTATTCCTAAAACTAAGTCCAGAGCCAACCCCTCTCTTGTTGGGCTTGCTATGTACTGGCTAAAAAAGTTCTCCTGAATGCATTTTAAGAATTCTGTGCCCTCTATACCTTTTACACTAATTCTATCCCAGTTAGTATTAGGGTAATTGAAATCCCCAACTATTACTTTTTAATTTCACCCCTGCACTTCCTATACTCCTCCTGAGTTTCTGCAGTATTGAGCTCTCGGTATCAGTACCTATTGATTTTGCACTTCTCAGAAATTTTCCTACATATTTGCTCTTCTATCTCCCTCTGACTATTTGGGGGTCTATAGTACACGCCCAACAGTGTAATTGCCCTTTTTTTGTTCTTCAGTTCAATCCATATGGCCTCATTTGATGATCCTTCTAACATATCATCCCTCCTCACAGCTGTAATTGTTTCTTTAACCAATATTGCGACACCCCCCTCCTTTTTTATCCCCCTCTTTATCTCGTCTGAAAACCCTGTAACCAGGAATATTGAGTTGCCATTCCTGCCCTACTTTAAGCCATGTTTCAGTAATAGCTATGATATCATACTGCCACATGTCTATCTGTACCCTCAGCTCAACTCCCTTATTCACGAGACTCCATGCATTGAAGTATATACCATTAAGCACTGCCAAACCTCTTTGTTATCTATTTTATAGCCTTTGCTTCCTCTGTCTTCCAAACTCACTTACTAATTTTCTGCCTTCCATTTCCAGCTTTGCTTCTCTCCCTTCTGAATCTACGCTCAGGTTCCTATCACCCTGCCAAGCTAGTTTAAACCCTCCCCAACAGCACTAGCAAAACTACCCGCGACGATATTGGTCCCGGCGCTGCTGAGGTGCAACCCATCTGGCTCATACAGGTCCCGCCTCCCCCAGAACCGGTCCCAGAAATCTGAAGCCCTCCCTCTGCACCATCTCTCCAGCCACGCATTCATCTGCTCTATCCTTCTATTTGTGTACTCACTAGCACGTGGCACTGGGAGTAATCCGGAGATTACTACCTTTGTAAGATTATCATGGATTAGTTGGCTTTTATAATACTTGTTTTGATATCTTATAACCATTAATATCTTATAATCATCAGTAATAGACTTATAATCATGTGTAAGAATTAAATGTAGTTTGTAATCATCAACTGTATGCAATGATGACCTGAATTATGTATACATTGTAACCCTTTTTCTTATGCTTAAAAGTCTCTGAGTAAGCTGTCACCAGACAGCCTGGGGTGAGAAAGAGATTGCCATGGTCGAATAGACTGCAGTTAGCCTGGGAACCAAGTTCTTGTGTGGTTGCCACTGTGTTGGAATGTTATAACATCCGCAGTGAATTAAAAACAAAGACCAAAAGCAGGGGCCGTATCTCAGCCTATGGAGACATATTCCTTTTGTATTGCCATAACTACCCCAGATATGAGTCTTGATGGTCAAAAACAGATGATGTAAGAGTGTCATAAGACTAGAACCTGGGTAAACCAGGGTGTTGCAAACATGGTATCTTTATGATTGAATTTTGGGTTTGGGTGTCAGCCAGTGATTGGTTCAGGAGGACACCATGGGAGAAAAATTGGGTTGCTTTGTGCCTCCCGTTAGTGCCCCCGGGGGCGCTAATGGGGCGCAAAGCCCCTAGCGCCCGGGCGCAGCACTGCTAACGCCTCCCGTGAAATTCAGCAAGAGGTTAGTGGCGGCGGTAGCCAGTAGTGCCCCGCAGCACTGCGCCATCAGCAATGACGTCATCGCCGTTTGCAGCACCCCACTGGCGCTCCGGCCGCAAACTTCGGTTGCGCCATCTGACCTATCGCCAAACGATATGTCCGACAGGGTCAGAGGCGTTTTTGCAGCTATGGCGCGCAAGTTAAAGGGCACGTGTCAGGCAACCATTTTCTTTAGGCTGACTGCCAGCACCTGCCCCCTTTTCCTTTTTCTTCGGGGTGCCGGCCGCAATCGCTCAACCCGGCACTCCACTTGAGTGCCAGGCTGTTTTCCCGGCACCCCGCTCCCCGGTGGTCCAGCAGGGCCCCGGTGCACGCTGCGCTAGGCCCCTCCCCTTTAATCAGGGAAGGGAGGCCTGCAATGATGCGGCGCTACGTGCCGACGCGTGTGGCGCTGTTGCGCATAGCGCCGCAAAATTCACTGGTAGCGCCCCAAGAAGGAGGGGGAACAATTCCAGTTATGCCCCGCCTCCTGCTTGGGGCGCTACCACTGAATTTACGGTGCAGGGGTGCTTACTTTTTCGGGCCAGCGAAGTTAGCGCACCATCGGGGGTGCCACCAAATTTCTCCCCCCCATAGGTTTTGAATGTGAGTAAGGGTATAAGAAGGGGGTCTTAACAGCCACAAAGGGTGGCAGATTTCAAGAGTAGATTTCAGGAGTAGATTATTTCATGAAGAATCAAGGAGACACCCGGGAAACCGAGAGAGAGAGAGGGAGAGAGAGACAAGTGACACAGGGTGCAGCATGCTCACAGTTGCGCCTCTACCCAGAGCACAACGGGGTAATATAAGTCTCAATTATTCTCTGTAAACCGCTGCTCGAATACTGTAATGTTTTAAGTCTTGCTTGTGCTGAATAAAGTTTAATCATTGTCCCCAATATGGGTCAACCTCGAATCATTTGGAACCAGGGTCCCTCTGGGATTTGAAATAACAACATAAAATGCTGGAAATACTCAGCAGGTCAGGCAGCTTCGTAGAGAGAGAAAGAGAGTTAATGTTTTGGGTCGATGACACTTCATCAGAACTGCCCTCTGGGATCTTAAACCTTTGAGGTCCTGCTTATTAATCTAGCTCCCTAAAATCTGCCTAAAGGACCTCATCCCTCTTTCTACCTATGTCATTGATAGCAATATGGACCATGACCTCTGGCTGTTCACCCTCCCCCCCCCCCCTCAGAATGTCCTGCAGCTGGTCAATAACATCCTTGACCCTTGCAACATACCATCCTGGAGTAACGTCTGCAGCCGCAGAAATGCCTGTCTGTTCCCCTAACTATTGAATCCCCTATCACTGTTGCTTTCATTACTTTTCTCCTCCCCCCCCCCCCCAGTACAGCTGAATCAGCCATGGTACCATGGTCTTGGCTCTGGCTATACTCCCCACAGGAACCATTGCCCTCACCAGTATTCAGAGCGAGGTGCACTCAGGGGACTCCTACACTACCTGCCTGGTCCTCCTTGTCTGTTTGGAGGTCAACCATTCCCTCTCTGCCAGCACACTCTTAAGCTGCGGGGTGACCACCTCCTGAAACGTGCTATCCTCGTAGCTCTCAGCCTCGCGGATGCACTGCAGTGACACCAGCTGCTGCCTAAGCTCCGAAACTCTGAGCTCAAGCTCCTCCAGCTGACGACACTTCCTGGACACGTGATTGTCCAGGACACGGGAAGCATCCTGGAGTTCCTACATGGCACAGCATATGCATTCTATGGGACTGAGGTGCCCTGCCATACCTCTTATTTATTAGACTACTAACTAAACTTATTAGTTTAACCCACTGCCCAAACTTAGAGAGAAAAAGACAAAGGTAATACTCACCAACCAATCATCTACCTGCTGTCCTGTTTTGAGTTTCTGCCTGTGTTTAACTCAGCTCTCTCGCTCTCACTGAGCTCTCAGACTCCATGGCTCCTTTTATCCCACTGTGCTATTGGGCTCTCCCGCTCTCACTGAGCTCTCAGGCTCCATGGCTCCTTTTATCCTCGCTGTGCTATCGGGCTCTCCCGCTCTCACTGAGCTCTCAGGCTCCATGGCTCCTTTTATCCTCGCTGTGCTATCGGGCTCTCCCGCTCTCACTGAGCTCTCGGGCTCCACTGCCCAGGGTGTTCAGGGAGCAATTCTCCTATCTGAACATCAGCGAAGAACAATGTGTGAGACCTCTGTGCTTCAGTAAGGACATCCTCACTGAAATCCGCCACCTGCTGCAGCCACAGCTTACAGCACAGAAACAGACCTTTCAGCCCAACTAGTCCATGCTGGTGTTTATACTCCACTCGAGCCTCCTCCTGTCTTTCACATCTAACTCTGTTAGCATAACCCTCTATTCCCTTCACCCTCTTATGCTTATCCAGCCTCCTCTTAAATGCATCTATACTATTCACTTCAACCACTCCCTGTGGTAGCAAGTTCCACATTCTCACCACTCTCTGGGTAAAGAGGTTTCTTCTGAATTCCCTATTTGATTTCTTGGTGACTATCTTATATTGATGGCCTCTAGTTTTGCTCTTCCCCACAAGTGGAAACATTCTCTCTGTGTTTACTCTATCAAAACCTTTCATAATTTTGAAGACCTCTATTAGGTCACCCCTCAACCTTCTTTTTTCAAGAGAAAAGAGAACCAGCCTGTTCATCCTTTCTTGATATGTATACCCTCGCATTTCTGGTATCATCCTTGTAAATCTTTTTGCACCCTCTCCAGTGCCTCTATATCTTTTTTATAATATGGTGACCAGAATTGTACACAGTACTCCAAATGTGGTCTAACCAAGGTTTGATACAAGTTTAGCATAACTTCTCTACTTTTCAATTTTATCCCTCTAGAAATAAACGCAAGTGCTTGGTTTGCTTTGTTATGGCCTTATTGACCTGCGTCGCTACTTTTAGTGATTTGTGTATTTGTACTCCCAGATCCCTTTACTCTTCTACCCCATTTAGATTCTTATTTTCCAAGAAGCCTTTAAAGCAGGGCAAGGACCATATTGCCAGTGACTGCGATGGTGACCATGGTGATGAACTTTTATGTATCGGGCTGGAGCTGGAGATATTTGTAACATCTCGCAGTTTGCCATCCACTGTTGCATAAGGGAGGTCACTGAGGCTCTCTATTCAAAGAGTGCTGACTACATTTCATTCTCTCTGGCCAGAGAGCAGCAGGTGAGGCAAGCGTGCAGCTTCACAAGGATTGCAGGCTTCCCCATGGTGCAGGGTGCCATTCACTCCACGCACATCGCTTAGTGGGTGCCGCATGTCAACTCTACCCAATACCCGAACTGAAAGGGATGCCACTCCCCCAACGTCCAGCTGGTGTGTGACCATAGTCAGTGAATCATGCAGGTCAATGCCCGGTATCCTGGCAGCAGTCTTGACGACTCCAGTGCACAACCCACACACATGTGCGCAGTATGCATACAATGCAAACCAGGCTACCACAAGAAATATGATAGGACAGACCATTGGTTTGCTGAAGCAATACTTCCGCTGTCTGGAAAGCTCTGGTGGAGCCCTGCAGTACACCCTACTGCAGAGCGGGTGTTAAGATTTGTGGTGGTCTGCTGCATGCTGCACAACCTCGCCATCATGAGCGCACAGCCCTTGCTAACAGCTATACGGTGAGCAGCTGAGGAGGAGAAGAAGAAGAAGGAGAAGGAAGAGGAAGAAGAGGAGGAGGAGCAGGAAGAGGAAGGGAGGAGGCAACCTAGACAGCCCCTTTCTGGCTGGCTGTCCATGAAGAACTCATCAGAGTGCGATACCGACACCCGCAACCCCAATTCCCTATTCGCCAACAGTCCCACAACTTACCTTCCTCTGTCACTGACCATCACAGCATCCGCTTAGCCACAATGCAAAAATAAAAGCCTCCACAAAATAAAAATTCCAAACCAAATTTATAAATCAAGGCATGACATATTGCATACAAATGTCAAATAATCACCCTTGTGCATTCCCTTAGTGCTGGTCTTCCATGTGCCTTTGCCTGTCCTAGTGCTTCTACACAGAGCTACCCCAGTGGCTCAGGGCTTTACTCCTGGCATTGACCATGCCATGGCTATCTGCTCCCAATGCCTTCTGAGCATGTGTCTAGAGGGACTCTTGGCCCCCTATGGATACAGCATATTTCTCCTCCTTTCCGCCTCCTCCACCAAGACCTCCAGTGCATTGTCGGAAAACCTTGGTACACGCTCTCTCCCATGGGCAGTCATTAATGAGTGTTTCTCAGGTCAAAATCAGTTGTAGAACGACTTCCAGCACCTGCTCAAGTCACAATGCACCTCCCCTTTAAGAGCTGCAGACTAGTTTTAAGTAGTGCAGGCTATATTTAACTGGTGCTAGCCTCTCACGATTTTGGGCTCCCTGTTGATGCGTGCAGCCATTCAAGAGTGCAGTTAGCATTGGCTGCATGCTACAATCATGGTAATCAGCAGGCAGCACGAAGTTAGCATGCTGCCTGCATCACATTTAAGGGTGTGGGTTAATCGTGCATCGCAATCTCCGCACCTGTTTCTGTGGGCTATCGAATTTAATCCCCTCTATATCAAAATTAGAGTTTGATTATAAAAAACTTTAGCTGAAAATAACCTGCAGTTATACAGCATTCCTCATGTAAAAGTCTCTGATTACCTATCAAAGCCAACATATTTGGGAATGCAGTAAGCCAAATAATTTGTGGTTATAGTGGATATTTGTGTATCCAATACATTTAGAAATAATCTTCGCGTTTCAAAATTAGTATCATTGAATTCATTTCACATGTCAGAACTGCTCTTTCATCCTCATTTTGCTTTTCCACAGGAATATAAAAATACAGATATCGATTTTCTTAGTATGTATTCAGTGAGGATAAGAACAGGAGCAGGGTATACAATTCTTCATAATCTCTCTGCCTTGTGTAGCAATAACCTGCCAAAAAGAGAAATGCTCATCTGTTACCAATCATTTTAATTTTTCATTAGATCACAAAATTACTGAAAATGTAATCGCAATCCATCATGTGGTTTGATGATAAACTGACTTAGATATTTAACTATGTCAGGAACAGTGATCTTTTACATTTAATTTGTGGGATTTATTTTTATTAAGACAGGTAATTTTACATTGATTGAAAATAAATTTCAGGGCCGTTGAAAATGCCAAGACATATTGGATGGACATTTTTCAACCTCATTAGAAAAACTTAGAAAAATACTTGTGGCATTGCCAACTGACTATTAGTTTATATAAAGATGGATTAGTAGTCAGCTGGAAAATCCCACAACTCTGTCATTACTGTAATAGTTATTTCTCAAGGACAGTGCTGAAGTTTCAATACAAAAAATGTCAAGAATATTTTGCGTTAACCTTGTCTCTGATTCCAACTTAGACCTAATTCTATTATTGAAAAGAAAAAGAATGAATATAACTTTTAGATGTCATCTATGTCACAGAATGGAAATAAGAATCAAAATGATAATGAAAGTATAAGCATCAATAAATTCTTGACAGAAATTAAAAGCTAAGGCTTTCTCAATCTAGATGTTCTTGATAAATAAAACTAAATAATTATAAGAACTGAGCCAGATGGAATGAATCCAAGAAATGAGGGGGATTTGGCTAAGGTCGATTGGGAAACTACATTAAAAGATAAGCAGTAGCAAACATTTAAAGAAATAATTCAGAATTCTCAACAAACATCTTCTTCTTAGGCAGTCCCTCGGAACCGAGGATGACTTGCTTCCACACGAAAAATGAGTTCTCCGGTGACTGATGAGTTCAATGCGAGACCTACAGTCTCTGTCACAGGTGGGGCAGACGGTGGTTGAAGGGGTGGGTGGGTGGGGTGTTTGGGTTGTCGTGCGCGCCTTCCGCTGTTTGCGCTTGGCTTCCGCTTGCTCCTGGCGAAGTGACTCGAGGTGTTCGGCGCCTTCCCGGATGCTTCTCCTCCACTTTGTGCGGTCTTGGGCCAGGGATTCCCAGGTGTTGGTGGGGATGTTGCACTTTTTCAAGGAGGCTTTGAGGGTGTCTTTGAAGCATTTCCTCTACCCACCTGGGGCTCTCCGAGTAGAGCGCTTGTTTTGGAGTCTCGTATCGGGCATGCAGACGATGTGGCCCGTCCATCTGAGCTGATCGAGCGTGGTCAAAGCTTCGATGCTGGGGATGTTCGCCTGAGTGAGAATACTGACGTTGGTACGCCTATCATGCCAATGGATTTGCAGGATCTTGCGGAGGCAGCGTTGGTGATACCTCTCCAGTGCTTTGAGGTACCTGCTGTACATGGTCCATGTCTCTGAAGCATACAGGAGGGCGGGTATCACTACTGCTCTGTAGACCATGAGCTTAGTGCTGGGTTTGAGGTCCTGGTCTTCAAACACTCTCTTCCTCAGGCGACCGAAGGCTGCATTGGCACACTGAAGGCGGTGTTGGACTTCGTCATCGACGTCTGCCCTCGTTGACAGTTGGCTCCCAAGGTATGGAAAGTGGGCCACGTTGTCCGAGGCCTCGTCATGGATTTTGATAATTGGGGAGCAGTACTGTGTGGCGGGGGCAGGTTGGTAGAGGACCTTTGTCTTACGGATGTTTAGTGTAAGGCCCATGCTCTTGTACGCTTCGGTGAAGGTGTTGATGATAGTTTGGAGTTTGACCTCAGAGTGTGCACAGACGCAAGCGTCGTCTGCATACTGTAATTCAATGACAGAGGATGGGACGACCGTGGATCTGGACTGGAGGTGACGGAGGTTGAACAGTTTCCCGTTTGTTCTGCAGATTAACTCCACTCCAGCGGGGAGCTTACTGAGGGTGAGATGGAGCATTGCAGCCAGGAAGATCGAGAAGAGCATTGGTGCGATGACACAGTCTTGCTTGACCCCAGTCCGTACGTGAATTGGGTCTGTGGTGGATCCATTGGTCAGGATCACGGCTTGCATGTCGCCGTGAAGCAGGCGGAGGATGGTGACAAACTTTTGAGGGCAGCTGAATTTGAGGAGGAAACTCCATAATCCCTCATGGTTGACGGTGTCGAAGGCATTTGTGAGGTCAAAGAAAGCCATGTACAGCGGTTGGTGCTGATCCCTGCATTTCTCTTGTAGTTGATGCGCGGTGAAGATCATGTCCATTGTGCCCCTTAGTGGGTGGAATCCGCATTGCGACTCTGGGAGGAGCTCTTCAGCCACTGGGAGAAGGAGACTGAGGAGGATTCTTGTGATGACTTTCCCTGTGGCAGACAGCAGGGAGACTCCTCTGTAATTACCGCAATCGGACTTGTCACCTTTCTTGAAGATGGTCACGATTACGGTGTCTCTGAGATCCCCTGGCATGCTCTCCTCCTTCCAAATAAGAGAAATTAGTTTATGTATTCGCACCAATAGTGCTTCTCCGCCATGTTTTAGCACCTCAGCAGGGATTCCATCTGCTCCTGAGGCCTTGTTGTTCTTCAGTTGTCGGATGGCCTTTTCAACCTCATGCCGGGCTGGGGTTGTGCTGAGGTGGTGGCGGGTAGCATGCTGTGGGATGGAGTTGAGGACACTCGCGTTGAAGACAGAGTCTCGGTTAAGGAGATCTTCGAAGTGCTCCTTCCAGCGGGCACTGACTGCCTCTCTGTCCTTGATGAGTACCTCTCAGTTCTTGGCCCACAGTGAGGTAGGACCTTGGGTGCTTGGGCTGTAGGTGGTCTTGACTGCGCTAATGAATCCACGCACGTCGTGGTTGTCGGCTAGCTGCTGGATCTCCTGCGCTTTCTCCACCCACCATCTGTTCTTTAGGTCGCGAGTTTTTTGTTGGACCTCGGCCTTCAGGCATCTGTAGACATGCTTTCTTGCACTTGAGTTCTGTTGCTGTTTCCAGATCAGAAATGCCTTGCGCTTGCGACTTATTAGCTCCTGGATCTCCTGGTCGTTCTCGTTGAACCAGTCTTGGTGTTTCCTGGTCAAGTGACCGAGCGTCTCTTCACAGGTGCTGATAATGGAGGCCTTGAGTGCAGACCAGGCACTGTGGACACTCTGTGTCCCTGAATCACTGGGAGTCGTCAGGTTGGTTGTGAGGCGCAGGCTGAATAGAGCTTTCTTAGCAGGGTCTTTGAGTGCTCCAGCGTTGATTTTCCTGCGGCATTACTTCTGTTGCCGTTGCTGTTTTGGGGCTACGCTGATGGAGATGACAGAGCAGATTAGGCGGTGGTCTGTCCAGCAGTCATCAGCTCCTGTCATGGCACAGGTGATGCGGACGTCCTTGCAGTCCCTCACTCGGATGATGACGTAGTCCAGCAGATGCCAGTGCTTGGAGCGAGGGTGTTGCCATGAAGCCTTGTACTTGTCTCTCTGACGGAACAAGGTGTTGGTTATGACAAGACCATGTTCTAAGCATTTCATCAGGATGAGGGTACTATTGGAGTTGGCTTTTCCTACCCCCTCTCTGCCGATCACACGTCCCCAGAGGTCTGTGTCCTTTCCAACTCTGGCATTAAAGTCGCCAAGGAGGATCAGCTTGTTGCCCGTTGGGACTTGGGACAGGGATTGTTCGAGGCTGGAGTAGAATTCCTCTTTGGTCTCATCTGTGGCTTCCAGTGTTGGGGCATACACACTGATGACCGTAGCTCACTGGTTCCGGGCTAGGGTGAGCCGTAGAGTCATGAGGCGTTCATTTATTCCACAAGGGGAGTCTCTGAGACGCCCAACTAGTTCATTTTTTATGGCGGAGCCTACCCCATGGAGGTGGCGTTCTTCTTCAGGTTTGCCTTTCCAGAAGAAGGTGTAACCACCGCCTTGCTCCTTGAGCTGGCCTTCCCCTGCCGGCCGGGTCTCGCTTAGGGCGGCGATGTCTATGTCGAAATGTCTGAGCTCCCGGGCAACGAGAGCAGTACGGCTTTCCAGTCTGTCACTGTTGGGGTTGTCCATGAGGGTCCAGGTCCCGAACTTCATTTTAAAGGGTTGTAGAATTCGCAATTATCGCGATTTGATTAATAAGGAGAAAACACAGAGTTTCGTTCAAACAGTTTTTATTTCAGCAGAATGCTGTCAGGTTTAAATTGGACACAAGCAGCCTGTAAAATGGCCGCCGCACCTCGTGACAGAACATTCTAGACTTTTCAACAGGCAGACAAGATGGCGTTCCATTAAACATTTTTGCAAGATCGATAACGATTCAGCACAGTGAAGATAATACACGAGACATTATGGGTTTGCAGTATAAACATCGATACTGGAATCGGTCTCCCAGGTACAAAGGAAAGCCATTGTACCGAGTAATCAAGGGCCCATCCAAAGGACATTAATATGTAAACTCCCAACGGCTCTACGATGAGAGAGCCGTTAGCAGGTAGTTATACAGGACACTTGGAAGCCCCAAACCCCTCCAGGGAGAACACCGACCGATTTAACAATGGGAGAAATATTAACAGGTACTCAAACATTCATGAGTAGCCCCGAAACCCATTAAGGACGGAGATCACCCATACAAGACATTTGGGCGCCAAACCCTAAACAAAAGAATGGACATTATAGTTGGGCGGGAAACGGAAGATTTTTGCACTATAATTGCAGGCCCCAAACCGTCCATTCGCTCTCTTGCTCTTGACTCTTGCCTCTTGCTCGCTTGCTGCTTTTATCATCGTGGCTGCTCCTGTGTTTTATCCGGTCGATTCGTAACCTCGTGGCTGCTCCTGTGTGCTCGTAGTTGGGCTTCTGCGTGCCTGTTGCCTCTTCTGAAAAGACTGTTGAACTTTCTGATCCGTTCGGATCTACCTCGTGTCGCGTAACGAAGACCTATGTTGGTAACTGGCAGCGGAACCAAAGGCCCGAGATGAGATGAGATGAGATGAGATGAGAGGAGAAGAGAAGAAGACCATATCCATCGCCACGGTCAGTAAATCCCGACCGCGCCTGTAGGTCGATCAGCCAAGTTTTCTCGACAGGAAGTTTTCTTCTTTAAACTTCTAACAAAACATATTGCATCAATGATAACTGGACTGTGCAAACACATCGTATCAGTGATATTGACAACGGTGCTCCTCGACTAAACTGTGAAGTCCACCAACAGAGGTCTTCACTACAGCGGACGGTCTAGCCTACTAGCCGGAGCAGCAGAAGCAGTAAACAAGTGGGACCAGGAGATCTCCTGACCGACACGTGGGTGCTGCGGTGAAAAACATCCGATCAGCTATTCGGAATTTCTCCGAGTTATTACGAGTGGTGAGCATGAGTCTCGAGATCCTACGAAGCTAGTTTAGGATAGATATTGATAGGGGAGGGTTTAAAGATTAAGGATATTTGTAATGTGTGCCCTATTTACGTTGTGCCGTTCGTTCCTCGTTTCCCTAAGATTGATTATAACCGTTTGTAAGATTGTACTGTCATTAATCTGTGCGTATGACATGTATTTCATAATTTTAAGTATCATGCAATAAAGATTTTCCATTTCGTACCATTCAAACCAAGTCTACATGAGTTTTATCTCCATTACTGCTCTCGCATCTAAGTCCAGTGTCTAGAACCGTAAGGGAGAGTGATTCGAACCACTCACAGGTGTGTCTAGTGTTCCCAGACTGGCTGGAGACCAGAACAGGCAACCAGGCCTAGACCCGCACTGACATACAGGCTGCACAGAGCCGCGTGAATCTCACAGGCTACGAGACACGCAGGGTCAGGAGAATCCCTTACAGAAAATGGCGACCGCGGCAGGACACTGGCAGCGAGAGGGTAGTGTGTTAGATTTTGGAATGACTGTACGAAATGTTATGCAGGAAAAGATAGCGGATTACGTGTTTGGAAAGGTTAATCTAACTAAAAAGTGGATAAGCGAATTGTTAGCGGATAAGAGCCCACTAGAGGCAGCTGAAAGGTGGACTGATAGTAAGGAGCATAAAAAGGCAGTTGAGAAAGCAGTCTGGCTTATGTGCTACAAAAGGCAGGTTCAGATTTCAAACCAGACCAATACAGCGCTGACAGCTCGAATCAGGCATTTAGAGGAGGAAATGGAGGAGAAGGTTTCTGGAGCGGAGGTGCTCATTAAGAATTTAAATGAGTTACGCCAGGAAAGCCAGGAAGTCTCCAGTTACCTTAAAACAAGGGTAGAGTATCTCGAGTGCCAGATCACTGAAGCAAAATTGAACGAGAGTAGGATGAAGGAAAGATGTAACCGCCAAGCTGCCCAGATAAGAACTCAAGAAGAGAGCTTAATGGGGGTTAGGTCGGCGTATAAGTTGGCCCTTGAGGATAAGTTTCAGGGAGCCGACCATAGCGCCTGCCAAAAAGAGATAGAGAGCCTCAAAAAGGCCGTGAATAATGCGAACGGCATGGTGTGCCTTATCAATCCGTCGGCGCGCCAGCCGCTAGTAAATGAGAGATTTAGAAATTCCCCACCAAGTAAAGCAGAAGAAGTAGTAGCCACTGCGCCCTCCGCGCCACCCAGCTATTCAGAAACCTGGGTTAGGGAGGAAGCAACGGAAGAAACAAAAGAGCCCGTTGAAAAGGAAGTAGAAAAGGGATCGTTGTATCCAGTAACGGGGATTAAAAGGGGCCCAAGCAGAAACGGTGGGGAAGAACCGGGGGATCTCCTCGGACAGCTGGTGTTGCCTCACAGTTCACATCAGCTGAGAGCCATGATAAACCACGTACGGAAGCTGACCGAGATAGACGACCCTTCCGTACATTTCAGGGAAGTTGAGCAAGCCGCAGCCATTAACGGCTGCGATGATGGGGAGACAGCAAAAATGCTGCTGTTCTCGTTAGATAGCTCGGTCCTTCAGTGTCTCTCAGGCGAGAGCAAGAGGGGAAACAAAAGTTATGAGGAATTGAAAAATGAGGTCCTAGAAGTAGTGGGGGCGAACGACGGAGGTCCGTTTGCTAGAGTGGGACAGACAGTGCAGATGGAGGGAGAACCCCCGAAGGTTTTTGCCGACAGGCTGTGGCCAGTATATGAGCGCAGCTGTCTAGGTGCGCCCGAGCGCGAAGATGTGGAAGGCGCCGCTTTAATTCATTGGCTTAGGTGCATAATAGCCAACAGTTTACCAGCCGTTAGAGAGCAGGCAAAAGCCTGGTTCGATCCCAATGACCTCAACCTTACGGAAGAGTCGGTCTTGAATCGACTCACGTTAGGTTACCGTAACATAAGGGGTATGACGACACGTCCCTTTAAGGGAAGAGTACATGAGGTACGACCCGCAGCCCCGGCTCAAAGAGAGTGGCATCAGGAGGGTAATCGCGCCCCACAGGCAAGTAATGCCTGTTACGGGTGTGGGAAGACAGGGCACTGGCGCAAGCACTGCAGGAACCCTTGGAAGGATTCCAAGGATAAAAATCCCGCGGTCCGAGCCCAGGCGCCTGTCCCGCCTAAGGAAGCAAAGGCACCCACCTCTCCCGACGACCTCGAAGCAGTGTTAGGAGTCATGCGCAAGATGGTTTTGAATGCGCGTGGACAGGTGGCGGTCGCAACCGGCCCCGTAGGTGCCGCAGGACCGTCTAATAGTGCCCCATGACTAGAACCAGCACAGCCCGTCTACCTGTGTCCGCTCAGCTATGATGCGTGGAGGCGACCTGTGGTGGAGATGGAGGTAGAGAAACAGAAGGGCAGTTATTTGTTGGACACGGGAGCTTCTTGCACCATAATCCATACAGATGACCCTTTTGACTCGCCGCTATCTACCAAGGTCCCATTCACGCTAGCAGGGTTCACAGGGAATGAACAGGCTGGCACGTTTTCCCTCCCGCTATCCATTCGTTTAGGAACACTTCGCCTTAAGTGGAAGTGTATACTGATGGCATGGCAAAAGGGGGGTGGAAGAGGTATTCTCGGGTCCGATCTCCTAGCGGGACACGGGATCCTCGTGGACCTCAGAAATCACTGTCTCTGGGGGGCTAAAGGTGAAAAAGGCGAGGTAATGGTAATTCAAGGGGAGGAAGAAACAGGGGTCCTGTGTACCGTACAGCCATCCGGAGGCTACGACCTCAGGCTTATGGTCGCAGATGTCCCAACGGACATGCAAACGTACGTGTCAGATAACATGCACGCGTTTGCAACCCACAAGCACGATTGTGGGAGGGTGGTCGGGTTTGAGGTCAGCGTAGATGGGGACCCCATGACCCGACCCCAAAAGCAGTATAACTTCCCCAAAGAAGCAGAACCCGATATGGAGGCAGCAATGTCTTCCTTGGTGCAGCAGGGCGTGTTGAGGCCGATAGCCACACACGTGAACTCCCCATTATGGCCGGTTAGGAAGCCGGATAATTCGTGGAGAGCCACGGTGGACTACAGAGTCCTTAACAGTAACATTCCCGCCTGCGCGCCCACAGTAGCAGCAGTTGCTGACCTAATAGGGAGCATCCCAGCGTCCGCGACCACGTTCACGGTGCTGGATATCTCGAACGGTTTTTGGTCCATCCCGCTGCGGCGAGAGGACCAGTACAAGTTTGCCTTTACGTTTAAAGGGCAACAGTACACGTGGAACTGTTTGCCACAGGGTTTCCACAATAGCCCCAGTATTTTTCACCAGTGTATGGCAGGAAGTTTAAAGGAGTTTAGTCAGCCCAATCAGATAGTACAGTATGTGGATGATTTGCTCCTATTTACGGACTCAAGGGAGGAGCACGGACCACTACTGGACGAGTTATTGGAGCTGTTAGCGAGAAAGGGTTTTAAAGTAAATCCAAAGAAAGCACGTATCGGTCAGCAGGAAGTAAAATTCCTGGGGCTGACCCTACGCGCTGGGGAAAGAGCCATAGACAAAGCAAGGAGGGAGTCGGTGCAAGAATTACCGATTCCCAACAACGTAAGGGGTGTGAGGTCCTTCTTGGGACTGACCGGTTACTGCAGGGATTTTATCGAAGATTATGCGGCCACAGCGGCGCCGCTCCTCCGACTCCTCCATAAGGGGGTGGAGTGGCTTTGGGACGAGGGCTGCCAAGCAGCCTTCGAGAAGTTAAAAAGGGATCTGCAGACCGCGCCAGCCTTAGGGGCCATAGATGGGGGGAAGGAGTTTTTCCTGGAGGTAGCTGCCAGCGGGGACAGCTTAAGCGCCGTGCTGCTCCAAGAGCGTCACGGCAAGCTGAGGCCGGTTGTCTATTCATCCAGGGTATTAACGGATGTGGAGAGAAGTTTCTCCAATTGCGAAAGGCACCTTTTAGCCACGCATTGGGCTGTGAAAAGATCAGCGATCTTCACAGGGCTCTCTCCCATCACTCTCCTCACACATCACACACCAACTAAGATGCTTCTGGATGGGAGGATTAAAGACGGGACCGTAAGCAGCGCACGCATTGCGCGTTGGACCCTTCTTCTCTCCCAGTTGGATCTTAGAGTAAAAGGTCTTTGCGAGCCCAGGCTTGCGGCCAATTTGGTATACCCCGGTACAGCCCACCGGTGTTCGGTGGAAGGGGTGTGGGACGTCAACATAGGTTTACGGGCCGGGATACATCCCACTGGGCGCGAGATTTATGTTGATGGGTCTAGCACAGTGTCTGCTGGCGAGCGACTCACAGGGTGTGGAGTTTATGACCCTGCGGCAGACCTTGCCCTGGCGATCAAGCTCCCTAGCACCATGAGCGCGCAGCAAGCTGAGCTGTCTGCCGTGGTGTACGTGGTGACCCACCCAGACATTTTCCCAACCCCATACACGATTTGCTCGGACAGTATGTTCACCTGCAATTCGTGTACGGAATACCTGGCCATTTGGTCCCGCCGCGGATACACCTCCGCGGACGGGCGACCTTTAACGGTGAAGCCCTTGCTGGAAAAGATCTTAGCAGCAGCAGTAGGGGAGGAAGGAGAGATCTTCATCCATAAGGTGAAGGCTCACTCCTCCACAGAGCCCCGTGGGGAGGGCAACCGGCAGGCGGATGCGCTAGCCAGGGAGGGTGCCCGCGACGGTACTTTCTGGAACCCCTATAGGACCGGACCCATAGCAGCGGTCCGAGGTGGGGACGGGAATACCGGGAACACCAGGGTAGCATTGCCCCTAGACCTTAAAACCGTCCAAGCCCAGGATCCCGCCCTAAAAGCAGTCCTAAAAACGATTGCTGAGGGGAGGCAGGTAGAAGGTCCGTACAGTACGGCAACCCTCTCAGTTAAGGAAGGCATGCTGTTCCGCGGGGAGCAGTGGGTTGTGCCGCAGCAGCACAGGAGGGAATTCCTCCAGTTGGCTCACGAGGGACCAGGGGCAGGGCACCCCGGGCCCGAGGTTACCTGGCAACGGGTAGAGCAAGCGGGATGGTGGCCAGGGCTCAGGGAACAAGTCCGCGAGTTCTGTGCAAACTGTCTTGTGTGCGCTGCAAACAACCCAGACCCCCAGAAAAGGAAGGTGCCCATGGGACACGTAAGAAGGGTAGAGGGACCATGGCAGTCGATACAGATCGACTATATAGGACCCCTGCCCACCACCCAGGGAGGTTATAAATACTGCCTCGTCCTGGTAGATGTGTTTTCCAAGTGGGTGGAAGCCTTCCCTTGTCGAACAGCTACGGCACTGGGTACAGCAAAAATCTTGGTCCGGGAAGTGTTCTCGCGGTGGGGACTCCCCCGTTTCGTGGAGTCAGACCAAGGGAGTCATTTCACCGGCCAGGTGATGCAGAACACCCTCATGCTTTTGGGCATTGAAGGGAAGTGGCACGTAGCACACAATCCCCAGTCATCCGGGATTGTTGAACGTATGAACCGGACCCTGAAGGAGAAATTGAGGAAAGAGACTAGGAACTCGCCCCAAAAATGGGCGGAAGTTCTGCCTTTAGTCCTCATGGGGGTCCGGGCCAGTCAGTCAAAAAGTACGGGGTACTCCCCGCACGAGGTAATGACCGGCAGGCTCATGCGAACCCCCACCCATGTGCTAGCCCCGGTGCTCACTGAAGGTCAGCTTCAAGAGATCAGCAGGGACAAGTTCGCCCAAACACTCTTGGAGCGCCTGAAGCAAGTTTATGAGCAGGCGGCTGGGAACATGGGAAGGCAGCATCAGGGCAATCGCTTGTTGCTGGAACCCCGCAAAACGCGGGAGTGGGAAGTAGGAGACCAGGTTATGGTCAGAAACTACGCCAGAGTAGGGAGTCTGGAACCACTGTATATGGGACCCTACAACATTGTAGACAAGGCGAGTCCCATGGTTTACGCCGTAAAAGTACCTCGGCGCACTAAGTGGTTCCACATAAACCAATGTAAACTGTACCAGCCGGGTGCGCAGGGGAAAACTACAGGGGTAAATCCCGCCAATGGGAAAGTACAGCCCCAGGTAGGACCACAAGGCACACAGGCAGGCGTAGCAGCTTGCATCAGAGGAAGGGACATCCCGGACGATCATGCAGCGTTTTTCTGGAGTTGGGGGTTAGATGACGAAGAACCCAGGGTTCCCTGGTCAGATGAGGATAGTGCAGATGAGCATAGTGATGATGACGGGTGGTTCCTGAGGAACGGTCTGGGGGGAATGGGGCCGATAGGTAGAGATCCACACGGGGTGGACACACAAGCTGCAGGTCCCGACAACAGGAGGGAGGAGCTAGAGGAGGCAGGGCCAGCCGCTATAGGAGCACAGAGAGTACCAATGTGGTTCCCAGAGATGTGGCCGCCCGCTTTGAACGTCCAGTCCTCAGGGGAGGCAGAGATCACGAGTGAAGGGCCGCCTGCTGGGCCGAGCAGGGCGGAGCCACGAACTGCCAGCCCCGAGGTTAGGGAGGCGGAGTCAGCGGAGGCGGAGCCGGCGACTGTGATGGAACCCCAGGTCATCCCGTTGGAGGTCTCGGAGCCCGGTCCGTCCGTCACGGAACCCCCGCCCATAGCAACTCCCCGTAGGTCAAGCAGAGAACCCCAGCCCAGGAGGATGTGGTCATGTCCCCAGACTGCCCCAAGGCGTAAAATTCAGGTTAAGATAACCCGGGTAGAGACAGGCCACATCGCAGCAGTAACAGGCTGCGGCAGATCAGAAGAAAGGGTCAGCGCAGCAACAGGCTGCGGCAGATCAGAAGAAAGGGTCAGCGCAGCAACAGGCTGCGGCAGATCAGAGGGAAGGGTCAGTGCCCTCCCACCGTCGGGAAGAGCTCGCAGCAGCCTTCTCAGAATTTAAAGGGGCCGCCCTGAGAACGGGCGGCACTGTAAAGTATTAGTTTAAGGTTTTAAGTTTATAGTTCAAGGTTAAGTTTGTAGTGTTTTTAACAGAAAACGATAAAATGATGGGAGTTTTAAGGCTAGGTTTAGAGGAAGTCTATTCAGCAAACGTTGAAGTTTACGTGAGGCGAGGTCAGGGGACCCGCTCACCCTTCACAAAAGCCAGAGACTTTTTGCGAGGCTGGCTACCTCATTCTATCTGATCACAGGAACCAAGGAAGGATGGAACGACTTCTAGTATTGCTCGTGGCACTCGGATGTGGATTGGCCTATCGAGGCCACACCAAGGATGTCGTGGTGTTTGGATGTTCCGGGGACACGGCCCCCATCGCGGTGGATGGGACCGGGAGACGGAAGGCAGAAGGGACCAGCACCTATTTCCACAAGGGAAGGTGGCCAGGATGGCTGGGAACGAACTCAACGGAGTATTCCAGCACATCGGGGTTCGCCTACAAAGAGACTTCTTTAATGTGCCCCAAAGTACGGATCATCGCACCCAGGATCAGCGTCACCGTCGGCAAACGGATTTGTTTGACCTGCAGTGGGGATGTCCCATTGAGCCGATGGTGGTGGCTGCGAAAGCTGAGCAAAACTATGAGGAACTCTTCGGTCGAGTGGGAACGACTGGGTAATAATACCCATCGGACAATTACGGGGACAAACGGACAAGTGAAAGTCTGTTGGGACAAATGGTGGGAACCGGATGAGGGGATTTATGTATGTATGTGGGGGTCAAAGTACGTTTGCCCCAAAGGCATCTCCATATTTTTTATTAATCAGTGGCAGGATAACGGACAGGGGATGAGGTGGGATGCGAGCACCAGGGGGTGCGGAGCCCCATTCTCCCCGATCCCAGTAAATGCCACTGAACTCATTACGCGCCCACGCAAAGCCCCGCCCACGATTCCGGTGGTTCTAGCTGAGGAAGAAGGGTGCCCTAAAGCTAGTAAGGGACCCGGGAACGGTTTGGTACTGGTCCCCACAGACCAGATACTATTTCAGGGGGTACATTACGCGGTGGCCTCGGTGATTTTAGATCTCACTGAGGTACGGTTACCAGAGTGGTGCCCCAAAAAGACGGAACAGTTGTATCAGGTCCTGTTGACCAAGATGTTCAGACAATTTTACGAGTTTGATTTTGCAGAAATTGACAAGACAAGCTTGTACACCGCACCACACGAAGTTTTGGGTCAGGTGGGGAGACAAAGAAGGGGTGTTGTGAACGACATGTTCACCGCTTTTAATACAGGGACATCTGTGGTCAACGCTCTAGACAGTGTGGAGCTGCAGACCCAGATTAATGGTTTAAAAACACAGTTAAAAGACATTCTAACAGATGAGAATAAAGTGGTAGGGTCAGGTCTACACGAGGACCAAGCCATGACTCTCCATTTAAAGGAAATTATAGCAGAGCTGGAGAAACATGCGCGTACGGTAAATGCCCTGATCAGGGAAGATCGGAATGCATCCGATCAAGCTGCGCAGAACGAGGTGTGCGTGCTTTACGGGGCGTGGTTACTGGGCGAGGGCCGCAGTAATTTGGAGGATTTAAAACAAGGTTTGGTTCCGTCCTGGATAAGTAACAAACACCTGCGGGCGCTCCACCCTTTTCAGAACGCATTAAGTCCGTGCCAGCTCAGGCTAGCTTCAGAAGCTTACCCAGTCCCCGTGGACTGCGGACGTTCAAACCATACTATTATGGGAATAGTATTACGCATGCCGGTTTTGGGCAACACAGCAAAGCCCGCCCCGGTATATCGGGTAGAGAACATTGGTGTCATTCAGGGGGGAGCCCACATTCGTTATGCAGCGGTTCCACCTTACGTCATCCGCTGGGAGCAAACGATGACAGGTACAGATCTCTCTGGTTGTCGTGGCAGGGGAGCACACATAATACTGTGCCCCCAGCACTTGAATGCCTTTTTAACACCACAGTGCGGGTTCAGAACGGCTGGCGCCAAGTCCATGAATTGCACCATGGAGGCAATGGCACAAGATCATGTGCCTCCGCAGGTAGCATACATCGGGGGTGGAACATATTGTGTTACCACTGCAGCGCAACACTACCAGCATGGAAACCGTAGCCGGTGTCCGGTGAGTGACAGCAGTTTCTGTTTTAAACCCAGGGCTGAAGTTCAAGTAGCACAACAGCGAATTATCCCAATCCCTGAACCATCCACTGTTCATCTCACAGTAAAAGAGAATTTCACCGACTTGCAGCGATTTGTCGCGCATTTTGGATACCTCATTCCCCCTCTCCCTGAGCATTTAACCAAACTTCTGAAAGCCGTCGCGGTGTCACAAAAGCATTTTTATACGTTAGAGCAGAAAACTGTCGAAATAGGTACAGACATTTTGGACATAGTGGTTCCACCGTGGTGGAATCTGTTCACTAATATTGAAGTGCCTTCATGGATCCGAATAGCCTCCCACATTTTAGTCGTCTGTCAAGTGTTTATAGTAGTGTACCTATTGGTCATACATTGTAAAAGAGACAAGCGCCTCACCAAGCATGAGAACACGGGAGAGTGGCGAGAACGTTACGTGCGCGTGCACGATGAGAGCACCGTGTAATAGGAAAATGGCGTCACTCCCGCTCGCCACGTGCGCCGCGGAAGTTTGTACTCATTGTAAATACGTTGGAAACTCGACATGTTTAAGAGTTGGGATTTGTTTTATTTTGGTGATGGTGTTGATTGTTTGGTTTTGGGTTTTGTTTTTTCCTTTTCCCTGAATAAAAGACAAATATACAGGTGATGCGTGAGGTATCGGCCTGGTTACGCCGGGAAGGAAAACAAGTGGTGTAAGTTTAAGGGCAAATGATGCCTACGGTGATATAAAATGTGATTTTCTTGGGAAATAAGGACGACACAGAGACCCTAGTTAAGTTAAAATTTATGGGATTAATTTACTGGATTCGGAGTGAAATCGAGATAAGATTGCTCACCACTGTGATTTTTGATACGATAAGCGGAGTTATTCGCATCAACAGGAGGGACTGTAGAATTCGCAATTATCGCGATTTGATTAATAAGGAGAAAACACAGAGTTTCGTTCAAACAGTTTTTATTTCAGCAGAATGCTGTCAGGTTTAAATTGGACACAAGCAGCCTGTAAAATGGCCGCCGCACCTCGTGACAGAACATTCTAGACTTTTCAACAGGCAGACAAGATGGCGTTCCATTAAACATTTTTGCAAGATCGATAACGATTCAGCACAGTGAAGATAATACACGAGACATTATGGGTTTGCAGTATAAACATCGATACTGGAATCGGTCTCCCAGGTACAAAGGAAAGCCATTGTACCGAGTAATCAAGGGCCCATCCAAAGGACATTAATATGTAAACTCCCAACGGCTCTACGATGAGAGAGCCGTTAGCAGGTAGTTATACAGGACACTTGGAAGCCCCAAACCCCTCCAGGGAGAACACCGACCGATTTAACAATGGGAGAAATATTAACAGGTACTCAAACATTCATGAGTAGCCCCGAAACCCATTAAGGACGGAGATCACCCATACAAGACATTTGGGCGCCAAACCCTAAACAAAAGAATGGACATTATAGTTGGGCGGGAAACGGAAGATTTTTGCACTATAATTGCAGGCCCCAAACCGTCCATTCGCTCTCTTGCTCTTGACTCTTGCCTCTTGCTCGCTTGCTGCTTTTATCATCGTGGCTGCTCCTGTGTTTTATCCGGTCGATTCGTAACCTCGTGGCTGCTCCTGTGTGCTCGTAGTTGGGCTTCTGCGTGCCTGTTGCCTCTTCTGAAAAGACTGTTGAACTTTCTGATCCGTTCGGATCTACCTCGTGTCGCGTAACGAAGACCTATGTTGGTAACTGGCAGCGGAACCAAAGGCCCGAGATGAGATGAGATGAGATGAGATGAGAGGAGAAGAGAAGAAGACCATATCCATCGCCACGGTCAGTAAATCCCGACCGCGCCTGTAGGTCGATCAGCCAAGTTTTCTCGACAGGAAGTTTTCTTCTTTAAACTTCTAACAAAACATATTGCATCAATGATAACTGGACTGTGCAAACACATCGTATCAGTGATATTGACAACGGTGCTCCTCGACTAAACTGTGAAGTCCACCAACAGAGGTCTTCACTACAGCGGACGGTCTAGCCTACTAGCCGGAGCAGCAGAAGCAGTAAACAAGTGGGACCAGGAGATCTCCTGACCGACACGTGGGTGCTGCGGTGAAAAACATCCGATCAGCTATTCGGAATTTCTCCGAGTTATTACGAGTGGTGAGCATGAGTCTCGAGATCCTACGAAGCTAGTTTAGGATAGATATTGATAGGGGAGGGTTTAAAGATTAAGGATATTTGTAATGTGTGCCCTATTTACGTTGTGCCGTTCGTTCCTCGTTTCCCTAAGATTGATTATAACCGTTTGTAAGATTGTACTGTCATTAATCTGTGCGTATGACATGTATTTCATAATTTTAAGTATCATGCAATAAAGATTTTCCATTTCGTACCATTCAAACCAAGTCTACATGAGTTTTATCTCCATTACTGCTCTCGCATCTAAGTCCAGTGTCTAGAACCGTAAGGGAGAGTGATTCGAACCACTCACAGGTGTGTCTAGTGTTCCCAGACTGGCTGGAGACCAGAACAGGCAACCAGGCCTAGACCCGCACTGACATACAGGCTGCACAGAGCCGCGTGAATCTCACAGGCTACGAGACACGCAGGGTCAGGAGAATCCCTTACAGGTGGAAGATGTCTGTGCGTGAATTATTTTAATGTGGGGTGGCCGTTGCACCCCAGCTACCACACGGGCTTGACACAGCAAGGTCTTGGTCCAATGGCAAGGGGATCCAGGATGATTGGAGACCAGGCTCTGCTACATCGGCCGAGAACACACACACAAACATACTCCTACTGTCCTCCTCACCTCCTTCCCGCAGATCCTCTCTGCCTGGGTTTCATAGGCTGCAGTGTAATCCTCCTGACCCCGCTGCTGGTCCACACTGCACCACTCCTGGCCTCGACCTCGCTGCTGGGCCTCGTCCTCGCTCCTGGGTCCCAACCTCGCTCCTGGGCCCCGACCTCAGTCCTGGGCCTCCACCTCGCTCCTGGGCCCAATCCTCGCTCCTGGGCCCCGTCCTCGCTCCTGGTTCCCGACCTCGTTCCTGGGCCTCGACCTCGCTCCTGGGCCTTGACCTCACTCCTGGGCCCCTTCCTTGCCCCTGGGCCTCGTCCTCGCTCCTGGGTCCCGTCCTCGCTCCTGGGCCTCGACCTCGCTCCAGGGTCCCGACCTTGTTCCTGGGCCTTGACCTCACTCCTGGGTCCCGTCCTCGCTCCTGGGTCCCGACCTCCTTATAGTGTGTCTCCTTCCAGTGAGTGTGTCCCTCAGTGTCTCCTTCTAGTGAGTGTGTCCCGCGGTGTCTCCTTCCAGTGAGTGTGTCCCGCGGTGTCTCCTTCTAGTGAGTGTGTCCCACGGTGTCTCCTTCTAGTGAGTGTGTCCCTCGGTGTCTCCTTCCAGTGAGTGTGTCCCGCGGTGTCTCCTTCTAGTGAGTGTGTCCCGCGGTGTCTCCTTCTAGTGAGTGTGTCCCTCGGAGTCTCCTTCCAGTGAGTGTGCCCCGCGGTGTCTCCTTCCAGTGAGTGTGTCCTGCGGTGTCTCCTTCTAGTGAGTGTGTCCCGCGGTGTGTCTCCTTCTAGTGAGTGTGTCCTGCGGTGTCTCCTTCCAGTGAGTGTGTCACGCAGTCTGTCTCCTTCTAGTGAGTGTGTCCCGCGGTGTCTCCTTCCAGTGAGTGTGTCCCGCGGTGTCTCCTTCCAGTGAGTGTGTCCCGCGGTGTCTCCTTCCAGTGAGTGTGTCCTGCGGTGTCTCCTTCTAGTGAGTGTGTCCCTCGGTGTCTCCTTCCAGTGAGTGTGTCCTGCGGTGTCTCCTTCCAGTGAGTGTGTCCCGCGGTGTCTCCTTCCAGTGAGTGTGTCCTGCGGTGTCTCCTTCTAGTGAGTGTGTCCCTCGGTGTCTCCTTCTTGTGTGTGTGTCCTGCGGTGTCTCCTTCCAGTGAGTGTGTCCTGCGGTGTCTCCTTCCAGTGAGTGTGTCCTGCGGTGTCTCCTTCTAGTGAGTGTGTCCCTCGGTGTCTCCTTCTAGTGAATGTGTCCCGCGGTGTCTCCTTCCAGTGAGTGTGTCCTGCGGTGTCTCCTTCCAGTGAGTGTGTCCTGCGGTGTCTCCTTCTAGTGTGTGTGTCCCGCGGTGTCTCCTTCTAGTGTGTGTGTCCCGCGGTGTCTCCTTCCAGTGAGTGTGTCCTGCGGTGTCTCCTTCCAGTGAGTGTGTCCTGTGGTGTCACCTTCTAGTGAGTGTTTTTATGGAGCCACTCACACTCAACAAACATACAGGAATAAAAACTCTGCGGGAAAAGTGGTCCAACTGTGGCTAACCAAAGAAGTTAAGGATAGTATTAGATTAAAAGAAGAGGCTTACAATGTTGCCAAAAAGAGTAGTAAGCCTGAGGATTGGGAGGGTTTTAGAAATCAGTAAAGGATGACCAAGAAATTGATCAAGAGAGAGAAAATAGAATGAGTAAACTAGCAAGAAATATAAAAACAGATTTTAAGAGCTTCTACAAGTATGTAAAAAGGAAGAAGTAGCAAAAGTAAACATGGGTCCGTTAGAGGCTGAGACAGGAAAAATTTTAATAGGGAATAAGGAAATGGCAGAAACATTAAACAAATATTTTGTATCTGTCTTCACAGTAGAAGACACAAAAACATACCACAAATAGTGGGAAACCAACGGTCTAATGAGAGTGAGGGACTTAAAGTAATTAATATTAGTAAAGAAAAAGTACTGGAAAAATTAATGGGACTGAAAGCAGACAAATCCCCTGGACCTGATGGCCTACATCCTTGGGTTTTTAAAGAGGTGACTGCAGAGATAGTGGTTCAGCAGACTGATTCCTGGGATGAAAGGGTTATCCTATGAGAGAAATTGAGTAGAATGGGCCTTTTTCTCTGGAGTTTAGAAGAACGTGAAGTAATCTCATTGAAACATACAAAATTCTTAAAGGGGTTGACAGGGTAGATGCTGAGAGGCTGTTGCCCTGGCTGGAGAGTCTAGAACTAGGTGTCATAGTCTCAGGATACGGGGTTAGCCATTTAGGACTGAGATGAGCAGAAATGTCTTCACTCAACGGGTTGTGAATCTTTGGAATTCTCTACCCCAGAGGGCTGTGGATGCTCAGCCATTGAGTATATTCAAAACTGAGAGCGATAGAATTTTGAAAACTAAGGGAATCAAGGGATATGGGGTAGGGCGGGAAAGCAGAGTTGAGGAAGAAGATCAACGATGAAGGGCTGGAGGGGCCCTATGGCTTACTTCTGCTCCTATTTTTTATGTTCTTATGTTCTTAATTCCCAAGGAAATGAGAAAGGAAATAGATAAGGCACTGTTTAATATTTTCAGAATTTCATTATCATTATGAGGCTGAAAATCCTCTGTCCCCACTGCGCCAGTGGAAATGTGGTAGAACAAACAGTGGCGACCTTAGCCCCTGTAGCATTACCCAAGTCCTGGGGAATAACAAATGTTATCCCAGCGTTATCCTGATTTTCAAGAAGGAGTAAAATATGAGCCTGGAGATTATAGACCAATTAGCCTGACATCTGTCGTGAAAAACTGCTTCAGAGAGAGATACAGGATGCTATCAATGCTCAGAGACCATAAGGGTTGGTCAGCATGGATTGAGAAGAAATAAGTTATGTTTCACTGATCTGGAATTCTTTAAGGAAAAAGAAAGATTTGCATTTATATAGCACCTTTTCTGACCTCAGGATGTCAAAATAGCTTTATAGCCAATTAAGTACTTCTGAAGTGTAATTGCTGTTGTAATGTAGGAAAGGTGGCAGTTTCGAAGTTTAATTGTGTGCTTTTAAAGAAGATTGAGGCACATGGAATTAAAGAAAACTGGCTTGGCAACAGGAAATTAAAAAATGGTGATTTTTTGGGGGCAATGGGCTGGGATTTGTGCTGGGTAACGACAGCAAACTGTCAGCGTTCGCCATCATTACCCCTCTGAAACTGACTGCAACTTCAAGATTTAGCGCATGCGCACCTGAACGCAGAAATCCTGAAGTTACGGCTAGTCATTCACTGCTCTGACACAGGTTGCACTGTGGACCCCCCCAGCACAGCTGGCAATCAGTGAAATCAGTGGAATATTGCTGTTAAATACCCCATTAAGTGTTAAGCCTTGTTGGAATAAGTGTAACTGGAGTTTTAACTGTGTATTGATTGCTAAGCAACTGTTCCAGCCCTGAAAAACTAATTTTTATATTTCTGGATTGTCATATTTCTCCATTATGATAAAAAGTAAAAATTGTTTTAAAATATTTTTTTTTAAGTTTGTCCATGATATTTCAGTATTTACTTTATCTCCATGTGAAAGTCTCAATCTTTATTTCACTCTCTGTAACATTTTTAAAAAGTGAGGATAAAAACTGCTTTTTATTTCCTCATTTGCTGTCCGAGAATTCTTCAATGTGATTGGCTGCTTAGACAGTTTGATGAAGTCATGGCTGCATCGCACTAGGAATCCCCTATTCACAGCACTGCAATCAATTACACAACGTGAAAACTCACCACAGAAATCCCGCTGTGGGCAGTTTTATTCAAGGTCAGTGGCGAGCACCTTTGCTTCACCACTGACCGCAAATTACGGGCCAACAACTAATGGAATTCAGGAGCTGTCTGTTCTTGGTCCTCTGCTGTTCACACTGTTCAGAAATGATTTCAGGAGGGTACTTCTACTAATATCATAAAATTTGCTGATTGTACTAAGTTATGTGGTTAGGTGACAAGCATAAATTGCATTCAAAAAGAGCTGGACCAATTAAGCAGAATGCTAACAAATGGCAGATGGCTTTTAACAAAGATAAGTGTAACTCAATGCTTATTGATAAGGAAACACGTATGCATATTGAAGGGTTCTTATTGTGCAAATCTATTAGTAAAGGTGGAAAAGGTGTGATTATTAATCATTCTTTGAAAGCTTGCAATCAATGGGAATGAAATACTAGCACGCATCTCAAAGGCATTGAACTGTAGGGCTGATTCTGCGCTTTCATGCCCACAGGAAGTGCATTACAGAAACTTGCAGGCACACAGCTCTTAATTTATTGTCCATTAAATTTAATAGATGGAAAATCATGCGCTGTGTGCTCATGATTTGCTACGATGCACTTACCAGGAGCACAACAAAATAGAATCGGCCCCATGATGAAAACAAGTTATTTTAACTTTATATGGCTTATTGGTGAGGCTATATTTGAAATACATGGTGCACTATGTGTAGTGACATTGTAAACCCATTCATTAAATGACATAATACACAGAGAAAATCTTTCTCCATTATATAAAGTTTTAGGCATCTTGGGGCTGAATTTCCTCTCAGATTACTTTGTGATTTAAGGTCCTGCAGCAGCTTAAAGGGGAAGGCATTGTGTTACTTCCAATTGGCAGTTCAGGAAGAGTTTTAATGGCCTGCCATGTCAGCCAAAGCAAAGAAACTACCCAGATCCTTCAATAATGAACCGTACTCAAAATGCCTGCCATTTATAATTACCTCCCGCCCACAATGTCTTAAAGTAATTTAAAGTCTTACCCTAAACACCTGTGAGGCCATGGAGCACTCTTTACACCCTCAGCCTTCATCTGGAACTATTCCTTCACTCATATCCTTACGCATTCAGTACATAAGATGTCCATTGCATTCGCCTCTCATCATTCCCATAATAGGCTTCATGCTGACACTTGTATATTACTACATGGCAAGGTAACAAAAGCTATTTCTCACTTGTTGTATTCTTTTTTCAAGGATAAGACGCCCCATAACAAGAGAGAGAGAGAGGAGAGAGGGAGCAACAACAGGCGCAGCCCCACAAACCTGTTACCTCTTACTCTATATGAAGAAGAAACGCAGGAAATCATAAGGGGTAGTCCATCATGGTGCCAGAGATTGAGAAGTAGGAAGGCAGGAGCCATCTCCGGATTCATGAGGCACTCCTCCTCCTCTTCCTTCTCATTCTACTGTAACACTCAGTGTCTGCAAAGCATATCATGAGGCTCCAGATCATATAACTCTTTTGACTGTAAGCTGGACACTATTGTAACCTGCCTTACTCACTTCTTTCTTTAGAGGATGAACAGCCAGGCCCTAATGCATCCAGCCATGCCAGAACGTTACATCATGTGCCATTACTCCCTCAATCCCTCACAACAGCCCAAAGATATCCATCCAGGTGGACTTAAAGAAGGAGACAGAACAGGTTAACAGGGCCAGTTGGTGATGGCACAGGAGGAGGAGAAACCTGCTGTCTGGAAGGTCAGCTTGTATCATGCCTTGATTGATGAGCCTCGTGATCTGGTTCTCATAAGTTCCTGGTTTTTAAAGCTTTCTGAAGCTCAAGCTTTAGTGTGGGCACGGGGTCCCATGCCAAACAATATACTGCACAAGACAACTTGGGTAGAGGAGTCCACTATCCACATTTGCATTACTGTGCTGGGTGGTTTGTAACACTGCAGTCTACCATGGGGCCTGTCCACCATGCTAGTGAGGGTCTAAGGGCATTTAGGGGTTCTCCTACAAATGCTCAGACTGCTGCCATAGAGACCAGAATGGAACAGCTTATCTCCTCCAGATTCCACAGGCTTGGGAATTGATTAGAGAGAACTATACTACAGAGCTTTACTGATCTCAGTGATGCCATTAAGTCTGTTGACATGCCAAACAGTGGCCACGATGTGCCAGCATCCAGTAATGAGGGCATGTCTGGAATGGACATAAATGATGGTGCCATCTTTCAGGCCACCAACACATCATGAAACTTCTGTCTGTCTCCACTGGAGGTGCAAAGTGGAAAAATTACTTCTTCAATTTTATGTTCTTAAAAATGAGATCATTATTTTGTCTCATATGTCTCCAAGTGTACTTTCCTTGCTTTTGTTTTTCCAATTTACTCCCTTATCTCCTGAAGGTGGTGGGTTTTGCTGTGGTATGCCTCCATGCCTGTTGCAGCCATGCAATATCTTGGCCAAGTCCATTTTGCATGTGTAAGTCTATCCAGTAAAGTCAGCAACTGGCCATTTGTGATGTCAGGTTACCAATACTGAATACATTCATTGTCTGCTACTTTAACAAAGACTTCCAATATTGCAAATAGTAATTTCTAGGTTTAATTGTTAATCGGCTAATTAATGATCATAGGGATCAAAGCCAAGCAAAATCCTGTCCTCACTTGACATTCACACATGTACATTTTACAGCAAGGTTAATGGATTACAATCAAAAGCCAGAATCCTGCCTGACTTTTCAACTCCCTATCCGAGGGTCACTCAGGCCAATTGTAGCACTGACACTGCTTACCCCAGCTGATATCAGTAAAGCTCAGAACAGACCAAGCCTCTAACCGGAGACCTTCTTCAGCATGGCTCAGAAACACACCAGTTAGTCTGCTATCCTCTGAGCATCAAAATAACCCATTTGGGGATTGGGAGCCAATGTAGATCAGTGAGCATAGGGGTGATAGGTGAGCAGGATTTGGTGCAGGATAGAATACGAGCAACAGAATTTTGGATGAGCTCAAGTTTATAGAGGATTTGGAATAGTCAAGTCTAGAGGTGACAAAGGCATGGCTGAGGGTTTTAGCAGCAAATGGGCTGAGGCAGAGGCAGAGATGGTTGATAATATAGAGGTGGAAGTAGAAGGTCTTTGTGATGGAGCGGATATGGGTTTGGAAGCTTAGCTTGAACCTGGTTGAACCTGAGATAGTGGCCCGGGAGGAGTAAGGAATTGTTGGTGAGGATACAGAGTTTGTTGTGGGAGCCAAAGACGGTGGCTTTGATCTTCCCAAAATTTAACTGGAAAAATCTGTGTTTCATCCAGGACTGGATGTTGGACAAGCAGTCTGACAACACAGAGGAAGTGGAGCAGTCGAGAGAGGGTTTAGTGCAATATCATACTTGCCAGAGCCAATCTTCAGTAGTTTATATCCTCAACTAATCCCTGAAATTAGATTTCAGCCTTCTAATCACTCCAGTCTGTTTGCTATTTTTTCTTGCACACACGCAGTTCATTTTGTATAGAGACTAATTCAGTTTAGCTTCAATTTTTCATCATTACCTTTCAGTGCAGACACCAATTAACACAGGTTTAGGTGTTAATGATGCTCAATTACATTATCCTGAAGTCGAAATAATTCTGACATTGTTAATGTAAAAATAACTTGCAGAACAATTTGCAGAGATAGCCAGGAAATCTTATGGCTATAATGTACTGCACAGCATTGATTTAAATTCTGATGATGAGTATTAAGTGCTGTGGAATTGGAACATGTAATGTTAATGTTCATTATGAATTTTGTGCAATTCTGCAAGAGTAAGGGCTGAATTTTCCTGAATTTTTGGGAAAAATACTGGGGCGAGACTTCTGCTTAAGAACATAAGAACATAAGAAATAGGAGCAGGAGTAGGCCATTCGGCCCTTTGAGCCTGATCCGCCATTCAATGAAATCATGGCTGATCTTCTGCCTCAACTCCATTCACCGGCCCTATCGCCATATCCCTTGATGCCCTTACTAGTCAGAAATCTATCAACTTCTGTTTTGAATATACCAATGACTGAGCCTCCACAGCCCACTGGGGTAGAGAATTCCAAAGATTTACCACCCTCTGTGTGAAGAAATTTCTTCTCATCTCAGTCCTGAATGGCCTACCCTTTATCCTGAGGCTGTGGCCCCTGATTCTAGACTCCCCAGCCAAGGGAAACATTCTCCCAGCATCCACCCTATCAAGCCCTGTAATAATGTTATATGCTTCAATGAGATCCCCTCTCATTCTTCTGAATTCAAGAGATTACAGGCCTAGTTTACTCAATCTCTTCTCATATGACAGTCCCGCCATCCCAGGAATCAATCTCGTGAACCTTCGTTGCACTCCCTCTATGGCAAGTATATCCTTCCTTAGGTAAGGAGACAAAAATTGTACACAGTACTCCAGGTGTGGTCTCACCAAGGCCCTATATAATTGGAATAAGACTTCTTTACTCCTGTACTCAAATCCTCTTGTAATGAAGGCCAGCATACCATTTGCCTTCCTAATGGCTTGCTGCACCTGCACATTCACTTTCAGTGACTCATGTACAAGGATACCCAGGTCCCTTTGAGCATCTGCATTCCCCAATCTTTCACCATTTAGGAAATACTCTGCCTTTCTGTTTTTCCTACCAAAGTGGATAACTTCACATTTATCCACATTATATTCCATCTGCCATGTTCTCGCCCATTCACTGAGCCTATCGAAATCCCCTTGAAGCCTCTTCACATCCTCTTCACAACTGACACTGCCACCTAGCTTTGTATCATCAGCAAATTTGGAAATGTTACATTTGCTCCCCTCATCCAAATCATTGATATAGATTGTGAATAGCTGGGGCCCAAGCACCGATCCTTGCGGTACCCCACTAGTCACAGCCTGCCATCCTGAAAAAGACCCGTTTATCCCTACTCTTTATTTTCTGTCTGTTAACCAATTCTCAATCCATGCTAGTATATTACCCCCAATTCCATGTGTCCTAATTTTGTTCACCAACCTCTTCTGTGGGACCTTATCGAAGGCCTTCTGAAAATCCAGATACACCATATCTACCGGTTCCCCTTCGTCTACTCCACTAATTACATCCTCAAAGAACTCCAATAGGTTTGTCAAACAGGATTTCCCTTTCATAAATCCATGTTGACTCTGCCCAATCTTACTATTAGTTTCTAAGGGGGAAAAATTCAGTTGGTTGCGCCTCCCGTTAGCGCCTTAAGAGGGCGCTAATGGGGCGCAAAGCATCTAGCGCCCAGGTGCGGCGAAGTTTGCGCCGCTCGCAGAATTAACTAGACATTTTGCGGCGGCGCTAAACACTACCGCCACGATCTCCTGCGCCGGCAGATCATGACGTCACTCGAGTGCGCAACGCCCCGGTATCGCCCCGGAGCGGATATTGAGTGGCTCCCCCTGCCTTACCGCCTGACGCTAGCAATGACAGGTTGAGGGGAGCGTTCTGCAGTCATGAAGGGAAAGGGGGAGCGCTATTTAAAGGTGACCGCTTCCTGCCTTTTATTGTTGGTGCCATTTTTGAACTACGCATTCTGAGAGAGAGAGGGAGAGACTTCTGGAGAGATTCAACGTTGTGTGAAGGAGTTTTGGGTACTGAGCAGCACTTTGCAGGTTCATTTTGATTTGCCATTCCTTGTATCGATTTAGCAGAGACTGTGGGGGCTGCATTCTGAGCTCTTGGCCTGGTACTCTCCATTGTTCTTTCCAGCACATTTGATGTGCAGGTCTCTCCAGGCCGAGATTCAAGGCTGCAATGAGCAGGATGTGGATGGAAAGCAAGATTAACCATCCCCTTTAAGAACTGGCCCGTGCCATTGTGTTTGTGTTCCATTGCTGACTGACATTACATGAGCTTCGCCAGCGCTCTGAGGTAGCGCCTCGCTCCTCGGCCTTTGCGCCTTAAGACAGGTGTGAAGCGCCTGATATAGCGCTGCAATCACCTCCAGGGGCGATAAAAGTCAAGTTTGCAGTCGGTGGCGATAATTAGTGCCAGGCGCTAATCTTTGCGCCCGGCCGATAATTGCGCCCCAAATGGGGCGATACTGAATTTCTCCCCCTAAGTGCCCAGTTATTGCATCCTTTATAATAGATTCCAGCATTTTCCCAACTACTGATGTGAGGCTAACAGGTCTGTAGTTCCCCGTTTTCTCTCTCCCTCCTTTCTTAAATAGCGGGGTTACATTTGCTATCCTCCAATCTGCAGGTACCGTTCCAGAATCTATAGAATTTTGGAAGATGACAACCAATGCGTCCACTATTCCAATGGCCACCTCTTTCAAAACCCTAGGATGTAGGTCATCCGGTCCTTGGGGTTTATCGACTTTTAGTCCCATTAATTTTGCTAGTACTGTTTTTTTACTAATAATAATTTCTTTAAGTTCCTCATTCTCGTCACACCCTTGGTTTTCTCGTATTTCTGGGAGGTTTTTTGTGTCTTCCTCCGTGAAGACAGGAACAAAGTATTTATTTAATTTCTCAGCCATTTCCTCATTCCCCATTATAAATTCTCCCATCTCTGACTGTAAAGGACCTACATTTACCTTCCCCAGTCTTTTCCTTTTCACATACCTATAGAAGCTTTTATAATCTGTTTTTATATTTTTCGCTAGTTTGTGCTCATATTCCATTTTCCCTTTATTTATCAATTTCTTGGTCCCCCTTTGCTGATTTCTAAAAAGATCCCAATCCTCAGGCTGACCGCTTTTTCTGGCAACTTTATAAGCTTCCTCCTTTGACTTAATACTAGCTTTAATTTCTTTTGTTAGCCATGGTTGGATCACTTTTCCTTTTGGGTTTTTATGCCCTAGAGGAATATATGTTTGTTGCAAATTATGCATTATTTCCTTGAATGTTAGCCATTGATTGTCCACCTTCATACCTTTTAGTGTAGTCTCCCAATCTACCATGGCCAACTTGTCCCCCATACCCTTGTAGTTTCCTCTGTTTAGATTGAAGACCTTAGTTTCAGATTGGACTCCATGGGGTAAAAATTCACTTGGTTGCGCCTCCCGTTAGCGCCTTAAGAGGGCGCTAATGGGGCGTTGGGCCGCTAACGCCCGGGCGCAGCGCTGTTTGCGCCGCTCGAGAACTTAACTTGAGATTGTGCGGCGGCGCTAAAACTTACCGCTGCGACCACCTGCGCGCGCAGATTGTGACGTCATTCCATGGTGCAACGCCCTTGGGGCGCCCCGGAGTGGAAATTGAGTGGCGCCCCCTGCCTTACCGCCTGGCGCTTCCAACGACCGGAAGACTGGAACGTTATCAATCGGTGTGGGGCTGGGGGGGGTGCTATTTAAAGGGGGCCTCTTCCTGTCTTTTTCTGTGGTCGACATTTATGCACCACTCGTTCTGAGAGAGAGAGAGATTCGGAGAGAGAGAGAGAGAGACTTCTACATTGACTCAACGCTTTGTGAGGTAGTTTGGCCTAGTTCATCCTAACTTTGCTGCTACTTTAGTTGCTGTACCTCATTACTTTTCTGGCAAAGAGAATATGGGGGCTGCAATGATTGGGGGCGTCGTCCTGCTCCAGCTGAATCGGAGGATAGTGAGACGCAGACAGAGAGTGGCAATGATGGCCAGACGGAGGAGGGCCATCAGGCGCATGTACAGGAGAGCTTACCCTCCCAGGGTATATCGTGAACAGCTCTCCTACATCCATATGTCCGAGGAGCTGTGTTTGCGAAGGCTGCGATTCAGCAAGGAGGTGGTCACTGAGCTCTGCCACCTGCTGCAGCCAGATCTGCAGCCTCAGCTGAGGTCCAGGACGTCTCTGTCGGTGGCAGTGAAGGTCACAGTGGCCTTGAACTTCTACGCCACTGGCTCATTCCAAGCTGCTGTTGGGGACCTCGCCAATATCTCCCAGTTTGCGGTGCATCGCTGCATCCGGCAGGTCACCAATGCCCTCTTCAGAAGGAGACGAGACTTCATCTCTTTCCCTATGACCCCAGACAAGCAGCATGACCGTGCTATGGGCTTTGCGAGGGTAGCGGGCTTCCCCATGGTGCAGGGCGCCATTGACTGCACGCATGTGGCTTTGCGTGCTCCGCGAGAGAATGCAGAGGAGTTCAGGAACAGAAAGGGGTTCCATTCCTTGAATGTGCAGTTGGTCTGTGACCACAGACAGGTGATTCTCGCTGTCAATGCCCACTATCCGGGCAGCTGCCACGATGCTTTCATCCTGCGCCAGACTACTGTGGCAGAACTTTTCGAGGCACCGCATCAGCCAGTTGGTTGGCTTCTGGGGGACAAGGGGTACGCATTGAGCACCTGGCTGATGACACCGCTCCGTACGCCAAACACCCCTGCTGAGCTGCGGTACCAGGAAAGCCATCAAGCAACCAGGAACATTATTGAGCGCACAATCGGCGTGCTGAAACAACGGTTCCGCTGTCTGGACCATTCCGGAGGAGCCCTGCAGTACTCGCCTGAGCAAGTTTCGAAGTTCGTAGTCGTGTGCTGCATGTTGCACAACATGGCAATCCTCAGGACCCAGCCAATGCCACCAGGCCTTGTAGCACCACCAGAGGAGGAGGAGGAAGAGGAGGAACAGGACGAGGACGATGATCAGCAGCAGCACCAAGGCAGGAGGGCGGCCCACAATGGTCAAACTGCAAGGGCCGTCCGTCAACGACTAATAGCAAGCCGCTTCTAGGGCCCCTGCCATTGCTACAAACACGAATCAACCCAGCACGCAACCCCTAAGCCGGCCAAGGCACCAATAATTCCAACCACCAGCCATGTATATTTTGAATACAGAAACTTATTTATTTTACAAACTCTGTGTGTGTCAATTCCTCATGACAAACTCATAGAAATAAACACAAAAAAACAGTCAATAACATAACTGGTTCTCACAACCTGGAGATAATGTCCAAAACACTAAACAAAAGTTGGGCCATGAACCTCGGCCTTTAATAAAAAAATGACCAGCATTTTGGCACACCTCCTACTTTTTGCCCTTCGAGGGTGATCTCCTTCCCTTGCGCACTTCCCCCCTTCTAACCCTACTGCTCCTCCGTAATGGGACCTCAGTGGCTGCAGCAAGGCTGGTGGAAGGCTGCTGCTCGTCAGACCCTGACACTGCAGATGCCCCTGAAGGACGGCCTCGACCACTTCTGGGCCTGGAGGGCCCGGCTGCAGACTGCACCAACTCTGCATGGGCGGCAGCAGTCTGTCCTACAGGCGGTGGCAAGTGCAGTGGAGAAGTGACAGTGTTGGCAGCAGGAATGCTGTCATCGTGAGAGAGGACAGCAACTCCCTGCTCGCCCGACACACTGGCACTCCCACGGGGCAGCACTTCAGCATCCGGAGCAATTTGCCGGAGAACAGATTGCTGGCCTGCTGCGGCGCGGTGACAGCCCCAGGGACATGTGCACGAACCATCGAGGATGGCAGCAGTCAGTGCTCGCGTGGCCTCAATCTGAGTCTGCATGAGAGCAGTCTCAGATGGGTTCCTGGCAGCCAGTGACTGAATTGCAGCACTAAGCTTTAGTGTGGCATCCGCCTGTGCTACAGCGAAGTGCTCCACACTCCTTGCCAGTGCCTCAATGCATTCGGGCACCCTTCCCACTGCACCCATGAGCTCAGTGTGCATGCCCACCGCCTGGCTGTTCATTTCTGCAATCAGCCGCTCCTCCTCTGCGTCCATTGCAGTAGGAGTGTCTGGCATACTCTCCCTCTGGGGAGAAGGCTCCCGTTCTTCCCTCCCCCCCCCATGGCGTTGCTGCAGCCCGCTGGGTCCTGGAGCTTCACCATCATCAGCCCCTTCCCCACTGCTCCCCTCCGGGGAAGGCGTGTTCCCAGTGTGGCCATGGGCTTCCTCGGGAGAGGGTGGCACTGATGCTCCGGCTTCCTCTTCCTCCTCAGCTGCAGCATCACTCCCAGTGGCAGCTTCAGGGCCCGTCTCCTCAGCTGGTGAATCACCATCTGAAAGCAGGGAGGCACAAGAGTGGCTTTAGCGTGAGGACAGGGTGGCAGTAAGGGAGGAATAAGTGCAGCGAGTTAGCAAGTTGGATTGAAAGTGTCAAAGGCTGGTATTGTGAGGGACAAGTGGAAGGACAGAGGACAAAAAGGTGATGACCTTACCATTGCTGTCCACAATGGGGTCTGCGTCCCCAGTGGCGACGGGACCGATCACTCGGCTTGCCACAATCCTGTGGACGCGCTCCTCCAGATCGTTGAGGGGTTGCAGCTGAAGCCGCCCTCCACCTGTCCGTTGCTGCTGTCTCCGATTATGAGCCAGCTTAGCCTGCAAGAAAAAGGACAGCATCTGAGTAAATATACAGCCATGGTCTTGCCTGATGTGCCTCCCATAGGTGAATAGCCCTTACAATATGCAGCCATGGTCTTGCCTGATGTGCCTCCCATAGGTGAATAGCCCTTACTGTATGCAAAGTGTGGAATGTGTGTGTGTGTTTGATGAAAGGGCCATAGGTGTTGCATGAGTGTTGTGCATTGGGGTTTTAAGACACTCTGGCCATAGAGTGAGGTTGAGATGGAGGGATGGAGAGGTATTGAGAAAAAGCCACTCACCCTGACGACCCGAGTGAGGTCGTTGAACTTTTTGCGGCACTGAACATGGGTCCTGGGCACCATGCTCCTGGAGGAGACGCTCTGAGCCACCTCCCTCCACACTCTTCTGAACTCGCGTGGCAAAGGCCTCCTGCCACTCTCCGGGAACAGCATGCATCGTCTGCGCTCCACTGCGTCAACCAGAGCATCCAAGGCCCGCTCGGTGAAGCGATGAGCGCGTTCTCTCACCCTCTCCATGCTTGGCAGCAAAATGGATTACAGGTCTCTCCAGGCTGAGATTCAAGGCTGCAATGAGCAGGGTGTGGCTGGGGAGCAAGTGGCCCCCCCGCTTTAAGAAGTGTCCGGCGCCAGTGTGTCTGTGTTCCCTCGCTAACTGGCAGCAGCTGCGCTGCGCTCGTGCGCTGAGGTAGCGCCTCACTCCTAGGCCTTTGCGCCTTAAGAGAGGTGTGCAGCGCCTAATTTAGCGCTCCACTCACCTCCCGGGGCGGTAAAAGTGAAGTTTCCTGTCAGTGCCGATAATTAGCGCCAGGCGCTAATATTTGCGCTCGGACGATATTTGCGCCCCAAATGGGGCGCGACCTAATTTCTACCCCCATCACTCTCAAACTTAATGTAAAATTCAATCATATTATGGTCACTTGTCCCTCAAGGCCCTTTTACCACAAGATTATTAATTAGCCCTTTCTCATTACACAGTACCAGATCCAGAATAGCCTGTTCCCTGGTTGGTTCCTCCACATACTGATCCAGGAAACCATCTTGCATGCATTCCAAGAATTCATCCTCCACACCATTAGTGGTAATTTGATTTGCCCAGTCAATATGTAGATTAAAGTCCCCCATGATTATCGTATTGCCCTCAGCCCTAAGACATCAGGAAGAGGCTCTAAGTTGTTGTTGCTTCTGGAGTGGCAGCAATGTCTGCTTTAATAGATGCCCTGAAGAGCAGCCTAGCTCAGGGCTTTCAAGTGTTGATTGGGACTGTTCGGCCTGCTCTCATGCAGACCATTAGCCCAACTGTGGGCTACAAGGAGTGGGGATAAATATCAATGCTCTTCAAGGCAGTAACAATGTGCCAGTGTCAATGCAGCCTCCGCAATGCCAGTATAGGTATGGGTCTGGGAGGCATTGGATGTGCAAATGACATTTTACAGGAAGTAGGTCCTTCAAGGACATCAGTATACTGAGACGAGTGTCATTTCAGTCTTCCATAGGTACAGTCCCAGCCACAAAGCTCACAACCCCCTGACACTGAGGTAGTAACACATAGGAGTAAGGGATTAGGGTCATGAGTGAAAAGAGTTTTAGGCACAAAGGGTAGTCATGGTGATAAGAAGTAGCAGCAGTAGTACAGCATAGTGAAGGATCAAGATGGTAGTAAACATGTACGTTTCTGGTAATTCAATGTGTTTGTGTATTTCTTCCAGGTAGGCCTCTTGTTATCCTCTTATTAGTGTGATTAATACTTGTAACTGTCCTCTCTCTTAATATTAGCTTGATGGTTGTCTGAAATCAAGGCAAGAGATCATAAATGATATCAATAGAAGAGTTGGTGATGATATACTGCTTGATAGCACATGCTGCTGGCAGCAGGCCACCTGCCCTCTCTCCTGGGCCTCTTCATTTTCTGTGCTTGGAAGGCCCAATCCCTTTGTAATGACAAAATTATAAATGATGCAGCAAGCAATAACAATTCTATAAACCTTGGTGGACCATACTTGAGCGCTTCTCCAAGCTGTCCAGGCACCAGAAACAGGACTTGTGATTTCTGATCACAGAGTCCCCACAGAATCACAGAATCTCCACAGTGCAGATAGAGGCCATTTCGGCCCATCGAGCCTGCACCGACACATATCCCACCCTATCCCCGTAACCCCACGTATTTAATCCCCCTAACACTAAGGGTCAATTTATCATAGCCAAATCAACCTAACCCGCACATCTTTGGACTGTGGGAGGAAACCGGAGCACCCGGAGGAAACCCACGCAGACACAGGGAGAATGTGCAAACTCCACACAGACAGTCACCCGAGGCCGGATTCGAACCCGGGTCCCTGGCGCTGTGAGGCAACAGTGCTAACCACTATGCCACCGATGGTCTGTTCCATTATGATCCAAAGGCATCATTGAATTGTTTCCAGCTTTTGTCATCAGCTAAAATTAAGTGAGTACTTCTGGTCTCCTTGCATCCACACTATCACATTGTTCTGGCTGGTTTCAATGAGATGATCCGCTCCGCCAGGTTACTGCCCATGCAGCAAAGTTGATAAGTACCTCCACCTATGTCATCAGTTCCATATGTGCCTGTGTGCTAAGCTGTTTTTATACATCTAACTAAACTGTTTAGGCTTTTTCCAATTGTGTCCAGCAAACCAGGTAAAAAGGAAATCAAGACCTACCCTGACTTAAGCTAAAGGTGTCTCTGTTATAGGAATACTTTCCTCAGTGAAATAGACATCTATTTATTTGAAATATAGTTCCAGCATGATTGAACTTTGATAGCATGCTGTGGATACTAGAGGGTAAATAGCAAATCTAAAGGTGTGCAATAGGATAGATACAAGAAAAAATGAACTCAGTTAGTTATCATCCTAGTTCTACAGTTAGAGTAAACATACACTCTTCCCTTTCAAAGTGAAAAAAACTTTATTGACACCATCACAACACACAAAAGCATCTTGATCTCATAATACTAGATGTTGCTATGAGGTGGACTAAATTCTAGTCCACCTCATAGCAACATCTAGTATTGTTCCGACGAATAGCAGCTGGTGCAATTAGTTGGTATTTTATAAATCTAACTGAAACTGCACGAAACAATAGCCATTAAGAACTACATCACAAAACATATCCACCTGGAATTTCCACAGTGAGAGATCAGGAGAATGCCTATGGAAATTCTAACCCTTGGGCTGGGATTCCCCTCTGCTATCCCACCCGAAATCGGCGACCTGGGCAACCCATGGCGGGCGGATACCAAAGCCTCCAGCTACATGGGGCAGGTGGGTGCCCATTGTGGTGCTTGTGCCCACCTGGCCCATGCAAATGAGATGCCCTCTCACTGACATATCAACTCCGGTGAGGTCAGTGTTGGAGGAGACTGGTAGACACAATCACAGCATAACACTGGCATCATGCCCTGAGGGGGAAGCCCGGGGAATAAGAGCCCCAAGGTTATCTGGTGGGGCCACGAGGAGCCCTTCTGCTGCTCCTGGCCCACAGGGAAAACATTAAACTCTGCTTCTAACTTAACTCCCCATGCGCTCGCTCTCGTCAGGCACAGTGAGTTAAAATCGGGACTGTTGTTTACACAATTAAATGTACATAGATGACATTAAACAATTCTGTATTGCCAGAGGTACTTCAGCTGTCCATAAGCAGAGTTCCATAATCATACTTAGAAATGTTAAGCTTTTTAAAACAGTTAACATTGTAGCATGATGTATTGGGAAATTGCAATGTGGAATGGGGTTGCATTATATCTGAAAATAATAGGATTTACCTCACTCTGCACTGTGGAAGTACGTAGAGAAATACATAGAAGATGCAGCATGGAAACAAGCCATTCAGCTCAACCAGCCCATGTTGGCGTTTACCCTCCACATGAACAAATAGTGCTATTCACATTTACCTACCCTGCTCCCATATCCCTTCTTCCCCTTTTTCTTGATCCACCTATCCAATCTAATCTTGAACGTTGTCATAGTTTCTGCCTCAACCTCTAACTGTAGAAGTGAATTTCATAGTTTCACAACTCTCTGTGTAAAGAAGTCTCTCCTGCATTCTGTTCTAAATCTCTAACATTTAAATAGCTATGGCCCCTCGTTATAGACCCCACAACTATTGGAAACAGTGCCTTCTATGTACCCTGCCCCATTCTTTTATAATTTTAAACACTTCTATCATATCACTGCATAATCTGCCTTGTTCTAATGAAAGAAAACCCAATTTTTCAAGAGTACATGGCTGCTGGTGGGTGGGGGTGTTGAGAATCATGATCCTTAAGGCACCATGACTGTGTGGGACAGGCTCAATGGTCCAAATAGTCTTTTCTTGTCCAACATTTTCATACATTTTTATGTCATATTTGTACTTCCTCATGCTAAGCAGCATCCTGGTGAATCTGCGTTGTACCGGCTCTGAAGCCTCAATATCCATCCTATAGTCGGGAGTCACAAATTGCACACAGTACCCTAACTGGGCTTTTATTAAGGTTTTACATAGGTTCATCATTACCTCTTGGCTTCCACAAGCTTTTATAATGGCCTTATCAACCTGAGGTGCTGCCTTTAATGTCCTGTAAACTTGTACCCTCCTACCCCATAAAAACATAAGAAACATAAGAAATAGGAGCAGGAATAGGCCACTTGGCCCCTCGAGCCTGCTCCGCCATTCAAAAAGATCATGGCTGATCTTGGGCTCAAAGCCATTTCCCTGCTCGCTCCCCATAACCCTTCACTCGCTTATCTTGCAAAAATCTGTCTATCTCCACCTTAAATGTATTTAATGACCCAGCCTCCACAACTCTCTGGGGCAGAGAATTCCACAGATTTACGACCCTCTGAGAGAAGAAATTCCTCCTCATCTCAGTTCTAAAAGGGCGACCCTTTATTCTAAAACTGTGCCCCCGAGTTCTAGGTTTCCCCACGAGGGGAAACATCCTCTCTGTATCTACCTTGTCGAGCCCCCTCAGTATCTTATATGTTTCAATAAGATCACCTCTCATTCTTCTAAATTCCAATGAGTATGGGCCCAACCTGCTTAACCTTTCTTCATAAGTCAACCCCCTCATCTCAGGAATCAACTGTGTGAATCGTCTCTGAACTGCCACCAATGCAAGTATATCCTTCCTTAAATAAGGAGACCAAAACTGTACGCAGTACTCAAGGTGTGGTCTCACCAATACTCTGTACAGTTGTAGCAGGACTTTCCTGCTTTTATACTCCAACCCCCTTGCAATAAAGGCCAACATTCCATTTGCCTTTTTGATTACTTGCTGTACCTGCACGCTAACTTTTTGTGTTTCATGCACAAGGACCCCCAGGTTCCTCTGAACTGCAGCATTTTGTAATCTCTCTCCATTTAAATAATAATTTGCTTTTTTATTTTTCCTGCCAAAGTGGATAACCTCGCACTTTCCCACATTATACTCTATCTGCCAAATGTTTGCCCACTCACTTAGCCTGTCTATATCCCTTTGCAGATTCTTTGAGTCCGCTGCACAACTTGCTTTCCCACCCATCTTTGTATCATCCACAAACGTGGCTACATTACACTCGGTCCCTTCATCCAAGTCATTAATGTAGATTGTAAATAGTTGAGGCCCCAGCACCGATCCCTGTGGCACCCCACTAGTTACCGTTTGCCAACTGGAAAATGACACATTTATCCCGACTCTCTGCTTTCTGTTAGTTAGCCAATTCTCTATCCATGCTAATATAGTACCCCCAACTCCGTGAGCTCTTATCTTATGCAGTTACCTTTTATGTGGCACCTTATCGAATGCCTTCTGGAAATCCAAATACACTACATCCACTGGCTCACCCTTATCCACCCTACTTGTTACATCCTCAAAAAACTCCAGCATATCCCTCCAGATCCCTCTGCTCTTCCATAGCACTGAGCCTACTTCCATTCAGAGTAGAATCACTGCTGTTACTTTTTTTATACCATCCCCAGTAAAATAGAAAAGGCTTTTGTGGCTCCCTAATATTTTATTAAAAGTATGCCTGCAGCAACATGAAGCTGCAAGGCCCATTTGTTGGGGAAAATATCCGTACATGAATTGCTTCGCTTAAAAGTTAAAACCTCAGAAGAGGGATTTGCTCTCTCAATAATTGATTCTGCCTAAAGATTTCATTTTGAAAACTTGTTCCGGTTGTATATTATTCAAAATGTTTTTTGGCAATGACTGAGACATTGATCTTTTCCAGGAATCTCAGGCCAGACTGAGAAATTTGATGTTTCATCTGATCCTTTGGGCTGTTGAAATGGGTTAACTCTTCAGTTGCATTATTTTGTGCTAGTTTTCCTAGATGTTAATTTAAATTAAGCAAGTTGCTTAAGCATATAAATCAGACAAGGAAGAAGTTCTCAAGATTAATTTCCCTCCACTCTGACATGTTGGGCAGAGTGTTTCTGAACTGCACTCGAGTGAAACACAGCTGAACTCACTCGCTAGTGTCAGCCATGGCTCAGGTGGTAGCACCCTTGCCTCTGAGTCAGAAAAATTGTGTGTTCAAGTCCCACTCCAGAGACTTGAGTACAAAAATCTAAGCTGACACAGTGTAGTACTGAGGGAGTACTCAGGTGGATGTAAAGATCCCATGGCACAATTTTGAAGAAGAGCAAGGGAGTTATCCCTGGTGTCCTGGCCAATATTTATCCCTCAATCAACACCATTAAAAAAACACAGAATATCTGGTCATTATTACATTGCTGTTTGTGGGAGCTTGCTGTGTGCAAATTGGTTGCTGCATTTCCTACATTACAACAGTGACTACACTTCAAAAGTACTTCATTGACTGTAAAGCACTTTGGGACATCGTGAAAGGTGCTATATAAATGCAAGTCTTTCTTTCTTCATGCGTCCAATTTTGAATGATTTGAAACAGTACAAAAGAACCAAAGGCGGTGTAAGAAAAAATTTGTTTACGCAGCGAGTGGTTAAGATCTGGAATGCACTGCCTGAAAGGGTGGTGGAGGCAGACTCAATTTTATCTTTCAAAAGGGAGTTGGATAAGTATCTGAAGGAAAAAAATTGCAGGGCTATGGGGAAAGGGCAGGGGAGCGGGACTAGCTGAGAGTTGGCACGGGCTCGACGGGCCAAATGGCTATCTTCCGTGCTGTAACTATTCTATGATTCTATGAATGTTGTGGGTGGTTGCCACGTATACGAAGCACTGACTGGACTTTGGCCGCACATTTCAGCTGTAAACAATGTCTGGTAACAAACTGAGGAGAAGCAGGGCCTCCTGTTTGCGGAGGCGGTACTAGAAATCTTGCAGCAGCAAGTGCAGCTCAGGAATGACTGCCTCTTTCCACCAGATCAATAAGATAGTGGAACACAGAGCTCCATAAATGGCTGCAGTACTGTTCAGAGGACATGGTTTCTATGTCACAAGAAATTCAGTGACCTCAGCAGGGGAGGCAATGTACAACACTGCAACATCAACTCATATTTATGCACTGTATCAACTGCTACTATCATGAACCATCTGTTCCTATCCATGCATTTCTTTATCTTGTCTCCACCTTCCTATGGATACCCATTTCACTGAACTTTACACTTCCCAGCACCTCCCTTGTCCAGCACTACCCCCTTCAATAGAATATCGCACAGGACGACCTGCTGCCAACCTGTTCCATGACCAGCACCTGCATACTGTTTGTTTCTCTCTTCACAATACCTATGGAGAGAATCCTGACACATGGGTGTGGGGAGCATCTATAAATAGTACCATTTAGATTACACTGCTGCCATGTTGTTTCTCCCAAAGTGCAATTAAAAAGTTTTTTTTAATTTAATCTTGCAGATTAGACCTTAAGATCTCTCTTAACCCTTACCTGTTCCTCTGCTTTGTGAAGAAAAAAAATCAGGATCAGGAATGCCACCACAGAGATACCAGGTTGAACAAGCACCGTAGGAGACCTCTGGCCCTTAGTTGCTCACCAAAGCCTCAGAAGACTACTCCTTCTTCATGAAACAATAACTGAGTTCTACCAGCTGCCTGACAGCTGAAGGCACAGCTCGTCAATAAGACAATCCTGCTAAATGAGTCCGGCTATCACAGTTCCCCTTCGGCAATAAATTGAATTCAGTTACCTGATGACATGTAGCTCTCCTCTGCAACTACCAAGGCTTCCACTTGCAGATCATTCTACTACCGTGGTATCAGTAAAAGTGACCATGAAACTTTTGGATTGTCATAAAAACACAACTGGTTTTAAGAACATAAGAACATAAGAAATAGGAGCAGGAGTAGGCCATTCGGCCCTTCGAGCCTGCTCCACCATTCAAAGAGATCATGGCTGATCTTCTGCCTCAACTCCATTCACCGGCCCTATCACCATATCCCTTGATGCCCTTACTAGTCAGAAATCTATCGACTTCTGTTTTGAATATACCCAATGACTGAGCCTCCACAGCCCTCTGGGGTAGAGAATTTCAAAGATTCACCACCCTCTGTGTGAAGAAATTTCTTCTCATCTCAGTCCTGAATGGCCTACCCTTTATCTTGAGGCTGTGGCCCCTGGTTCTAGACTCCCCAGCCAAGGGAAACATTCTCCCAGCATCCATCCTATCAAGCCCTGTAATAATTTTGTATACTTCAATGAGATCCCCTCTCATTCTTCTGAATTCAAGAGAATACAGGCCTAGTTTACTCAATCTCTTCTCATACGACAGTCCCGCCATCCCAGGAATCAATCTCGTGAATCTTCGTTGCACTCCCTCTATGGCAAGTATATCCTTCCTTAGGTAAGGAGACGAAAATTGTACACAGTACTCCAGGTGTGGTCTCACCAAGGCCATGTATAATTGGAGTAAGACTTCTTTACTCCTGTACTCAAATCCTCTTGTAATGAAGGCCAGCATACCATTTGCCTTCCTAATGGCTTGCTGCACCTGCACATTCACTTTCAGTGACTCATGTGCAAGGATACCCAGGTCCCTTTGAGTATCTGCATTCACCAATCTTTCACCATTTAGGAAATACTCTGCCTTTCTGTTTTTCCTACCAAAGTGGATAACTTCACATTTATCCACATTATAGTCCACCTGCCATGTTCTCGCCTACTCACTGAGCCTGTCGAGATCCCTTTGAAGCCTTTTCACATCCTCTTTGCAACTGACACTGCCACCTAGCTTTGTATCATCAGCAAATTTAGAAATGTTACATTTAGTCCCCTCATCCAAATCATTGATATAGATTGTGAATAGCTGGGGCCCAAGCACCGATCCTTGCGGTACCCCACTAGTCACAGCCTGCCATCCTGAATAAGACCCGTTTATCCCTACTCTTTGTTTTCTGTCTGATAACCAATTCTCAATCCATTTTCTGATGTCTTTTAGGGAAAGAAACCTTCCATTCTTACCTGATCTGGCCTGACCTGGACTCCAACCCCACACCAATGTGCTTGACTTGTAACTGCCCTCTCAAGAGGCCTAGCAACCCATTCAGTTGTATCCAGGGCAACTAGGGAGGTGCAATAAATGTTAGCCTTCCCAGCCAATGCCCATATCCCGAGAATCAATAATAAAAAGAAACTTCTTTATGTAGACATTCCTCCACTTTGCCCTAGATCATTCCACACATATCCCATCAGTGACAAAAAATTCTCACTCAAAATAAATCTGACAACCTTCTTGTTGTTTAATACCACCGTGCCTCCCCTTGATGCCTACTCTTGTGTGTACAGTCAATTCTAGCCTACTGCTTTTCCTCCAGTGGCAGGAGGTTCTGAGTTAACTGACTGATGATTTGCAGCTGGAGCCTTGGGGAATAGAGGTAGCACTTCCTTCTCTTTGGTTGCAAACCATTTTCTCTTTAAGAAGAAAGTACAAAGTGTGAAGGCATGGAGCGTGCCATCATGTGGAAAGCACTTTTGATTTCAGAAGGCATTCTTTAATGCTTCCCTACATTTTCAGCTTTGAGTAAAGGAACACTTTCAGGAGAAAGAAGGGGTACAAAAGGAATTGTGGCACCTCTGGAATGTAGGTGGTAAGTTGCGAGAGAGTTTTAGCGCAGTTGGGAAACATGCTTATTACAGTGCACTGTTACAAAGTATGACTGCTTTCTGTTACTTCGCTCCCCTGGAAAGGTCAATGAACTTCTTCCAATACTGAGTAACCATGTGGGGGCTTGCTGGATGTGGCATTCACTGCCAAGATCACCTCCTTCCATGGGCATGAATCAGGCCATTTATGACTTTCCTTCCCTTGGGGCCAGAAAGCTGGGTCTTCCTCTGTTGTATTACAAAAAGCAATACCTCAACTGTAGAGTCATTAAATTTATGGCCTCAGTGCTCTGAAAACCCAGCAGCCTCAGACATAGCAGTAAATCAGAACGTTAGACATTCAAAATGGCTGACTTGACCCTTTCAACTGCTGCAGCAGCACTCAGTTTTCCTCTGCATCCCAGGGTGGGCTGCCTGCACAGGGTGCTATTAGCCTCTGGAGCCAATCATTAATGTATAACAAAGGGGCATTGAGGAAGTTTGGGCTTGTTCATGATGATATAACACTGGCAGATGGATATGCAGTTCTAGTGCACTACCAGCTGTAAATCCATCTTGGAGGATAATCTAGTCCAATGTATTCCAATACTTGATTAGTCTTGTTAGTAATAGCCTCATATTGATTTCCATTGAATAATTTCACTCAGATCTTTATCCTTTTCAATTTTTCCAGTTCTCAGTACTGTTATATCTTACAAACTATATTGCTGACTCTGTTCACAGTAAGTCAGAAGATATGTTGATTTTCTGGGCCATGTTAACGCAAGGGCCCAGCCAAATATGTGGACCACATCAAGGGCTCCATGTACACAGCTCACCATAAACTGCCTGACGGTTGCGTTAACTGCAATGCATGGCAAGCAGTGAGTACAATTTGAGGGCGGGGGGAGAGGTTAGTTATTTGACTATTGTCATACCTACGTGGCGTATGTGGCTAAAAAAGCCTGTGAGCAGAGCAGGAAGGGTGGTAGATGCTGTCAATGCCTCACAGCAGGGCAGGAAAACGTGGTGGAAGAACATCTAAAAGTATTTGCAGCTCCTCACGGGGTTGGATAGTCAGACCTGGAGTTTCCGCTCGATTGCGCTGGTTTTAATCGGTGCAAATCCCCTGATAACAGCGTAACTGGCACAAAAGATTACAAAATTTTAAGCACAAATTGTGTTCAGGGCAACTCGAGTTTCCACGATCTTTTGCGCTAGTTTTAAAAACATCGCGCTAGAAGCAGGCTCCGCCCACAAATCTGGCCATGCCCCCACTGGGAGTTTCCAGTAATTGCGCTTGTTTGCAGGCCTTCGAGAAGGCTCTAAAAATTAAGCTGGAACTTCTGGGTGCACGTTTTGAAGGGTTTTGAATGATTTTTTAAATTTACTATACTGTACCCCAATTTAACTCGAAAATAGTTTTGTACATTTTTAAAAGTCATTTTCAGTCATTTAAAATCAGGTTACTCACAGGTGGTGGATTGACACTGAGATTTAAAATGCTTATTTTCTGTGATAAACCTATTTTCAGTTGTATTAATCAAACTTTACCAAGATACCACTCTTAAATATATCAAGGAATATTTTTAAGGTAATTTTTTTTAAATTATGTTTAAAACACTGCCCAATTGCACTGGTTCATGGCATATTTTGCATTCAGTGATATGCAAATGAGTTTGAGTGGAAACTCCGGGGCGCGGGGGGCGGGGGGGGGGGGGGGGCGGCGGTGGGGGAATCACTTTCCAAAAATGGCGCAATTTTGGGTGCAATTTGTACCGGAATCGCTGATTGCGCCCACAGCAGAAACTCAACCCTTCAATTTTTAAGCATTTAATTATGCATTTCTTTAATTCTTAATGCGACCCTGATAATTTTCAGAACATCATACCACGTAACGCACAATGTATTATTCTGTTGCTAAAGACCTGCTGTGGGTAACTAAGGTACACTTGTGTGTCCATTTAAGGTTGTAAGGTGCAATTTCTCTGCTTTTTTAATATCACTATACTACCAGGGAGCAATATAGATCTACCTCTGGTGTGCCAGCGAATCAGTCACAAACCCACTGCAACAACACTGAGAATAGAATGCAAACTGCTAGGAATCTCCAAGAATTTAAGAACATAAAACAGCCAAGAGAATGTTTTTAATTAGATACATATTTCCATCAACCAGAGCCTTCTTTACACTTTCACTTGTGACAACACCTGAATTACAAAATTTGCCTCAATTATCTTTATTTTATTCATTGGGCTTGGATGTTAAATGAATTAACAACAATTCAGATGCCTCTGTTCAGAAACTGGTTTAGTTTGAACCATTTATCCCTATACAGCAATGGGACTAAACTCCAGAGGAAAAACTAGATCAGAAAAAAATATTGAAAGTTTTTCCAGTTTCATAATATTTTTGTGGCATAGAGTAAATGGCAACATTTGTGGAGTATGGTAATTGTTCCACAATAATTCAACCATGACATGTGGGTTTTGATAAAAGGTAACACTAAAAATGTTAATCTATATTTTCTATTTTCAGATATGCACTGACTTGCTATGTATTTCCAGCACTTTCAATTTTTATTGTGAAGTGAAAGAAGGTAATTTTAGCTCTGAAGCCTGCTACTTCTGCAGACGATATGCAAGCTACACTATCATGGAAATTTAATCTCCTAAGGGGAAATTCTGCAAAATTTCTAACAAAGGTAATCAAGCAAAACTCCAAAATATCGATATATTTTCCACATCTCCACAATTCAAACCTGGTTGGTTGCTTTCCACAAATGATATTTTGTTGATCACAATGGACTAAAAACATCACAGAACTTGTGACAGCTTTGTTAGAGTCATAACCAAATAGCATAGTCTCAAGCCTATATCCTTTACTGCCAGTAGCTCCCAATCTTTAGTGCCCAGATAGCCATAGAGTACAATCAGGCTGGTTTGCTTGAAGCTTTTCACAATGAGTAGCCATTGCAGGATATTGATTACTCCACAATGTAAATTTCCAAATTACCATTTATCTTTACTGACACACAAATTTTAATTTGAGTCGGTCATCTGTTTTTTTCTTCGAGGGCTGGTTATAGTTGTCCTTCGGACATTGGGTGCCCAATGCTACCCTAACAGTCTGAACAAAACAAGACTACCAGTAGCTCTGTTTATCTAATGATTGGCAAGGATTATTTCCTCAGCTTATTAAGTGTTGTGTCCTTTTGAACTCCATCGATAATAAATATCATGACAACAGCAGTATAGAAACTCTATAGGATCTTCATGTACCCGCTTGCAATTTGTGGTACAAAGAGTAGCAGGTGCTCAACAATTGTAAAAACAAATAGTTGCCAGGCTTCACTTTGTTTAGAATCATGTAGAAAGGAAAATTGTGATGGAGGATAAAGTAAATCATTTATAATTGCTCCGCCAAGGGATCAACAATAAACATCACCCTTGAGCTATGCAGGTTAGAAAGACTGCCGGTTCAATGCCTGGGCTGTGCGCCACTCACTTGGATTTATTTTAGCTAGCCAATGATTCTGCTCCAGGTCACTTTAGAACTGCTGCTGCTTAGGGTTATGTGAAAGCTAGTCGAAGGTGACTACTACTTGTGGAGCAGTAAGTGAGTCAAGGGGAGGAAAGAGTTTGAAAAATAATCCTTTACATCAGATTATATTCAGACTTCAGATCAGATTAAATTGATCCAGTCTGAATGTTGTCATACAACATTACAACTTCTTTAGCCTCAAACATACCTTAAGGGAGTATCAAATTGTCTCTCCAGCGTTCATGCTGAGGTTTTTAAGTGGGAAAGAAAAGGCCAGGAATTTTAATCAGACTAGTTCTGCCCCCTACTGCCACCAATTCTGAGCCATTAGCAACTTTATCAAAAATTGGCTGTAAATTAAGTGAATGAAATAGAAATGTGCTGATTTTCTAATATGAAGTCTACTAAGTCGAAGCATATATAATGTTACATTTATTCAGTGGCTGTGTGCAATCGAGCACGTGCCAATGTGAAGAACCAAGTGCCATAAAGTAGGGCACCGTCAAGTTTAAAAAGATGAAAAGAGATGAGCTAAACTAAGAAGCAGTGTAGACATACACAGACCCTTAATTATTATTTTTTAATTTCGATATATATTGAAATGCTTTGCAAGGGCGAGACCTCTATGTGGACGGCTCGAGCTTCGTGGAAAAGGGAGAAAGGAACACGGGATGCAGAATTTACGAACCAGATCATGGAAGTGGCTCTGTTACTCCCCAATAGTCTTAGTGCTCAGCAGGCAGAATTAGCCGCGACATCTATGTGGTCACACACCCCACAGAATTTCCCCCTCCTTTTTTTATTTGTTTATGGGATGTGGGCGTCACTGGCAAGGCCAGCATTTATTGCCCATCCCTAATTGCCCTTGAGAAGGTGGTGGTGAGCCGCCTTCTTGAACCGCTGCAGTCCATGTGGTGAAGGTACTCCCATAGTGCTGTTAGGTAGGGAGTTCCAGGATTTTGACCAAGCGACGATGAAGGATCGGGGATATACTTCAAAGTCAGGATGGTGTGTGACTTGGAGGGGAACTTGGAGGTGATGGTGTTCCCATGCGTCTGCTGCCCTTGTCCTTTTAGGTGGAAGAGGTCGCGGGTTTGGGAGGTGCTGCCGAAGAAGCCTTGGCAAATTGCTGCAGTGCATCTATTAGATGGTACACACTGCAGCCACGGTGCACCGGTGGTGGAGGGGGTGAATGTTTAAGGTGGTGGATGGAGTGCCAATCAAGCGGGCTGCTTTGTCCTGGATGGTGTCGAGCTTCTTGAGTGTTGTTGGAGCTGCACTCATCCAGGCAAGTGGAGAGTATTCCATCATACTCCTTACTTGTGCCTTGTAGATGGTGGAAAGGCTTTGGGGAGTCAGGAGGTGAGACACTCGCCGCAGAATACCTAGCCTCTGACCTGCTGTTGTTGCCACAGTGGCTGGTCCAGTTAAGTTTCTGGTTAATGGTGACCCCCAGGATGTTGATGGTGGGGGATTCGGCGATGGTAGTGCCGTTGAATCTCAAGGGGACGTCGTTAGACTCTCGCTTGTTGGAGATAGTCATTGCCTGGCACTTCTGTGGCGCAAATGTTACCTGCCACTTATCAGCCCAAGCCTGAATGTCGTCCAGGTCCTGTTGCATGCGGGCATGGATTTCTTCATTATCTGAGGAGTTGTGAATGGCGCTGAACACTGTGCAGTCATCAGCGAACATCCCCATTTCTGACCTTATGTTGGAGGGAAGGTCATTGATGAAGCAGCTGAAGATGGTTGGGCCTAGGACATTGCCCTGAGGAACTCCTGCAGCGATGTCCTGGGGCTGTGATGATTGACCTTCAACCACCACAACCATCTTCCTTTGTGCGAGGTATGGCCCCAGTCAGTGGAGAGTTTTCCCCCCGATACCCATTGACTTCAGTTTTACTAGGGCTCCTTGATGCCACACTCAGTCAAATGCTGCCTTGAGGTCTAGGGCAGTCACTCTCACCTCACCTCTGGAATTCAGCTCCTTTGTCCATGTTTGGACCAAGGCTGTAATGAGGTCGGGAGCTGAGTGGTCTTGGCGGAACCCAAACTGGGTATCAGTGAGCAGGTTATTGGTGAGTATGTGTCGCTTGATAGCACTGTCGATGACACCTTCCATCACTTTGCTGATGATTGAGAGTAGACTGATGGGGCGGTAATTGGCCGGGTTGGATTTGTCCTGCTTTTTGTGGACAGGACATACCTGGGCAGTTTTCCACATTGTCGGATAGATGCCAGTATTGTAGCTGTACTGGAACAGCTTGGCTAGAGGCGCAGCTAGTTCTGGAGCACAAATCTTCAGCACGATAGCCGGGATGTTGTCGTGGCACAGAGCCTTTGCTGTATCCTTACACCATCTGCTCCGACTCAATGTTTACATGCAACTCATTTCAAGAATATTTGGCCATTTGGGCCAGACAAGAGTTTAAGTCAGCAGATGGAAAGCCTTTGATCACAGCCCCGATGTTGGCAACAATTTTGGAAGCTGTAAAGGGAAAAGAACAAGAGTATTATATCCACAAGGTCAAGGCCCACTCTAAAACCGAGCCCAGGTGGAAAGGCAATCAAAAAGCTGACAAATTGGCTCAGAGGGGTGCAGAGAGAGGAGTCCCTTGGGACCCTTACCAGTCAGGAGTGGTGGTCACTGTCACCTCTGCTCAGAGTACGGTACCCCTCCCACCGGATCTTAAAACCATTCAGTTAAAAGATGTAGTGCTAAGGGCAATTGTAAAGGAAAAGGAAGAGGGAAGAGACATAGAAGGACCCTACGGAACTAGAGATGTAGAAATCAGAGAAGGGATGCTATTTAAAGATGACAAGTGGGTAGTCCCAGAGGGATACTGGAAGGAATTCATTCAACTAGCACATGGAGGTCCAGGGGCGGGACACCCAGGACCCAAAACCACCTGGAAGAGAGTGGAAGAAGTAGGATGGTGGCCACACCTTAGGAGAGATGTGGAGGATTTTTGTAAAAACTGCTTGATATGTGCTGCCAATAATCCCGACCCACACAGGAAAAAGGCACCTTTGGGACATACGCGAAGGACTGAAGGGCCATGGCAATGTGTCCAGATTGATTTTATTAGACCCTTACCCACTACTAAGAAGGGCAATAAATATTGTCTGGTGTTAGTGGACAATTTCACTAAATGGGTGGAAGTGTTCCCTTGTAAAACAGGCACGGCATTGTGGACTGCAAAAACACTAGTAAAAGAGGTGTTCTCTAGATGGGGACTCCCTCGTGTAGTGGAGTCAGACCAAGGGAGCCATTTCACAGGTCAGGTGATGCAGGCTACTCTTAAACTGTTGGGGATTGAAGGAAAATGGCATGTAGCCCACAACCCACAGTCGTTGGGAATTGTGGAAAGAATGAACCCTAAAACTGGCTTTACGTAAAGAACTGAATGACAGCCCCACCAAGTGGGATGAGATACTGCCTCTAATCCTGACGAATATACGCAGTACAGAGTCAAAGGGAACGGGATATTCTCCGCATGAATTGGTTACAGGGAGACCCATGAGAACCCCAACACACTTGTTGATTCCTACATTGACAGAGAAACAGATCAAAGAAGTAACCAAGGATAAGTTCCTAAATGACTTGTGGGAAACTCTGAGAGAGTTACACCTGGGAGCTGCCCACAAGATCAGAAGGGCTCACCAAGGCAACCAATTACTTCTAGCCCCGAGTAAACCACAGGAATGGGAGGTCGGTAGCCAGGTGATGGTTCGAAACTACACAAGGGTGGGTGTGTTTGAACCCTTGTACAAGAGACCATACAGTATCGTTGATAAGGCTAGCTCCATGGTGTATGTAGTTCAGCTACCTAAGAGAGTTAAGTGGTTTCATAGTAACCAGATGAAGCTTTTTCAGCCCACAAGCAGGTCAAGGAGACAACAGACCATGATTATGAGCATGATTGGGATGCAGCCGGTCTGCTGGGATGATACGGAGGAAATGCCCAACGCCTCATCTCACCAGGTACAGTATAATCCAAGTGAAGGTGGACAGGGCGCAAGAGCTATAGAAGCCTCCTCAACCCTAGGTCCAGAGCCACCATCTATTCACAGACGAGACCTACAAATTCTTATTACCTCATGACGTAGTAAAAGAAAGAGAATAACACCCCTAAGATTTAGACTTTATTCGTACCAACCGAAATGGCTAATGGTAGAGGGAAACTTAAAGTTTTATCGACACAGATGCTATCAGTTTCTGTCCAAAACAAATAAAACACAGGATTTGCTGAGTGAAAGGAACCATAAAAAAATGCTGGAATCTCAGTTTGTGTGAAAGTGTGTGTTAAAAGTGTGGAAGTTTTCTGTCTTTGAAAGGAAGTGTTTGCTGTGTTTGTTTCAGCTCCACCCACTTTTCTGTACAGAGAGCTAAAAGCTGTTTAACCCTTTGTAGTCTTGTCTTGAATGATGGACTAGCGTGTGCTGTTTTAAGTTTGTTAATTGATTTCAATTTAAGTTTGTTAAGTGTTTTACAAAAGATAAGCTTCAGCCTTGAAGTTACAGTTGCCAATGTGCCTGGAAGAAAATGAATTTGAATGTTTATAAGGCATGGGCGAATGTTTCTTTGTTAGTGTGGCTATTTCCTTTCTTTTTCAAGTGATATTGGTTAGTTTAAGAAATTGATCTGGATTAAATTGGAGTTACGAGGTTAATTAACCTATTAAAACCAAACTTTTATGATGGCCATGGTGAAATTCTGGTTGGTGTAAATTGTGTGAAAACCTTTAGTTCCGTTGGTATTTTTAAGATTTCTGACCAATTTCAACTATGTGTGACCAGGGGGAAAGAAAGGGAATGCTATTATTGTGTGTGCAGTTATTTTGCTGAATGTTTGTAGTGGTGTTACTAATGATGTCTGATGTTTTAACCTGCTGTGTATATTGTAAAGATATTGGACATTATTAAATTTCAGTTGTTTTCGAAGGAGCCGCGCAAAATGACGTGTGTATAATGTATGGATCTTGGTTGGTGGAGCAAGCCAGGGAAAACCTCCAGCAAATTGCTGAGAGGAGGCTTCCCTCGTGGGTGACTGATCAACATTTAAGGGCTATGTCACCTGACCAACTGAATTTGACTATGTGTCAGGCCAGAAAGTCGGTGCAGGTATACCCGGTGAAACATTACTGCAACTGGCTGAAGCACCATACACCGGGAATACCAGTACGGTAATCTGATCTGTCCTATTGTGATGGGAACATTTTGTTTTACTCCGGTCTGACCTGTACGGATTGGAGCATGGGTGTTATTAAATGTATATTCACATGACCAACTGACTATTAATAGAAAAGATGAGTTAAAAGAGCAGTTGCACCAATATGTTGTTAGATTTTGATACAACATACCACCTCTGCCCGAGTATCTGATAGGGTTCATGAAGCATATTAATCAGTCTCAAAAACATTATTATGTTTTGACCCAGAAGAATCATGAGATAAGGACGGAAATACTTAAAGTCGGGTACAATTCATCTTGGTGGAATATCGGCATGAATATCGAGGTTCATCCTTGGATAAGGATTATTTCCCATGTTTTGGTCATCATTCAGTTGATAATTGTGTTATACCTGTTAATGCTAACATGTCGTGTCAAGAGACGGTGCAAACAACAAGAAATAGTCAGGTTACTGCTGAAAACGCAGGATGCTTTCGAGTAAGTAACTGTAACCCAAAAAAATTCTGGTGACAGTTACTTGAGGGGGGACTGTAGACATACACAGACCCTTAATTCTTAATTTTTAATTTCGATATATATTGAAATGCTTTGCTAGGTCAAAAGGTTTTTTTCAAAGTGAAATATAAAGTTGCCACTGATAAGGCGACTTGGAATTTGCTTTGATAGACAACAGAGATAAACAAACCCCCTTAGTTTTGCAGACATCGTGTCTCTGATTACTTTTTGGAGGTTAATGGGGAGAAGACAAACCTTTGAAATTTTGAAATGCAGAATACGACGTAACCCATGAACCTAACCAAATGGTTTTCTGCCACTTTTGTAAACTTTAGGAGTGAATGAACAGTTTTGGGCTGTGATAAAGACAACTAATGGATAGCAACACAGGATGTGTTAATGTGAACGATTGACTGCTCAAACAGCTCAGACCGATCAGTAAAGGAATATTTCACTCTCTCTGAATGATTGATTTACTGCAAAAGGCAAGGAAAACTGGATAAAACACAGTGCCTAAAGAATATTGGCACTGCAGTCGGGAGAAGGTGGTTTGGCCAGTCATCTCGCCTACAAAGATTAGGCACTGCAGTTGGAAAGAGGGGCCTGGACAGTCTTTTCACTTACGAGGACCTACAATCCCTACAATCAATGCTGGACCGATCATCAGCAGGTGGTTGTATGTATGATTTCTTATAACATTATTGGTGTCCTGCTCGAATAGTGGTTGGGGTTTTGAATCTGTCTTAGGAACAATAAAAGGTTAAAGACAGAACCGCTGTGTCTGGTGTAATTTCTCATAAGTCTCAAGTCTGAAATCTATAACCTGTTGGACGGGGTGAGGAGTAGTTCCGCACGTCTTACAGCAGTGACCAGATGATGTCAAGCTTGGATTTTAAGTTTTCAGGAAAAATGGGATGCTGATGTCAGTAAAAATCGTAATTGTGTTTCCCTGGTTTCCGTTTTAGCATACCCAATGAAACTATAATCCGATCAAGCAGCTCAATTGCAATCTGAATTCCATTCATCTATAATGATCTTTGCTATTAAACATGTGGTACAGTATTTTTATGTTTTTAGTACCAGAGCAATATCACACTTCAGAGACTGGCTAACAATCTATTGGAAACAATGGTATAATCATCACTACAAAACTGAATGCAACCAATTATTGTGAAGAAGCATCTGAAAATAGACTCAGGGCCAGATCCAAAACCATTATTAGAGCTCAAGCAGAAAATTCAAGCTTTAAGCTTTTGTTAGTTGTATCTATCACCAAGAATCACTCTTCCTTCACATAGAACAACCAATTTTTCATTTTTAGCAATGGTGTACATTAAGAATCTGACTGAAAAACATTTTAGCAATTTCACAATAAAAAATATTTGTTAAAAACAAATTGCTGAATGAAATTTATTTTATGTTCAATTACTTTGGAGGGAGCAGAACCATTCACTCTTCAATTACTCTGTGCTGCATAAAGTTTGTTAAATTTTATTAAGTTTGATCACAAGGGCTTCATCCAGACTACACTTCAGAGTATTTAATATCACTATTATGGTGCTTTTTTATATTTTTTCTGAGGATGTGGGTGCTGCTGACAAAGCCGGTATTTTTTGCACATCCCTAGTTGCTCATGAGAAGCTGGTGGTGGGCCTTCTCCTTGAACCGCTGCAGTCTTTGTGGTGATGGTGCTCCCACAATATTGGCAGGTAGAGAATTCCAGGAAACTGACCCAGTGGCAATGAAGGAATGATGATATATGTCCAAGTCAGGATGGTGTGTGACTTGGAGATGAACTTGAAGGTAATGGTGTTCCCACAGCATTATTGACCTTGTTCTTCTGAAGGGATAATTACAAGTCCGAGCCCTTTTCGGGCTACCCCAGATCAGGCGTATTCCCCAGATGTTCACCTTCAACTAAAGTTAAAGATAACCGAATTCTATAAGACGCTTAATTGGGTCTAAAGGTCAGACTACCTCTCCCTAAAGGAAAGGAACGACGTGAAGATGTTACCGTCTTCCGGATAGCACTTTTAATAAGTTTAACTAGACTGTAACCTTCCGGACATTATGAGGGTCCAGAATACCCCCCAGAATTCTGCAACTCCTTTGAGTATACAAAAATTCAGTTCGCAAGTTTGTACAGAAATACTCCGTGAGACAATTCTAAAAATATATAGATTTATTAAAGAACCGACATTTAGTTAACAGCTGTTATGGCAATCGCAACTTTAACCGTTCAAAATACAAATAGCTTACATTTCTTATCAGAGATCCTTATTCTCAAATCTTAACTTCGTTACAATTGCACACTTCTACTTCTTTCTTAATCCAGAATATCCACCAAAATCAAATACCTTGATTACCCGAGACTCAGAGTTGAAAACTTACAGAGCGTGCCTGTGAAGTTGAGAAATGCTTGCCCTTCCAGCGACTTCTAACTTTTCATCTGAAAAGCTTTTATTTTTATATTCTTTTTAAGTGGTGTTTTCTTTGAAGTATTCTGCTGATGTAAGCTAATTGTCTCTAGTGATACTCTATTGAATTGTTTTCTATTCTTACTATCATTTCAGCTGCCAACTCTTAGAATTCTGTCTGTACCTTAGGTGTTTCAAAAACTTATCATTTTTATGGTTATTATCGATATATCTATTTGATGTCATTCTTAGGAATTCTTTCTATTGAATTTTTAAATCACCTCTGCTGTTTGTAACACAGACTCCTGTCTCCTTATGTTTCAAGTTTAACACATAAACAATGTAATTGCTTGGTGTCATCTATTGCTGTAATATCTACAAAGTCTCTCTGTAGGTACTTTTTACAATTTGTAATTCAAAAACACTTCATCTAGGGTGTTCTTTGCATTTCTTATTTACTTCAATTGGTTATATTAAGAACCATGTCTCCTTGTTCTAAGCTTAACATAAAACTATTTTACGGTAGGTATTTCTTTTACTTGATGTCATTTTTCAAAGGCACTTGGTTTTTTTAATGTTCTGTGCACCTGTTCGACGTGTTAGATTTTGACACTTTACTTGGGTCATTCCATTGTGTTGGTTCCAATGTTCAGACATAGAGGAACCTCCAGCCTACTGTTTCCATAGGGCCTTGTCTTTGTATTTATAAACATTTCCCATTTCAAAGCTTGTGGTGTTTTACAGCTTTGTGTCATTGAGGCTTTTAGATTTTTAACCCCAGTTTGTCATGTTTTAATATTATCAAATCTGTTTATAGGATGATGTATTTCTTGGAATATGGCTATTTCCTTCACACTTCTTGGTAGTAGAGATCATGGAGGGGTGGCTTTTGGGTCCAGTGGCAAGGGCACCAATCAAGTGAACTGCTGTATCCTGGATGGTGAAAAGCTTCTTGAGTGTTGTTGCAGCTGAACCCATCCAAGTGAGCGATGAACATGCCACCACATTCCTGACTTGAGACTTGTAGAGGGTGGGGAGGCTTTGAGGAGCCAATAGCTGAGCCACTTATTGCAGAGTAGCCAGCATTGGCCCTGCTCTTGTAGCTATGGTTTTAATATGACTGTTCTGGTTCAGTTTCTAGTCAATGGTTACCCCCAGAATGTTGATGTTCTGGGACTCAGCAATGGTGGTGCCATTGAAAATTAATCGAAGATGGCTGGGCTGGGCTTTCTCTTGTTCGAGATGCTCATTCCTGGCACTTATGTGGCGTGAATGTTACCTGCTAGTTGTCAGCCCAATCCTGAATGTTATCCACATTCTGTTGTAAGCTGGTATGTGCTGTTTCATTATCAGGAAGGCTGTGAATGGAGCTGAACACTGTGATCTTATGATGGAGGAAAGGTCATTGATGAAGCAGCTGAAGGTTTAGATCAAGGAATCTTCTCCAAGGAAGTCCTGCAGTGGTGTCCTGTGGCTGTAATGATTGGCCTCCGACAACCACAACAATCTTCCTTTGTGTCAAGTATAACTCTGGCCATTGGAGTGTTTACCCTTTGACTCCATTGACTTCAGATTTGTTAGGGTTCCTTGGTGCCACACTCAATGAAATGCTGCCTTGTTGTTGAGGGCAACTACTCTCATCTCTCCCCTGTCTGAATTAAGGCTGTGATGAGGTCTGGAGCCGACTGTCCTGGCAGAACCTGAACTGGGCATAAGTAAGCAGTTTTGGGTAAGTGGCTTCATGACACTATTGATGATTCTTTCCATCACTTTACTGATGATTAGGAGGAGGCTCATAGGGTGGTAATTGGCCAGGTTAGATTTGTCCTGCTTTATGTGGATCGGTCACACCTAGATAATCATCTACATTATCGAGTAGATGCCAGTGTTGTAGCTGTACTGGAACAGCTTGGCTGGGAGAGTGGCTAGCACTGGTGGACAGGTCTTCAGCACTATAGAAACATAGAAAAATAGGAGCAGGAGTAGGCCATTCGGCCCTTCGAGCCTGCTCCGCCATTCAATATGATCATGGTTGATCCTCTATTTCAATACCATATTCTCGCTCTCTCCCCATACCCCTTGATGCCTTTTGTGTCTAGAAATCTATCTATCTCCTTCTTAAATATATTCAGTGACTTGGGCTCCACAGCCTTCTGTGGTAGAGAATTCCACAGGTTCACCACCCTCTGAGTGCAGAAATTTCTCCTCAGCTCAGTCCTAAATGTCCTACCCCATATCTTGAGACTGTGACCCCTCGTTCTCAACCCCCCAGCCAGGGGAAACATCCTCCCTGCACCCAGTCTGTCTAGCCCTGTCAGAATTTTATACGTTTCAATGAGATCCCCTCTCATTCTTCTAAACTCTAGTGAATACAGGCCTAGTCGACCCAATCTCTTCTCATACGACAGTCCTGCCATCCCAGGAATCAGTCTGGTGAACCTTCGCTGCACTCCCTCTATGGCAAGTATATCCTTTCTTAGGTAAGGAGACCAAAACTGCACACAGTACTCCAGGTGTGGTAGCCAGGTGAGGAGACGGGCCATGACTCTATCTATGACTCTATGGGGTAGAAATTAGGTCGCGCCCCATTTAGGGCGCAAATATCGTCTGGACGCAAATATTAGCGCCTGCCGCTAATTATCGGCACTGACTGGAAACTTCACTTTTACCGCCCCGGGAGGTGAGTGGAGCGCTAAAGCAGGCGCTGCACACCTGTCTTAAGGCGCAAAGGCCGAGCTGTGAGGCGCTAACTCAGAGCGCTGGCGAAGCTCATGTAATGTCAGTCAGCAATAGAACACACACACAATGGCACGGGCCAGTTCTTAAAGGGGATGGTTAATCTTGCTTTCCATCCACATCCTGTTCATTGCAGCCTTGAATCTCGGCCTGGAGAGACTTGCACATCAAATGTGCTGGAAAGAACAATGGAGAGTACCAGGCAAAGAGCTCAGAGTGCAGCTCCCACAGTCTCTGCTAAATCGATACAAGGAATGGCAAATCAAAATGAACCTGCAAAGTGCTGCTCAGTACCCAAAACTCCTTCACACAACATTGAATCTCTCCAGAAGTCTCTCCCTCTCTCTCTCAGAATGCGTAGTTCAAAAATGCCACCAACAATAAAAGACAGGAAGAGGCCCCCTTTAAATAGCGCCCCCCCCAGCCCCACAGCGATTGATAGCGTTCCAGTCTTCTGGTCGTTGCTAGCGTCAGGCGGTAAGGCAGGGGGCGCCACTCAATTTCCGCTCCGGGGCGCCACAAGGGCGTTGCACCATGGAATGACGTCACAATCTGCGCGCGCAGGTGGTCACAGCGGTAAGTTTTAGCGCCGCCGCACAATGTCAAGTTAAGTTCCCGAGCGGCGCAAACATCGCTGCGCCCGGGCGTTAGCGGCTTTGCGCCCCATTAGCGCCCTCTTAAGGCGCTAACGGGAGGCGCAACCAACTGAATTTTTACCCCTATGACTGCAACAGGACATAGAAAGGCTAGCAGAATGGGCAGACAAGTGGCAGATGGAATTTAATACAGAGAAGTGTGAGGTGATGCATTTTGGCAGAAGGAACAGGGAGAGGCAATATACACTTAATGGCACAGTTTTAAAGAGTGTGCAGGGACAGAGGGACCTGGGAGTTAATGTGCATAGGTCCCTGAAGGTGGCAGGACATATTGAGAGTGGTTAGCAAAGCATACGGGATCTTGGGCTTCATAAATAGAGGTATTGAGTACAAAAGTAGAGAAGTTATGCTGAATCTTTATAAAGTGCTGGTTAGACCACAACTGGAGCATTGCGTCCAGTTCTGGTCACCACACTTTAGGAAGAATGTGAAGGCCCTTGAGAGGGTGCAGAGGAGATTTACCAGAATGGTTCCGGGAATGGGGGATCTTAGCTACAAGGACAGGTTGGAGAAGCTGGATTTGTTTTCATTAGAGCAAAGGAGGTTGAGGGGTGATTTGATAGAGGTGTATAAGATTATGACGGGTTTGGATAGGCTAGACAGGGAAAGGCTGGTCCCACTATTTGATGGTACAAGGACTAGGGGACACAGATTTAAAGTTTTGGGCAAGAGATACAGGGGGGACGTGAAGAAAAACTTTTTTACGCAGCGAGTGGTGATGACCTGGAATTCGCTGCCGACGGAAGTGGTGGAAGTGGAGACACTCGGGGAAAAATTCAATTGCTTTGCGCCTCCCGTTAACGCCCTAAGAGGGCACTAATTGGCCGCAAAGCAACTAGCGCCTGGGCGCGGCGATGTTTGCGCAAGTCGTGAAATTGACTAGAGTTTTTGCGGCGGTGCAAAAGTCTACCACACCGATCTCCTGCGCCCGCAGATCGTGACGTCAGTCGAGCATGCAATGCCCCAGTGGCGCCCCGGACCGGATATTGAGTGGCGCCCCCCTTCTTTCCACCTGCCACAAGCAATGACATGGAGACTAAAACGTTTTCCAGCCGGTGAGGGGCTGGGGGAGCCCTATTTAAAGGCGCCCTCTTACATAGAAACATAGAAAATAGGTACAGGAGTAGACCATTCGGTCCTTCGAGCCTGCACCGCCATTCAATGCGTTCCTGCCTTTTTTTGTGGTAGACATTTTTGCACCACTCATTCTGACAGAGAGAGAGATATTCTGAGAGAGAGAGAGAGAGAGAGAGAGAGAGAGACTTCTACATAGAGTCAATGCTGTGTGAAGTAGTTTTGGCTGCTGAGCATCACTTTGCAGATTCTTTTGGATTTGACCTTCATTACTTCGATTGTCAAGAGAATGTGGGGGCTGCACTGATTTGGGGCGTCGTCCTGCGCCTGCAGAATCGGAGGCAACAGAGACGCAGAGAGAGAGTGGCAAACATGGCCAGAGGGAGGAGGGCCAACAGGCCTCTACACAGGAGACCTTACCCTCCCAGGGTATTCGGGGAACAATTCTCCTACATTCATTTGTCTGAGGAGCAGTGTTTGCGCAGGCTGCACTTCAGCAAGGAGGTGGTCACTGAGCTCTGCCACCTGCTGCAGATCTGCAGCCTCAACTCAGGACCAGGACGTCTCTGTCGGTGGCAGTGAAGGTGACAGTGGCTCTGAATTTTTATGCCACCGGCTTCTATCAAGCAGCTACTGGGGACATCACCAATATCTCCCAGTTTGATGTCCATTGCTGTATCCGGCAGGTCACAAATGCCCTCTATAAAAGGAGATGCCAGTACATCTCTTTCCCAATGACCCGGGCCAAACAGGATGAACATGCATTGGGCTTTGCGAGGATAGCGGGCTTCCCCATGGCGCAGGGCGCCATTGACTGCACGCTTGTGGCATTGCGGGCACCGCATGAGAATGCAGAGGTTTTCCAAAACCGCAAGGGGTTCCACTCCTTAAATGTCCAGTTGGTCTGTGACCACAGACAGCTGATACTCGCTGTCAATGCCCGCTATCCTGGCAGCAGCCACGATGCTTTCATCCTGCGCCAGACTGGTGTGCCAGACCTTTTCCAGGCACCGCATCAGCCAAGTGGTTGGCTCCTCGGGGACAAGGGTTATCCACTCTGCACCTGGCTGATGACACCACTGCATAACCCCAACACCCCTGCTGAGCTGCGGTACAATGAGAGCCATCTCGCCACCAGGAACATCGTTGAGCAGACGATCGGCATGCTCAAGCAATGGTTCCGCTGTCTGGACCACTCAGGAGGAGCCCTGCAGTGCTCGCCTGAGCGAGTCTCCCTCTTCATAGTTGTGTGCTGCATTCTTCATAACCTGGCAATCCTCAGGACCCAGCCAATGCCACCAGGCCTTGGCGCACCACTGGAGGAGGAGGAAGAGGAGGAGGATGATCAGCAGCAGCACCAAGGTGGGAGAGAGGCCCACAATGTTGAAACTGCAAGGGCCATTCATCAACGACTGATAACAAGCCACTTCTAGGCCCCTACTCAGCAAATGGCTTCTGGCATGGAGAACAACATGATGGAAAGCAACCCGCAACCCCAAGGCCGGCCAAAGCAGCAATGATTCCAAAGGCCAAAAATGTACATTTTGAATACAAAAACTTTTTTATTTTACAAACTGTGTGTGTCATTTCTTCATGGGGAGAGAATGGGAAAGTGGTGTTGAGGACAAGATTGGATCAGCCATGATCTTATTGAATTGCAGAGCAGGCTCGAGGGGCCGATTGGCCTACTCCTGCTCCTATTTCTTATGTTCTTATGTTATGACAAACTAATAGAAACAAACACAAAAAATCATTCATTTACATAACTGGTTCTCACAACCTGGAGATAATGGCCAAAACACTAAACAAAAGTTTTAACATGAACCTCGGGCTTTAATAACAACATTCCCAACATTTCGTCAGACCTCCTACTTTTTGCCCTTCGAGGGTGATCTCCTTCCTTTGCGCACTTCCCCCCTTCCCACCCTACTGCTCCAGTGGCTGCAGCAAGGCTGGTGGAAGGTTGCTGAATGTCAGAACCTGAGACTGCAGATGCCCTTGAAGGATGGCCTCGACCAGCTCTGGGCCTGAAGGTCCCGGCTGCAGACTGCACCAACTCTGTACGGGAGGCAGCAGTCTGGGCTACAGGTGGTGGCAAGTGCAATGGGGAAGTGACAGTGGTGGGAGCAGGAATGCTGTCATCCTGAGAGAGTCATGATCCTGAGAGAGAACTGCACCTCCCTGCTCGACCGACACACTGGCACTCCCACAGGGCAGCACCTCAGCATCCGGAGCAATCTGCTGGAGCACAGATTGCTGGCCTGTTGCGGTGCGGTGAGAGGCCCGGGGAAATGTGTCCGAACCAGCAATGATGGCAGCAGTCAGTGCTTGCGTGGCCTCAATCTGAGACTGCATGAGACCAGTCTGAGATTGGATCACGGCAGCCAGTGAGTGAATTGCAGCACTAAGCATTTGCATGGCATCCGCCTGTGCTACAGCATAGTGCTCCACACTCCTTGCCAGTGCATCAATGCTTTCGGGCACCCTTCCCACTGCACCCATGAGCTGAGTGTGCACGTCCACTGCCTGGGTGTTCATTTCAGCGATTAGCCTCTACTCCTCCTCTGCGTCCAGTGCAGCAGGACTCGCTGGCCTACTCTCCCTCCGGGGAGAAGGCCCCCAAGCTTCCCTAGCCACATCGCGTTGCTGCAGCCCGCTGGGTCCCAGAGCTTCACCCTCATCAGACCCTTGCCCCCTGCTCCCCTCCAGGGAAGACGTGGTCCCAGTGTGGGCATGGACTTCCTCGGGAGAGGGTGGCGCTGAGGCTCCGGCTTCCTCTTCCTCCTTGCCTGCGGCTTCGCTCCCACTGGCAGCTTGAGGGCCCGTCTCCTCAGCTGGTGAATCACCATCTGAAAGCAGGGAGGTACAAGAGTGGCTTTAGCGTGAGGACAGGGGGGCAGTAAGGGAGGAAGGAGTGGAGCGATTTAGTAAGTTGGATTGAAAGTGTCAAAGGCTGGTGTTGTGAGGGACAAGTGGAATGAGAGAGGAGAAAAAGGTGATGACCTTACCATTGCTGTCCCGAACGGGGTCGACCTCTCCAGGGGCGACGGGACCGATCACCTGGCTTGTCACAATCCTGTGGATGCGCGCCTCAAGATCGCTGAGGAGTTGCAGCTGAGGCTGCCCTCCACCCGTCCATTGCTGCTGTCTCCTGTTATGAGATAGCTTGGCCTGCAAGAAAAAGGATGGCGTCTGAGTAAATATACAGCCATGGTCTTGTCTGATGTGCCTTCCATAGTTGAATAGCCCTTACAATATACAGCCATGGCCTTGCCTCATGTGCCTCCCATAGTTGAATAGCCCTTACAATATACAGCCATGGTGTTGCCTGATGTGCCTCCCATAGTTGAATAGCCCTTACAATATACAGCCATGGTCTTGCCTGATGTGCTTCCCATAGTTGAATAGCCCTTACTGTATGCAAGGTGTGGAATGTGCGTGTGTGTTTTATGAGAGGGCCATAGGTGTTGGATGAGTGTTGGGCATTGGGGTTTTAAGACCCTCTGGCCATAGAGTGAGGTTGAGATGGAGGGATGGAGAGGTATTGAAAAGCAGCCACTCACCCTGACGACCCGAGTGAGGTCGTTGAACTTTTTGCGACATTGAGTATGGGTCCTGGGCACCATGCTGCTGGAGGAGACGTGCTGAGCCACCTCCCTCCACACTCTTCTGTAGTCGCGCTTCAAAGGCCTCCTGCCACTCTCAGGGTAGAGTATAGATCTTCTGCGCTCCACTGCGCCAACCAGAGCCTTCAAGGCCGGCTCGTTCTCTCACCCTCTCCATAGTCCTTAGCTGGAAAATTTAGGCACAGGTCTCTCCAGGTCGAGATTCAAGGCTCCAATGAGCAGGGTGTGGCTGGAGAGCAAGATCGACCCTCCCCTTTAAGAACTGGCCGGAGCCAGTGTGTCTGTGTTCCATCGGTAACTGACATCACCTGCACTGCGCCCGTGCTCTGAGTTAGCGCCTCGCTCCTCAGCCTTTGTGCCTTAAGACAGGTGTGCAGCGCCTGATTTAGCGCTCCAATCACCTCCAGGGGTGATAAAAGCCAAGTTTGCAGTCGGAGGCGATAATTAGCACCAGGCGCTAAACTTTGCGCCTGGCCAATAATTACGCCCCAAACGGGGCGATACCGAATTCTCCCCCTCAATGTTTTCAAGGGGAGACTGGATAGGCACTTGAGGGAAATAAACTTGCAGGGCTACGGGGATAAAGCAGGGCAATGGGACTGACTGGATTGCTCTACAGAGAGCTGGCACGGACTCGATGGACCAAAAGGCCTCCTTATGTGCTGTTATGACTCTATGACATCCTTTGTGACTATGACAAAGGTAAACTATCCCCCCTCGTCCTTCTTGACTTGTCTGCAGCCTTTGACATGGTTGACCACTCCATCCTTCTCCAACGCCTCTCCACCGTCGTCCAGCTAGGTGGGACTGCACTCGCCTGGTTCCATTCTTATCTATCTAATCATAGCCAGAGAATCACCTGCAACGGCTTCTCTTCCCGCTCCCGCATCGTTACCTCTGGTGTCCCCCAAGGATCTATCCTTGGCCCCCTCCAATTTCTCACCTACGTGTTGCCCCTTGGCGACATCATCCAAAAACACAGCATCAGTTTCCACATGTATGCTGACGTCACCCAGCTCTACCTCACCACCACTTTTCTCAACCCCTCCACGGTCTCTAAATTGTCAGACTGCTTGTCCAACATCCAGTTCTGGATGAGCAGAAATTTTCTCCAATTAACTATTGGGAAGACCGAAGCCATTGATTTTGGTCTCTGCCACAAACTCGGTTCCCTAGCCACTGACTCCATTCCTCTTCCTAACATCTGTCTGAGGCTAAACCACACTGTTCGTAACCTTGGTGTCATATTTGACCCTGAAATGAGCTTCCGACCACATATCCGCAGCACAACAAAGACCGCCTATTTCCACCTCCGTAACATCACTCATCTCCGCCCTTGCCTCTGCTCATCCGCTGCTGAACCTTCATCCATGCCTTTGTGTCCTCTAGACTTGACTATTCCAACACACTGCTGGCTGGCCTCTCACTTTCTACCCTACGTAAACTTGAGGTCATCCAAAAGTCGGCTGCCCATGTTCTAACTCACACCAAGTCCCGTTCGCCCATCACCTCTGTGCTCGCTGACCTACATTGGCTCCCGGTTAAGCAGCGCCTCGATTTCAGAATTCTCATCCTTGTTTTCAAATCCCTCCATGGCCTCGCCCCTCCCTATCTCTGTAATCTCCTTCAGCCCCACAACCCCCCGAGATATCTGTGCTCCTCTAATTCTGCCCTCTTGAGCATCCCTGATTATAATCGCTCAACCATTGGTGGCTGTGCCTTCTGTTGCCTAGGCCCTAAGCTCTGGAATTCCCTGCCTAAATCTATCCGCCTCACTACCTCTCTTTCCTCCTTTAAGACGCTCCTTAAAACCTATCTCTTTGACCAAGCTTTTGGTCACCTGCCCTAATTTCTCCTTATGTGGCTCGGTGTCAAATTTTTTGTCTTATATTACTCCTGTGCAGTGCCTTGGGACGTTTTACTACATTAAAGGCGCTATATAAATTCAAGTTGCTGTTGTTGTTGATTAGGATCATCCACTCAGCATTTTTGGTCCTATTATCTGCAAATTTGTTTTAGCACACATAAAGTAGATAAAAGAAAAAGTCCTTGGGCTGAATTTTCCTCCTGATGACAGGGTAGCACCAGAGTGGGAATACCAGCCCACTGCAATTTCCACATGGGGGGCATATTTGCCAAGCCGCGTAGGTTTGGAGCAGTAATATCTGGGTGGAGCAGCAGCACTAAAATTCCTTAGCCCACATGAAGAGCCGTGGCTGCAAACTTTGGGCAGGCAGACAGGAGGATCTGTGTGGGAGAGTGTAAGGGTGGAGCTCACTTAACAACTGAAGGCTGGTCAAAGAAAGGAAATGGTCAACATAGGTAGTGTAAGTTTTATATGCTTTCTTAAAGTATTGCAATGCGCTTACACTCAGCAGATATTTCTTTGAGGAGAAATATCGCCCTGTGCACAACTAAGCAAGCTCTTGTGTGTTTCACATTAGAAATTATGCCTTCTGGGAAGAGTCCAGACATGACGATGATGATGACCACCCAAACACTTCCACTGTGAAATTAGCTGCCAGAATCACAGCCTCAACTGCTGTCACTTTCTCAGTAACTTTATCATAACATCTCATTGCTGGAAGTACCAGTACAGACACACCGGGGGCGATTTTCTCACAGGAGCCGAGATGGAGGCAGGTTTCAGTTTGGATGGGTTTGAAACCCGCCTCCACTGATAGTTTTCAAAAATTTGTGATTTTCCCATGATTGGCCACTTGACTTCAGAGGTGTGGGATGCCCTTGGTCAATTAGTGTTTTGGGACTGAAACTCGCCGCTGTTGACAGCACTTTTCCAGTCTGATTTTATGGCTTCTTGCTCCCTTGGCTCATTCCACTGGATTTCTGCCTATGCTGCACCACCTGCAACATCTTTTGAGAAACCAATGTCCAATTCCAAGGCAAGGGCCTCCCCGTGGCTCTCGGATGAGGCGCTGCAAAAGTTGTTTGCGGGGGTGACAGCTAGCAGGGAGGTGCTTTTCCACTCATCTGGGAGGAATAGACCTGCCAAAGAAACCTCTGTGGGTACAGCTGGCAAGGGATATAACCTCCAGATCTGTGTGCAGATTGGGAGACTGTTTCTGTGTATTGATGAAATGCCATCCCTGTTGGAAAGCATTAAAATGATTTGAAGCCAAAATGTTGGCATTATGGCATCTGTTCTTTCACCTTAGGCAGCTTCACGTTGCGGGCTCCGCCACACTTGCATTGTCAGGTTGGTGGCCTGAGTGAAAGGAGGCCAGAGAGTCTTGTCAATTATCAATGATGTCCTAGGCTGGAGCCAAGGATATGTGCCAACTTGGGCAATCTATGCAAATCTGGCCAGGATAAGTTCATCCCTTGCATCCCGGGCAGCCATGTGCTCGCATGCTGCCGCTGGTTGATACACCGCCACTCTGATCTCCTCCTGCTCCTTCTCCTCCTCCTGCTCCTCATCCTCCTCCTGCTCCTCCTCCTCCTCCTCCAGATCCTCCTCCTCCTCCTCAGCCTCCTCCTCCTCCTCCTCCTTATCCTCATCTGAGGAGGGCTGGAACTGAGCGGGTTGGAGGCGGTTCCAAACCCGACCTCACTGAATCTGATTTTCCCGCCTTTCCCGCCTCCAAACCCGCCTCCTCCGATGGCAGAAAATCGCCCCCACCCAATCAGGAGTACTAGCTAATGAGTAAAAAGGGCTGTTACTGGGTGAAACACTAAGCACTAGTGAAAATGAGGATCTGGGAGTGCTAAGAAGGAGAATGTAATTCCTCTATGGAGATTGGAGAAATGACCACCCTTGCCTGAGGAGCCGCAGGATCAAGATCTCTGGGGCATAGTCATCAAAAGAGCAATGAACAAGGTGCATCGATCTGATGTGGAGGCAGTGGAGATGGATTCCATGCATACAGTTGAGATGATGGACAAATGGAAGGGGTCCACTATATGCATCAGCAACACATTGCACAAAGTTTCCCTGCAACCTGCAGAAAAATCCCAGACTTGGTGACAGTCTGGGATATTACTGCAGCATCAAGAGACCAGGAAGTGCTTCTAAGAGCAATATATGGGGGAAAAATGCAGTTGGTTTGCGCCTCCCGTTAACGCCTTAAGAGGGCGTTAATGGGGCGCAAAGCAACTAGCCCCCGGGCGCGGCGATATCTGCGCCTTTCGCGAAATTGACCAGACATTTTGCGGCGGCACTAAACACTACCGCCACAATCTCCTGCGCCAGCAGATCGTGACGTCAGTCGAGTGCGCAATGCCCCGGAGCGGATATTGAGTGGCGCCCCCTGCCTTACTGCCTGCCGCTAGCAACGACAGGTTGAGGGGAGCGTTTTGCAGTCAGGAAGGGACTGGGGGAGCGCTATTTAAAGGCGAACGCTTCCTGCCTTTTTTTGTTGGTGACATTTTTGCACCACGCATTCTGAGAGAGAGAGAGAGAGACTTCTGGAGAGATTCAACGTTGTGTGAAGGAGCTTTGGGTACTGAGCAGCACTTTGCAGGTTCATTTTGATTTGCCCTTCCTTGTATCGATTTAGAAGAGACTGTGGGGGCTGCACTCTGAGCTCTTTCCCTGGTACTCTCCATTGTTGTTTCCAGCAGATTTGATGTACAGGTCTCTCCAGGCCGAGATTCAAGGCTGCAATGAGCAGGATGTGGATGGAGAGCAAGATCAACCCTCCCCTTTAAGAACTGGCCGGCACCATTGTGTCTGTGTTCCATTGCTGACTGACATCACATGAAATTCGCCAGCACTCTGAGGTAGTGCCTCGCTCCTCGGCCTTTGTGCCTTAAGATAGGTGTGTAGCGCCTGATTTAGCACTTCAATCACCTCCAGGGGTGATAAAAGCTAAGTTTGCAGTCAGAGGCGATAATTAGCGCCAGGCGCTAAACTTTGCGCACAGCCGATAATTGCACCCCAAACAGGGCAATACTGAATTTTTCCCCCATAATATCTTCTGGAGTGGCAGCTAACAATGCTACAATAGATGCTTTCACAGGGCTTCCAAGACCTGGTTGGGGCTATTAGATCTGTACTAAAACTGGCTAGTTGCTGCTCTGAGCCTGTGTCCAGCATCAGTAGGCTGCATGGAATCACCACAGATATCGCTGTATCTCCGGAGAGTGGCAGTGAGCCTTCTAGCTTAAGACCCATTCAAATGCCTTAGTGTGAGAGACTTCAGACATGGGCCCAGCACACCTTGCTACTGCTAGAGACGGGTTGTCGGAAGCTGATCCCTCTGGGACAGCTGTTTCACTGAGGAGAGAGTCACCGCAAGCCTCTCAGATGCCAGTGGTCATCGTTGTTCCCATTTTCCAGCTGGAAAAAGGGGGCTAAAAATATCAATTTCAGGGCATAATGTCCCACGCCCAACCAGCACCTGCATTACAAGCTCTGCCATATTGGTGTAGGTGACTTTGCAGGCATTCTGGCCGGCCACCTGAAACAAGCTTTGGGCCCCTTGCATATGTTAATTAGGAGCCTCACACCTGTTACGAGCCCTCTGTGAAATTAGTTTGCAATGAACAATGCAGGTGTGGGCCCTGTACCACTCAAAATTCTTCAGCGGCCTCTGTCACGCAGCTGCAGGGAGTCGATGGGGAAGGTGTTTCACCCCTGTCATCTTCTCATGTTAGTGTTTCCAGGTTATTGCTAGTTGTCTCCTGTAGAATAGCTTTTCTTTGTATCATTGACTTTTTTTCTTACTTTATGTTTTTCTTAACTACCCAGAAAAGCAAAAATCCACTGGAAAAGATATGAAAACACTAAAACTAAATAGTAAATACTATTGGTTACAGCTGGTTGAGATTGGCATACCTTATTAAGCCACAAATGTTGCTAATGCAATGAGTCACGCCTATTTAAAACTGCTAATTTGTTGATGCCTGGTTTTACATCCATGAAGATGCACTTTTCCTGCTTGTTTTGTTTCAGGCACCCTGTGATGAACCTATTTAAAAATTACTTCAACAGTTAATGAGCTAATAATGGCATTCCAGGATGCTCCATTGCTTGTCTCTGTCTCTAATATGCTAGTTTTCTGTAATAGATGGCATAATAACTGGTTGCAGCTGACTACAGTAGTAACAAGGACCGATATCTCATAAGATTGTCAATAGTGGTTGCTGAAAGCACAGAAGATTCAAAGAAATTGTGTTGAAGTACCAACAAACAGCAGACTTCCATCAGCCTAAAGCTTGCTGTGGCAATTCTGGCTGATGATGTCTAACTTAGCATTTAAAATGCATCTCTTACCAGAACTGGGAACAGAGCTCCATGGAGCAATACAAAGCCCCAAAAACTGATACTCCAGGTGTAAGTGCTGAGATATGTGTGCCCATAACCTCTGGCACTGACCTCGCCAAAGTTCAAAGGGTAGTAGAAGATCACTTAATTTAAATAAAGTGGGTGGACACAAACCTCACCCAGGACACATCTCAGGAGCCCATGATATCCCATTACAAAGAGTACCAAAATTTACCTGTAAAAGTTCTTCTTTCTTCAGCAGTGCAGGCCACAGCTCAGACCTGAACCCCTATATGGGCCCCATTTCTGACAGTATGTCTACTTCCAAGTAGACCCTGCACCAACCACATCCCCTCCAACATGCTGGGCTTGGTCGGGGTAGGTGGAGGTTCCACCCCTCACAAGAAACCTCGGAAGCTGCTGGGGAACGCCGGTGTCCTGGCCTAGTTTGTGACTCTTCTGCCAGAGTTATGGCGGGAGTACATCAGAATGGCCGTAGTTTTTTGGACTTACTGCCTTTTTACCGATAAAACAACATTTCCTTATTTTCATCCTGTTACTTGTGTCCAGATAATTGTTTCAGTAAAATTTGGAAGCACTGTGCCTGCTTGTCTCTCTCTCTCTCTCTTAAGCCAGCTCAAAATAGCCATAAAATTATAGCCTAGAAATTTCAGTTGGCAGTACTGGTTGACAAATGCCTAACATGATCATTTGACATTTTTCCATCTGTTATTTGAGCAAAATCATTAACCTATTGAAAATAACCAGCTGTAATGATACTGTCCAGTAGGTTACACCGATCATCAAGAGAAACACTTACTGGATTTTGCCAGCCCTGGGGAGACGGGTTTGGAGGCGGGACTGCCGGGAAAATGGCAGAATTTGGGGACGGGTGCGCACCCGCCCCCAACCCGCCTCCATGCCATCTTGCCAGGAGGCGGGTAGCCGTCCTGTGCCGGGTCGCGTCTCCTTGGAGGCGGGAAGGGATTACAGCCACTTAACTGCCTGTTAACAGGTAGTTAACAGGCAGTTAACAGGCAGAATATAGGATTATCCCCATTTTGCCCAACAAGTGCGGGCTTCCCGAAGGCTCCGAAACCCGCCAGGGTCACCGAGGCGAGTAGTGGGTCGGAGGGGGTCGGAGGGGTCCAAATGTGCGCTGTGGAAGTGAGTGATGGGTGCAAGTGTGGAGAGGTAAGTATCTGAGGTAAGTGCAAAGTGATAGAAAAAGTTTACTTACCTTTGCTTCTTCCAGCAGGGTTCAATCGGTGGGTATGCAGAGAGTCTTGCACCTCCGCGGTAGAGATGACAGATGGCTGTTGCATTCTCCAATGCAGCAACCATCTCATTTCTACAAAAGAAAGGGGTTTGATGAGGTCTTGAATTCAAGAACTCATTAAACGACAGAGAATGTCAGAGTTTGACAGCTTCACAGAGCTGTCAAATGATGACAATTCATCTGTCAAAAGTTTTGCCTGTCGGAGGCACCTATTGGAAATTCAGGCATGTACTGTGCATGATTTTCCAACCATTTAGATTAATGGTCGAAAGTTATATGCAGTGTATTCCGATTTTCCCATATGTGCTGCCAGCAGACAAGTCTGTCTGCTGGGAGCACCGAGGCACGGATTTACCCCTACAGTCTTTGCAGTTTTATTATGAAAAACATTAGTTGGGATCTTTTTCTTCTCAGTGAATTTTTAAATAAGACACATCTTTACTTTTTTGGCAAGAAAATAATCTCCTTCATAGATTATGTTGCAATAAAAATTCAAAGCAGATTTTAATACTGTAAATAATACTTTAAAAAGAAGGGTAGCTAAAGTCTCATTGAAGCCAGGCAGTCTGAAAGACAATTTTGCCTTTGCCTATGTGAGTTAGTCAAGTGACCACTCAGAGTTCTTGGACAAGACACAAATAGGCAGCAGCCAGTATGTTTGAGCAATAGATCAGATTTATTAAGCTTACAGCGTAATATACTTAACATTAGGCGATAGTAAAATGAATAGCTCGCAGCCCTTGGTCTCTGGAGCCCTTCGGACACAGGCAACGTCATCGCAAGTCTGTTCCTTTTCTTCACAGCAAATCTCTGTGTGAAGCTGTTCTTTGTGTATCGAGGTTTAAACCCATTCCTTATCAACAGTTTGCTTGGCCAGTGTCCATATATGGTCTTTAACAAAATCACCTTTTTTAATTGGTTCTAATGGTCAAAATACCATTGTCACTCAGGTTAAGTCCAGTAACCTGGCCACTCCTTTTCCAGTACATTTCCATTAACCCTGTTCCGCTGTCGTGTTATCTTGTTTATAGCTTTGGAATTGACCATATCTCTTTCATTTCATAGCCTCCCTGGTACAAGGCCTTTATACCAAGGGCCCAGATCATTCTGCTGTCTCACTTGTCTTGAGGTATCCAGACTATCTCACTTTAATTTACCAGATAAATACCTTAACTTCCATGATCTCTCTCATTTTATTGGAATTTATACTAATTATCCTTTAAATATTGTTGCAATTAGTTTTGTTAAGCGAATTCTAAGTTCTATTCAGCATTATAATATGTTTTTCTTCGCAATTTAATGATTTGACCTTCACTTGCAGTCTGTGGCTGTTTGTTATCAAAACTTAGTCAAAACTGCTTTTGACTGTCTGCAGCTGCATTCTGAACAAGCCTTCGCTTTTTTAGTTACCCAGGAGTAATTATGGGTAATATTATTTGGTCAATGGCTACACTTGAAGTTATACATTTATGATTCTCATCCACTAAATATCTTTAAATATCAGCCTTTCGTACACCTGGTGCCAGAAATTTCAATACTGGTCCCCCATTACATTCAGCTGTTCCTTGATATTGATGAGGTTGTCGTGAGTAGAAACTTTGGGCCAGAAATTCAGCTTTCAGGCTTCCTGCGGGTGCAAGCATCGCACGCATACTTGCCTACCGCGCCTGCTGTTGTGTTTTGGGCCCACGAGGACTTCGGGTCCTGGGCCTCCTGCAGCTGCCGGTGCGCAGTGCTTGTGTATCCCAGGGGCGCAGTTAGTTCGAAGCGTCCCCTGGGATCATGTGGGCCATGGAGAGCCAATCCTAGCAGGGCATTTTCATTCATAGATTTGACAGGAAGACCTGTCAAATCTATGAATAGAGATCGGCCCCAAAACCACACTTAAACTTCAAATAAATTTTTTAAAAAACATCACATTTTTAAAATAACTATAAGTTAAATAAATTAACTACTTTAAACAAAAATTAAATTTTTGAAAAAATTAATTATACTTTTTAATGGTGCTAAAAATAAACTTACCTTTCTTTAAAGTATCTAAAAAAGATAAACCTGTTGAAAAAATTTTTAAATTGTAATTAATTAACCACTTACCTTGTTAAAAACAGGCCTTGCGCCTCCTTTTTGAAAGCGTAGCTTCTTCACACTTACCTTCCCGGAGAAACCTGAAAAAAAACCTGAAGTTCGCTGTGTGCGCACAGCCTCTCCCGCGCATGCGTTCGACTTCTGAACCCCTCCCTTCAGGGGAACGGAAGTTCCGGTTTCCCGTGCATGCATGCAGGAAACCGGCACTTCAGATGGCCTTACGGGTGAGTACACAGCACGTACTCACCCAACAACAGCCAAATTTCTGGCCCAATGTGTTGTATCGAAATTGCAGAGGAAATAACGGCAACAAGAAGCTCTTGTTGATAGAAACGTTACCAATCTCCAATTAAATCCTGGAAAATTAACTTCAGAAAGGTGGAAAGTCCTCCTTTACAGTGACAGGATAAGACATAGGATTCAAGCATTTGCACCATTGTTTCAGGATCACATCTCAGATTTCGAAACCTTTTTCTGTGAAAAACAAGGCTTAGGGCCTTGCATATGACATGAAAACAAATGGTTATTCTGAGAGTGCAGTGGGACCTGAACCTATTATTTAATCTGCAGGTATACCCAATATCTCCATTGTTTATATTACAAAGGAAATAAATGAAGCACAGCATGCGAACACTGAAGATGCAGTTTATTAGCCAAGGCGCCTCCTAGGAAATTTAGATTTTGACACTTTTCTGTTGTTCATTTGATGACATTTTGGAGTGAACTGTAATAAGGAATGAGTTACCTCACAATAACAGACGCTTATGCTAATAACACACTGTAATGCTCAAATCATAAAATCTCTAATCTTGTAGTACAGTACAGGGCTCACAATTTCAAAATAACGATCAGCGTTCTTAGTCCCCTTACCGCCGACCACCAAGCTCCAGACCGAGACACATGGGACACATGCCTTCTCCCAGTCTTCATGCATGTGCCTAAATTTTTGCCATTCACGCATACACAGAACTTTCATGGACCCACGCAACTTCTCCGGTTTGTACATATATGCTAAAAAAAAATTGTGATATTCTGGGTCAATTTTAACAGAAAGTGCCTTGGGTTTGTAAAAAGTGCTGATTTCAATCGGCAAATGTTGTCAGGGCAGGGAAAATGCTGTCTGTCAGCTTGAGATACCGACAGTATGAATATTTGGTCAATAAGTGATAACTTTCAATTCAGAGCTTAAAGGCACTGGCTTCATTGCTGATAATTGGAATTCCATGTCCTGTTTCTAATTATAATATGTTACAAAAAATATGAAACAAGTCATGTTTATTATTCATTCATTATCACCTGCTTAATTCTGAATGAACAGCAAAGTTGCTCAGAATTCTCCAAAGTGGTACAAGGAAGCTGGAAGCAATGAAACTTTTGAATTCCCCAAATAATTGAAGCCATCTGGTAGACAGGTTCAGTTTTCAAAAGAGTTGCCGCCCCTTAAAAGTATCTAAGGATTCCACTTTTCCACAGGTTCCTCTTACAGAGGACTTTTATTTGAGATCTATTTTCTGTCGGGGAGTTTGGCAATATTAAAGGGAAGTAAAGAAATGAAAGAGCCTCAATCATCATGAATGATATGAGCTATATATTAAAATCTTGCAAAAAGACCCTTGGTCACACCATACTGAGTGAAAACACATGCTCCAACTACTTGGTGCTTTTTCAGCAAATGTTCTTCCTGCACCAGGAAGCGACGAGCCTTACCACGCCAGGGGTGATTACTTAAGGCCATAGTCTCAGATCAAACTGAACTTGTATGTGAGCACCACTCAGCAGACAACATCAGGTGACTATTCAAATGTGGAGCATCACCGCAAGCCATCCTGGGTGCACAAAAGTTTTTTGACCAGGCAGAATGAAACTTCCTTCTCTTGTGCTTGAGCGAATGCCTTTCAGGATACATTCGGAGAAGGACCAATTTTTCTATTTCAACCCTTCATCGTTAGTGTTACATTTCCCCTGCATTCCCACTCCAGTGAAAACCCTGGCAGGACTACCCCGTCTCCTCTCCTGTTTAGCCTGACCACAAGAGCCATAGTTACGGTCATACAAACTAGCCCATGTGTGCAGAGCATACAGGCCAGTGGAGTGGAACACAGACTATTATTTTATTCAGAGGATATCCTCTTTTATACTACCAGTTGTGCCATTTCTGTTCACTGCATCTTCCAGGTCATCAAAGACTTCGACAGGCTATAAGTTTAAACATTCCAAATTGGAGGCATGGCCCTGACCCAGCCCTGACCCAGCCCTGACCCATCTCAAAACAAATCTGCGAGGCCTACCATTTTTTTCAATGGAGACAGGCTTTAATATGTAGTTGTAATTTTGATGTTCAAATTCCCAACCTCTCTTTTCCACATATATGTCGATCTGAACAGATGGAACAGCATGTCTATCTCATTAGAGCACGCATTATAAAAATGAACATACTCCGACATTTTCTTTCCCTGTTTCAGATACGGTCCATTCAAATGTTGGCACAACATTACTGCAATCTCGATAAGCACACCTCCAGATTCAGCCAAGGATACAGCTGTGTCATATCCAGCTTCCAAAGAAGGAAAGAAGCCTGACTCTCCTGAACTTTAGACATTAATATTGGGCAAAGTAACTACAGGGGGCCTGAAACAAGATTTCTTCCCAAAACCTCTAGCAATAGGGAATAGAGACAAGCACGGCCTACAAGATTCACACCCTTCTCTACACAGATCCCCCCAGACAAGATAAACAAAGCCAGTATTACTGACCCTGGATGGTAGAGTGAATTGCACAGAAAGTGTACCTCGGGCCTGCCTACCCTGTCTCCATTATGGCACAGCTGCAACCATCTAGAGCAGTGGCGGGCAAAATATGGCTCGCGGGTCATATCTGACCCACCAATGGATTCAATGCAGCCCGCCAAGGCCTGACTTCGAGGCCGATCGTCCGCCGCACCTGACCCCTAGCCTGACCCCGCCCCGCATAACGTCAGGAGGCGGGTCATTGTCTCCGAGGCAACAGGGGAATCATAACCAAAAACAAAGGCAGGCAAATCGAATCTGTCATTCACTGCATCAATCTGTCATTATCACACCTGAAACCTCAGTTTCTGCTTCGACACTGCAACGTGAAAGGTGAGTTACTCATGGTTTGTGGGTTCAGTTTCCATAAATCTGTGCAAACGTTCCAGATAAATGCACGATAACATAAATACTTTAAATATATAAAATAACGCCAACTGCAGCATGACTCGGAATTGACACAATCAAATCAATTGGAAGATTGTTTGCTTAGAACTCTTTTTAAAACTTGCAGTGAGTTTTTAGTCTCAACTCGTCTCTGAAGGAACTTTAACGACTAATTCAAAATTGGTCCTGGGCTTGATTTCATTCCAGTGAGTTATAAAATACTACTTTTGTTTATTGGTACAACTGGGTGAAAGGTGTTGTCTGAATTCGGCAGGGGTTCCGCCAGTCTCCCGGCGTGACTCTGGCGCAGACCCAGTTACGTCGGGTCCCTGCCATTTCTGGGAGTTTCCTCAGTAAATAGCGGGGGAGCTTCTAGTCCAGTGGTGGGCAAAATACAGCCCGCCAGTTCATTCTATTTGGCTCTCTGGACGGGACAGAAATAGAACGCGAGCCGGAGCTCGAGCTGCACATTAGGCTGAGTTGAGTCATGGCTGCTCTTCTCGATGACTCTTTTACCGGTGCTGCATCTTTCCTCTCCTGGTATCCAGAGTACGATGGCAGGGCAGTTCTCATCACTGTCTTAGACACGGGAGTGGATCCCAGAGCAAAAGGACTTAAGGTAAAAACACACAATTGTAGTTCAGGCCTTGCGAGGCCTCGGGCTCCCATACTCAGCACACTAAAAAGAGGACACCTTTCGTGTCAGAGGCCCCACAGACTCGAGCTGCTTTACCAAACAGCAACGTAGACTTTCAGTACAATATATAATCGATCAGTCGATCAGTCATTTCATTCATTTAGCATGGAAGATTTTACTATTTTACACTACATTTTGTGTATTTAAGACAGTATCTGACTACTATCTGAATTTATATTATAAATTATTGGGAGGGTAGAAGTGGAAGTGATGAGTAGGAGATGCAGTGTGAGGTGATGTGTGAGTAGGAGCAGAAACAGGTGGAGTGAAGTGTGGTGCAGTGATTGTAGGAGAGTAAAGGGAGGGTTGTGAGCAATGGGGCTCCAACTGATGCAGCTGTGAACAGAGAGTAAGAAAGATGAGAGATAGGATTTTTCTGATGACGTCATTTAATTTCTTCCGACATTGTAGCCAGGTCCTATCTGCCAGGCTTCTGACATTGACCCCCTGTGTCACCTCTTCCCACTGCCTCTACAGATGTTGCCTGGAGGACATTCTGCCCCACACCCTCCCGCTCCCTCCCGCCCGCCCAGGGGGAACAGGGACTCCACTTTTCCTCCAACCTCCTGGACAAGGGCCTGCAATGCTGCATTATAAAATCTGGGGGACCTATCTGCAACTCTTCCAAACATCTTTCTAGTTTTACACCATCTCCTGCTGCCGGCAGCCACTGCGCTCCTCGCCTTAAAGGTGCAGGCTGCCTTTAAGTGGTGTCAATGATGCCCGATTTGCCACCACTCCAAAGAGACATGCAACCAATAAGCAGAGCAGATTTTCCTGCTTGTTTTCATATAATGAGCTGGCAGCACGAATTTCCTATGAGACTGCATAAACGGACATGTGGACACAATTAAATATCTAGGCCTACCTTTCTTGGCAGGAATTCAGTATCATACCTGAAAAAGGATAAGTTTAGAAATTTACTGACCTAGCAACAGTCTCGACAAACATAACAACTGCTGAAAAGCTCATTTTCTTGATTACTGAATTGGAAAAACCATTAATTGATTTGTTAGGATCGAAAATGTTAAAATGAAGCTTCATCTGTCTCATGCTAACATGAGATATTACTCCATGAGAAATCTCCTTTAATACAGTACTCCAACTTCCATACTCATAGCATTATGGCATCAGGATGGTCACTTCTTTATTTGATGGGTTGTTGTGTGTGCTATTTGGGGATAAATTTTCGTGTTCACCACATTGCTGGTACTCTGGTGGTGGATCGTCCGCTCATTATAGGAGCCACCCAATCTTCTTTCCATTTTTCAAAATTTACCACATACAGTTCATTCGATGGCCTGTTTGTGTACCTTTTCCAGCACAATATTGTTTCCTTTTTTTAAAAAAATGGGCCGTGAAATTCGGCACCTTAGCACTGGTAGTTACGGCCTTTTTGTTAAAAAAATGGCGTCCGCCTCACTTCTGCCCACTTCCGGCACGGTCCCCGCTGTTCGCCATCTTGGTGAGGGTGATAGCATGGGCCTGTATGGGAATGCACCGGCAGTATGCAGAGTAGGCAAATCGTGATGTCAGTCGGCGTGTAACGCTGATTTGATGCACGACCTGCTATTTTCGACGTCGCCGCTGCATTCAATGCCCTCTCCTAAGCATGATGTGGAGATGCCGGCGTTGGACTGGGGTGGACAAAAATGAGAAGTCGCACAACACCAGGTTATAGTCCAACAGATTTATTTAATTTTACAAGCTTTCGGAACAGTTCGCTCCTTCGTCAGGTAAGTTAGCAGTGAGAGAATCTCCCAGAATTCACAATTTAAACACAGACAAAATATATTCAAATCTTTCCTACATCAAAGAGCACAGCCAAGACAATGAGATGTGTCCCAGGGGGTCCAACGTGTCAAACCACCTGCTGGCTGCATATCCTGTCAATCTGTGTAGGTTCTTGTGTTAGTCTTTTTAAAAAAAAAACATCTGGGAAGACCGGCCATGATGTCAAGTCACGTTCTGTATCGTGACATGAACCCGATATCGCGATTGATGCCATCCTCATGAGTGCGGAACTTGGCTATCAGTTTCTGCTCTATGATTTTGCGCTGTCGTGTATCTCGAAGGCCGCCTTGGAGAACGCTTACCCGCATATCCGAGGCTGAATGCCCCTGGCTGCTGAAGTGTTCCCCGACTGGGAGGCAACCCTCCTGCCTGGCGATTGTTGCGCGGTGTCCGTTCATACGTTGTCTCAGTGTCTGCATGGTCTCGCCGATGTACCATGCTCTGGAGCATCCTTTACTGCAACGTATCAGGTAGACAACGTTGGCCGAGTCACATGAGTATGTACCGTGTACCTGGTGGGTAGTGTCCTCACGTGTGATGATGGTATCTGTGTCCATGATTTGGCATGTCTTGCAGAGGTTGCCGTGGCAGGGTTGTGTGGTGTCTTGGTTGCTGTTCTCCTGAAAGATGGGTAATCTGCTGCGAAGGATGGTACTTTTGAGGTTAGGCGGCTGCTTGAAGGCGAATACACAGGATCTGCTCAGACGAGGAGGAACGCGAAGGACACCTACGGACACTGAAAGACGCCCTCGTAAGAACGGGATATGACGCTCGACTCGTCGATCGACAGTTCCGACGGGCCACAGCGAAAAACCGCATAGACCTCCTCAGAAGACGAACACGGGACACAACCAACAGAGTACCCTACGTCGTCCAGTACTTCCCCGGAGCGGAAAAACTACGCCATGTTCTTCGCAGCCTTCAACATGTCATCGATGACGACGAACACCTTGCTAAGGCCATCCCCACGCCTCCACTACTCGCCTTCAAGCAGCCGCCTAACCTCAAAAGTACCATCGTTCGCAGCAGATTACCCATCTTTCAGGAGAACAGCAACCAAGACACCACACAACCCTGCCACGGCAACCTCTGCAAGACATGCCAAATCATGGACACAGATACCATCATCACACGTGAGGACACTACCCACCAGGTACACGGTACATACTCATGTGACTCGGCCAACGTTGTCTACCTGATACGTTGCAGTAAAGGATGCTCCAGAGCATGGTACGTCGGCGAGACCATGCAGACACTGAGACAACGTATGAACGGACACCGCGCAACAATCGCCAGGCAGGAGGGTTGCCTCCCAGTCGGGGAACACTTCAGCAGCCAGGGGCATTCAGCCTCGGATATGCGGGTAAGCGTTCTCCAAGGCGGCCTTCGAGATACACGACAGCGCAAAATCATAGAGCAGAAACTGATAGCCAAGTTCTGCACTCATGAGGATGGCCTCAATCGCGATATCGGGTTCATGTCACGATACAGAACGTGACTTGACATCATGGCCGGTCTTCCCAGGTGTTTTTTTTTAAAAAGACTAACACAAGAACCTACACAGATTGACAGGATATGCAGCCAGCAGGTGGTTTGACACGTTGGACCCCCTGGGACACATCTCATTGTCTTGGCTGTGCTCTTTGATGTAGGAAAGATTTGAATATATTTTGTCTGTGTTTAAATTGTGAATTCTGGGAGATTCTCTCACTGCTAACTTACCTGACGAAGGAGCGAACTGTTCCGAAAGCTTGTAAAATTAAATAAATCTGTTGGACTATAACCTGGTGTTGTGCGACTTCTCATTTCTCTCCTAAGCATGCAGAGCTGAACATGCATTCAGCTGCACGAGGGACACCCCACCAGCGCTATTTAAAGGGATACATCCAACTTGTAGGTAAGTTGATTAATGCATTTGTACTGTCTCTTTCAGAGTTGGTATGAGTACTGGGTTGCTGTAAGAGATTTAAAAAGTTGATAAAATGTGCAGGGAGAGCTGCTGAATGTTTGGAAGGCATTGACTGGTACTGAAAGGCCTCTGAGTACATCAGTTGCTCCCAGTCATGGGAGCTCTGATCGCAGTGCCCCTTGTGCTGCAGCATGACAGGGAGTTAGAGCAGAGGCAGCAAAGAAGAGGACAAGCTGCTCGTAAAGGTAGGAGGAGGGGGGGAGGAGAGCTCTCAGCAGGAGGCCTTACCACCTAGGGTCTTCAGGGAGCACTTCTCCTACCTGCACCTATGTGTTCAGCGGCTCCACTTCAACAAGGAAGTGATCACAGAACTCTGCCATTACTTGGGGCCAGAACTGCAGCCTCAGAGCAGGGCGATGACGGCTCTGCCAGTGGCCCTCAAGGTTTTTTCCCCAGTGAATCCTTCCAGGCTGGAACAGTCGACATAACAAATATTCCACAGTTTGCCATCCATCGCTGCATCCGGAGGGCACAGAGTCTCTGTACTCAAGGGAAGGGGACTTCATTGTCTTCTCTCTAAATAGAGAGAAGCAGGAGGAATGCACAAGTGGCTTTGCCAGGTTAAAGGGCTTCCCCATGGTGCAGGGCGCCATCAACTGCACACTCGTGGCTTTGTAGGCACCACATCTCAATGGTGAGATGTTCCGTAACCACAAAGCATACTATTCACTTAATGTGCAGTTTGGTGCGACCACGCCCAGCATATCAGGACAGTGAATGCCCAGTATGCTGCAGAGATAGTGGATGCTTTGGTTGTGATCTTCCAAAATTCCCTAGATTCTAGAATGGTCCCAGCGGATTGGAAGGTAGCAAATGTAACCCTGCTATTCAAGAAAGGAGAGAGAGAGAAAGCAGGGAACTACAGGCCAGTTAGCCTGACATTAGTTGTTGGGAAAATGCTGGAATCCATTATTAAGGAAGTGGTAACAGGGCATTTAGAAAATCATAATTTGGTTAGGCAGAGTCAACATGGTTTTTTGAAAAGGAAATCGTGTTTACAAAATGTATTAGAGTTTTTTGAGGATTTAATAGCAGGGTAGATAAAGGGGAACCAGTGGAAGTAGTTTATTTGAATTTCCAAAAGGCATTCAATAAGGTGCCACAAAAAAAGTTGTTACACAAGATAAGGGCTCATGTGGTTGGGGGTAATGTTATAGTATGGATAGAGGATTGGTTAACAGACAGAAAACAGAGAGTAGGGATAAACGGGTCATTATCAGGTTGGCAAACTGTAACTAGTGGGGTGCCATAAGGATCAGTGCTTGGGCCTCAGGTATTTACAATTTATATTAATGACTTAGATGAAGGGACCGAATGTAATATATCCAAGTTTGCTGATGATACAAAGCTAGGTGGAAAAATAAGCTGTGAAGAGGACACAAAGAGCCTGCAAAGGGATATAAACAGGTTAAGTGAGTGGGCAATAAGGTGGCAGATGTAGTATAATGTAGGGATATGTGAGGTTATTCACCTTGGTAGGAAGAATAGAAAAACAGAATATTTTTTAAATGGTGAGAAATTATTAAATATTAGTGTTCAGAGAGATTTAGGTGTCCTCATACAGGAAACACGGAGAGTTAGCATGCAGGTACAGCAAGCAATTAGGAAGGCAAATGGCATGTTGGCCTTTATTGCAGGGGGTTGGAGTACAAGAGTAAGGAAGTCTTGCTCCAATTGTACAGGGCTTTGGTGAGACCACACCTGGAGTACTGTGCACAGTTTTGGTCTCCTTATCTGAGGAAGGATATACTTGCCTTAGAGGCGGTACAATGAAGGTTCACGAGATTGCTTCCTGGGATGAGAGGGTTGTCCGATTAGGAGAGATTGAGTAAATTGGGCCTATAGTCTATGGAGTTTAGAAGAATGAGAGGTGATTTCATTGAAAGATTCTGAGGGGGATTGACAGGGTAGATGCTGAGAGATTGTTTCCCCTGGCTGGAGAGTCTGGAACTAGGGGGCATAGTCTCAGGATAAAGGGTCAGCCATTAAGACTGAGATGAAGAGGAATTTCTTCACTCAGAGGTTTGTGAATCTTTGGAAATCTCTACCCCGAAGGGCTGTGGATGCTGAATCATTGAGCATATTCAAGGCTGAGATAGATAGATTTTTGGACTTTAGGGGAATCAAGGGATATGGAGATCAGGTGGGTAAGTGGAGTTGAGCTCGAAGATCAGCCATGATCTTATTGCATGGTGGAGCAGGTTCGAGGGGCCGTATGGCCTACTCCTGCTCCTAATTCTTAAGTTCTTATCCTGGCATCAGTCATGATGCCTTCATCCTGTGCCACTCTGCTGTGCCAGCAATCTTCCAGCCACCATGTCGAACCCAAGGGTGGCTGCTAGTCAACAAGGGCTATCTGCTGTACACTTGGCTGATGACACCCTTCCGCAACCCCACCACTCGTGGTCAGCACTCATACTTTGACAGCCATGCTGTCACAAGTAACATCATCGAGCAGACCATCGGGGTGCTCAAGCAACAGTTACACTGCTTCGACCACAGGAGAGGAGCACTCCAGTACTCGCTGGAGTGTGTGTCCTAATTCGTGGTGGTTTGCTGCATCCTCCACAATTTGGCCATCATGAGGGTGCAGCCGTTGCCACCACAGGTTCTGTGACCACCTAAGGAGTAGGAGGAGGAGGAGGAAGAGGAAGAGGAAGAGGAGGAGGAGTAGGAAGGGAGGAGGCAGACTGCAAATCCACGTTCTGTACGGGCTGTACGGGCTGCCTGTGAGTGCATCATCAGACTCCGCTTCCCTAAATGAAACCGCAGATCCCCTTTGCTTAACACTTTCCACCTGTCCACTTCCCTCTGTCATGGCACATCACAGCGTCCTCTTGGCCACAATGCTGAAATGAAAGCACCACATAACAAACATTCCAAACCAACTTTATAAATTCAATCTAATACTACATTACAAAGTCAACTAATCACCCTTGTGCATTCCCTTAGTGCCTGTCTTCCGTGTGCCTTTGCCTGTCCTAGTGCTCCTACGAAGTGTTACCCCAGTGGCTGCAGCATGGCTGGTGGAAGGCTGCTGACTTTCAGTGGGAGAAATTGCAGATGGCCTTGCAGGATGACCTCGAGCAGTTCTGGGCCTAGTAGGCTGTGGTGTAGACTGCACCACCTCGGTGTGGGTGGCAGCAGTCTGGGCTGGCTGGCTGACAGGCAACAGCAAGGGAACTGGTGAAGTGGCAGTGGTGGAAGTGTGAATGCTGTCATCCTGAGAGAGGACAGCAGGTTCTTGCTCCACGGAGCCACTGGCACTCAGCAATCCCAGTTATCTGTTGGAGGACAGATTGCTGAACTGCTGTGACACCCTGCAAGCCCCTTTCCACACTGGTAAACGCACCCACGATTGCAGCAGTCTGAGCTGCCACGTCACAAACTGCCACACAGAGTAGGAAGAGGTTCAATGGCATCATAAGGTTAGCCAATGTAAGGAATGGCATTAATACCCATGCAAATCTTGTAAGAATGATAGAGACATGACTCTCTTTCTTACCTATCATGCTCTGTGTCAGCCTTACTCAATAGTAGCACTCTTGCCCCTGAGTCAGGAAGTTGTGGGATAAAGTTCCACAAAGTCCCACAACTTAAAGGAGACATGTTTAATGGGAATCTACACCTGCAAGGCATCATAATCATAGGATGACACAGACACCTCAATGAAAAATAGTGTAATTGCCAATCAGGTTCCTTCATCACTGTGTTCTCACCTTATAAAGAAGGAGGTTGTACATAATCAGCATCAAAGTATGACTGCAGGAGGAACAGTCAGTTTCGTAAGTTTGAGTGCTCATGAGGAGGAAGCATTTCAATTAGTGAGAAGACACACAGGAAAGGCTGTGAGAGATGGCGAATTATGATGTGAAGTGTCAAGAGGAGGTAGGTATTAGTAGGGAAAAGGACAGCATGGTTGCTTTCAGCTTGAGTTGGTAAGTCAAATCATTTAAAGGAGGATTGAGTCAGCTGCTATTTCTTCAAAATAACATTTCATTGCTCAAACAGCTAAAGAACCTTTAATGTTTTTAACCGTCTAGGAAATTGTGTAGATCAAGAGCAGAACTGGGCAGAAAAGTATCTGCGCATATCAACGTCACATCTCCTGCCTGTCCATGGACAAAAAGGAATACGATGATCTTAGGAAAGGGGTAAAAAGACAATTAGGAAGGCAAAGAGGACATAAGAACATTAGAAATAGGAGCAGGAGTAGGCCATTTGGCCCTTCGAGCCTGTTCCGCCATTCAATAAGATCATGGCTGAGTGCATGTCCACAGATCCCTGAAGGTAGCAGGCCAGGTAGATAAGATGGTTAAGAAGGCATACGGAATGCTTGCCTTTATTAGCCATGGCATAGAAGGAGTTGTAACTCCGAAAGCTTGTGATTTAAAATAAAACTGTTGGACTATAACCTGGTGTTGTGCGACCTCTCAATAGAATACAAGAGCAGGGGGGTTATGCTTCAACTGTATAAAACACTAGTTAGGCCTCAGCTAGAGTACTGTGTGCAGTTCTGGTCACCATATTACAGGAAAGATGTGATTGCACTGGAGAGGGTACAGAGGAGATTTACAAGGATGTTGCCGGGAGTAGAGAATCTTAGCTATGAGGAAAGACTGGATAGGCTGGGTCTGTTTTCCTTGGAACAGAGGAGGCTGAGGGGAGACCTTATTGAGCTGTATAAAATTATGAGGGGCATAGATAAAGTGGATAGAAAGGACCTATTTCCCTTAACAGAGGGGTCAAAAACCAGGGGGCACAGATTTAAAGTAATTGGGGGAAGGTTTAGAGGGGACTTGAGGGGAAATTTCTTCACCCAGAGGGTTGTGGGGGTCTGGAACTCACTGCCTGAAAGGGTGGTAGAGGCAGGAACCCTAAACACATTTAAAAAGTACTTGGGTGTGGACTCGGGATGCTGTAACCTGCAGGGCTATGGACCAAGAGCTGGGAAGTGGAATTAGGCTGGATAGCTCTTTGTTGGCTGGCGCGCACACGATGGGCCGAAATGGCCTCCTTCCGTGATGTAACTTTCTATGATTCTATGATTCTATGATTCTTCTACCTCATCTCCACTTTCTTGCAATATCCCCATATCCCTTGATTCCCTTAATATTCAAAACTCTATTATCTCTGTCTTGAATATACTCAACGACTGAGCCGCCACAGCCCTCTGGAGTAGAGAATTCCAAAGATTCACCACCCTCTGAGTGAAGAAATTTCTCCTCATCTCAGTCCAAATGGCCGACCCCTTATTCTGAGACTGTGACCCCTGGTTCTAGACTCCGTAACCAGGGGAAACATCCTCCCTTCATCTACTCTGTCAAGCCCTGTAAGAATTTTGTATGTTTCAATGAGATCACCTCTCATTCTTCTAAGCTCTAGAGAATATAGGCCTAGTCTACTCAACCTCCCCTCATAGGACAATCCCCCCATCCCAGGATCCAGTCTGGTGAACCTTCGTTAGGTAAGGAGACCAAAACTGTACACAATACTCCAGGTGTGGTCTCACCAGGGCCCTGTATAATTGCAGTAAGACGTCTTTACTCTTATACTCAAATCCTCTTGTAATAAAGGCCAACATACCATTTGCTTTCCTAATTGCTTGTTGTACCTGCATGTTAACTTTCAGTGATTCATGTACAAGGACACCCAGGTCCCTCTGAACACCAACATTTCCCAATCTCTCACCATTTAAAAATACTCTGCTTTTCTATTTTTCTGACCAAAGTGGATAACTTCACATTTCTCCACATTATATTCCATTTGCCATGTTCTTGCCCATTCACTTAGCCTGTCTATATCTCCTTGAAGCCTCCTTGCAACCTCCTCACAATTTACGTTCCCACTCAGCTTTGTATCATCAGCAAACTTGGATATATTACATTTGGTCCCCTCATCCAAATCATTAATGAAGATTGTGAATAGCTGAGGCCCAAGTACTGATCCTTGCGGAACCCCACTAGTTACAGTCTGCCAACCTGAAAATGACCCGTTTATTCCTACTCTCTGTTTTCTGTCTGTTAACCAATCCTCAATCCATGCTAGTATATTACCGCAATCCCATGAACCTTAATTTTGAATAATAATAACCTCTTGTGCGGCACTTTATCGAATGCCTTCTGAAAATCCAAATGCACCACATCCACTGGTTCCCCCTTACCTATTCTGCTAGTTACAACCTCAAAAAAACTGTAACAGATTTGTCAATCCATGTTAACTCTGCCCAATGCTATTATTATTTTCTAAGTGCCCTGTTACCACATCCTTAATAATAGATTCTAACATTTTCCCTTTACTGATGTCAGGCTAACTGGTCTGTAGTTCCCCATTCTCTCTCTCTCTCCTTTCTTAAATAGTGAGGTTATATTTGTTACTTTCCAATCCACGTGAACCGTTCTAGAATCTATGGAATTTTGGAAAATGACAACTTTTGCATCCACTATCTCTTTGGCCACCTCTTTCAAAACCCTAGGATGTAGGCCATCAGGTCCAGGGGATTTATCGGCTTTCAGTCCCATTAATTTCTCCAGTTCTATTTTTTTACTAATACTAATTTCTTTTAGTTCCTCATTCTCGCTAGAGCCTTGGTTCTCCACTATTTCTGGGAAGTTTTTTGTGTCTTCTTCCGTGAAGACAGACACAAAGGGCTGGATTTTACTCACCGAGACGCGTTGGGGGCGGGACTGCTGCCTTCCGGGTTCTAGTCCCGCCCCCAGCGACGTCCGACGCACAGATGCTATTTTCCCCTGATTGGCCTTGTTAAGCCCGCCCTGCGGGCTTTCTGGCCAATTAAGGGAAAGCTGGTGTCAGATGACGTCAGTTGATGACGCTTCATCTGCCGATTTTCTTAAAGGCACATGAACCATAAATTTTTGAGAGATGATTTGACAGTGTTTGACAGCATTGAGGTGCTGTCAAACACTGACAATCACTGTACATAGGTGAGCCCTTGCATCCAGGCTCTCCATTGACTCTCTGCTTAGGATAAAACAGATGGCAGCTGCAGGTGAGGGTACAGAAGCAATCTGTCACTTCTCCCATTGAGGTGAGGCTACACAAACACTCCAAAGCTTGTCACCTACAGAAAAATCTAAACACGTTAAAAATGACTTTCCCAACATTTCCTTACCTCTGATACTCACCAGTGTCCCATAGCATCCTTCACACCACTTCTGCAGCTGTCATCTATACACCAACATAACAACAGACCCACAGCACGCCTCACTTACCCTGGCGGGGTTCCCCGACATCGGGAAGCTCACAGCAGAAGTCTAAAAATTGGAAAAAGCCTCTTAACTGCCTGTTAACTACCTGTTAACAGGCAGTTAAGTGGCTATAATCCTCTTCCCGCTGCTAGGAGTTGGGTCCCTGCGCAAATTGGGGACCCGACGCCCGGGAAGATTGGTTGGAGGCGGGTTGGGAGCGGGTTCGGGACCCGCTCCCATTCTTTTTGACTTTCCCAGCAGTCCCGCCTCCAAACCCGCCTCCTCAGGGCTGGTAAAATCCAGCCCAAAGTATTTGTTTAATTTCCCTGCCATTTCCTTATTCCCCATTATAATTTCTCCCGTCTCATATGAAATGAAAATATCAAAGAATATAAAAAGAAATAGTAAAGTATTGAATAGGCACATAGGTATCAAAAGGAGAATTAAGATAGCCATAAGGCCATTAAGGAATGAGCAAGATAAAATCACAGGAGATGATACTAAAATGGTGGTGATACTGGATAGATACTAAGGGCTAGATTTTAACGGCCTAGGGGCGGGACAGCTTCCTTCCGGGTTCCGATCCCGCCCCCAATGACGTCCGACGCACAGACGCTATTTTGCGTCAATTGGCCTTGTTAAGCCCGACCCGTGGGCTTGCCGGCCAATTAGGAGATAGCCAGTGTCATCTGCCTGTTTTCTTAAAGGGGCCACGCTCCATTTTTTTTGACAGTTGATTTTTCAGTGTTTGACAGCATTGAGGTGCTGCAAACACTGACAATTACTGTACAAAGGTGAGCCCTTGTACCTAGGCTCTCCAGTGACTCCCTCCTTAGGCTAGAACAGATGGCAGCTGCGCGTGAGGTTACAGAAGCAGCCTGTCACTGGTGAGAGAGGTTCTCCCAATGAGGTGGGACTACACAAACACTTCAAAACTTGTTACCTACAGAAAAGTCTAAATACATTAAAAATTATTTTCCCAACATTTTCTTACCTCTGAACTCACCAGTGCACCATTGGATCCTTCACACCACTTCTGCAGCTGTCATCAATGAAGAAACATTAAAGTAGACCCACAGCACACCACGTTTACTCTGGTGTGGTGTCCGGACATCGGGAAGCCCGCAATAGACCTGTCAAAATTGCAAAAAGCCTCTTAACTGCCTGTTAATAACCTGTTAACAAGCAGTTAAGTGCCTATAATCCTCTTCCCGCCGCTAGGTGTCGGGTCCACGCGCAAATCGGGGACCCGACACCTGGGAAGATTGATTGGAGGCGGGATGACATCGGGTTTCTGACCCGCTGTCAATCTTTGCGATTTTGCCGGATGTCCCGCCTCCAAACCCGCCCCCTGAGCACTGGCAAAATTCCGGCCTTTCTCTCAGTTTTCTCTGAAGAGGCTAACAAAGAGGAAATAACGGCCCAAAAATTCGCCTCTCCGGCTTGCCGCGGGGATAAGGATCACGCGCGCTCTTACCTACCGCGCCTGCCATTGTGTTTTGGGCCCACGGGTACTTCAGCTCCTGGGCCTCTCCCAACTGCCGGCGCGCAGTGCTTGCGTGTCCCAGGGGCGTAGTTAGTGCGATGCGTCCCCTGGGATCACGTGGGCCATGGAGAGCCAATGGCAGCAGACCATCTTTCATTCATAGATTTGACAGGAGACCTGTCAAATCTGTGAATTGAAATCTGCCCCAAAAGAACAGCTAAACTTAAAATACATTTAAAAAAAACATCACATTTATAAAATAACTATAGTTAAATAAATTAACCACTTTAAAGAAAAATTTTAATTTTTGAAAAAATTAAAATACTTTTTAAAAGTGATAAAAATAAACTTACCTTTCTTTAAAGTATCTAAACAAGATAAACCTGTTGAAATTTTTTTTTAATTATACTTAATTAACCACTTACCTTGTTGAAAACGGGTCTTGCGCCTCCTTTTTAATAGCGTAGTTTCTTCAATACTTACCCTCGCGTAGAAACCTGAAAAAAAAATCTAAGTTTGCTGCGTTTGCGCAGCCTCTACCGCGCACGCAGTTCACCTCGGAACCGCCCCTTCACCAGACCGGAAGTTCCGGTTTCCCGCGCATGCACAGTGCATGCAGGAAACCGGCACTTCGGGACATCTTACGGGTGAGTACACACTGTACTCACGTGGGAAGGGCCGAATTTTTGGCCCGTTAACAATAGTAGAAGAAGTCAAAAGGGTTATTACTACAGTTAAGATGGAAAGAAAGTAGATAATAGACAAATTAGCCAAATTTAAGGAGGTCAAAACTCGGGTCTAGATGGATTGCAGCCGCAGATACTGAAAACCTAGGAAGGAGTTAACAGAAGCATTAATATCCAAATATAAAAATTCAATAGAAAAAGGAATAGTGCCAGAGGATTGGCGAACAGCAAATGTAATCCTTATCTACAAAAAGGGAGATAGAACTAATCCAGGAAACTATGCACCAGTTAGCTTAACATCAATGGTAAGAAAGATATGAGAATCTTCATTAAAATATTTACAATCCTAAAGGGGGTGCACGAACAGAGAGACCTGGGGGTATGTGTGCACAAATCGTTGAAGGTGGCAGGGCAGGTTGAGAAAGCATACAAACATAGATACGAACATACGAATTAGGAGCAGGAGTAGGCCACTCGGCCCCTCAGCCATTCAATAAGATCATGGCTGATCTGATTACTCCACATTCCCGCCTACCCCCGATAACCTTTCACCCCCTTGCTTATCAAGAATCTATCTACCTCTGCCTTAAAAATATTCAAAGACTCTGCTTCCCCCGCCCTCTGAGGAAGAGAGTTCCAAAGACTCACGACCCTCTGTGAGAAAAAATTTCTCCTCATCTCTGTCTTAAATGGGTGACCCCTTATTTTTAAACAGTGACCTCTGGTTCTAGATTCTCCCACAAGAGGAAACATCCTATCCAGACCCCTCAGGATCTTATATGTTTCAATTAAGTCACCTCTTACTCTTCTAAACTCCAGTGGATACAAGCCTAGCCTGTCCAACCTTTCCTCATAAGACAACCCGCCCAAAGCAGTTAAAAAGACTTATGGGATCCTGGGCTTCATAAATAGAGGTATGAAGTACAAAATTGTGGAAATTATGATGAACACTGGTTCGGCCCCAACTGGAGTACTGTGTTCAATTCTGAGCACCACACTTTAGGAAGGATGTGAAGGCCTTAGAGAAGGTGCAGAAAAGATTTACGAGAATGATTCCAGGAATGAGGGACTTCAGTTACGTTGATAGACTGGAGAAGCTGGGATTGTTCTCCTTGGAGCAGAGAAGATTGAGAGGAGATTTGATAGAGGTGTTCAAAATCATGAGGGGTCTGGACAGAGTAGATAGAGAGAAACTGTTCCCATTGGCAGAAGGGTCGAGAACCAGAGGACACAGATTTAAGGTGATTGGCAAAAGAACCAAAGGCGACGTAAAAACAAACTTTTTTACGCAGTGAGTGGTTAAGATCTGGAATGCACTGCCTGAAAGGGTGGTTGAGGCAGACTCAATCTTATCTTTCAAAAGGGAGTTGGAAAAGTGTCTGAAGAAAAAAAATTTGCAGGGCTACGAGGAAAGGGCAGGGGAGTGGGACTGGCTGAGAGTCAGCATGGGCTCGATGGGCCGAATGGCCTTCTTCCGTGCTGTAACCATTCTATGATTCTGTGATTCTATGATTCTAAGGTGAGATAACAAAACATCCAGAGATGGAAAATATAACAAAAATAGTCAGCATGGTGTTCTAAAAGGAATGTCATGTTTGACCAACTTTTTTGATTTTTTTTTGAAGAAGTAACAGAAAGAGTTGACAAGGGCAGTGCAGTCGATGTTGCATACATGGACTTTCAAAAGGTCTTCAATCATATGCCACATAAGGGACTCATGACAAAGGTCAGCGTGCGTGGAGTAAGGGGCCAGATAGTAGATGGATTGAAAGATAGCTACAAAACAAAGTGTAGGAGTTAAGGGAAGTTTCTCAGACTGGCAGAGGGTAGGAAGTAGTGTTCCACAGGGATCCATGCTGGAATCCCTGTTGCTTACCATATACATAAATGATTTGGACTCAGGAATCAGGTGTGATGTTAACATTTTCAGATGATACCAAATACAGGAAGACATAAACAGACTTGTAGAATGGGCAGATAAATTCAATGTAGCGGAGTGTGAGGTGATTCATTTTTGTAGGAAAAATAAGGAGACCACTTATTCCATTTCTAGAGGAATAGAATACAAATGCAGGGAGGTAATGTTAAATTTAAATAGAACCTTGATTAGACCACACTTGGGGTACTGTGTGCAGTTCAGGTCTCCATACTACTGAAAGCATATTGAAGCATTGGAGAAAGTGCAGAAAAGATTTACAAGGGTATTATTAGAATTGGGACAATGCAACTATCAGGAAAGATTGAATCTGGCTGGCGAATATGGCAAGGAGCCTCCTGACCTATCAAGGCACCTGAACCTTAACTTCAGCAGAGAAATCGAAATAAGGGGCCAAAAATTCGGCCCTTCCCGGGTGAGTACACAGTGCGTACTCACCCGTAAGGCATCCCGAAGTGCCGGTTTCCTGCAAGCACTGCGCATGCGCAGGAAACCGGAACTTCAGGTCTGGTGAAGGGGGCGGTTCATAGGTGAACCGCGTGCGCAGTAGAGGCTGCGCGCACGCAGCAAACTTAGGGTTTTTTTCAGGTTTCTACGGGAGGGTAAGTATTGAAGAACCTGCACATTTAAAAAGGAGGCGCAGGAGCCGTTTTCAACAAGGTAAGTGGTTAATTAAGTATAATTTAAAAAAATTTAAACAGGTTTATCTTTTTTAGATACTTTAAAGAAAGGTAAGTTTATTTTTAGCACTGTTAAAAAGTATTTACATTTTTTCAAAAATTTAAATTTTTGTTTAAAGTGGTTAATTTATTTAACTATAGTTATTTTATAAATGTGTTGGGTTTTAAAAAAAAATTATTTTAAGTTTAGCTGTTCTTTTGGGGCCGATTTCAATTCACAGATTTGACAGGTCTCCTGTCAAATCTATGAATGAAAGATGGTCTGCTGCCATTGGCTCTCCATGGCCCACGTGATCCCAGGGGACGCATCGCACTAACTGCGCCCCTGGAACACGCAAGCACTGTGCGCCGGCACTTGGAGCAGGCCCAGGAGCTGAAGTTCCCGTGGGCCCAAAACAACGGCAGGCACGGTAGGTAAGTGCGCGCGCGATCCTTACCCTCGTGGCAAGCCAGAGAGGCAAATTTCAGGGCCAAGATCTTCTAGGTATGTGGAGTGGGTATCTACATGATGGGAATAAATATCTTCTGTGATACTTCACTTTAAGTTTGTCCAATGCAGCATTTTGCATATATAACCTCATCCTCCTCTTCTTCATAGCGTGGAAGCAGACGATTAGGAAATCTATTTCCCCACTCAAAAATGTAAATTTGTCCAGTACTCATTTTAAATGGCAGGAGATCTCTTCAATGAAGCTTCAGATCGCAAAGAAACGAGCATCACTATCCCAGTAAAGTACTACAAAGATACAAACAGTTCTCCAACAGTAGCCTTCATTTTGCAGTATCCACCTGATATTTTGGCATTGATGCCAATTGTTGGGTTCGGGGTGCTAATTAAAGGAAATCATGGGAATAGCTTGGTCACACTCTCCACCCCAATTTATATGCAGGGAACAGACTCTGTGCAGATGATAATGGGGACTAGTAATTTTTTCAGAACAAAATTTTTGTGCCCACCTTTTGGGGTGCGATAGCAGCAGCAAACCACACTACTTGATTTCCCTCATTTTGCAAAACCACCAAAAAACAAAGGAAAACCCAGAGGAGGATTTATTTAATGAAAGGAAAATGGAACTGCTGTAAAAGGTCATCAACTTAAAGAGTTAATCCCTGTGAGCCATGCACACATTCTGGCATAGCTAGGTGTAACTAATTAAGTGCCCTTCAGCTCGAGCTGAACACAGGTATATTCATCTGTCACGGTCCTTAGATAAATGAAGCATTAATGAGGTAGTGAAAAATGTTATTAGTATGATGTCTTCAGCTTAGTGATTTACGCTCAGAGAAAAGAGAGAGAAATGCAATCATTGGAAAGAAGAAAGAGCAAGTACTTTTGAAGTGCAGTCATTGTTGTAACGTAGGGGAACGTTGGATGGCGACTTGCTGCAGATGTAACCTAGAAGAGTGTTTTTTGTAAAATTGATACATTTTGGGATACAGTACTTGAGTAATTTGAGTCATGATATGTGGTAAATGTAGCATGCTTGGGAGCAATAGGATGACTTTGGACCTATGGTTCTCAAAGCTATCTACCACTCGGGTTTAGCTCGTGAAATTTCTGGGTCTGTTGTAGGCTAATTGATAGAGATTGATTGCTATGATTAGTCAACAACTCCATTATCATTGAATCCTGCAACTACAGGACGGTAGAAGGCAAACTAGATGGAGCTTGGTTTTTTTTAGTTTAACAATTCCAATGTTCCTATGATTAAAGTCTGGCGATTGAAGTTTCGAGAACATGTCTGTTTACTTAAGGTTAAGTTTTTCCTTTTTGACTTACCTCAATGTGGAGCCTGGAGAAACCGGAGTGCTTCTCCTGGCTCCACAGAACTACTGCGAGGATCTACCTAAGGGCTGCTGTCAGCATTGCAACTGGCGCAAATTGGTCCAGTGTAAACCGACGGGCGGCTGCAGTGCACCAGAATTATGCAGATAAGGCCCGAGGTCCAATTTAGGATGAGCCTTAGGCTTCTGGCACGCACTGTGGGTGGGAGGTTAAAGTGTTCAAAATCTGAATCCCGACCCCACCCCGCCTCCAACCCAACCACTTCCGGTTTTAACAGAGGTGGAACAGAGGGCAGGCGGCCAACCCACTCCCAGGAGACAGGTTTGCACTTTAAATATTATAATGAGGCTCCATGTCTTATCTTGTAGCTTCATTTTAAATTTAACTCTGGCTGGCCGGGTTTCCCTGGCCTCGGGGAACCCGCCAGCTAAAGGAAGGTGAGGACTGCTGGATCCAGCAGGTAAGTGCCTTTCCACTTACCTGCTGGATCCAGCGTTCCTGCCTCACCAACCCCCGCAATCCAACCCCCCCACCCCCCCCGACCAATATTCCCATTAAGTTGCGCGGCCGCGCAGTGCTCTGGAGGTTCCACACAGGCTACTTGCCAGCTTCATATTGGGAAAAAACGCAGTATTTTGAATGGGCCGCGCAGCCCTTTAAATGGGCCACGCACCCCAAAAAAATTAGAGAACCTTGCCCCTGACCCTTCCGATCTCCCTCCGACCTCCACCTTGGGGCCTCCGACCATCACTCCACCCCACCCCACCAGGCCTCCAATCTCCGATCCCCCCTCTAGCCTTCCAACCCCCTCTCCAGCCTTGGATTCCCCCTCTGGCTTCCAGTCCCCGGCCTCCAATACCCACCTCCAGCCTTCTGACCCTCCCCACCCACTGCCCTCCAATTCCCCCCCGGCCTCCGATCCCCTTCTCCGGCCTCCGATCCCTGGCCTCTGACCACCCCGTCCCCCCCCATCCTCCGATCCTCCCTCCGATCCCCAGCCCTAAAACCCCTCTCCAACTTCAGCCTTCCGACCCCCTCCAGCCTCCATCCTTCCAACCCCAACCGACAATCTCCAGTCTTCTGATCCCCCCACGATCTCCAGCCTTCCAACCCTTCCGATGATCTCCAGCCTTTTGACCCCTCTGACGATCCCTGGCCTTCCGACCCACACCCCACGATCTCCGGCCTTTCAAGTTGGTTAAACACGATTTGCCTTTAACAAATCCATAGACTGATTCTCGGGTGGGAATTTTAACTTCATAATCGTAAAGACCACTGTCAGGTCACCCCTCAGTCATCTCTTTTTTTTTCTCTAGTGAAAAGAGCCCCAGCCTGTTCAATTTTTCCTGATAGGTATAATCTTTCAGTTCTGGTATCATCCTAGTAAATCTTTCTTGCACCTTCTCCAGTTCCTCTATATCATTTTTATAATATGGAGACCAGAACAGTTCACAGTACTCCAAGTGTGGTCTAACCAAGGATTTATGCAAGTTTAACATAACTTTCTGCTTTTCAATTCTATCCCACCAGAAATGAATCCCAGTGCTTGGTTTGCTTTTTTTATGGCCTTATTATCCTGTGTCACTACTTTTAGTGAGTTGTAAGGGTAAGCCATTTAGGACTGAGATGAGGAGGAATTTCTTCACCCAGAGAGTGGTGAACCTGTGGAATTCTCTACCACACAAGGCAGTTGAGGCCAATTCATTAAATATATTCAAGAAGGAGTTAGATATATTTCTTAAGGCTAAAGGGATCAAGGGATATGGGGAGAAAGCAGGGACAGGGTACTGAATTTGGTTGATCAGCCATGATCTCATTAAATAGCGGAGCAGGCTCGAGGGGCCAAATGGCCTACTCCTGCTCCTATCTTCTATGTTTCTATGTATATTTGCACCCCCAGATCCCTTTGCTCCCCTATCCCTATTTAGACTCTTATTATCAAAGCAGTATGTGGCCTCCTTATTCTTCCAACCAAAATGCACCACCTCACATTTATCTATACAAGAGTTACTAATTGAAACTCTGTTGTACTGTTACAATTCTGTAGACTGATTCTCAGGTGGGAATTTTAACTTCCAGGCAGGAAAGCAGCCTACTGAGTGGCTGGCCCATCGGGGAGCAGCAGCGGGCAGCCCAGCCAATTTTAACAGTTGGTTCTCACTAACACGCTGCTGGCCAACTTCCCACCCAAAACAGGTTAGGAGTCAGCGCAGTGGTGGAAAATTGGGTGGCCAGAGACTACCTGTCGGGCCCAAGGTAAGTGCGGGGCTTCTGAGGCAGTCAGCGGTTTGCAAAGGGTGGAGCGAGGACTTATCGGCCTACACTTCCTTATTAGGGCCCAGATGAGCACTCCTGCTCTTCATGGCCTTTTAGGGCCTCTTCGACCTTCAGACTATGTTCTCGCTGCTGGGGAGCAGGCTGCTGCAGGTGGATTTATGGTGTAACTTGAATGTATAAACTGTAACTGTTTAAACATAACAATAAGTACTCCACTGATGGGTAACTGCACTATGTTGTGTGGTACGGAGCTTTATAAACAGAGAAGGGAGCACGGTCAATTCCTGGTTTAGTTTCGTTTCTCCGGGATAACAGTGGAACACTACAATCAATGCTCTGAGATTAAGAGGGAGAGACGGTCTGGAACTCACTCCCCCAAAAGGCCGTGGATGCTAGGTCAATTGAAATTTTCAAGACTGAGATTGATAGATCTTTGTTAGGTAAGGGTATCGAGGGATATGGAAAAAAGGTGGGTAAATGGAGTTGAGGTACAGATCAGCCATGATCTAATTGAATGGCAGAACAGGCTCGAGGGGCTGAATGGCCTACTCCTGTTCCTATGACTGGCCAGAGTTCTCATTCCTGATTGCTATTCAGTGATCCCTGCTTGAAAGTACACATGTTTGGATGTTGGATGAGAACATTAAGAAACTCAGTTGTGATTCAACCCAAAGGTCAATTAATCTGCTGACTATTCTAGACTCATGAAAAGCAGTCACTTGGGAAAAGTAGTAGAGGGCAGTCACTCGGGAAGGCTGGCAGTGCCCAAAAAGCAACACCCTAGACTGAATCACTGGCTTCAAGAAAGAAGGGGAGCAAATTAAAAAAATAAGCCTCACAGTTAGCAAAATGAAATATTTAAGTAGACAGCAAGAGATGGCCTGAAACAACCCCAGAGACACTGCACAGCACTTATTCCACATCTGTGCTGCAATTTGGGAGTTGTTTCACAGCAAGCAGCTAGAGCTAAACGTAACTGTCTGGAGCGTCCTTAACCTTCCACAAGTCAACTAAAGCAAATAGCTGGGTTATGCAAGTATGCAGATTGCATATTCATGCTTACAAGTACTTTTATTGCACTTGCTAAATGGTTAGTAGAAACGCAGAAGAGAGGAATGACTCAAATTAAGTTGGATAACTCATATGTGAGAGGGCACTCGCACTGGCTTGCACTGCTAACATACATAATTGCTCTGTTCATCGGAGCTATTGACTGGAAACAAGAGGTACTATTTATAGGAATAGGGAATAATGAGTGTAACGTCTAATACAAACATGAGTATGAATAGAGAATGGTATATTATCACAAACAGTGAATGAGAAATATTCAGCATGGCTTTTATTTAGAAGTAAGATTAGGAAACAAAGAATGTAGAAGACAAACACGCTTGACTCTTAAACAAAATGACAACATAGATTTGTTCTCGGGATGTGGGCAATGTTGGCAAGGCCACATTTATTGTCCATCCATAGTTGGCCTTAGATGGTGGTGGTCAGCCTTCTCCTTGTACTACTTAAGTTCTTGTGGTAATGGTGCTCCTACAATGGTACTGGGTAGGGAATTCTAGGATACTGACCCCAACGATGATTAAGGAATAGTAATGTATGTCCAGGACAGGGTGGTGTGTGACCTCTGTAACCGGTTTCTGCGGTGGTCAATTTCCTATAGGCCCTGCCGCAATCGCCAATTATTGTAAGTGGTTTTGCCTCACCCGTAGCGAGCACGCAAACCCCCTTACTACAAGTTCTGGACGATAGGGATTACTGAGGAGAGATTGGAACACGGACAGCGTTTTCGGGCTCACCCGTACAGTGTTTATTAAGGTTGACAAAACCACTCCACTCGCATACAGTACGAGCGGTGTGAACACAACAGTACAGTTTAAAAACAGTACAACCCTGACTTGTCCAACAAGCCCCTGCCGTGCTGACTTACCACGGCCTAAAAACACCCTCCCGTGAACTAAATTATCACAGGAGCCTTCCAACGCTAAACCCCCTCTGGTTTGGTAGGAACATACAGGCACCCCCTCACACAGCTAAGTGATCTTGTGGGTGTGCAGACTTGGCAATGCTCACCTAGATTGCCCTTTTGATCTTGCCTGTAGCTTCCTCCCATACGTCTCGGCTACCTGGTTCCGTACCGGCCTTGCGGCATGCGAGTCCCAGTCTGAGTTGAAGTCCATCTCGGTTGAAAGAGCAAGGCTCAGCTCCTCTTGACGTTCCGTTGTGGGAGGGCAGAGAGAGAGAGAGCGAGAGCTATCCAAAACGGTTCTCTAATATACCCCTCCAATACACAGATCGCCGATTGTGGTTTTAATGGACACATGGCCTCAGGGAAATGGTTTCCAGGCCTCCTCCCAGGGCTGGATGGTTTAGATCTCGTTTCGATCTCCCAGCCGCTTTAACTTAACGCGCTCATCTTCTTCAGAAACAATGAGTCACCAGCCTCGTTATTCATGACTTGGGAGTGGGCCTCTCGGGCCATTGTTCCTAAGGACAGTCCGTTACCATACGAATGCAACCTGGTTACATCAGCCACCTTCAGCTTGAGTGTTTTTCCACAGCTTGCCCCCCAAACAGCCTGTCCAGTTTTTAATAAGGGTATATGTTCATAATCTAAAAATCCATGGCGTCTGTCTCGACTGCTACACCACCAACTGTCGAAAATGCAGAATCAGAGAGCTGAATAGTATTCAATGGAATCATAAAGGCCAATTTTCTCAGGGTCATGCAGGTGAGTGGTAAAAATAGGAATTTCACTAGAAGTGCAGTCCACCTGGAGCTGGTGCCTTGCACCCCTTTTTCCTGTCAGGGCTAATTTTAATAAGGCGGCTGTTTTGTGGACAGACACTGTGCATTGCAATTGGACATTGGAATGAAGGAACAAGAAATTGCAGCTTAAAGGAGGAAATGGTGGAGATTTACAGGAACTTCTTAATGCTAGACTGTTCTGAGCACCTGGGAACATTATGGAAGCTGCTAAACTATCCTGGAGTTGTTTTTGCCAGTTCTATTGTGAAGTTAAAAGTAGTTTCATACGTAGTTTCATGAAGAGATAGAAAGAAGTAAATATTACACCAGGATGTCTTGCACTAGGAGTTAAATAAACATGGAAATTATAAGATTTTGGAAGGTGCAGTGAGAGATAACAAGTAAAAAAGCATTGATCATACACAATGACTGTAAAGGCAACATGAAAATAATTAAGTAATGAAAGCAGCTTTGTTGGAATGAGATCTGTGATGCAGAACTCATGAAAATGAGCTGAGGTACATTGCAATAAGGCCAGTGGGATGAAGAGTATCCAATATTATATCCCGATTTCATCGTTCTTGCGAAAATGGAAACTGATTAGTTTCAGAAAATCACAATTCAATTTGAATTACATTTGAGAATATTCTAATAAGATATTGCCCAGGAGACGCAGGATTTGTTTGTTCATAGTTACACACATCAACAATGCAAAAGATTATAGCAAAACGCGGGACAGCCCGCTGGAGCCTGATTGCAGTCTGATATGTTACAAAGCAAAACAATAATCATTTACAACTTATAAAGTTCAACTGTTTCACACATTCAATTATGATAACCTTACAATTGAAAACTGTTAAAAATGTGAAAATGCAATTTCCATTCACGTTGTTCCTATGAAAATCATTCCACAAAGCAATGTATCCTGTATGACTACTTATCTGGAACAAAGGTCTTGTGTAAATGAGAAATAATTTTTCTTTGTTTGTCTCTATAAATCAAAATAATTTTGAGATTGGTTTTGTACAATACACAGATCTCATTAAATTTACAAATATTGAAATACCAGTGAGGTCATGGATCTCAAAGGTTTTGTGAGGAATCACCATTTCAATTCCACAAGCATATGTAATCATCAAACCCGTATAATTGCACATTTTCAAGAACCAGCTATCTGTCATCGTCTAAATAACTATGTACTCAGAATATGCGAAGCTAAAACAGTACTGGAGAGAGAACTTCAAAACACCTTCACACAATGCAATTTGATTTGTATTTTGTTGGAAGGGAGGATATCAAAGCAGCAGACTATTTTATACAGTGAGTTACATCTGATGTCATGAATTAATAGTAAAATAAATATTTAACAGAAAAATACTAAATTACTGGTTTGGTATTATCTCTGGCTGTTGTTATTACTAGTTTCTCGCTTCATTTCTTTTTGTTGTGTGTCTCTTTAAAACCTGGACTGCAACAGTAAATTCAATAAATGTGACCTAACAAACTCAAATCCTGCATACATTTTAAATTATAATTTATAATAATACATTTATGAAAAGTAATGGGGCTCTATGGAAGCTCTCGGAGCAGTGGTGTGAGAAGCTCAGTAGAATTGCTGAGCAGAGAGCTGATCCCTCACATCTCTTGCTGCAAGGTGTTGAGGTAGCCCTCTTTCTCCTGCTGCTTCCTCTCCTCCCCCCTGGTCTTCCCCCATCCAATGAGGACAGCTGCTGCTCTCTGTCAGCACATCAGTCAGGAACTCCATCTGGGGAAAATTGTAGGAAGCCCTCCGACTGGTCGAGAACATCTGCTTCAGCATCCTTATGGTGTGTTCCCGGGCATCAATTATATCTGCGTTTCTTGGGCATCATAGGGTAGGCCAGGGGTCTCATTGGCGAGGTCTGTAGGGGGTATCCCTTGTCACCAGCAGCCATCCTGTCATAAAAACAGAAAATGCTGGAAATACTCAGTTGGACAGGCAGCATCTGTGGAGAGAGAAACAAAATTAACTTTACAGGTGGATGATCTTTCATCAGAGCCATCCTGTCATGTTCCTCACAGGGTCAAATATTGGGGCTAGTAATCTCAGGATAAATGCGCTGTGGCGGATCCTTGGGTACCTTGTACAAACTGTACAAACCTGCATGATAGTGTGCCTGTGATCAAACTCTAGCTGGACATTGATGGAGTGGTAGCATTTTCAATTGACAAATGTTGCTGGCTCGTGTACCGGGGCGCTAATAGCAACATGTGTGCAGTCAATGAAGTTCTGCACGTGGGGGAAAGGTGACCACTTCTGTAAATCCTTGAGTTCTCTCCTGTTGACTGCTGAGGTTAGAGGGAAGGTGATGCACTGCTCAGCCATGGTGAACAGGGCTTAATGCAGCTGTGTACTGCAGACTGTGATATGCAGCTGGTGTCCCCTGTAGCAAACTAACAGGAGCCATTAGCAAAGAAGTTAAAGATTGTGGTGAGAGCCATCGGCAAATCATGGCCCAGTGGTGCAGCAGGCAGTTGGTCCTGTTGCAGGAGACTGCAGGAGTCTGCAACAGCCTGCTTGGAAAAGCATAGCCTCTTCCTACTGTTGCTGACCCTCCAGGATTGTCCTGGAGTCTCCAGGAATTGGAGATTAATCTCCAGGACACTGCTGCAACCCTGGAGAAAAATCGTAGGGGCATTAACAAAATGGTGGGGTTTTTTTTCATTTTCTTTGAAGATTTCATTTATTAGTTGTAAAAATATTGGAGATGGGGAACAGCGGCAGTTTGACTGACAGTCAAGGTTAATCCAATTGGGTAACAAATTGTCTGTTCACTTTTCAATTGGCATGGGAAGGCAGTGTGCCCGGAGGATGGATGGGAGTGTGGGAACGGGACGGTTTGAGGTGGGAGGTCATGTGATGAAATCCCAGGAATACACCCAACCAGAGTTGGCAACCCTAATTCTCAGATAGGTCCAAGAAGGTGACTTTTGGCCAGTATATGGATACTGTACATAGGAGGCTGGATATGGCCTCCTACGAGCAGCCACTTCCCCACACCCCGCACTCCCTCCACCTGCTGTCTTCTAAGAAGCGCAGCTGCTGCTAGTACTGGTTGCTGAGGCTGCTACTGCTGCTGCTGCTACTCTTCTTCCAAGTGTTCCTCCATCTGGAATAAAGTAATAATTGCAACCACAGTAAGCAGCTAAATCTTACTGATGGTGATAAGGCCAAAAAAGTGTGGGGGAAAAAAAGCAATCTGGAAGCTGGAAACTCTATTGGAAAACCAGGCTTCAAAAAGATCCTATCATCCACTGAACTATAGCTTTATATACAGCTTCAGTAGCTCTCACAAACCAATCCCATCAGGTTTTACTGGCAGGTCAGGGACTGTGTATCACCTGTGCAATTTTCAGTTAAAATTGGCATAATCAGAGCGCAACGTTGACATTTTAATGAGCCGTGCCTAACTGTGGTTGGTCTATCTCCCGAAAAACAAATATCAGCACGGTTAAAATGATGGACGGCACGAACATATACGGAATGCAGCAGGAAACACCCAACCGTCCTTTTAATCCCCTGCCCACTTCCTTCCCTCGAGGTGGCCAGGATTAAAATAGGGCTTATTAACTCCCAGGCGAGATCATTCTCACACCAATCATCTCTTTGTCTTGGTCATAACCCTCTGTCAAAGTGACAGAAAGCAGGCTATACCATTAATTGTTTAATCGTTAAAAACTCTGAACCGGAGTTCATATCAGAAACATATTATAGCTTAAACCAAAACTCCCTGCTAAGTCAAATAGCCAATAACCTTTAGTCCTGACAGAATCTATGCCATTGTACCCTGAAGTGCTTTATTACTAAGTCTTTATTTTCAGGCTGTAACAATTCTGTTCTTTGACTGCACCTGCAACTGTGATCTTCATTTGAATTTTGAACCACAATTAATTTTAATTGAGGTGATAGCATTGACAGCAGTTAAGAAATAAGTGTCACAATATGCTTCCAATTTTTGTAATATTTTAAAACCTGCAGGGCAGGCTGAAGAAGATAAGGCCAGTATAATGTTTTTGTGATGGATGAGAAATTTGTCATTCTCAAATTATAAATGACTCTATTCTCACAATTATAAGGTTCCATTGATGGAGTATTGCTTTGCTTTGAGTAGGTCATAGGTCAGGATTTTAGGCACGCACCTGAATCACTATGTGATGCAATTCATGGCAGGGATAAAAGTAGAACAAAGGAAGGTTTCACAGCTGACCAGCATCAACCTCCTTGGAGAGGAGAAATTATGATAATGAGCTTCATGCTGAAGTTATGTTTGTGGGCCCCATGTCAAAATCCGTATAAAATGGGTGAATTAGTAAGCCAGTGACTGGCCCGCTGTAGTTGGACTCTTAAAGCTACTTTCTGTTATGAAAGTACATTGAATAGTTATCTTTCTTCTGGTGGAAGTATCGATATTTAAGTCCTGAATTTAACTCGGGTCAAGTGGTGGGTGTGGGGCTGGCAGGGCGAGCACCCAGGCCATTTCAACTCCAGGATCTCATCTAAATTCATCGGGCCTGACTCATGCCCAAACCTGGCGTCAATGATGTCAGGTCATCAGACGGGAGTTAGGCGTGCAGAGGCCACAACCGAAGACCCGCGGGAAGGGTCCACAGCAGTCAAGTAAGTGATGGGGGAAGGAGGGAGGCAATTGCATCCAGGGGAGGAAAGCCCAGGCCCCTGCTCCTCCTAGCCCACAAGGAAACTTTTTGAAAAACAAATAACTTACCTTTCGTCCCATTTTCTGCACCTGCTGATTCTTGACTTTGCATTCCTTTTATTCCCTGATGTCATTAAATACATTTGAGGGAATATGTAAGATTGGGATCAGATAGGTGGAGTGTAAGCTTTATTGCCCCATTTTTCAGTAGCATAGAGATTCATAGTCCACCCAGATTTAGAAGCATGTATCAGTGGGCTATAAATTGACAATATTATCTAATCAAGATATTTCGTAGCACAGATCTTACTTGTCATACCATACGTGGCCATCGGCTTGCTTTGTGTATATGTTCTGGAGTATGCTTCCTGTTGTTTGAGTAAAGAGCCTCTGTCTCTCAGACGGACTTCTCAAAGGATAGACTGTATTTCAAAGGGTTTATGGATTTGTGAATAAACCTGTACGGCATTTTCATGTATTAAGAGAGTGCCTGACATGATTGTTTTCTGAAGTGATATGAGCACATATTGGAAATTCTGGCACGTCTATAGGTCTCTGGCGCACTTCTGCTATAAGTCAGATACGAGTGTGGTGGAAGGACCAAATACCTCCGTCCACTCAAAATAATACCACCCATATCAGAGGGGGCATAGTTGGGATGCAGGGACTCCAGGCCAGGAGTTTCCTTATCCCTAGCTAATTGAGAAGAGGCATGCTGTTGTCACAGCTAGTGGAAGTGGGGTCCACCTAGGCCTGCCACATGGCCTGGTCTCAATAACTTTATGTTGAGATTTTATTTTTGCCTCCATAATAAGGTCTACCTTTGCCCTCTCCTGTGCTGATGCTGCTGGGGAGTGGTGAGCGACTAACCGGTACCATTTATCTCAGCCTCTTCTTCTGGCGGGCACCCGAGATACACCCGCAGTGGCATAGGCTCCCATTATTGATATTCTAATGAGGGGATCTCCCTGCTGACCCCAGAAGGACTGGCAGGGTCAGCAATGGATGTTCCTAGCAGACAAAGATCAAAGTCCCATGGATTTTTGTGTCCACCCCACCCCATGTGTAATTCAAAGGCCATAAACAAACCTATTGTTCACCCAAGGAATGCTATCCCAAATTACTTACCACACAAAACTCATTTCAGTTCATAGGAAGTGCTGGGTTTACCAATGGGAACTGACTTTGAAGTTGTACATATGAAAAAGTAAAACAAGAAGCCCAAATCATACCAGCCGCTTTAAGATTTTCTTGCCGGATTTTTATATCTTTGGAAGGTTTTTATTTGCTTACCAAATTCAAGAATGTCAGTGCTGAGGAAATTAAACATTTTTCCACTTAGGACATCCAAAGGCTGAATTCTTCTTTTTCTAACGTGGTACAAACAGGACCGGACTTCTCGCTGTGATCCTACCATAATCCTAACCAATTCTCTTGGGTCAATGCTCATCAGACATTCAAGGCGGACGGACTCCCTGCAAAATCCCTGCCACCAAGAGGGGACTACCACCGTCAATGTGGAAAATTCCGGGCAACCAATCCACAATCACCAGTTTTCCGGCCACACCCAGAGTGAAAATGATCCCCGTGGCCTCTAACACTGTTTAAACAAGCTGGCAGCATCTCTGTTTTACTGCTGCACGCATGTTCTGCCGTGCATGGTTTGGAGAGGGCTTTATTAAGAGCAGCGATGTCCAATATCCCAGACCATGCGTCAATTCAGCGTTGCACGCCAATTGTCATCACAATCTAGATCATTTAAAAATGTGAAGCGAGCGCAGGCAACAGCAGCGCTGTTGACCTGCCCAAATTGGCTGCCGCCGCCTTTCGCACCAAAATCAAGGCGGCCGCCATTTTTTCTTCCAAACCGGCCTCAACGGCCAGCGCTAACAGCTCCAATTTCCCACCCCCATGTCCTGACAGAGCAATTGGGGGAGGCAGAGAAAGAGAGTAACACAAACTGGGGGAGGGAGAGAGGGAGCGACACAAGGGCTGGAATTTTGAGGAGGAAAGCGGGTTGGGGGCGGCATGGGGGCGTAGTGTCCGAGAGAATGGGTTTCCCGCAGGCCCTGCCGACTTTAACGGCCAATGATCGGGCCGGGGAAAGGATGGGGGGTCGGGGAGGTCGGCCAGGGATCGGAGAACGGGCCGTGCCATTATAAGGATCAGTGGGGAGGGGGTCAGGCAGTGATCGGTGTGGCGGGGGGAGAGAAGATCGAGGCCGGATGATCGGGGTGGGTGAAGAGAAGATCGGGGCCGGCCACCGGAGGATCGTGGCTGGCCTCAACATCATCGTTGGAGGGCGGGGGGGGGCCTGGAGGGGTGTGATCGGAGGCCTCGTGAGGGGGTCTCCGATCACGGTGGGTGGGCTAGGCAGGGACCCTGGATCCTGGAGGTAGATATAAAGGCACTTACCTCCTGGATGCAGCTGTCCCTGCCTTGCTGTAACTGCCGGGTTTCACGAATAGTATAAAACCCGTCCACATGCAGTTTAAAAACAAAATGGAGGTTAAAAAAGAGGCTTGCAGCCTGATTATAATATGTAAATTGATGTTCCGCTCCCTGGTTAAAATCGGAAGTGGGCGGGTTGGAGATGGGATCAGGTCGAGAATCCAATTTTTAATAATTTAACTACCCCCACGCTCCAAACCCACTCTTTTTTTAGGTTAAAATTCCCCCCAAACTGAGGGAGGGAGAGAGGGAGCAACACAAACTATGGGGATGGAGAGAGAAACACAAACTGGGGAGGGAGAGTTCATGTCGGCCTGTGACCTGCGCTGTTTTACAATGTGTTTTGTTCCGGGAGTCAGGCAGCTTTGGTGCTTCTCTCTGAGGACTGAGCCTCACCTCGCTGAAGCTGGGCTTCAGTGGTGGGGTGTGGGAGTCAGTGAATTGAATTAGGTTTGGTTTTGGTTTTATTTATTGTATTTATAACTTGCTGTGTATTGTGAAAAATCATAAAACTTGTACGAAATCTTTAGTTAGAAGTTGCTTATATTGATGATGTTTTTGTTGAATCAGTGGTATTTACTTGGTGTTTCTCATTGCAGTCGATATTGTCGAAACATCACAGAAGTAGTTTTTAATTAAACATTACTTATCCTTAAATCTTTCTATTCTTTTGTGTTATTTGATTTATAAATTATTATTCATCTCACTATAAAACAAAAAGTCAAATACTTTATTCAGGGCTTGGTGACACTCAGGGACTCAATTAAGGTAAATGCAATAACAGTGGGCAAATGTCACATGATTAAATGTCATGTGATTAAGCAGCACATGAGCCGTGTCATGTGATTGAATGCAATGTGATCAAATGTCACATGATCAAATCTGGAAATAGCAGTTGTAAAATAAAATGTGAAAACTCAAAAAAAATGACTACCAAATTAACCTTAACAGGATGAATGCAACCAAAATAATTTGAAAATCATATTCTAGGGCCTAGAAATGTGATGGAGCCACGTCCATTTTCCAGGTGCAAAATTGGCACCTAAGCATTCAATATGGGGGCTGGGGCGCGTGCGTTCATTATGCGCAGAAATTGCACTGACTGCCCTATTGGTAAAGCCAGCAAAAATGGCATCCAGCACCTATGCCTGCATTCAGGAAATCGTGGTCTACATGCGGCCTAATTAATAGTCTCTAAAGGGACCGCTAGAGGCCGCCAGCAAAAAGGTAAGTTTTTTTGCTCCTCATGGGTCCACTGCAGTGCCAAAGACCAATGTTGGCCCTTGCTCAGCCTTCTCCCAATCGTCCCATTCCAATTGCTGCCTTCCTCTATCCCGATCCATTCCCTCCCCTGTCCCCTGACTGCTGTTCACCTCCCTCCCACTTGCTTCCCACACCCCCCTGCCTCAGGATCGCTGCCAGTGAGGTAATGGCCCAAAATTGAAATCCTCTTTGTCGACGATCCTCCTGGGGTAGAACTTGCTTTATTTTTTTTTTTTAGTTTTTTTATTTGTTTATGGGATGTGGGCGTCACTGGCAAGGCCAGCATTTATTGCCCATCCCAATTGCCCTTCAGAAGGTGGTGGTGAGCTGCCTTCTTGAACCGCTGCAGTCCGTGTGGTGATGGTACTCCCACAGTGCTATTAGGTAGAGATTTCCAGGATTTTGACCCAGCGACGATGAAGGATCGACGATATACTTCTAAGTCAGGATGGTGTGTGACTTGGAGGGGAACTTGGAGGTGGTGGTGTTCCCATGCGCCTGCTGCCCTTGTCCTTCTAGGTGGAAGAGGTTGCGGGTTTGGGAGATGCTGCCTAAGAAGCCTTGGCGAGTTACTGCAGTGCATCTTGTAGATGGTACACACTGCAGCCATGGTACGCCGGTGGTGGAGGAAGTGAATGTTTACGGTGATGGATGGAGTGCCAATCAAGAGGGCTGCTTTGTCCTGGATGGTGTCGAGCTTCTTGAGTGTTGCTGGAGCTGCACTCATCCAGGCAAGTGAAGAGTATTCCATCACACTCCTTACTTGTGCCTTGTAGATGGTGGAAAGGCTTTGGGAAGCCAGGAGGTGAGACACTCGCCACAGAATACCTCGCCTCTGACATGCTCTTGTTGCCACAGTATTTATGTGGCTGGTCCAGTTGAGTTTCTGGTTAATGGTGACCCCCAGGATGTTGATAGTGGGGGATTCGGTGATGGTAATGCCATTGAATGTCAAGGGGAGGTGGTTAGACTTTTGCTTGTCGGAGATAGTCATTGCCTGGCACGTCTGTGGTGCGAATGTTACCTGCCACTTATCAGCCCAAGCCTGAACGTCGTCCAGGTCTTGTTGCATGCGGGCATGGACTGCTTCATTATCTGAGGAGTTGTGAATGGTGCTGAACACTGTGCAGTCATCAGCGAACATCCCCATTTCTGACCTTATGTTGGAAGGAAGGTCATTGATGAAGAAGCTGAAGATGGTTGGGCCTAGGACACTGCCCTGAGGAACTCCTGCAGTGATGTCCTGGGGCTGTGATGATTGACCTTCAACCACCACAATCATCTACCTTTGTGTGAGATATGATCCCAGTCAGTGGAGAGTTTTCCCGCCGATACCCATTGACTTCAGTTTTACTAGGGCTCCTTGATGCCACACCCAGTCAAGTGCTGCCTTGATGTCAAGGGCAGTCACTCGCACCTCACCTCTGGAATTCAGCTCCTTTGTCCATGTTTGGACCATGGCTGTAATGAGGTCGGGAGCCGAGTGGTCTTGGCGGAACCCAAACTGGGCATCAGTGAGCAGGTTTTTGATGAGTAAGTGCCGCTTGATAGCACTGTCGATGACGCCTTCCATCACTTTGCTGATGATTGAGAGTAGACTGATGGGATGGTAATTGGCCGGGTTGGATTTGTCCTGCTTTTTGTGGACAGGACATACCTGGGCAGCTTCCCACATTGTCGGATAGATGCCAGTGTTGTAGCTGTACTGGAACAACTTGGCTAGAGGCGCAGCTAGTTCTGGAGCACAAGTCTTCAGCACTACAGCCGGGAAGTTGTCGGGGCCCATAGCCTTTGCTGTATCCAGTGTGCTCAGCCTTTTCTTGATATGACATGGAGTGAATCGAATTGGCTGAAGACTGGCTTCTGTGATGGTGGGGACCTCAAGAGTAGGCTGATATGGATCATCCACTTGGTACTTCTGGCAGAAGATGCTTGCAAACGCTTCAGCCTTGTCTTTTGCATCCTCCTCCTGTTAGTTGTTTAATGGTCCACCACCATTCACGACTGGATGTGGCAGGACACAGAGCTTTGATCTGATCCGTTGATTGTGGGATCGCTTAGCCTGTCAATAGCATTTTGACAGGCTAAGCGATCTGCTTCTGCTTTTTAGCATGCATGTGGTCCTGTGTTGCAGCTTCCCCAGGTTGGCACCTCATTTTTAGGTACGCCTGGTGCTGCTCCTGGCATGCTCTTCTACACTCCTTATTGAACCAGGGTTGGACCCCTGGCTTGATGGTAGTGGTAGAGTGAGGGATGTGCCAGGCCATGAGGTTATAGATTGTGGTGGAATACAAAACTGCTGCTGCTGTTGGCTCACAACGCCTCATGGATGCCCAGTTTTGAGCTGCTGGATCTGTTGGAAATATAGAAACATAAAAAAATAAGAGCAGGAGCAATATGATCATGGCTGATCCTCTATCTCAATACCATATTCCTGGTCTCTCCCCATATCCCTTGATGCCTTTTGTGTCTAGAAATCTATCTATCTCCTTTTTAAATATATTCAGTGACTTGGCCTCCACAGCCTTCTGTGGTAGAGAATTCCACAGGTTCACCACCCTCTGAGTGAAGAAATTTCTCCTCATCTCAGTCCTAAATATCCTACCCCGTATCCTGAGACTATGACCCCTCGTTCTAGTCCCCCAGCCAGGGGAAACATCCTCCCTGCATCCAGTCTGTCTAGCCCTGTCAGAATTTTATATGTTTCAATGAGATCCCCTCTCATTCTTCTAAACTCTAGTGAATACAGGCCTAGTCGACCCAATCTCTCCTCATACGACAGTCCTGCCAGCCCAGGAATCAGTCTGGTGAACCTTCGCTGCACTCCCTCTATAGCAAGTATATCCTTTCTTAGGTAAGAAGACCAAAACTGCACACAGTACTCCAGGTGTGGCCGCACCAAGGCCCTGTATAACTGTAGCAAGACATCCTTGCTCCTGCACTCAAATCCTCTTGTAATGAAGGCCAACATACCATTTGCCTTCCTAACTGCTTGTTGCACCTGCATGTTTGCTTTCAGTGACTGGTCCCTTTGTACATCAACATTTCCCAATCTATCACTATTTAAATAATACTCTGCCTTTCTGTTTTTACTACCGAAGTGAATAACTTCACATTTATCCACGTTATACTGCATCTGCCATGTATTTGCTCACTCACTCAACTTGTCCAAATTGCCTTGAAGCCTCTTTGCATCCTTTTCACAACTCACAATCCCACCTAGTTTCATGTCATCAGCAAACTTGGAAATATTACATTTGGGTCCCTCATCCAAATCATTGATATATATTGTGAATAGCTGGGGCCCAAGCACTGATCCCTGCGGTACCCCACTAGTCACCGCCTACCACCGCGAAAAAGACCCATTTATTCCTACTCCCTGTTTCCTGTCTGTTAACCAATTTTCAATCCTTGCCAGTATATTACCCCCAATCCCATGTGCTTTAATTTTGCACACTAACCTCTTATATGGGACTTTATCAAAGGCCTTCTGAAAATCCAAATACACCACATCCACTGGTTCTCCCTTATCTATTCTACCAGTTACATCCTCCAAAAACTCCAGTAGGTTTGTCAAACACGATTTCCCTTTCATAAATCCATGTTGACTTTGTCTAATCCCGTTGATGTTTTCTAAGTGTCCTGTTATCACATCCTTTATAATAGACTCTAGCATTTTCCCTACTACTGATGTTAGGCTAACCGGTCTGTAGTTCCCCGTTTTCTCTCTCCCTCCTTTTTTGAATAGTGGGGTTTCATTTGCCACCCTCCAATCTGCAGGAACTGTTCCATAATCTATGGAATTTTGGAAGATGACAACCAATGCATCCACTATTACCATGGCTACCTCTTTTAGTACTCTGGGATGCAGATTATCAGGCCCTGGGGATTTATCGGCTTTCAGTCCCATTAATTTCTCCAGCACTATTTTTTTACTAATACTAATTTCCTTTAATTCCTCCTTCTCACTAGACCCTTGGTTCCCTAGCATTTCTGGGAAGTTATTTGTGTCCTCTTCCGTGAAGACAGAACCAAAGTATTTGTTTAATTACTCTGCCATTTCCTTGCTCCCCATTATAAATTCTTCTGTTTCTGACTGTAAGGGACCTACATTTGTTTTCACTAATCTTTTTCTGTTTACATACTTGTAGAAGCTTTTACAGTCCGCTTTTATGTTCCTTGCAAGTTTACTCTCATACTCTATTTTTCCCCTCTTAATCAATCTCTTGGTCCTTTTTTGTTGAACTTTAAACTGCTCCCAATCCTTAGGCTTGCTACTTTTTTCTGGCAACTTTATATGACTCCTCTTTGGATCTAATACTATCCTTAATTTCTTTTGTTAGTCATGGTTGGGCCGCTTTTCCTTTTGTGTTTTTGTGCCAGAAAGGAATGTGTAACTGTTGCAATTCATGCATTCGTTCCTTAAATGTTAGCCATTGCCTATCCACCGTCATGCCTTTTAATGAAGCTCCCCAATCTATCATAGCCAACTCACTCCTCATACCTTCGTAGTTTCCTTTGTTTAGATTTAGGACCCTAGTTTCGGATTGGACTTCTTCACTTTCCATTGTAATGAAGAATTCTATCATGTTATGGTTACTCTTCCCTAAAGGACCGTGCACAACAAGATTATTAATTAACCCCTTCTCATTGCACAATACCCAATCTAGGATAGCCTGTTCCCTAGTTGGCTCCTCAATGTACTGGTCTAAAAAACCATCTCGTATACACTCCAGGAATTCATCCTCCACAGTATTATTGCTAATTTGGTTTGGCCATTCTATTTGTAGATTAAAGTCACCCAGGATTACTGTAGTACCCTTGTTACATGCATCTCTAATTTCCTGTTTGATGCCATCCCCTACATTACCACTACTGTTTGGAGGCCTATAGACAACTCCCACCAATGTTTTCTGCCCCTTGTTGCTTCTTAGCTCCACCCAGACTGATTCTACATCTTGATTTTCTGAGCCAATATCCTTTCTCACTATTGCTCTGATTTCATCCTTTACTAACAGCACCACCCTTTTCCTTTTTGCCTGTCCTTCCTAAATATCAAATATCCTTGGATATTCAGCTCCCAGACTTGGTCACCCTGCAGTCATGTCTCTGTAATCACAATTATATTGTATCCGTTTACATCTATTTCCGCTGTTAATTCGTCTACCTTATTACGAATGCTTCATGCATTCAGATACAGTGCCTTTAGATTTGTCTTTTTAACATTTTTAGACATCTTAACTTTTTTTGTACTATGGCCCTATTTGTCTTATTACCATATTTTCTTATCGGACCCATTTTTTCTGAATCTATCCCATTTAGCACAGTGGTAGTGCCACACAACACGACGGAGGGTGTCCTCAGTGTGAAGATGGGACTTCATCTCCACAATGACTGTGCAGTGGTCACTGCTACCAATACTGTCATGGACAGATGCATCTGCGACAGGTAGATTGGTGAAGACGAGGTCAAGTAAGTTTTTCCCTCGTGTTGGTTCTCTCACCATCTATGGCAGGCCCAGACTGGCAGTTATGTCCTTCAGGACTCGGCCAGCTCAGTCAGTAGTGGTGCTACCGAACCACTCTTGGTGATTGACATTGATCTCTGGTTCATTAGCCCAGTGACATTATCACTACGCTACCGTTCCCTAGACTTAATCTAAGTGGCCTATCCTATTGTGAGTTTTTAACATGTTTTAATACCAAGTACCTATTTCTGCTTTTCATCAAATTTATGTCCTTTCTATTTATCTTTTATTTAATTAACAGCTACTAGATAACATAACTATCGTCTTTCAGGTGCACATGGCATTATTTGAGAGCTTTAAATTTTAATATGTTTTTGAATAAAAAGGAGTGCAAAGCTCTTGGGCATAGAAGATTTGCTTATTATTGTCAGAAATTTGTAGGTTTGCCCCAGAAGTCATTCTCTCTCAATTACAATGCAAAGTAAAACACCTACTTCAGCACTAATTCAAAGAATGAAATATAATGAGCAAGTGCTGTGATATTTACTTAAAATTCAATATTTACTAACTCGACTAAGAGATAACTGTACAACCTGTAATACCAGCAAATTTAAAGAGCTGAATATAGGCCCGGATTTTGTGTAGATAATAACGGTGAGGCTGTCAGCGCTCAACGTTATAAAAGAATAAATCGGACAGTAACTTCCGGCATCCTCACATGCGCAGTTAAACGCGTAAATCCAGAAGTTGTTGTCAGACATATCCCGCTCCTCCAGAGGCTATGCTATAACAGTTCCTTGCCAATAGACTCGGCACTGAACTCAATGCAATGACGTTAAATTGGGGTCCTTTCCCATTAGTTCTTCACTAAAGACGCCAGAAAATGTTAGGGCAGGTATTCGGGAGTAAGTGAATTTTTAATGTCGTGATAAGTGATAATTACTGCCAAACAACCTCTCTGGCCCTGAAATTTAGATTTACAAGTGTGGAGTCTCATTCCTTCAAAGGTTAATTAGTGTGGGAGATTTAAAGAAAATTAAAATAATTTTTTTTAACTTTTTCTGTCTGTCTCTTTTATTTCTCTCTCTTAATCCCATCTGTCTTTCCCAATCTTTATTTCACTTTCTGTACGTGATTTAAATCTAATTTATACCTCCTGCTTTATACTTCCTGTGTGTCTTAGTGAGGATTCCGCTATCTGATTGGTTAAAGAGCCTCGCTGTTACTTGTCCTGCTCACAGACGCCACAGATGCCCTGTAGAGGGTGCCGTGCTGGATCAGATGCCAGATTAGAGCAAATCTCTGTTCAAAAGCCTGCAAAAACCTTGTGGGCAGCTATCAGCGAGGTGAATGGTGAGCGCCGTTCCCTCGCCACTGACCACAAAATCCAGACCATAGTTTGTAATTAATTAGCAAATAACATTAATAAGCCTAGTTATGTTTTTAAATTTATAACATCGTCCACAGGATGTGGGGATACACAATGGCTGTTCAGAGGCAATCAAATTGACTAGCCTGTCACGCAAAAAGAGAACACTGTGGGGCACTCAGAAGTGGGAAAATCATATTTGCGCATAGCCCCATAATATTGCACATTTACATGAGCTCGTAAACATTGTAAACGAAGGCCTACATCAATAATAGGTGCTCTGGCAACAGAGCAAAATGCAAGGCCAACGCTGATAAGAGAGGGGAGGCTCATGGCAGGAGTAGGAGGCCCACCTAGTGCTCCCTAGAGTTATGGCAGCAGGAGGCAGAAGACGATAGGTGTAAAAAAATAAAAATTTGTATTCAAGTGTCCCTAAGGTGGCACAGCTGGGGAGAATTGAAAAGCAGGATAATTAGGGGAAAATGGAAAACTGTGAAGGTGTCCAAAAGCTTTCTCAATATTTTTGAGTTCCTTTTTTACTTTAAAATTATAGAATCATAAAATATTACACGAAATAAATAGGCCATTCAGCCCATCAAGTCTGCACCATTATTTTCCTCCGTGAGGCACCTGGGAAATCTCACTTTCCTGCTTATTCCCCAAAACCTTTTAATTCCTCTTTTTCAAGGAACCATCTAAATCCTTTTCTAAATAACTCCATGGTGCAACGCCCTTGTGGCGCCCCGGAGCGGAAATTGAGTGGCGCCCCCTGCCTTACCGCCTGGCGCTTCCAACGACCAGAAGACTGGAACGCTATCAATCGCTGTGGGGCTGGGGGGGGCGCTATTTAAAGGGGGCCTCTTCCTGTCTTTTATTGTTGGTGGCATTTTTGAACTATGCATTCTGAGAGAGAGAGGGAGAGACTTCTGGAGAGATTCAATGTTGTGTGAAGGAGTTTTGGGTACTGAGCAGCACTTTGCAGGTTCATTTTGATTTGCCATTCCTTGTATCGATTTAGCAGAGACTGTGGGAGCTGCACTCTGAGCTCTTTGCCTGGTACTCTCCATTGTTCTTTCCAGCACATTTGATGTGCAAGTCTCTCCAGGCCGAGATTCAAGGCTGCAATGAACAGAATGTGGATGGAAAGCAAGATTAACCATCCCCTTTAAGAACTGGCCCGTGCCATTGTGTGTGTGTTCCATTGCTGACTGACATTACATGAGCTTCGCCAGCGCTCTGAGTTAGCGCCTCACTGCTCGGCCTTTGCGCCTTAAGACAGGTGTGCAGCATCTGCTTTAGCGCTCCACTCACCTCCCGGGGCGGTAAAAGTGAAGTTTCCAGTCAGTGCCGATAATTAGCGCCAGGCGCTAATATTTGCGTCCAGACGATATTTGCGCCCCAAATGGGGCGCGACCTAATTTCTACCCCAAGGACTTTAATTCAACAGTTGACATAATATTCTCTCTAATCACGCCTCTATGTATAGAATGTTTTCTAAAATTTAATGCTGTTTCTAATTATCTTAAGTTTATGTCCTCTTGTTACTGTCTCACTGACCAGTGGAAACAATCTATTACAATTTGCCGTATTATAAACCTTTATAATCTCTATCAGATCACTCCTTAACTTTTTCAACTCTAGTGAAAAAACACCTAGGGGGAAAAATTTGTGTTCACCAGCAGTTAACGGCCACTGGGAATGGCCACAACGCTAACTAAGTGAAATTGGTCTGGGGGGCATGGAGATAGGTGGCGCAGCGCTCACCTTCCATGCAATGCCATCCTGGTGGCGTTGCTGGAGGGATCCGGGACAAAGTTCCTGTCCAGGTCCGGCGTGGCAGCTTCGCACAGCCTCTGTGAGCGAAGCTGTGGAGCTCACAAGGAATTGTGGGTAATGAAGAGGTCTGAGATTTAAATGGGCCATGCACACTGAAGCAATTCAAAATAAAATGCAGTGAATCAATACTTTTTTTCAGCCCTTTCTGCCTTTTAAGAAATATTCAATATTTAAAAGAAGTTCCAAATGTGAATATTCAGCTGTTAAAGCTGAATTAGCTTCCTAACCTCAACAAATGGGAAAACTGCCTCAGCGCTAACACAAATGGCTCAGTAAGCCAGGAAAGGGGCACCGAGGGTCTCACACGCAGCACTCCAGCTTTGTGCAGGGGGTCAATACTGCAAGAGTGGCCCTCTACCCACAGGGGCCAGGAGGCCCTCCAGAAAGAACAATGTGGTTGTACATCACTAAGACTGTCACTGACAGCAGTGTCAGCCCCCACCACCTGGCTCCAGTGCCCAAAGAAGCTTCATGACCTCAGACCACTGGTCAAGGTCAGTGAATGCATCTTCAAAAGCCGTCTCCTACCAACTGCACCACTAACCTCACACACTGCTCAATGCACAACCCCCAATCACTCACCTACCAACAATCTGCAACAAAGACAAGGCACATCTCCCATTCCTAGCCTCACCTCACCCCCTTGGAGGAGACGGTGCAGGCCATTCTTGACCGGGGCATGGTTGAGCCCTTGGCCAGCGGCGGGGCTGAAAGGATACAAGATGCTGGTATCCTCATATGTTATCCTCTTTCCCACCCTCCCGTCAGCACAACTCCACCCTTGTGTCTTCCTCATTTCACACACCCAAGAAATGCAGCCTGCCCAGCCAGTGGGACAACAAGAAGAGGCAGCCTGCCCAGCCAGTGGGACCTCGGGCGGATGATTCCATCCCGGATATCTCAGCCACAAAGGGGCAGTCTGGGATGCATGCTTCCATCTGCTTCCTCCTCTTCAGCTTCCTCCTCTTCTGCATCTTCCTCTTCTGCATCTTCCTCTTCTGCATCTTCCTCTTCTGCGTCTTCCTCTTCCTCTGCAAGCTGATGCTGTAAATGTGAAATGACAGCATAAAATGCTGGAAATACTCAGTTGGTCAGGCAGCTTGTTGACCTGAGACGTGAACTCTGTTTTTCTCTCCACGGATGTTGCATGACCTGCTGAGTATTAGCAGCATATTCTGTCTTCTCAAAGTCCTTCATTTACCATCTGAGCCCTTGCAAGCATCCAGCAGCACTCCTTACACACTTAAAAAAACATTTCACATCTATTGCAGCAAGCCACCACTTAAATAAAATCACAAAAAAAAAGTCCAAACCCTTAAATTCAAACTTACCTGAATGATGTGTGTGTCCCTTTAAGAGCTGCAGACATTACCACTGTCCGCCTGCTTGCATGGCAGGTTAACCTGGTGTGCTTAGGACCGAGCGTTAGGATCAAAGTTCCTGTTGATGACGTTAAGTCAACGTCACATGCCGATTGATATCACCACGCCACCATTTTTTTTCTCCAGGCGCTGCCAGTTACCGGCAGCGCAAAGGGGAGAGGAATATGGCGGCCACCACCAGCTAGTGAAAGAGCGGTGGCCGCCATTTTATGGCCATTTCATGGTGCTACGGAGTGGCGCTCAACTCATGAATTTCTAGCCCCTAATTTCTCAAGTTTCTCTTCATAACTCTAATCCTTCAATCCTGTAACACCCTAGTGAGTCGTTGGTGTGCCTTTTCCTTTGCTTTGATATCCTTCCTATGATTGGGGTGTAAAAAATTGGACAAAATGCTCCAACTATGGCCGAACTGTCTTGTAAAGTACGACATTATCTCCTTGCTGCTGTATTCTATAGCTTTAGATACAAAACCAAGAATTCGATTTGCCTTTTTACGGAATTATCTACTTGCACTGCCACCTTTAATAATCTATGTATCTGCACAGCAAGGTTCTTTTCCTTCTTTACTTCATTTAAAATTCTACAATTTATGGTGTATTTTCTTTTAAGATTCTTAATTCCAACATGTATATCTTCACATTTTTCTACATTGAACTGCATCTGCCCATCCTGCTACCTTGTCTATAATCCTCCTACAGTTTTCAGTCTTTGTTATAATTTGCCATAATCCCTAATTTGCTGTTATCAACAAATGTTAAAGTTGCTGCTTCAGTTCCTAACTCCAGGTCATCTATGTATATTGTAAATAAGTGCAGCTCCAATATGGGATAGAAGCATAGAAGATAGGAGCAGGAGTAGGCCATTCGGCCCCTCGAGCCTGCTCCGCCATTTAATGAGATCATGGCTGATCATCCAAATTCAGTACCCTGTCCCTGCTTTCTCCCCATATCCCTTGATCCTTTTAGCCTTAAGAAATATATCTAGCTCCTTCTTGAATATATTTAATGAATTGGCCTCAACTGCCTTCTGTGGTAGAGAATTCCACAGGTTCACCACTCTCTGGGTGAAGAAATTCCTCCTCATCTCAGTCCTAAATGGCTTACCACTTATCCTTAGACTGTGACCTCTGGTTCTGGACTCCCCCGCCATTGGGAACATCCTTCCTGCATCTAGTCTGTCTAGTCCTGTTAGAATTTTATAAGTTTCAATGAGATCCCCTCTCATTCTTCTAAACTCTAGCGAATATAAGCCTAATCGACCCAATCTCTCTTCATACGTCATTCCTGCCATCCCAGGTATCAGTCTGGTAAATCTTCGCAGCACTCCCTCCATGGCAAGAACATCCTTCTTCAGATAAGGCGCCCAAAACTGCACACAATACTCAAGGTGTGGTCTCCCCAAGGCCTTCTACAACTGCAGCAAGACATCCTTGCTCCTTTACTCGAATCCTCTCGCTATGAAGGCCAACATACCATTTGCCTTCTTAACCGCCTGCTGCACCTGCATGCTTAACTTCAGCAATGGGTGCACAAAGATTCCCAGATCTTGTTGCACTTCCCCTTTTCCCAATCTATTGCCATTCAGATAATAATCTGTCTTCCTGTTTTTGCCACCAAAGTGGATAACCTCGCATTTATCCACATTATACTGCATCTGCCATGCATCTGCCCAATCACCCAACCTGTCCAAATCATACTGGAGTTTCTCTGCATCCTCCTCACAGCACACACGCCCACCCAGCTTTGTGTCGTCTGCAAACTTAGAGATATTACATCTAGTTCCCTCGTCTAGATCATTAATATATATTGTGAATAACTGGGGTGCTGGCACCGATCCCTGCGGTACCCCACGAGTCACTGCCTGCCACTCGGAAAAAAGACCCGTTTATTCCAACTCTTTGCTTCCTGTCTGCCAACCAGTTCTCTATCCAAATCAGTACTTTACCCCCAATTCCATGTGCTTTAACTTTGCACGCTAATTTCTTATGCAGGTCCTAATCGAAAGCCTTCTGAAAGTCCAAATACACCACATCCACTGGTTCTCCCTTATCTATTCTATCAGTTACATCCTCAAAAAATTCCAGTAGATTAGTCAGGCATGATTTACCTTTTGTAAATCCATGTTGACTTTGTCCGATCCTGTCACTGTTTTCCAAGTGCTCTGCTATTACATCTTTTATAATTGCCCACTACCGATGTCAGGCTTACCGGTATAATACCCCGTTTTTTCTCTACCACCTTTTTTAAATAGTGGGGTTACATTAGCTACCCTCCAATCCATGGGAACTGTTCCAGAATCGAAAGAATTTTGAAAGATGACAGGCAATTTCTAGGGCCACTTCCTTAAGTACCCTAGGATGTAGATTATCAGGCCCTGGGGATTTATCGGCCTTCAATCCCGTCAATTTCCCTAACACCATTTCCCTACAAATACTGATTTCATTCAATTCCTCCCTCTCATTAGACCCTATGTTCCCCGACATCTCTGGGAGTTTATTTGTGTCCTCCTTTGTGAAGACAGAACCAAAGTATGTATTTAATTCATCAGCCATTTCTTTGTTCCCCATTATAAATACCCCTAATTCCCTGCAAGCTTACTCTCATATTCTATTTTCCCCCTCTTAATCAATCCCTTTGTCCTCCTTTTCTGAATCCTAAACTGCTCCTAATCCTCAGTTTTGTTGCTTTTTCTGGCCAATTTATATTGTCTCTCCTTGGATCTTATGCTATCCCTAATTTCCCTTGTTAGCCATGGTTGAGTCACCTTTTTTATTTTATTTTTATGCCAAACAGGGATGAACAAATTCTATAGTTCATCCATGCGATCTTTAAATGTTTGCCATTGCCTATCCACCATCAACCCTTTAAGTAACACTTCCCAATCCATCCTAGCCAACTCGCGCCTCATACCATCGTAGTTTCCTTTATTTTAATTCAGGACTCTAGTCTCTGAGTCAACTACTTCACTCTCCATCTTAATGAAGAATTCTATCATATTATGATCGCTCCTCCCCAAGGGGCCTCGCACAACAAGATTGCTAATTAATCCGTTCTCATTACATAATACCTAGTCTAAGATGGCCTGATCTCTAGTTGGTTCCTCGACATATTGGTCCAGGAAACCATCCCGTATACACTCTAGGAATTCCTCCTCCACAGTATTGTTACTAATTTGGTTAGCTCAATCTATATGTAGATTAAAGTCACCCATGATAACTGCTGTGCCCTTATTGCACGCATCTCTAATTTCCCATTTAATGCCATCCCCAACCTCAGCATTACTGTTTGGGGGTCTGTATATAACTCCCATTAACGTTTTCTGCCCCTTGGTATTTCTCAGCTCTACCCATACAGATTCCACATCATCAGAGCTAATATCCTTCCTTACTCTTGTGTTAATCTCCTCTTTAACCAGCAATGCTACCCCACCTCCTTTTCCTTTTTGTCTGTCCTTCCTGAATATTGAATACCCCTGGATGATGAATTCCCAGCATTGGTCACCCTGGAGCCATGCCTCCATAATCCCAATTATATCATATCCGTTTACATCTATTTGCGCAGCTAATTCATCCACCTTATTATGAATGCTCCTCGCATTAAGACACAAAGCCTTCAGGCTTGTTTTTTTAACACTCTTAGGACCTTTTAGAATTATTGTTTACTGTGGCCATGTTTGATTTACACCCTTGATTTCTCTGCCTTCCACTTTTGCTTTTCTCCTTCCTGTCTTTTGCTTCTATCCTTGCTTCCCTTTCCTCTGTTTCCCTGCACAGGTTCCCAAACCCCCTGCCATTTTAGTTTAAACCCTCCCCAACAGCACGAGCAAACACTCCCCCTCAGACATCGGGATACCTGTGGAACACCACTCAGCACATCATTCTATTACGAGAAATTTCCTTTTACTTCTATCTTTTTCTTTCTGCCCCCCAACCATCTCTCTATACACATGGCTACATACCCCTTATCATCATGTTCTTTATTGTAAGCATCTTATTAGATATTATGTTTTTTGAGAATCCATGTAGACCAAAAAATATCAACTTTAGTTATTTTTTTCAAAGAATTCCATAAAGTTGGTCAAGTACAAGCCATCTATGAAATATCTGTGCTGACTGTCCCTGATGTTTCTCCAAGTACTCAGTAATTTAATGCTGTATTATAGGCCACAGGACCCTGGAAAATTGCTGGGGCTGCATGCTGGTCATCCCCTCCGGAAACAAATCATTGTTACTCCCAATGGCTCCCTATATCAAAGGACCACTTGTTTAAAAAAACTTAAATCCCCACTTGCAGCTTGGACCCTAGTTGACACCACATTCACCATTGTTGGTGAGGTATAGTTGGTGATATCAAGCATACCTGCGCTAACCATAAGCCACGTTCCAACTGAGAGCTGGGGTATGATAATTCCTGACTTAGGGAATCCCTGTCCCCAGCCCCGCTCTCTTTATGTCAATGGCTTTGGAGGGGTGGGTGGAGGCTCTGGCCCCTCAAGGAAATACAGGGAACATCAGTGCAAGGCTGGAACCTGGTGTATCCAGGTTTGTGGCAATTTCACCAAAGTTACAGCTGGAGTCTGCCAGAATGAGAATGGATTTTCAGCCCTTAGTAGTTTACCAACAACTGAAGTACATCTGACTTGCCTATAATTTGCTGGTTTTTGCCTAATTCCTTTTTTGATCTGTCATACAGCTGCATGCACGTTCTGCTGTGCATGCTTTGGTGAGGGCATTAAAAGGAGTGGCGATGTCCAAAATACCAGATCGTGCGTCAATTCAGTGTTGCACGCTGATTGACGTGGCGATCTGACTCATATCAGGAGCGAGCACAGACAACGGCAGCGTTGCTGACCTGCCCAAAATGGCGGCTGCCACGTTCCACGCCAGAATTGGGAAGAAGCGAGGCGGCCACCATTTTTTTAATCCAAACTGGCCTTAACGGATCGGCAGTAGGACCACTGCTTTTCTTGATATATATTAATGACTTGGACCTGGGTGTAGAGGGTACAATTTCAAAATTTGCAGATGCCACAAAACTTGGAAGTATAGTGAATAGTGAGGAGGAGAGTGATAGACCTCAAGAGGACATAGGCAGGCTGGTGGAATGGGCGGACATGTGGCAAATGAAATTTAATGCAGAAAAGTGCAAAGTGGTGCATTTTGGTAGGAAGAACGAGGAGAGGCAATATAAACTAAAGGGTACAATTCTAAAGGGGGTGCATGAACAGAGAGACCTGGGGGTATATGTGCACAAATCGTTGAAGGTGGCAGGGCAGGTTGAGAAAGTGGTTAATAAAGCATACGGGATACTGGGCTTCATAAATAGAGGTATAGAGTACAAAAGCAAGGAAGTTATGATGAACCTTTATAAAACACTGGGTCAGCCTCAACTGGAGTATTGGGGGAAATTCAGTTGGTTAGCACCTCCCGTTAGCGCCAGCAGCTGGTGCTAACAGGGCGCTGATGCAGTAGCGCCGGGGTGAGGCGAATCCAGCGACGCACAGCAAATCCGGTCCCTCCATTGTGCTGCCAGTACGAGGTACCGCCGGGGACTTCAATGCCAGGCAGATCATGACATCAGTGAGCGTGCAACGCTCACTGGGTGCCTAATCTGCAAAATTGATTTTCGCCACCTACCTTAGTGCCTCCACCAGACAGCGACAGGGAGAGGAGGCCACAGATGCAGGACACCTGTTCCAGGGATGTTATTTAAAGGCATCAGCATTAATTACTCGCAGCTGTCGAGGCAGGTTAGATTCAGTGGTTTCTTGTCAGTTTCAGCTAGTGGATCACTTTGTATGAGTAATTTCAAGGTTCTTTTTTATCAGCAGTGTTCTGGCAATGGCAAGGTTCCTACATTTATTGTTCAAAGATTCAAACTGCTACACTTGACAACATTAATGGGAGCTGTACTGGCGCCACCTCGTCCTCCAGGATCTATGGCGGAGGGTGCGTAGGCAGCCAGTAATACGGGAATATGTGCGCGGAGGGATGAGGAGAGACATCAGCGCTCTCACTAGGAGGCCTTACCCTCCAAGGGTATTCCGACAGCACCTCTCCTACCTCCAATTAAGCGAGGAGCAGTGTATTAGATGGCTCCGCATCACCAAGGTGGTGGTCACAGAACTCTGCTACCTCCTCCAAACAGACCTCCAGCCTCACAGCAGGATGACTTAAGCCCCAGATCCCTTTTGCTCACCACATGCCCATCATACCATCCCTGTGTCATGCCATATCACAGCGTCCTCCTGGGCACAAAGGTGAAATGAGAGAGACCACAAAATATTGCAAACTCCATTCATAAATTTATGTAATAACATATCACACATATCACATGAATTCTAATAACTAATGACCGTTGTGCCTGCCATAGTTGAATAGCTGTCATTCTAAGCAAGTCATGAGATGTGGGTGTGAGTGTTGGTAGGTAGAGATTGTTGGTGGTTGAGCGCTGGGGGTGTAGTGCTTTGGGCAGTGTGTGAAGCTTGTGGTACAGATGGTGGTATGTAGCATTTATTGAAGCATTAAATCACCCTGACCGCCCGACTGAGGTGGATCAGCCATGAGCACACCTGCTTCAGTCCTCCGGCTCCTTCTCTTTGTTGTGCCTCTCCTTGCTGAGGCAGCTGCACAGCCAGCAATGCTGAGAATGAGGTGCTGCAGTATCAATGAACCTCCCCTTTAAGTACTGGGAAAAGCCTGTGGCAATGATGAGATTAGACTGCACCCGATATTGGTCCACCCTTTGAGTGCAACATCACTGAGCTAGGCCTTTAAGACTTGATTTAGCACCCCAATCATTTCTTTGAGCAGTGAGAAAATTTTTTGCATGCAGTCTAAAGCTTTAGCGCCTGGCGTTATTTCTCAAACTTTTCTAAAGATACCGCCCTTTACTGGGCTATACTTAATTTCTAGGCCAAAGTGTCCAATTCTGGGCACTGCACTTTAGGAAGGATGTGAAGGCCTTAGAGAAGATGCAGAAAAGATTTACAAGAATGGTTTCAGGGATGAGGGACATCAGTTATGTGGATAGACTGGAGAATTGGGGTTGTTCTCCTTAGAGCAGAGAAGATTGAGAGGAGATTTGATAAAGGTGTTCAAAATCATGAGGGGTCTAGACAGAGGAGATAGAGAGAAACAGTTCCCATTGGTGGAAGGGTCGAGAACCAGACGACACAGATTTAAGGTGATATGAGGTAAAACTTTTTTACACAGCGAGTGGTTAGGATCTGGAATTCACTGCATGAGAGGGTGGTGGAGGCAGATTCAATTGTGGCTTTCAAAGGGGAATTGGATAAGTACCTTTTTTTATTATTCATATTTGTGGGATGTGGGCATCGCCAACAAGGCCAGAATTTTTGCCCATCCTATTGCCCTTGAGAAGGTGGTGGTGAGCTGCCTTCTTGAACCGCTACAGTCCGTGTGGTGAAGGTACTCCCACAGTGCTGTTAGGTAGGGAGTTCCAGGAATTTGACCCAGCGACGATGAATGATCGGCGATATACTTCAAAGTCAGGATGCTGTGTGACTTGGAGGGGAACTTGGAGGTGGTGGTGTTCCCATGCGCCTGCTGCCCTTGTCCTTCTAGGTGGAAGAGGTCGCGGGTTTGGGAGGAGCTGCCAAAGAAGCCTTGGCGAGTTGCTGCAGTGCATCTTGTAGATGGTACACACTGCAGCCATGGTACGCCGGTGGTGGAGGGAGTGAATTTTTAAGGTGGTGGATGGGGTGCCAATCAAGCGTACTGCTTTGTCCTGGATGGTGTCGAGCTTCTTGAGTGTTGTTGGAGCTGCACTCATCCAGGCAAGTGAAGAGTATTCCATCACACTCCTTACTTGTGCCTTGTAGATGGTGGAAAGACTTTGGGAAGTCAGGAGGTGAGACACTCACCGCAGAATACCCAGCCTCTGACCTGCTCTTGTTGCCACAGTATTTATGTGGCTGGTCCAATTAAGTTTCTGGGCAATGGTGACCCCCAGGATGTTGATGGCGGGGAATTCGGCAATGGTAATACTGTTGAATGTCAAGGGGCAGTGGTTAGACTCTCGCTTGTTGGAGATAGTCATTGCCTGACACTTCTGTGGCGCGAATGTTACCTGCCACTTATCAGCACAAGCCTGAACGTTGTCCAGGTCTTGTTGTATGCGGGCATGGACTGCTTCATTATCTGAGGAGTTGTGAATGGCACTGAACACTGTGCAGTCATCAGCGAACATCCCCATTTCTGACCTTATGTTGGAAGGAAGGTCATTGATGAAGCAGCTGAAGATGATTGGGCCTAGGACACTACCCTGAGGAACTCCTGCAGCGATGTCCTGGGGCTGTGATGATTGACCTTCAACCACCACAGCCATCTTCCTTTGTGCGAGGTATGACCTCAGTCAGTGGAGAGTTTTCCCCCCGATACTCATTGACTTCAGTTTTACTAGGGCTCCTTGATGCCACACTCGGTCAAATGCTGCCTTGATGTCAAGGGCAGTCACTCTCACCTCACCTCTGGAATTCAGCTCCTTTGTCCATGTTTGGACCAAGGCTGTAATGAGGTCGGGAGCCGAGTGGTCTTGGCGGAACCCAAACTGGGCATCAGTGAGCAGGTTATTGGTGAGTAAGTGCCACTTGATAGCACTGTCGATGACACTTCCATCACTTTGCTGATGATTGAGAGTAGACTGATGGGGTGGTGACTGGTCAGATTGGATTTGTCCTGCTTTTCATGGACAGGACATACCTCGGCTGTTTTCCACATTGTTGGATTGATGCCAGTGTTGTAGCTGTTCTGAAACAGCTTGGCTAGAGGTGCAGCTAGTTCTGGAGCACAAGTCTTCAACATGACAGCCGGGATGTTGTCGGGACCCATAGCCTTTGCTGTATCCAGTGTGCTCAGCCATTTCTTGATATGACGTGGAGTGAATCGAATTGGCTGAAGACTCGCTTCTGTAATGGTAGGGACGTCAGGAGGTGGCCGATATGGATCATCCAATCGGCACATCTGGTTGAAGATGGTTGCAAATGCTTCAGCTTTGTCTTTGGCACTGTGTTGCAGCTTCCCCAGATTGACACCTCATTTTTAGGTATGCCTGGTGCTGCTCCTGGCATGCTCTTCTACACTCCTTGTTGAACCAGGGTTGGACCCTGGCTTGATGGTAATGATAGAGTGAGGGATATTCCGGGCCATGAGGTTACAGATTGTGGTGGAACACAATTCTGCTGCTGCTGATAGCCCACAGCGCCTCATGGATGCCCAGTTTTGAGCTGCTAGATCTGTTCTCAATCTATCCCATTTAGCACGGTAGTGGCACACAACATGATGGAGGGTGTCCTTAGTGTGAAGACGGGACTTCGTCTCCACAATGACTGTGCAGTGGTCACTGCTACCAATACTGTCATGGACAGAGGCATCTGCGACAGGTAGATTGGTGAGGACGAGATCAAGTAGGTTTTTCCCTCGTGTTGGTTCTCTCACCACCTGTCGCAGGCCCAGACTGGCAGCTATGTCCTTCACGACTTGGCCAGCTCAGTCAGTAGTGGTGCTACCGAGCCACTCTTGGTGATGGACATTGAAGTCCTCCACCCAGAGTACATTCTGTGTCCTTGTTACTCTCAGTGTATCTTCCAAGTGGTGTTCAACATGGAGGAGTACTGATTCACCAGCTGTGGGATGGTGGTAGTTGGCAATCAGAAGGAGATTTCCTTGTCCATGCTTGACCTGAAGCCATGAGACTTCATGGTGTCCAGAGTCAATGTTGAGCACTCCCAGCGCCACTCCTTCCCGACTGTATACCACTGTGCCACCACCCCTGGTGGGTCTGTCCTGCAGGTGGGATAGGACATACCCAGGAATGGTGATGGAGGAGTTTGGGACATTGGCTGAAAGGTATGATACTGTGAGTATGACTATGTCTGGTTGTTGCTTGACTAGTCTGTCGGACAGCTCTCCCAATTTTGGCACAAGTTCCCAGATGTTGGTGAGGAGGAATTTGCCGAGGTTGAAGCCGGGTGGTCTGTCCAGTTTCATTTTTATTATTTTGTTTCATAGCAATTTGGTATAACTGCGTGGCTTGTTAGGCCATTTCAGAGGGCAGTTAAGAGTCAACCACATTGCTGTGGGTCTGGAGTCACATATAGGCCAGACCTGAAGGAAAAAATTGGCAGGGCTACGGGGAAAGGGCGGGGAAGTGGGACTAGCTGAAGTGTACTTGCAGAGAGCCGGCACGATCTTGATGGGCCGAATGGCATCTTTCTGTGCTGTAAGCATTCTCTGATTCTATGATTCTAGCAGCCGGTCCAAATGGGCCAAATTTCACGGCCTAAAAGTTTTAATTGGTTGTATTTTATTGACTATGAGATTTGAATGAATCAGCCTGTTGGACATTTTTCTAAGTCCTATGGGCAGATCGGATATGCAGTTAATGCAAAAAATCTTAGGTAGATAGATATACCTTTGAAACAAGTTACAGGGAAATTCTGATCATTTTAGTCTTCTCACACATTTTCAGATAAGAGTTTAGGCTAGTAATGTAATCTGCTTCAGCTGCCTAACTATAATTCCCTTATGGGACAGAAAGTTGAATCAAGCATTATGTTAAACTTTGAAGTATGTATTATCACCTCCAGATAGCCATACCTGCATTAATTCTAGATCAAGAGCTAATGAAAATAAATTGGTGTCTCAATATTCTTTTTTTTAAATCAATTAATGACATCTAACTTGAAACTTTTTTACTGGGTATTACACACTTCTGTGGCTGCCTGCTTTTTTCCATCTCTCACGCTGCAACTTCCTATTATTTTGTAGGTATTCTCTGTGAGATTTGTTGCTGTTGCTTTCTATGTTTCTCTGTTAACTTGTCACAGAATTTCTCCCCATATCTCTCTTGTAACTATCATTGTAACAAAATTGTAATCACCCTGATTATGTGTGAATCTTTGTGCCTATGGTATTAGAAATATGTTTGAGATAATCATCAAAACGTCAAATGACCCGGCTGGTCGAGTCAGAACTAATTCAAACCAAATCAGTATCAACTAGAACATAAGAACATAAAAATTAGGAGCAGGAGTAGGCCATACAGCCCTTCAAGCCTGCTCCGCCATTCAATAAGATCATGACTGATCTTTGACCTCAAGTCCACTTTCCTGCCTGATCCCCATATTCCTTTTTTCCCCTAGAGTCCAAAAATCTATCGATCTCAGCCTTGAAGTTACTCAACAACTCAGCATCCACAGCCCTTTGGGGTAGAGAATTCAAAAGATTCACAATCCTCTGAGCAAAGAAATTCCTCCTCATCTCAGTCTTAAATGGCCAACCCCTTATCCTGAGACTATTCCCCATAGTTCTAGACTCTCCAGCCAGGGGAAACAGCTTATCAATCCCCCTCAGAATCTTATATGTTTCAATCAGATCACCTCTCATACTTCTAAACTCCAGAGAGTATAGGCGCAATCTACTCAATCTCTCCTCATAGGACAACCCTCTCATCCCAAGGATCAATCTAGTGAACCTTCATTGCACTGCCTCTAAGGCATGCATGTCCTTTCTCAACAACAACAACTTGCCTTCATATAGTGCCTTTAAAGTAGTAAAATGTCCCAAGGTGCTTCACAGGAGCGTACTCAATCAAAATTTGACACCAAGCCACAAAGAACATATTGGGGCAGATGCCCAAAAGCTTGGTCAAAGAGTTAGGTTTTAAGCAGCGTCTTAAAGGAGGAAATAGAGGTAGAGATGCGGAGAGATTTAGGGAGGGAATGCCAGAGCATAGGGCCACAGCAGCTGAAGACACGACCGCCAATGATGGAGCCATTAAAATCAGAGATATGCAAGAATCCAGAATTGGAAGAGCATAATATCTCGGAGGTTTGTAGGGCTGGAGGAAATTAGAGAGATAGGGTGGGGCGAAGCCATGGAGGGATTTGAAAACTAGGAAGAGAATTTTTAAATGGAGGCGTTGCTTAACTGGGAGCCAATATAGGTCAGCGACAGCAGAGTTTTGGATGAGCTTAAGTTTATGAAGTGTAGAAGATGGGCCGGCCAGTAGTGCGTTGTAATAGTCAAGTCTAGAGGTAACGAAGGCATGAATGAGGGTTTCAGCAGCAGGTGAGCTGAGGCAGGGGCGGAGTCGAGCAGTGTCCGGAGATGGAAATAGACGGTCTTAGTGATGGTGCAGATATGTGGTCAGAAGCTCATCTCAGGGTCAAGTATGACACCAAGTTTGCAAACAGTCTGGTTCAGCCTCACACAGTTGCCAGGGAGAGGGATGGAGTTGGTGGCTGGGGAACCGAGTTTGTGGCAGGGAACGAAGACAATGGCTTCGGTCTTCCTAATATTTAGTTGGAGGAAATTTCTGCTCATCCATTACTGGATGTCGAACAAGCAGTCTGACAATTTAGAGACAGTGGAGGGGTCGAGGGAGGTGGTGGTGAGGTAGAGCTGGGTGTCGTCAGCGTACATGTGGAACCTGACGTTGTGTCTTCAGATGATGTTGCCGAGGGCCAGCATGTGGATGAGAAATAGAAGGGGGCCAAGGAGAGATTCTTTCGGTTGGAATTTAGAACAGATAAACAAAAAATCCAGGTTATTAACTTCAACTATGTTACAGCAACACAGTGGTGCAGTAACATGCACTCCAGCCTATTGTGCCATGGGCAGTTGGAGAATGACATCTTTTGCCAAATTGAAAATCTAACTAATAGGTAAAAAGCAGGTAAAAAGCGACATGTGGCAACCATATGTACTACAATATGAGAGAATACATATTTAGATGCTGAATTCGCCACCAGGTCAATTTTTGATCTTAGCCATGCAGTTTTACGAGGTGCTGAGCAGTGGCCAGGCACTTAGCTATAAGAAAGAGAAAATTTGATTGAGAGTCACCTTGGTTCACTATTATACATCAGGCTATGGAGTGGTATTCTGGTTTGGCTTGGATACTTGCTTGCCAATTCAACGAGAGATGATGTATGACAATGGAAGACAAACAAAGGACACGTTCAAAACAAATTAGATTTGTCAACGCCAAATTTCTCTGGCCTAGAAATTGGATATGGCCTGAAAACAGGCGATGTCATGGCCAGTGCTATTTGGCTGCGCCCATTCAAAGTGGTCCAGGCAGCACGCAAAATTCGTATTGCTTGCTCATTTACATGATTGTAGTGCTGATCTCAGCGCTAAACGTGCTGCTGATTGGCTTACCGCTCAACAGGTGGGCCAATATCGGGTGCAGGCTGATGGCCAGTAATGTTTGCCCTAGTCTCTCTCCACTACTTAAAAGGGAGGTGCTTTGCTGCAGCAGCACCTCATTGTCACTGGAGTTGGAGTTGGAATTGCAGTTGGAACACATGGCTCAGCACCAGCAAAGAGAACAAGCCAGAAGGTTCTCTGATGCGGCTCTGGAGGCATTGGTAGTGGCAGTGGAGAGGAGGCGAGCTGTCCTGTTCCCACAGGGTGGCAGAAAGCCATCAGCGCACAATTCGAAAAGGCTGTGGCAAGAGATAGCTGGGTATGTCATGGCTAACAGTGTCATACCACGGACATGGATCCAGTGCCACAAGAAGTTTAATGACCTGACATGGCATGTCAAGGTGAGTGAAGGCTTCAGCAAATGCCATATCCCACCATCTGTACCACAAGGCTCACACGCTGCTCAATGCACCACACCCCCATTACTCACCTACCAACAATCTCTACCTTTCACCACTCATACCTCACAATCATAGCTTCACTTCACCCTCATAACCTTACCTCTGCTGCAACACTCACACTCACATCTCACATACTGACAGCTATTCAACTATGGCAGGCACATCACCCAAACACTTTGCACCACACTCACTGACACACTTCCCATTCTCCTGCAGGCGAAGGTGGCTCATAACTGCTGCGAGGAGCGGAAGACAGGAGGCGGCCAAGCCACTTTACAGGCCTTGAGCCAACTGGAGGAAACAGTGCTCAACATCATTGGAGGGGAAGTCACCGAAGCCATGGCAACGGGCGAAGTTGAAGCCCTTTGGGACAATAACGGTATGCTCATTCCTAATCCATCTTCAAACATCCCACTTCCCCCTCATCCCACAATCTCTTCCCACTTACAAGGTGCTAATGGTGTATGCATGGATATCTTGCTTTACCCCCACTCCCCTCACCATAATCCGACTCTTGTGCCTTTCTGCTTTCAGATGACCAAGATCTGCCACCCGCACAGCCTGTCCCTGAAGTCATGGAGAGGAGTGGAGATGAAGAAGAAGGCACACCATCACTGCACCAGCGCTGCTGCCCAGCCGAAAATGGCGGCCACCGCAGTGGGGCAGCCGCCATTTCTTTTGCCGAAATGGGCCTTAACAGCCAATGCTAACACCTCCAATTTCTAGGCCTCTCTGTTTTAACGCAAGCAGGACAGTGCCCATTGTGGACCTGAAAATCAGCGGGTCATTGATTCCAACAGTTACACTGGGATTGCTCCCCTGCCCAGTGATTCTCAGCACTGAGCCCGCCACAGTATGCAGAATTAGGGGGATGGAACCTGATTTGCATGGGGCCAATAGGTGCCTGCACATCTATTGGGGTATTTTAGGTGTCTACTTGTCATATGCTGCCAGAAACTCCATCACCCCTACCCCGGCCCCCTCACAAAGGGACTAATGCTGATACTAGAACTTTTGTTAAAAATAAATTCTCATCTTCAGGGATCCTTGGCCACCTCATTGGCTTGGACCCCCTGCTGGGGTTCACTTGCACCCTTCTGGTAGCATGATTCCTCTTACCTGGCATGTCAGTCTTCAGACTTATGCTGGGCCCCATATGGGCCAGGGAAGTGAGAACTCCCAGCATAGAGACTCCCTGCCCCCTCCATGTCAGTAGCCTTGTACCATGTTTGCAGATGCTCTGCCTATTACAAGGCTGAGCAAGAAATCCCAGTCTAGGCCTGGATCCATTGTTTCTAGGTCTTGAAGTACTTCCAAGGCGCTCTGCTGGACTTCTGCCAGAGTTAGGGTGGGAGTCCACGAGAACTGCTAAGGAAATTGCTATACAACAACAACAACAACTTCAACTTGTATTTATATAGCGCCTTTAATGTAGTAAAATGTCCCAAGGTGCTTCACAGGAGTATTATAAGACAACAAAATTGACGCCGAGCCACATAAGGAGAAATTAGGGCAGGTGACCAAAAGCTTAGTCAAAGAGGTAGGTTTTAAGGAGCGTCTTAAAGGAGGAAAGAGAGGTAGCGAGGTGGAGAGATTTAGGCAGGGAATTCCAGAGCTTAGGGCCTAGGCAACAGAAGGCACGGCCACCAATGGTTGAGCGATTATAATCAGGGATGCTCAAGAGGGCAGAATTAAAGGAGCGCAGATATCTCAGGGGGGTTGTGGGGCTGAAGGAGATTACAGAGATAGGGAGGGGCGAGGCCATGGAGGGATTTGAAAACCAGGATGAGAATTTTGAAATCAAGGCATTGCTTAACTGGGAGCCAATGTAGGTCAGCGAGCACAGGGGTGATGGATGAACGGGACTTGGTGCAAGTTAGGACACGGGCAGCTGAGTTTTGGATCAACTCCAGTTTACGTAGGGTAGAATGTGGGCAGCCAACCAGCAGTGTATTGGAATAGTCAAGTCTAGAGGTAACAAAGGCATGGATAAGGGTTTCAGCAGCGGATGAGCTGAGGCAAGGGCGGAGACGGTGAATGTTACGGAGGTGGAAATAGGCGGTCTTAGTTATGCTGTGGATATGTGGTCGGAAGCTCATTTTAGGGTCAAATATGACACCAAGGTTGCGAACAGCATGGTTCAGCCTCAGACAAATGTTACGGAGAGGAATGGAGTCAATGGCTAGGGAACAGAGTTTGTGGCGGGGACCAAAAACAATGGCTTTGGTCTTCCCAATATTTAATTGCAGAAAATTTCTGTTTATCCAGAACTGGATGTCGGACAAGCAGTCTGACAATTTAGAGACCGTGGAGGGGTCGAGAGAAGTGGTAGTGAGGTAGAGCTGGGTGTCGTCAGTGTACATGTGGAAAGTGACGCTGTGTTTTCGGATGATGTCGCCAAGGGGCAACATGTAGATGAGAAATAGGAGGATGCCAAGGGGGGACACCAGAGGTAACGATGCAGGAGCGGGAAGAGAAGCTGTTGGAAGTGATTCTCTGGCTACGATTAGATAGATAAGAATGGAACCAGGCGAGTGCAGTCTCACCCAGCTGGACCTCGGTAGAGAGGCATTGGAGAAAGATGGAGTGATCAACCGTGTCAAAGGCTGCAGACAAGTCAAGAAGGACGAGGAGGGATAGTTTACCTTTGTCACAATCACAAAGGATGTAATTTGTGATTTTGGTGAGAGCCATTTCGATACTGTGACAAGGGCAGAAACCTGATTGGAGGGATTCAAACATGGATTTGCGGGAAAGATGGGCACAGATTTAGGAGACGACAACACATTCAAGGACTTTAGAGAGGAAAGGGAGGCTGGAGATGGGGCGGTAGTTTGCAAGGTTTTTTGAGGAGGGGGTGATGACGGCAGATTTGAGGGAGAGGGGGACAATACCTGAGGAGAGAGAACCATTAACAATGTCAGCTAACATGGGAGGCAGAAAAGGAAGTTGGGTGGTTAGCAGTTTGGTAGGAATGAAGGGATAATTACAAGTCCTAGCCCTTTCGGACTACCCCAGATCAGGCGTATTCCCCAGACGTTTACCTTCAACTAAAGTTAGTGGTAGCTGGATCCTATAAGACGCTTAATTGGGTCTAAAGGTCAGACTATCTCTCCCTAAAGGAAAGAAACGGTCTAATGGTGTTACCGTCTTCCGGATAGTACTTTTAATAAGTTTAACTAGACTGTAACCTTCCGGATATTATGAGGGTCCGGAATACCCACCAGAATTCTGCAACTCCTTTGAGTGTACAGAAATTGAGTTCACAAGATGATACAGAAATACTCTTTGAGACAATTCTAAAAATATATAGATTTATTAAAGAACCGACATTTAGTAAACAGCTGCTATGACAATCGCAACTTTAATCGTTCAAAATACAAATAGCTTCTATTTCTTATCAGAGATCCTTATTCTCAAATCTTAACTTCGTTACATTTCCATACTTCTACTTATTTCTTAATCCAGAATATCCACCAAAATCAAATACCTTGATTACCCGAGACTCAAAAGTTAAAAACTTACAGAGCATGTCTGTGAAGTTGAGAAATGTTTGTCTTCCCAGTGACTTCTGCCTTTCTGTTTGAAAAGCTCGTATTTTTATATCATTTTTTTGGAGGCTTATCCTTTGAAGTATTCGTGCTGGTGTAAGCTAATTGTGTTTATTGATATCTCTGTTGAATGTTTTCTGTCTTTACTGTCAATTTAGCCATTGCATGCATAATTATGTCTCTACCTTAGATGTTTCAAAAACCATCATAAACACAATGACAGCAATGGTTTCTTTTTGATGCAATCCTTAGGAAGTCTTTCTATTGAATTTCTAATACTACTTTAACTGGTAATTATCAGAATTGTGACTCCGTGGTATTCCAAGTTCAATACAAGAACAATGTAATTGCTTGGTGCATCCATTGAAGTAATATTTTCAAAGTCATCTTGTTTGTGTACCTTTTACAACTTGTAAATTAAAACCACTTTAACTAGTATCTTCATGCATTTTTATATACTTCAATTGGTTTTTATCAGACCTCGGGACTCCATATTTCAAGCTTAAAATTAAAACTATTTGTTCAGCAGGCATTTCTTTTACTTGATGTCATTTCTTCAAAGCCTTCTGTAGGTATTATATTTACAATATGTAAATTGAAAACACTTTAACTCAGTGTTTACTTGTTTTCTAGCTATCTCAATTGGTTGCATATTTAATCGTGTTTCCTGTCTTATTTGATGTTATATTATGAAGGCTTATGATTGTTTAATATTCTAAGTTTATGTTTGCATCAGTGTTAGCTTTTGACACTTTAAACTGGGTGATTCCATTGTTTTGGTTCTAATGTTCAGACATAGAGGAACCTTCAATGGTTTGCTTCAATAGGGCATTGTTTTAAGTATTTTTAACTAATTCCCATTTCAAAGCTTGTGTTGTTTTACAACTTTGTTTAACAACTGATCTTTATCTCAGAAGCCTGTATTTCTGCCTGCAGCCTTTTCTGCTAAGGCTTTTGGGGGAGAAATTCAGCATCGCCCCATTTGGGGCGCAATTATCGGCCGGGCGCAAAGATTAGCGCCTGGCGCTAATTATCGCCTCCGACTGCAAACTTGACTTTTATCGCCCCTGGAGGTGATTGGAGCGCTAAATCAAGCGCTACACATCTGTCTTAAGGCACAAAGGCCGAGGAGCGAGGCGCTAACTCAGAGCGCTGGCGAAGCTCATGTGTTGTCAGTCAGCAATGGAACACAGACACAATGGCGCCGGCCAGTTCTTAAAGGGGAGGGTTGATCTTGCTTTCCATCCACATCCTGCTCATTGCAGCCTTGAATCTCGGCCTGGAGAGACCTGTACATCAAATCTGCTGGAAAGAACAATGGAGATGAACCAGGGAAAGAGCTCAGAGTGCAACCCCCACAGTCTCTTCTAAATTGATACAAGGAAGGGCAAATCAAAATGAACCTGCAAAGTGCTGCTCAGTACCCAAAACTCCTTCACACAACGTTGAATCTCTCCAGAAGTCTTTCTCTCTCTCTCTCTCTCTCTCTCTCTCAGAATGCGTGGTTCAAAAATGTCACCAACAAAAAAAGGCAGGAAGCGGTCGCCTTTAAATAGCGCTCCCCCAGTCCCTTCCTGACTGCAAAACGCTCCCCTCAACCTGTCGTTGCTAGCGGCAGGCGGTAAGGCAGGGGGCACTCGACTGACGTCACGATATGCCAGCGCAGGAGATCGTGGCGGTAGTGTTTAGCGCCGCCGTAAAATGTCTAGTTAATTGCGTGAGCGGCGCAAACATCGCCGCGCCCAGGCGCTAGTTGCTTTGCGCCCCATTAGCGCCCTCTTAAGGCTCTAACGGGAGGCGCAACCAACTGAATTTTTCCCCCTATGTCTTTTAAACCCAGTATGTCATTTATTAATAATTTCAGAAATATGTTCTTAGTATCGTGTATTTTTCTGAATCCTGGCTATTCCTTCACACCCCCGCCTTGACCAAAAGATGAGCTTAAAACTTCAGGGCAGAGTTTGGTCAATATTGCTCATGAGGTTAAAATAGCATATTAATTTTACGAGATGCACATTCATGTGCTACATGTAAATTCCTTTTAAATCATCCTAGGACAATGTTTTGCCTTTAAATTGTACACAATTTAAAAGGATGATAAGTACATAGTCATGCTATTAGCGAAACAACATGTACTTAAAATGTCCAATCAGCAGATGTACGTTCCGTATAGGTGAGTTATTCATACGAGTCAAGGAGACGTCATTTGAAACTAGTTGAAGCTTGACACGCTGTTCCTTCGATCCAGCGTGTGCACAGATGCTTGTATCTGTATCGGCCTTACGAGGCACTCAGTTGATTCCTTCTTTATCCGCGATGTCTTCCTCCTTCGTTAAAGTAACTCGTTGATCTTTCCTTGTTTCGGTTGTTGCTTTTCGCAAATCCAAATCCTGATTATGTTGCCAAGCAACGTGTAGTAGAGCCGACGACACCTTCTGACTTCCCATCATCAGTAATTCGATCGCACCCATTTCCTATGTCGTGCTCCAAGCTGGGTCTTGAAAGACAGTATACAACTGCACCTTGTATTGTTCCTCCTTTTCGGTATCCTGCAGGACATCTTTTGATATAGTCTATGGAGACAGTTTTAAAAATATGCTTGCCATTCAGCTGGTTAACATGTATTTGAACTGTTCTTTCGTTAATAACAGAATGTATTTGAACAGGTTTTTTCCACTTCGGTCTTAAACCAGGTTTTTACTCGAAATTCTTTTCCTGTACCCATTCTCCTACTATGAGTTGCCATGCTTTATTTGTCAATTTTTTCTGCCTATTTGCTTCCCTTATCCTTTGATCAATTCGATGAATCTCCTCTGTTACTACTTTTTTTTAAACTTTTTTTTTTAACTGTCGCTGTTGGGTCAAGGACTCAAAATGTGTAGAGGCAATAAAAGAACCATGGGTAAGCAGTGTATGCATTTCAACCCCATACATCAGATAATATGGAGTTTTAGGGGACACTGTCCCTGATGCAGATGTGGGCACATTATTGAGTGATAGCTGTACTTCCGGAATGATGGCGGTCCACTTATTCCCCTGATTCTCAACAGTTTGACCAATAGCTGTATTACTCCCCGATTTTCACATTCCACCAGCCCCGCTGATTGCGGATGACGTGGCGTGCTGTGCTCTAACCCAATCCCCCTTTGTTCACAGTAGGCTTTGAAGACCTTGGATACAAAGGCTCCGCCTTTAACGGAGTGTAAGATTCTGGGTGCAGCAGCTACAGTAATTATATCAGAAATAGCCCTGGCGAGTGCGTTTTTCGAAACAGTTTTTGTGGGGACCAACCAGCAAAAGGAAGTGCATCCATCCACACAAACGAGAACATGTCTGTATCCCAAAGATGGGGGAAGTGGTCCAATAAAGTCAATAAAGAATTTATCATTGGCTCATCAGCTTTCACAGGAGCCAATAATGGTGGCTTAATTTAGTGATGACTTACTAGTCGAATAGCATGGCTCACAATTTGCCACGTATGTTTTACAAGCTCTAAGCATGTCTGGCCACCAATATAAGGGTTTTTTTTTGCAGAATGTTGTTCTGGCACCACAATGTACTTAACTTATGCCCTTGTGAGCTTCTTTTACAAGCTGTTCTCGTTTGTGGCTCGGGGGTCCTTCTCGGTTTTCTTTGGGCAACTTAACTAGTACAATACCCGTAGGGGTTTCCGAGTAAAAGTACTTTGATGGATATTCTGGTGGATTCTCTGTTATTGGGTCTAATAGCTGAATCAGTTCCTCATCCTGATTAGCTGCCCGTTCTGCCCTAATTATTACACTAACATTGGCAGGCCCCTCTCGAGGGGGTGTCATGTAGACCTGAACGTTTCGCTTATTCATCAGCAAGGCTGTTTCCTTTTGAGTGTACTATTCAGTGGTATGCCCATTTACATTAATCACCTGACAATTCTGTTCCTCCATCCTCGAATAGAGAATTTCTTCCCACAGTGTGGGTTTAACAATCATGATGCTGAGATGCCGGTGTTGGACTGGGGTGGACAAAAGTGAGAAGTCGCACAACACCAGGTTATAGTCCAACAGTTTTATTTGAAATCACAAGCTTTCGGAGCGGCTGCTCCTTCGTCAGGTGAAGTGAAGGAATACAAATCGAAAAAGCATATATAGATACAGAGCAATGCATGGGTAACGTACAATGGCAGACGACTACATTTAATCCTCCTGACTGCCTTTTGTCACACCTCGGCAGATAAACAATCAGGTCAGCCAGGAAGGCACCACATCAAAGACATAGCAAGATACAACTGAGACAATGAGGTGGGGTTACAGGGGGTCTAATGTGTCAAAAGCTGCAGTCGGTATGGAAAACGATAAACTTTAAAAATATTTACTTATTTTTACTGGAAATCACATCTGAACAATCCAACGATGACTCGAGTCTGGATGACTCTACGTCATGTATCGTGACATGAACCCAAGATCCCGGTTGAGGCCGTCCTCATGAGTGCGGAACTTGGCTATCAGTTTCTGCTCGATGATTTTGCGTTGTCGTGTGTCTCTAAGGCTGCCTTGGAGAACGCTTACCCGCAGATCCGAGGCTGAATGTCCTTGACTGCTGAAGTGTTCCCCGACTGGGAGGTAACAATCCTGCCTGGCGATTGTTGCGCGGTGTCCGTTCATACGTTGTCTCAGTGTCTGCATGGTCTCGCCGATGTACCATGCCGCGGTGCATTCTTTCCTGCAACGTATCAGATAGACAACGTTGGCCGAGTCACATGAGTATGTACCATGTACCTGGTGGGTAGTGTCCTCACGTGTGATGATGGTATCTGTGTTGATGATCTGGCATGTCTTGCAGAGGTTGCCGTGGCAGGGTTGTGTGGTGTCGTGGTCGCTGTTATCCTGAAAGCTGGGTAATTTGCTGCGAACGATGGTACTTCTGAGGTTAGGCGGCTGTTTGAAGGCAAGTAGTGGAGGCGTGGGGATGGCCTCAGCGAGGTGTTCGTCGTCATCGATGACATGTTGTAGGCTGCGAAGAACATGGCGTAGTTTCTCCGCTCCGGGGAAGTACTGGACGACGTAGGGTACCCTGTTGGTTGTGTCCCGTGTTTGCCTTCTGAGGAGGTCTATGCGATTTTTCGCTGTGCCCGTCGGAATTGTCGATCGATGAGTCGAGCGTCATATCCCGTTCTTACGAGGGCGTTTTTCAGCGTCCGTAGGTGTCCATCGCGTTCCTCCTCGTCTGAGCAGATCCTGTGTATTCGCAGGGCTTGTCCATAGGGGATGGCTTCTTTAGCGTGGTTAGGGTGGAAGCTGGAGAAGTGGAGCATCGTGAGGTTGTCCGTCGGCTTGCGGTAGAGTGAAGTGCTGAGGTGTCCATCTTTGATGGAGATTCGTGTGTCCAGGAATGAAACCGATTCTGAGGAGTAGTCCATGGTGAGTTTGATGGTGGGATGGAACTTGTTGATGTTATCGTGTAGTTTTAGACTTCTTCGCTGCACAGGACCTCCAGCCAACGCTGTACACCAGATACATCGACGACATTTTCTTCCTTTGGACCCACGGCGAAGGATCACTGAAAAGACTACACGATAAAATCAACAAGTTCCATCCCACCATCAAACTCACCATGGACTACTCCTCAGAATTGGTTTCATTCCTGGACACACGAATCTCCATCAAAGATGGACACCTCAGCACTTCACTCTACCGCAAGCCCACGGACAACCTCACGATGCTCCACTTCTCCAGCTTCCACCCTAACCACGTTAAAGAAGCCATCCCCTATGGACAAGCCCTGCGAATACACAGGATCTGCTCAGACGAGGAGGAACGTGATGGACACCTACGGACGCTGAAAAACGCCCTCGTAAGAACGGGATATGACGCTCGACTCATCGATCGACAGTTCCGACGGGCCACAGCGAAAAATCGCATAGACCTCCTCAGAAGGCAAACACGGGACACAACCAACAGGGTACCCTACGTCGTCCAGTACTTCCCCGGAGTGGAGAAACTATGCCATGTTCTTCGCAGCCTTCAACATGTCATCGATGACGACAAACACCTCGCTAAGGCCATCCCCACGCCTCCACTACTTGCCTTCAAACAGCCGCCTAACCTCAGAAGTACCATCGTTCGCAGCAAATTACCCAGCTTTCAGGATAACAGCGACCACGACACCACACAACCCTGCCACGGCAACCTCTGCAAGACATGCCAGATCATCAACACAGATACCATCATCACACGTGAGGACACTACCCACCAGGTACATGGTACATACTCATGTGACTCGGCCAACGTTGTCTACCTGATACGTTGCAGGAAAGAATGCACCGCGGCATGGTACATCGGCGAGACCATGCAGACACTGAGACAACGTATGAACGGACACCGTGCAACAATCGCCAGGCAGGATTGTTACCTCCCAGTCGGGGAACACTTCAGCAGTCAAGGACATTCAGCCTCGGATCTGCGGGTAAGCGTTCTCCAAGGCGGCCTTAGAGACACACGACAACGCAAAATCATCGAGCAGAAACTGATAGCCAAGTTCCGCACTCATGAGGACGGCCTCAACCGGGATCTTGGGTTCATGTCACGATACATGACGTAGAGTCATCCAGACTCGAGTCATCATTGGATTGTTCAGATGTGATTTCCAGTAAAAATAAGTAAATTTTTTTAAATTTATCGTTTTCCATACCGACTGCAGCTTTTGACACATTGGACCCCCTGTAACCCCACCTCATTGTCTCAGTTGTATCTTGCTATGTCTTTGATGTGGTGCCTTCCTGGCTGACCTGATTGTTTATCTGCCGAGGTGTGACAAAAGGCAGTCAGGAGGATTAAATGTAGTCGTCTGCCATTGTACGCTACACATGCATTGTTCTCTATCTATATATGCTTTGTCGATTTGTATTCCTTTACTTCACCTGACGAAGGAGCAGCCGCTCCGAAAGCTTGTGATTTCAAATAAAACTGTTGGACTATAACCTGGTGTTGTGCGACTTCTCACTTTTGCTTCAATAGGGCATTGTTTTAGTATTTTTAACTAATTCCCATTTCAAAGCTTGTGTTGTTTTACAACTTTGTTTAACAACTGATCTTTATCTCAGAAGCCTGTATTTCTGCCTGCAGCCTTGTCTGCTAAGGCTTATGTCTTTTAAACCCAGTATGTCATTTATTAATAATTTCAGAAATCTGTTCTTAGTATCGTGTATTTTTCTGAATCCTGGCTATTCCTTCACAGGAATAGGGTCGAGGGAGCAGGAAGGTGAGCGCGGAGAGGTCATGAGGGGAGATCAGAGAGAAACTGGAGAAAGATGTGAGTTCTTAATACATCAATACATTTCTCACAAAGATCACAAAGATAAGTACAGATGAAGGAGGCCTTTTGGCCCCACTAGTAATTGATCCATAGAAATCTGTGAATCCCCTTTGCTGCATCTAAGTGCCTCTTAAATGTTCCCAGTGATTTTGCCTCTGCTGCCCTTTCTGGCTGACCAGTCCAGGTAATAATAACATTTTCATGAAGAGGTGCTACCTGACATCAGTCTTGAACTGGTCTTTTACCAGTTGGTAAGAGATGTGAGAGGGCTACGAATTGAGCCAAGCTGACACTTGGGATATATAATGGGATTCCCATTTTAAAAAATAATCGGGTAAATTTCTAGGATCCAACATAAATGTGGCACAAAGTCTTCTCACCAACTATTGGGCAGAAAAATGATAACATTACAAAAAGCTTTATAAAAGATTCTTCAAAAGAGTAATGTTTCCTCCCATCTGTCCCTTTTAAATTATTTCCCATCCAATAATTTCCTAGCAATCCTAGACACCTGTCTTATGTGGACAAATTCACACCTCAGTTTACATCCAGCATACATACCAGGAAATTGGGGAAGCAAGATGGGGGTTGTACCAGAAGGAATGACTGGGATGGGAGTCATTGAAGATTTTGATGGGGGCCAGGGCATCAAAGTTGGAGGCGAGCAAATCAACTGCTGCAGAGGTATTGTGGTGAATGAAGTGTTCAAAGCTAGGCCGTCTGAAAATGTAGTTGTGAGCGACTTGTTTTTTTCCAAAGGTGGCTGCAGAAGAGTTGGAAGGGGGTAGGGGGATGTGGGCGGTGAAGGAGACAAGAAAGTGGTTGGAGGTGATCCTGTCATTGATCAAGATGACAGGAGTAGTGGGACCATGGAAGATAGTGAGGGCAAGGAGGTGGCATGAATATAGGCAGCAGAGTTTAAATGGAGCAAGAGGTTTAGGGAGGGCGGTAGGATCATGAATTCAGAGGAGCTAGGACAAGTGGAGCTAAAATAGAGATTAAAATGAGGAAGCGGAGTCACTCAGTTTGGACTGTTTTAGTGCTGTGACAGCGGTGGAAACTTGATTGGAGGGAATTTAACCTGGAATTGTGGGAGGCTGAGGAAGGAAAAGGAGAATATCTGTGGAAGGTATATGGGGCAAGATTTGGGGGGATGATTTTATGGCAGAGGTGAGAGGGATTGAATAGGGTGAGGTGCTCAAAGGAGGAGAAGGTGCCAGAAGAGTAGGGAGAGAGAGACCAAAGTGTGATTTCATGATAAAGGTCACCCCATCACTGTGGTGGTTTGGGCAGAATAGATGATGAAAAGTATAGCCAGATGGGAAGGCTTTGGTAAACGGCAAAGTACCGCCATCCTTTAGTCAAGTTTCGGTCAAAGCCAGGATGTCAATGAAGCATTTGAGTTTACTTCCCCTAAGGATGCAGCCACGGGCACTTTGGAAATTGTTGTGAGAGGCATCAGGTTAGCCATTGGCTTATTGAATTCAAGCCTGGGATGACAGCAAGAAAGTAGGAAGGCAAAGGAGTCATGATGATTGGGATAGAGATCAAGGGGGAATCTACCTGAAATGGGGAAAATGAAAGATGTCATGGCTGGGTTACAGGAAGTGGAGGAGAGAGAAGATAAAGGTCTGAGAGAAGCCTAGAAGAAAAAAAGGAGTTATAGAAGTAATGGGTTCAGGTCTAGAGTTGCACCCAATATGTGCATGTGAATGCTAATAGCTACAAAAGTTAATTCAGCCCTTACCTTCCATACCTAAGGCATATTACAGGCATGCATAGGGAATAGGGGTATAGTAGCATATAGGTTATGTTACTGGACTAGTAATCTAGAGGCCTGGTATAATAATCTTGAAGAACATGAGTTCAAATTCCACCATGTCAGTTTGTGAATTTGAATTTAGTTGAAAAAATCTGCTGTAACTCTGTAACATCACCTTATCAGGCTTTGCCCCAACCTCGCCCCATCTGCTACTGAAACTTCCACACTCAACTATTCCAATGCTGTCCTGGTTGATTGCCTATCTTCCATTTTACATAAATTTTAGTTCATCCAAAGCTCTGCTGCCCGCACCCTGTCCCGCTCATCGATTATCCCTTTCTTCACTGGCTTACATTGGGTCCTGGTCACCCAACATCTCAAATTTAAAATTCTTCTCCCTGTCTTTAAATCCATCCATGGCCTTGCCCCTCCCTACCTGTAACTACCTCCAGTGCTTCAACCCCACCACCCCCCGCCCAATTGTAACACTGTTCTCAAACTCAGCACCCCTTGTGCATCACCCCCGTACCCCTGTGCCCCATTGGCAGCCATGCCTTTAGCTGACTAGAATTCCCTTGCTCTGGAATTCCCTTTCTAAACTCCTCTGCCTCTCCACCTCCCTTTCCTCCTTAAAGTCCCACCTCTTTGATCACACTTTTGGTTACTTCTCTTACTATCTCCTCCTTTGGCTCAACATCCATTTTTGTCTGATCACACCTCTTGAGGAGGGCCTTGGGATGCTCTTCTACATCAAAGGCATTATATAAATGCAAGTTGTTGTAGTGGTGCCACATCTCTGCTGGAGTTTGGCTGCAGTCACATTGCAGTACGTGGCACAACTCTTCCATTGCCTCCCAGGTGAATCGGAGCCTACAAATCCAGCTAAGCGTGCTTCTGCCAATGTTTCTGAGTAGGAGAGTAATGGCAAGTGGGCATAAATCCTCCAGTGCTGCAATTTTAATTTGTCTGATATCCCTCTTTTGCTATTCCACTTCTGAAAACATCAAACCTGTGGAATTCCTAAAGTGAAAATCATTGTTTACATTTCCAGAACGAATGCAAAATATATTAAAACCTGTGACTCAAAACCTTACCAGCAACTAAGTGGTTCCAAAAAATGAATGGAAAAAAGTCTAAATAAATACTATGGGGGAAAAATTTGGTTGATTAGCACCTCCCGTTTGCGCCCTAAGAGGGCGCTAATGGGGCGTAAAGCAACTAGCGCCTGGGCGCAGCAATGTTTGCGTCACCCGTGAAATTGACAAGAGTTTTTGCGGCGGCGCTAAAGACTACCGCCACAATCTCCTGCGCCCACAGATCGTGACGTCAGTCGAGCGTGCAACGCCTCGTTAGCAGCCCGGGCCGATTATTGAGTGGCGCCCACTTCCTTTCCGCCTACTGCGAGCAACGACAGGTACAGGGGAACGTTTTGCAGTCGGGAAAGGGCTGGGGGAGCGCTATTTAAAAGCTGTCTCTTCCTGCCTTTTTTTGTCGGAGACATTTTTGCACCACGCATTCTGAGAGAGAGAGACTTCTGGAGAGATTCAATGCTGTGTGAAGGAATTTTGGGTACTGAGCAGCACTTTGCAGGTTCTTTTTGATTTGACCTTCCTAGAAGAGACTATGGGGGCTGCACTGATTCGGGGTGTTGTCCTGCACCTGCAGAATTGGAGGCATCAGAGACGCAGAGAGAGAGTGGCAAACATGGCCAGAGGGAGGAAGGCCAACAGGCCTCTGCACAGGAGACCTTACCCTCCCAGGGTATTCCAGGAACAATTCTCCTACATTCATTTGTCTGAGGAGCAGTGTTTGCGCAGGCTGCGCTTCAGCAAGGAGGTGGTCACTGAGCTCTGCCACCTGCTGCAACCAGATCTGCAGCCTCAACTGAGGACCAGGACGTCTCTGTCGGGGGCAGTGAAGGTGACAGTGGCTCTGAATTTTTATGCCACCGGCTTCTTTCAAGCAGCTACTGGGGACATCGCCAATATCTCCCAGTTCGCTGTCCATTGCTGGAGGTGACAAATGCCCTCTATAAAAGGAGACGCCAGTACATCTCTTTCCCCAAGACCCAGGCCAAATAGCATGAACGCGCATGTGGCTTTGCTAGGATAGTGGGCTTCCCCATGGTGCAGGGCGCCATTGACTGCACACATGTGGCGTTGCGGGCACTGCATGAAAATGCAGAGGTTTTCCGAAACCGCAAGGGGTTCCACTCCTTAAATGTCCAGTTGGTCTGTGGCCACAGACAGCTGATACTCGCCGTAAATGCCCGCTATCCTGGCAGCAGCCACGATGCTTTCATCCTGAGCCAGACTGGTGTGCCAGACCTTTTCCAAGCACCGCATCACCCAAGTGGTTGGCTCCTTGGGTCAAGGGTTATCCCCTCTGCACCTGGCTGATGACACCGCTCCATAACCCCAACACCCCTGCTGAGCTGCGGTACAATGAGAGCCATATCGCCACCAGGAACATAATTGAGCAGGCGATCGGCGTGCTCAAGCAACGGTTCCGCTGTATGGACCACTCAGGAGGAGCCCTGCAGTACTCTCCTGAGTGAGTCTCCCTCTTTATAAGTTCTATGCTGCATGCTTCACAACCTGGCAATCCTCAGGACTCAGCCAATTCCACCAGGGATTGGTGCACCACCGGAGGAGGAGGAAGAAGAGGAGGAGGAAGGGGAGGAGGAGCATGAGGAGGATGATCAGCAGCAGCACCAAGGCGGGAGGGAGGCCCACAATGTTGCCACTGCAAGGGCCTTCCGTCAACGGCTGATAATAAGCCGCTTTTAGGCCCCTACTCAGAAGATGGCTTCTGGCATGGAGAACAACATCATGGAAAGTAACCCGCAACCCCTATGGCCGGCCAAAGCTGCAATGATTCCAAAGGCCAAACATGTACATTTTGAATACAACTTTTTTATTTAACAAACCCTGTGTGTGTCATTTATTCAGGACAAACTAATAGAAGAAAACACAACAAATCATTAATTAACAAAACTGGTTCTCACAACCTGGAGATAATGGCCAAAACACTTAACAAAAGTTATCAGACAAACCTCGACCTTTACTACAAACATTCCCACCATTTATTTAGACCTCCTACTGTTTGCCCTTCGAAGGTGATCTCGATCCCTTGCGCACTTCCCCCCTTCCCACCCTACTGCTCCTCCGTAATGGGGCCCCAGTGGCTGCAGCAAGGCTGGTGCTGAGACTACAGACGCCCTTGAAGGACTCACTCGACCAGCTCTGGGCCTGGAGGACCCGGCTGCAGACTGCACCAACTCTGCATGGGCGGCAGCAGTCTGGGCTGGCTGTGTTGCAGGCGGTGGCAAGTGCAATGGGGAAGTGACAGTGGTGGGAGCAGGAATGCTGTCATCCTGAGAGAGGACAGCACCTCCCTGCTTGACCGACACACTGACACTCCCACAGGGTAGCACCTCAGCATCCGGAGCAATCTGCTCAAGCACAGATTGCTGGCCTGCTGCGGCACCATGAGCACCCCGGGGCAATGTGGCCGAACCAGCAACGATGGCAGCAGTCAGTACTTGCGTTACATCAATCTGAGACTGCATGAGAGCAGTCTGAGATTGGATCGCAGCAGCCAGTGACTGAATTGCAGCACTAAGCCGTTGCGTTGCGTTGGCCTGTGCTGCAGCGAGTGCTCCACACTCCTTGCCAGTCCATCAATGCTTTCGGGCACCCTTCCCATTGCACCCATGAGCTGAGTGTGCATGTTCACAGCCTGGGTGTTCATTTCTGCGATGAGGTGCTCCTCCTCTGCGTCCAGTGCAGCAGGACTCGCTGGCCTACTCTACTTCCGGGGAGATGGCCCCCGAGCTTCCCTACCCCCATGGCATTGCTGCAGCCCACTGGGTCCCGGAGCTTCACCCTCATCAGACCCTTCCCCCCTGCTCCCCTCCAGGGAAGGCGTGGTCCCAGTGTGGCCATGGGCTCCCTCAGGAGACGCAAGCGCTGAGGCTCTGGCTTCCTCTTCCTCCTCGCCTGGGGCATCGCTCCCACTGCTTGGTTGAGGGACAGGCTGCTCAGTTGTAATGTTTTCCTGACTGACCTGTTTGGACACCATCCACACCTTTGATTGCCGTGATTATCTCTCTGCCGAGGTGTGATAAAGGGCAGTTAGAAAGATTAACTTTAATCATCTGGCAGTGTTCTCTGACTATATATGCTGTGCCGATATACATCTCTTCACTTCACCTGACGAAGGAGCAGTGCTCCGAAAGCTTGTCCTTTAAATTTAAAAAGCAGACTTTCAGCTGTTGTCTAGCACTGCTCGATGTTCATTATGCATGGGTGTGATTAGGAATAAATGTAGAAATAGCATAAATGGCCCATAACTGTGGGGATATTTAAATTATGTCATGTGTGTCCTTTAACCTGTTAAAATAAGGCTCCTGGCTATTTCTGGCAGATGTTTTCTGTGTCAATTTAAATTCCTTCTGGAAATGTGCTCCCGGCTCTGTCATCTCCCCACTCCATTACATGCCATGGGCCATTACAGATGAGCCACTGCAAATAAATTGTCAGGAAACACAAACACACACACATATATTCTAAATATACTATGAGATTAGGAGAGAGGCTCATTTGGCATTTTACACAGATATGTTTAAACTTGTATTGTGTAAGGTTTTTGAAATCTAGTAACAGCTTTTCTGCATCACTCTTTGATACCAGTTCTGAACAGTGGGAGCACATGGTAGTTTTAATGCAGTTGTATGGTTTTAGGAGCAAGAGAGAATTTAAATATGAAATTTAATCAACTCCCATCAAGACTGCAGCAATGATAGAATTCAGTGTTTTTAAGGAAAAATCTGAGGTTATAAAAGGGAAGGGAAGGCACTGAACACAGCAGGAAAAAAATCAATAGGCTAGTTCTAATCAGTGCACAATAGCGTATTGTTGCATTAGTGTACTTAGCCTAGACCAAGCATTTCTCATCGAGCTGTACAAGATGTTACTGTATGCCATGTTTCCCTATGCACCAGCTTTAAGCAACTGAGAACTGATGCAAATCAGGGTCTTGGATTCATTAATAATTACATTTTAAATAATGAACTTAAAAATTGCTATGTAAATTGAACAATAAGTGATGTGAAAATCAATAAAAATGATCTTGAAAAACAATTACTGGAATTTGGACTTAATCTGCACTGCCAAGTTGCCTTTATATTAGCTATCACTTCTTAATATTAACTACATTCCTATGCCCACTAAGATAAGCTTCCAACTATACACTGATGCAGCACTTCAGAAGAGTGGAGATTGCAACAATTACGTTGTCCTTTCACCATTGGGGACTGTGGATTAGGCGTGATTGAGCTTCATACTTCAGTGCTCTGGCATGTCATTACCGAGAAGCCGTCTGAATGTTTTTACCTAGTGGTTACCTATGTCGCCACTTCAATGGAAGGAAAGCCAGCCATGTTCTGTTACTGACATGCAATCCTCCCTGCCAGAATTTCCATTCTATACTCTGCCCAGGCAATGCTTAGCACCCTGATGCTAAAGACAAAAATGTACCTCTATCCAGTTAATATCTCCTTTCAGCATCCTCATAATTATAAGATGGTTTTAGTGTTAAGCCTAATAGATTAGTCACGGAATAACCTTCATTCAAAATAATAAGTAAAGTCACTGAAAATGGCAATTTATAAAATTAACAATATGTAAGTGAAATATATTTGCGTGCATTGTGGGGGAGTGGTGGGGGCAGATTTCGCCTCCCACTCAAAATTGTCACAAAGTCAGCAGAGTGGCCATACCACCCACCAAAAGCCAATGTCAGGAGGCCCAAATCACTTCCATGTTCGCAGCTGTACATTCTACCCGGCCCACCTCGGTCTTGGAAGATTTCTACCCTTCTGAGCTATTTTTGCCCACCTTTACCTAATTTATTTCCTTGTTTCTCAACTAGGTTATGTAAATAAAGCGAAAATATTACCATTCCCCCAAGAGCTCTCGGAAGAGTTGCTTTTCCTTTCCCCATCTCATGGACACCGCTACTGGCGAGCTGTGGGCACCAAACAGGCTCCTCATCTACAGCTCGGCAGTTGGGGAGGGCGGGAAATTGGCCGGCTCCCACTCCTGGGCTGGTCAGGACATCAGGCCTGGAGGGTGGAGGTGATCCCGGGGTGGAGCCCTCAAATGGGCCAGCAATGGTCCGGAGTTTCTCTGTGGGCCCAGGAGGAGCACTCCTGCATCTCCTCACCCAACAAAAATAAAAATTAATAATTTCTTGGGCTGTTTTCCGAGTGGCCTCCTGTTGTCCCTTTAAGGGCTGCTGCTTAGGCTGCTCCACGCCTGGTACAAACAGGCAGAGCATGTACGGTGCATACACTGCCCATTTATATATCAAATTTGCAATCAGGGCCCTACAACTGTGTAGACGGCCCTCGGGTGTCAACAGAGTGGCAAAAGTGTCCCCACCCCCGATTTTAAATAGCCAGCTGCCCATTTTTCAGATGAGAAATGACGTCTGGCAATTGAAAATCACCCCTGTGCAGTTACAGATAAAACAATATTTCTGAGAATTTAAAATAGAGCTGAGAAGCAGGAGGGGTCCTCCTGGGCCCCCTGGAAAACTGGTCCAACTGTGTCAAACTAGCGAAGTTCAGGATAGTATTAGATTAAAAGAAGAGGCTTACAATGGTGTCAAAAAGAATAGAAAGCCTGAGGATTGGGAAGGTTTTAGAAATCAGCAAAGGATTACCAACAAATCGATAAAGAGGTCCAGCAAGAAATCTAAAAGCAGATTGTAAGAGCTTCTACAAGTATGTAAAAAGGAAGAGATTATCAAAAGTAAATGTGAGTCTCTTAGAGGCAGAGACAGGAGAAATTATCAGAGAGAAATAATGAAATGGCAGGGACATTAAACAAATATTTTACTGCAACAACAGCAACAACAATTTGCATTTATATAGTGCCTTTAGCACAGTAAAACGTCCCAAGGCGCTTCACAGGAGCATTATCAGATAAAATTTGACACCGAGCCACACAAGGAAATATTAAGGCAGATGACCAAAAGCTTGGTCAAAAGTTATGCCAGAAAGAAGCAGGTGGAGCGAGCACACACTTCGCCAGGATAGCAGGCTTCCCATGTTGCAGGGTGACATTGACTGCACACACGTCGCTTTGCGGGTACCGCATCTCAATTTGGAGATGTACTTCCACCAGTAGGGATTCCACTCCCTCAAAGTCCAGCTGGTGTGAAGGAGTGGAATCCCTACTGGTGATTAAGGGTATGGTAGCATCGTGGTTATGTTCCTGGGCTAGTAATCCAGTAGGTCTGGACTAATGATCCAGAGATGTGAGTGAAAATCCCATGGTGGCAGCTGGGGAATTTTAAATTCAGTTAATGAAATAAATCTGGAATAAAAAAAAGCTAGTATCAATAATGAAACTATCGGATTGTCGTAAAAACCCATCTGGTTCACTAATGTTCTTTAGGGAAAGAAATCTGCCGTCCTTACCTGGCCTGGCTTATATGTGATTCCAGAACCACAGCAATGTGGTTGACTCTTAACTGCCCTCTTAAATGGCCTAGTAAGCCACTCAGTTGTAACAAACTGCTACAGAAAACAATAATAAGAATAAACCGGATGGACCACCTGGACACGACACCAGCACACCTAGCCCAGTCAACCCTGCAAAGTCCTCCTCACTATCATCTGGGAAGTTGTGTCAAAATTGGGAGAGCTGTCACACAGACTAGTAAAGCAAGAGCCTGACATAGTCATACACAGAGAATCACAGAATCCCCACAATGCAGATAGAGGCCATTTCGGCCCATCGAGCCTGCACCGACACATATCCCACCCTATCCCCGTAACCCCACGTATTTAATCCCCCTAACATTAAGGGTCAATTTATCATAGCCAAATCAACCTAACCCGCACATCTTTGGACTGTGGGAGGAAACCGGAGCACCCAGAGGAAACCCACGCAGACACGGGGAGAATGTGCAAACTCCACACAGACAGTCACCCGAGGCCGGATTCGAACCCGGGTCCCTGGCGCTGTGAGGCAACAGTGCTAACCACTATGCCACCGTGTTGCCCTCAGCATCATACCTTTCAGCATCCCAGACTCCTCTATCACCATCCTTGGGCATGTCCTGTCACACCGGCAGGACAGACCCACCAGAGGTGGCAGTACACTGGTATACAGTCGGGAGGGAGTGGCCCTGGGAGTCCTCAACATTGACTCGGGGCCCCATGAAGCATGGGCAAGCACCACTACTGACCGAGCTGGCCGAGTCTTGAAGGACATAACTGCCAGACTGGGCCTGTGGCAGGTGGTGAGAGAACCAACAAGAGGGAAAAACCTACTTGACCTCGTCCTCATCAATCTACCTGTCGCTGATGCATCTGTCCATGTCAGCATTGGTAGCAGTGACCACCGCAGTCCTTATGAAGACAAAAACCCGTCTTCACACTGAGGACACCCTCAATTGTGTTGTGTGGCACTACAACTGTGCTAAATGGGATAGATTCAGACAGATCTAGCAGCTCAAAACTGGGCATCCATGAGGCATTGTGGGTCATCAGCAGCAGCAGAATTGTACTCCACCACAATCTGTAATCTGCCCAGCGTATCCCTCACTCTACCATTACCATCAAGCCAGAGGACCAACCCTGGTTCAATGAGGAGTGCAGAAGAGCATGCTAGGAGCAGCACCAGGCGTTCCTAAAAATGAGGTGCCAACCTGGGGAAGCTGCAACGCAGGACTACATGCATGCTAAAAAGCAAAAGCAGCATGCTATAGACAGGGCTAAGCGATCCCACAATCAATGGATCAGATCAAAGCTCTGCAGTCCTGCCATATCCAGTTGTGAATGGTGGTGGACAATTAACACAACTAACAGGAGGAGGAGACTCCATGAATATCCTCATCCTCAATGATGGCGGAGCCCAGCACGGAAGTGCAAAAGACAAGGCTGAAGCGTTTACAACCATCTTCAGCCAAGTGCCAAGTGGATGATCAATATCGGCCTCCTCCTGATGTCCTCAGCATCACAGAAGCCAGTCTTCAGCCAATTCGATTCACTCCACGTCATATCAAAAATGTCTGAGCACACTGGATACAGCAAAGGCTATGAGCCCCGACAACATCCCTGCTATCGTGCTGAAGACTTGTACTCCAGAACTAGCCGCGCCTCGATCCAAGCTGTTCCAATACAGCTACAATACTGGCATCTATCCGACAATGTGGAAAACTGCCCAGGTGTCTCCTGTCCACAAAAAAAGCAGGACAAGTCCAATCTGGAACCATCAGTCTACCCTCAATCATCAGCAAAGTGATGGAAGGTGCTGTCGACAGTGCTATCAAGCAGCACTTACTCACCAATAACCTGCTCAGTGATGCTCAGTTTGGGTTCCCCAGGACCACTTGGCTCCAGACCTCATTACAGCCTTGGTCCAAACATGGACAAAAGAGCTGAATTCCAGAGCTGAGGTGAGAGTGACTGCCCTTGACATCAGACAGCATTTGACCGAGTGTGGCATCAAGGAAACCGAGTAAAATTGAAGTCAATGGGAATCAGGGGGTAAACTCTCCACTGGCTGGAGTCATACCTAGCACAAAGGAAGATGGTTGTAGTTGCTGGAGGTCAATCATCTCAGCCCCAGGATATCGCTGCAGGAGTTCCTCAGGGCAGTATCCTAGGCCCAATCATCTTTAGCTGCTTCATCAATGACCTTCCCTCCATCATAAGGTCAGAAGTGGGGATGTTCGCTGATGATTGCACAGTGTTCAGTTCCATTCCAACTCCCCAGTAATGAAGCAGTCCATGCCCGCATGCAGCAAGACCTGGACAACATTCAGGCTTGGGCTGAGAAGTGGCAAGGTACATTCACACCACACAAGTGCCTGGTAATGACTATCTCCAACAAGAGAGAGTCTAACCACCGCCCCTTGACGTTCAACGGCATTACCATTGCCGAATCCCCCACAATCAACATCCTGGGAGGTCACAATTGACCAAAAGCTCAACTGGATCTGCCACATAAATACTGTGGCTACAAGAGCAGGTCAGAGGCTGGGTATTCTGTGGCGAGTGTCTCACCTCCTGACTCCCCAAAGCCTTTCCACCATCTACAAGGCACAAGTCAGGAGTGTGATGGAATACTCTCTAGTTGCCTGGATGAGTGCAGCTCCAACAACACTCAAGAAGCTCGACATCATCCAGAACATGGATGGGGTGCTTGATTGGCACCCCATCCACCACCTTAAACATTCACTCCCTCCACCACCGGCGTACCGTGGTTGCAGTGTGTACCATCTACAAGATGCACTGCAGCAACTCACCAAGGCTTCTTCAATAGCAACTCCCAAACCCGCGACTTTTACCACCTAGAAGGACAAGGGCAGCAGGTGCATGGGAACACCATCACCTGCAAGATCCCCTCCAAGTTACACACCATCCTTACTTGAAAATATATTGCCGATCCTTCATCGTCGCTGGGTCAAAATCCTGGAACTCCCTCCCTAACAGCACTGTGGGAGTACCTTCACCACACGGACTGCAGTGGTTTAAAAAAATGGCTCACCACCACCAAGGGCAACTAGGAATGGGCAATAAATACTGGTCTTGCCAGTGACGCCTACATCCCAGGAAGAAATATGCATGGTATCCTGACAGCACGCATAATGCCATCATTCTGTGGCAGTCCGCAGTACAAGCAGCAGTTGAGTCACCACCACAAACCAGAGGGTGGCTATTGGGCGACAAGGGCTATCCGCTGACTGCCTGGCTCATGACTCTGCTTTGCAACCCAAGTACACGTGGGCAGCATCTATATAGGAGAAGCCATGCTGCCACACAGAATCTGATAGAGCAGGTGACCTTAAAAAAGATTTCCACTGCCTGGACCGCTCTGGAGGAGCCCTGCAGTACTCAGCACAGCGTGTCTCAAGATACATTGTGGTCTGCTACATGCTCTACAACCTCACCATCATGAGGACGCATCCCTTGCCACCAGGCATACGGCAACCACATGAGGAGGAGGAGGAGGAAGTGGAAGAGCAGGAAGCGGAAGGGAGAAGGCAACCCAGACAGCCCCTTTCAGCCCGGGCTGTCCGTGATCGACTCATCCCTCTGCCTTACCAGTGAATGCAAACTCAATTCCACATTCAACATTAGTTCCACGCCTTACCTTCCCTCTGTTACTGACTATCACAGCGTCCTCTTGGCCACAATGCTACAATAAAAAGTCATCATAAAATAAACTTTCCAAATCAATTTTATGAATCAAACCATTACAATATTTCAATCAAAATTCAACTAATCACCCTTGTGCTTTCCCTTATTGCCTGTCTTCAGTGTGCCTTTGCCTGTCCTAGTGCTCCTACCAGTGCTAACTCAGTGGCTGGAGCGTGGCTGGTAGAAAGCTGCTGACTTTCAGTGGGGGAGACCGCAGATGGGCTTACAGGATGACCTCGAGCAGCTCTGGGCCTAGTAACATGGGCAGCAGCAGTCTGGGCTGGCTGACTGACAGACAACAGCAAGGACACTGACGGAGTAGCAGTGGTGGGAGGACAAATGCTGGCATCCTGAGAGAGGACAGCAGGTTCAGCCTCCACAGAGCCACTGGCAGTCCCCCAGGGCGGCGTCTCAGCAATCCTAGTAATCTTCTGGAGGACAGATTGCTGGACGGCTGTGACACCCTGCAAGCTGCTTTCAACACTTGTAAACCCAGCCATGATGGCAGCAGTCTGTGCTTGCGTGGCAGATATAGTAGATAGTATACACAGCCTAGTCTACCACTCTATTCTGGTGGTCTGTCTTAGCGCTCAGGTCACTTACATTCGGGTGCCATTAGAAACATAGAAAAATAGGAGCAGGAGTAGCCCATTCGGCCCTTCAAGCCTGCTCCGCCATTCAATATGATCATGGCTGATCCTCTATCTCAATACCGTATTCCCGCTCTCTCCCCATACCCCTTGATGCCTTTTGTGTCTAGAAATCTATCTATCTCCTTCTTAAATATATTCAGTGACTTGGCCTCCACAGCCTTCTGTGGTAGAGAATTCCACAGGTTCACCACCCTCTGAGTGAAGAAATTTCTCATGACTTCAGACTGAGCTTCCATTGCAGCACTCAGACGTTGGCTGACTTCTGCTTGTGCTGCAATGGAAGCTGAGAAATCGGCCATCAGACACTGCTTGTAGGTTGGGTCCACAAGTGTGATAATGGATCTGCCCACCTCTTCCACGCTGGAAAGTATGGGCTCCAAGCTCTGCGCAAAGTCCTGTGTAAGGTTGGTGCCCATTTCCTTCATGCTCCTTGACATTGCGGTTCAAGAAGGCGGCTCACCACCACCTTCTCAAGGGCAATTAGGGATGGGCAATAAATGCTGGCCTTGCCAGCGACGCCCAGATCCCATGAACAAATAAAAAAAAATTCAGACTTTCTGACAGGCCTGAAAATGCATCAACCATTTTGTTGTACATACCCATCAGCTTTGTTCTGTAGGTCGCCCCATCAAAGTCCTCATCTGAGTCCTGTGCAGCAGAACTCATGTACGACCTCATCCTCTGGGGACGTGGCACCTGCGCTACCCTTTCCCCCTGCCCTGGCTGCAGACCACTCATACCCAGTGACTCACCAGGTGAAGATCCTGCCTCTAATCTATCCTCTAAAGTCCACGCAGTGCCAATATCTGAGCTGGTAGCTGATCGAGTGACCATGCTTCTTCTTCATCATTACTCTCCTCTTCCTCTTCCTCTTCTACCACTGCCTGGCCAGGTTGGATTTCTTGGGTCTCTGAAATGAGAAAGGCACAAGGGTAGGGTTGTGGTGAGGGGGAACAGTGGGGGGAAAAGTAAGAGGCGCATGCTTACACCATCTGCAGCTTGTAAGTCACAAGAGATTGTGGGATGAGGGGGAAGTGGGATGTGAGAAGCAGGATTAGGTTTGGGCGTACCGTCATCTTCAATGGTTTCAGCGCCGCCGCTGGCCACGGCCTCAGTCATAGCCACTCCAATTATGCCGAGCACCATCTCCTTGAGCGGGGTGAAGATGTGGTGGCCCGCCTGTCCCCCCTCCAGTTAGCTGCCACTGCCTACGATTGTGTGCCACCTTGTCCTGCAAGAGACTAGGAAGTGTGTCAGTGAGTGTGATTCACTGTGTTTGACTGATGTGGTTGAATAGCTGCCAGTGTGTGCAAGCTGTGAGATATGGGTATGAGGCTTGCAGCACTGGTAAGAATGTGAGGGTGAGATGGAGCATATGAGTGTGAGGTATGAGTCGTGATTGATAGAGATTGTTGGTAGGTGAGTGATGGGGGTGCAGTGAATTGAGCAGTGCGTGAAACTAGTAGTATGTGGGATATGGCATTTGAAGATGAATTCACTGACCTTGACTACTCGTGTGAGGCCATTAAACTTCTTCCTGCACTGCATCCAAGTCCTCGGGGCTACACTGCTTTCATTGACAACAACGGCTATCTCCTCCCATTCCCTTCTCAGCGTCTATCTAGAGGGCCTCCTGTCCCCCTGGGGATACAGGACATCTATCCTCCTGTCCACTTCCTGCACCAAGGCCTCGAGTGCTGCATCCGAAAATCTGGGCGCCCTCTCTCTGCCATGTTGCGCTATCTTCACTCTTCCTGTAGGTCACACACTCCTCTACAATCACTTCCAGGACCTGCTGCAGCCTAAATGCACCTGCCCTTTAAGAGGTGCAGGCTGGCTTTAAGAACTGCAGGCTAGCTTTAATTGATGCTAGCCGCGCACGAACTTGGGCCCACTGCTGAGAGTGCAGCCACTCAGTAGCACATTTAGCGCTGGGCTGCATGCCACTATCATTATAATTAGCAGGCAGCACAAAGTTTGTGTGCTGCCTGCATTACTTTGAACGGGCACGTGTTAATCGCTCGTTAAAAACATACTGGAAATAGTGGGTAACCAAGGGTCTAATGAGAGTGAGGAACTTAAAGTAATTAATATTAGTAAAGAAAAAATGCTGGAGAAATTAATGGGACTAAAAGCTGTAAAAACCCCTGAACTTGATGGCCTACATCTTAGGGTTTTAAAAGAGGTGGCTGCAGAATTAGTGGATGCGTTGGTTTTGATCTTCCAGAATTCCCTAGATTTTAGAATGGTCCCTGTAAATGTAACCCTGCTATTCAAGAAAAGAGGGAGAGAGAACTATAGGCCAGTTGGCTTGACATCAGCAGTAGGGAAAATGCTAGAATCTATTATTAGGGACGTGATAACAGGGCACTTGACCTGAAACATTAACTCCATTTCTCTCTCCACAAATGTTGCTTGATCTGCTGAGTATTTCCAGCATTTTCTGTTTTTATTTCAGATTTCCAGCATTTTCTGTTTTTATTTCAGATTTCCAGCATTTTCTGTTTTTATTTCAGATTTCCAGCATCCATAGTATTTTACTTTTGTAAAAGGATTTGATAGGGTGGATAACGAGAAACTATTTCCTCTGGCGGTGGAGTCCAGAACAAAGGGGCATAACCTTAAAATTAGAGCTAGGCCGTACAGGGGTGATATCGGGAAGCACTTCTTCACATAAAGGGTAGTGAAAATCTGCAACGCTCTCCCTTAAAAAGCTCTTCAGCATAGGTCAATTAAAAAATTCGAAAATGAGATAGATATTTGTTAGTTCAGGGTATTAAAGGATATGGAGCAATGGTGGGAAATGGCGGTGAGGTACAGAACAGCCATGATCTAATTGAATGACGGAACTGGCTCGAGGGGCTGAATGGCCTACTCCTGTTCCGATGATACGATGTTCCTATGTTCCATATTACTAGTACCTTCCAGGGTGTGTACCTCCTGCAGCTGAAGAAGTAGGGCACTTAGTCTGCTCCCTGCCATTGCTAATCACATTCTTTGTCACTTACTAAGAGGCACACAAGAACAGCCTAGTAAAAGTTCCCTATCCAATTTTCCCTGGAGCTGTGGCTGCTGTATAATTTCTGCCAGAGCTCCGATAAACCTAGTGTGACCTATTCCTCCTCCCTCCTGGCCCCAATTAAGTCCACATAAAAATGAATGTCAAACTTCACTCTCAACCATGGACCAAAAGACACAAATTATTAAATAATCATCAGCGTACTTACTGCTGCAAAGACTTCGTAATTCAAGCCGTCATATATTTTATGCCAGTGTAACAAATTACATTGGGAATATGTACTCTATTTCAGTTGTGTAGGTTTTACATGTAACCCAGGTGGATTGATTGTAAGATTACCCTGTGATAATTGTTAAGCATCTAAGTGAAATGAATTTGGAAGTCTCAGTCGAAGCATATTATCATGGTAGATGATGTCGTGGTATCATGGATTACATCTGCCTCATGCTGTACTTGACTTACAAATGTTTGCTGCCAAATGGGAAATCTTCAGTTCTATGTTATTGTTGTCACTTGTCCTGAAAATAAGCTCAAAGGAAATTCAGCACTCAAAGGGCTTCAAATATACCTCAACAAGATCTCATCTCACTGTGTTCGGAGATAAGCCGGTGTAGGAAGTAAATCGCCAGCACTATAAAGTAGATTTTAAGGAATGAACTGAAGAATTTTTCACAAAAATATATAAATCATTGACAACTTTTTGCATGTTTTATTTTCTTAGAGACCATTTCTTACATTTAAAGCAATGTCTAACAATATTTTTTTGGTATGGTGCTCCTTTACTAAGATATAGCTTTTACACAGTTGACATCACTTTTAGATGTCACTAATTTACAGTTTGTGTGTATGTTCGAAATAACAAACCCGCTCCCTGATGGCTCAGTACTGGTAAAATGGTTTGCTCCAGTAGTGCGAGACAGGCTGATAGTGAGTCGACAGCCCGCTTTACACGGAAGTTAATGGAAAATAAATTTTGCCGCGGTGTTAAAGGGGCTACCAGCTCGCTATCAGCCCATTTTGCACTACTGACGCAGACCAATTTCACTCCCATTGATCAGGTTTTCAATCTTGGTCTGTACTACATGGCTGATGCCAGAATTGTCCTCAATATCCCTCGGTTAGGATGGGGAAACTGGTCAACATCCAGGGATTCTCGCTGAAAATGTTCATACGTGATATTGGATCGGGATATGTGTAGGCTCGGCTGTGGTGCCCTCCCTCCCATAATCCCCAGTAAGGAGTCAACACCTTCAGGTGAGGAAGGGAAGGAAGTAATTGGTGGAGAAACCTCATAAAACAAATAAAGAAATAGCATGAATCCTTTCAAATGTGACTTTTATTACAAGAGCTTTCACTGCCCTTCACTGGCTGCCTCTGCACATTACATTTCTTATTCCGCCACAGGGTTTGGGCAGTAGGCAGCTATTTATGCAACATAAATAAGCAATGTGTCAGTGAATCAATCCTAATAAACTTAGCCAGGAAATGAAGAATATATGATAAAAACAAATTTTGTAATTTAGAATATCTCAGAGGAAACCAATAGGTTTTGCCAGTGAAAATGTTTCAAAGATTTCTTGGTTAAGATTATTTTTAATTGCCTAAGATTTTTCTTTGCTGATGTCTGCTTGATTTATAAGTTGTCTGCTTTTGGTATATTTCACTCATGCGCAGTTGACCTCCGATAGAAGTTGGCTTATTCTCAAAATTCCCTCATGTGTCAAGTTCCCAATCTCAATACAGTACATTATTGGGGGTTTACAGTCTAGAAATCCAAATAGAAGGACAAGACAGCTCAGATCTCCCTTATACATATTCTATCAACCGGTTTAAGGACCGCAGAGACAGAGGCATGAGATCAGCTCAACTATTACTTTCTCAACCAAGCAATAGCATATGTTATCGAGGGACCTAAAGACAATCAAACCTTAGATAGCTGGATGAAATCCTGACTAGAAATCCTGAATAGAAAACCCAGAAAGGTGGGATTAGCTCAGTTTGTCTTACAAGGTGTTTGAGCGGTAAGATAAGCAAGGAGTCTCTCTGCCCTACAATGTTTTACCTGCCTGACATTTAGCAGTGTCATTGTTTAGAAAATCAAGCAGTAGGTTTCTTTTCTCATGAATAATTGTTAAAAGAGCCTTGCTCCTGTACGCAGGAGATTTTAGGCAGGCTCAATACCTGCACTGATCAGGGATAGACTCTGAAAATTCGGCTACAGAATTGGAGTGTTCAGCATTTGTCATGCAGAAAAACACAGCACTTTTTAATATTGCTTTATTTTAATTTTTAATTTTTATTTAATTAAGGTTTAATAAATAACATTGTAGCACTAGACACAATCAGGAAAGTGTTGTCCTCATGACTGCGCCTGATTCTGTGCATTAAGCAGGTGAAGTGGCCTTGAAACACCTTTAAAGGAAGTTTACTCTGAACCGAACTGTTCAATATCTTTGTCATATTACTTCATCAGGAAAGAAAAATGATGAACATTGCTTGCTGCATACACTTCCAGAGGTGTGAGAGCAGGCTTTGGGCCAACATATAATTGGAAACAAATGACAGGGGCATATCCATTGTTTCCAATTTTAGTTGAATCCTATAAATAAACATTTTTTACACGAGTTTTGATGATGGAAGATACAATGACATGAAAATCTAGTGGATCACGAACAAAGAACATAGTAAGTACAAAATTCACAAGCCTTGAGCAGGGTTAGAGATTAGAAAATGCTTTTTTCTTTACTGGATAATGTGAAGCTAGTTGATTTGAGGTCAATTAACACCCTGAAAATGGAACTGGATCAATACATATTGATAAGAGATTAAGGCTGCGAACTTTGGCACCTTAACACCTTAGCTTCTTCAACAGAACCTCCCAAACACATGACCTCTACCACCTGGAAGGACAAGGGCAGCAGGCGCATGGGAACACTATCACCTCCAAGTTCCCCTCCTAGATTGATTCCTGGGATGAGAGGGTTGTTCTATGAGAAGAGATTGAGTAGATTGGGCCTATACTTTCTGGAGTTTAGAAGAATGAGAGGTGATCTAATTGAAACATATAAGATTCTGAAGGGGATTAACAGGGTGGATGCTGTGAGTTTCTTTCCGCTGACTGGAGAGTCTAGAACTAGGGGGCATAGTCTCAAGATATGGGGTCAGCCATTTAAGACTGAGATGACTCAGAGGGTGTGAATCGTTGGAATTCTCTGCCCCAAAGGGCTGTAGAGGCTCAGTTGTTGAGTATATTCAAGGCAAAGATAGATATATTTTTGGACTCTAGTGGATTCAAGGGATATGGGGATCGGGCAGGAAAGTGGAGTTGAGCCATGATCTAATTGAATGGTAGAGCAAGCTCAAAGGGCCGTTAGGCCTACTCCTGCTCCTAATTCTTATGTTCTTATGTTCTCAAGTCACACACCATCCTGACTTGGAAATATATCGCTGTTCCTTCATAGTTGCTGGGTCAAAATCCTGGAACTCCCTCCCAAACAGCACTGTGAGAGTACATTCACCTCACGGACTGCAGCAGTTCAAGAAGGCAGCTCACCACCCACTTCTCAAGGGCAATTAGGGATGGGCAATGAATACTGGCCTTGCCAGCGATGCCCACATCCCAGGAACAAATAAAAAACAAGGTTAAGGCCAGTTTCGGGAAAAAAATGGAGTCTGCCTTGCTTCCGCCCACTTCCGGCGCAGTCCACACTGGTCACCATCTTCGTGAGGGCGATAGCATGGGTGGGACGGGCATGCGCTGGCAGTATGCATAGTAAGCAGATCGTGACGATAGTCAATGTGCAACGCAGATTTGACACACGACCAATGTTCCCGCTAATTTTTTTCAGGTGCGCTGCCCCTTTAAGGTGCTGCACGGCTCATTCAAATTACCAGCATGCACAGCTTTCGCCATTAAAAAGCAGTTGAGCGAGCTGCGCAGGACCTGCAGATCACTGCGTCCGCGCAGCTTAAAAAGAACATGGTGCACAACCTGCCATTTTGGCCGTCGTCATTCCAACAACACCCTCTACTAAACACTCACGGCTGAACGTGCTTTCAGCTGCATGAGGAATTCCCCAACAACGCTATTTAAAGGGAAACATCCAATTTGCATGTGAGTTGATTATTTCTCTTGTACCGGCTCTTGCAGAGTTTATATCAATACTGGCTTGCTGGAAGACATTTATAAAGTTATTAAAGTGTGCAGGGAGTTCTGCTGGACATTGGGAAGGTGTTGGCTGCAACTGGAAGGCCTCTGACTACACCAGTTGCTCCCAGTCATGGGGGCTCTACTTGCAGTCCCCTTCGCGCTGCAGCAGGACAAAGAGATGGAGCAGAGGCAGCAAAGTCAAGCTGCTCAGAGAGGGGGGAGTGCTCTCAGCTGGAGGCCTTACCCACCTAGGGTCTTCAGGGAGCACTTCTCCTACCTGCACCTAAGCCAAGAGCAGTGTATTCGGAAGTTCCACTTCACCAAGGTGGTGGTCACAGAGTCTGCCACCTCTTGGAACCAGACCTGCAGCCTCAGAGTAGGGTGACGACGGCTCTGCCAGTGGCCCTCAAGGTAACCGTGGCTCTGAATTTTTTGTCAGTGGACCCTTCTAGGCTGGAACAGGCAACATAGCTAACACCTCACAGTTCACCGTCCATCGCTGCATCCGGAAGATCACAGAGGCTCTGTACTCCAGGAGAAGTGGCTTAATTGTCTTCTCTCTAAGCACAGAGAAGCAGAAGAAGCACGCACATGGCGTTGACAAGATATTGGGCTTCCCCATGATGCAAGGCGCCATTGACTGCACAGATGTGGCTTTGCGGGCGCAGCATATCAATGGAGAGATGTACCGTAAACGCTAAGGGCAGCACTCACTTAATGTGCAGTTGGTATGTGACCACACCCAGCACATCAGGATGGTGAATGGCCAGTATCCTGGCAGCAGTCATGATGCCTTCATCCTGCCCCATAAGAGCTTTATGGGTGGATTTCTGGGCAATAAATTTGGTTGCTTTATGCCATCCGTCACCATCAGAAAATGGCGAAAGAGGGGTGGCGGGTCCAGCGGCATCCTCCATTTTCGGTGTCCCAGTAGTGCTGCCAGTAAGTATTAGTGCCCTTCAAAAAAAGTGATGGATTGGTGAAGTCAGTCAACTTCGACCCTGTCGCTGAACTCAGCGCTGGGTCATAACCACGCCAGGGAAACCCAGCGTGCAAATAGACTGACAGAGATGCTATCAGCACCTCTTAAAGGGACACACACATCTTTCTGTTAAGTTTGCATTTAAGCTTTTAGACTGTGTTTTTGATTTTACTGAAGTAGTGGCTTTCTGCAATACATGTTAAAAGTGTTTTAAGTGTGAAGGGAGTGCTGCAAGATGCTTGCAAGGCCTTTGATGGTAAAGGAAGGCCTCTGAGAAGACAGAAAATGCTGCAAATACTCAACAGATCAGGCAACATCCGTGGAGCGAGAAACATAGTTCACGTCTCAGGTCGAGATGTTGCCTGACCTGCTGAGTATTCCCAGCATTTTATGCTGTCATTTCAGATTTACAGCATCCACCCGTGGAGGGAAGAGGAAGACACAGAAGAGGAAGAAGCAGAAGAGGAGGAAGCAGATGGAAGAATGCATCCCAGGCAGCCCCTTTGTGGCCGGGATATCCAGGATGGAATCATCTGCCTCCGGTCCCAGTGACCATAACCCCAATTCCCCCTTTAACCTTAGTCCCACTACTTACCTTCTCTCTGCTATTGACCATCACTGTGTCCTCTTGGCCACAATGCTGAAATAAAAGCGACCACAAAGCAAACTTTCCATTCCAACTTTATACATCTATCCATCAAATATGACATCAAGAAATCAACTCATTACCATTATGCATTCTCTTAGTGACTGTCTTGTGTGTGCCTTTGCCTCTCCTACTGATGTCACATAGTGTTACTCCAGTGGCTGGTGGGAGGCTGCTGACCTTCAGTGGGGAAGACTGCAGATGGTCTTGCTGGTCGACCTTGAGGGGCTGGTAGCTGGGAGTGTCAAATCAGTCTTCTTCTTCTTCTTCTTCTTCTTCACTTTCCTCTCCCTCTTCTTGGTCGACCACTAGCTGGGCAGGCTGCATTTCTTGGGTGTGTGAAATGAGGAAGGCACAAGTGTGGAGTTGTGGTGAGGGGAGGGCAGGAAAGCAAGAGGTGCATGTGAGAAGGAGGATAAAGTAAGAGGATATCAGCATCTTGTATCCTTTCAGCCCCGCCACTGGCCAAGGGCTCAGCCATGTCCCTGCCAAGAATGGCTGCACCGTCTCCTCCAAGGGGATGAGGTGAGTCTAGGAATGGGAGATTGGTACAGATTGTTGATAGGTGAGTGATTGGGTGGATTGAGAAGTGAATTGAGCAGTGTGTGAGGCTAGTGGTGCAGTTGGTAGGAGACGGCTTTTGAAGATGCATTCACTGACCTTGACCAGTGGTCTGAGGTCATGAAGCTTCTTTGGGCACTGGAGCCAGGTCCTGGGGGCAACACTGCTGGCAGTGACGGCCTCGGTGATGTAGTCAACCATCCTTCTTTCTGGAGGGCTTCCTGGCCCTGTGGGTAGAGGACCTCTCTTTCACTTTTGACCCCCTGCACAAAGCTGGAGTGCTGCGTCTGAGACCCCGGGTGCCCTTTCCCTGGCCTGCTAAGCCATTTGTGTTATTGCTGAAGAACTTTTCCCATTTTTTGAGGTTCGGAAGAGAATTCAGCTTTAAGTGCTGAAGAATCCAATTTGGGACTTCTTTTTAATGGTAATTTTTTTATTGAAGAGCAGTAAGGGCTGAAAGCTGCATTTTTTCACTGCATTGTAATTTTTATTAGTTCTGAATGCATTGCCCCTTTAATTCATAGCCCCTTTAATTGCCCACAATGCCTTGCGAATGCTACAGCCTCACTCCCACTGTAAGAAGCTGCAACGCTGACTGTGGATAGGAACTTCGGGTCGGACGCCTCCATTAACGCCACCAGGAGGGCGTTGCACGGTAAGTTAGTGCTGCGCTCCACATCGCCAACCCCCAACGCGAATTTTTCACCGGTAGGGCTGCAGCCATTTTCAGCGGCCGTTAACTCGAGTTGCCCGTGACACTGGCAATTCTGTTGGCGCACACACTTTTTCCCCCCATTATCTTTTGGCCATCGCCAGCTGAGCGCACCGGCTGCTCACCCATTCCAGAAACAAAGAAGCAGCCACGATTTTGAGGCCTGGGCCTCATTTGCACCCGACTGGTGAGCTGCAGATGCGAATCAGGTGTCCTGATGCAGCTTTTGGGCCACAGGTATGTCAGCCTGCTGGGACACTGGCAGCTGCTGCAAGTAGGTCCTAGGAACGGGAGGGAAGGTTGCAAGGCTGAGGAGGCAAGCTAGCCGTGGGCCGCAATATTTTTGTGAAGCCAGAAGGAGCAATCGTGCTCCTTCCGGCTCGACAAAAATACAAGTTTAAAAAAATATGTGGTGTTTCGTGAGTAGCCAGCAGTGGTCCCTTTAAGAACACACACTCTGCTTATGTGTCCATTAAAATTACAATCACGGTCTTAACTATGTCATTATACCCTGATTTGCATGGGTAAGAGTCCTGACCTGTTTCAGGTGGGTGCTACGGCCAACCAGGGGTGGGCTCCTTTCAAGGTGGTGGCAGCTGGAGTGTTGCTTTAATGGAGCAGTACATCTACTAACTTCATGTTGATGCTTAGTGCCAGTTAACGCTGGTGTTTGGAAAATCAAAATCAACCATAGAGATTGCCTATGTTCTTTTCACAGAGGGAAAGAAAGAACTTGTTCCTGAAAGGAGGAGGTCAACAGGGCAAAGAGTCCATGATAGAATAATCATACGTGGATTCTGTATGGCCAGGCTTGATGGGCCAAATGACCTTTTCTCACTCCAGACAGTCTTATGTTTTTATGTTTCTAAAGTGCAATATATGTTATGGGGCTGTCATATTTACTTATGCAATTAAAGACTTTGGGGTAAAAATTCAGTTGGTTGCGCCTCCCGTTAGCGCCTTAAATGGGCGCTAATGGGGCGTTAAGGCGCTAACGCCCGGGCGCAGCGCTGTTTGCGCCGCTCGAGAACTTAACTTGAGATTGTGCGGCGGCGCTAAAACTTACTGCTGCGACCACCTGCGCGCGCAGATTGTGACGTCAGTCCGTGGTGCAACGCCCTTGGGGCGCCCCGGAGCGGAAATTGAGTGGCGCCCCCTGCCTTACCGCCTGGCGCTTCCAACGACCGGAAGACTGGAACGTTATCAATCGGTCTGGGGCTGGGGGGGGCGCTATTTAAAGGGGGCCTCTTCCTGTCTTTTTCTGTGGTCGACATTTATGCACCACTCGTTCTGAGAGAGAGAGAGAGATTCGGAGAGAGAGAGAGAGAGACTTCTACATTGACTCAACGCTTTGTGAGGTAGTTTTGCCTAGTTCATCCTAACTTTGCTGCTACTTTCGTTGCTGTACCTCATTACTTTTCTGGCAAAGAGAAGATGGGGGCTGCAATGATTGGGGGCGTCGTCCTGCTCCAGCTCAATCGGAGCAGAGTGAGACGCAGACAGAGAGTGGCAATGATGGCCAGACGGAGGAGGCCCATCAGGCGCATGTACAGGAGAGCTTACCCTCCCAGGGTATATCGTGAACAGCTCTCCTACATCCACATGTCCGAGGAGCTGTGTTTGCGAAGGCTGCGATTCAGCAAGGAGGTGGTCACTGAGCTCTGCCACCTGCTGCAGCCAGATCTGCAGCCTCAGCTGAGGTCCAGGACGTCTCTGTCGGTGGCAGTGAAGGTCACAGTGGCCTTGAACTTCTACGCCACTGGCTCATTCCAAGCTGCTGTTGGGGACCTCGCCAATATCTCCCAGTTTGCGGTGCATCGCTGCATCCGGCAGGTCACCAATGCCCTCTTCACAAGGAGACGAGACTTCATCTCCTTCCCTATGACCCCAGACAAGCAGCATGACCGTGCTATGGGCTTTGCGAGGGTAGCGGGCTTCCCCATGGTGCAGGGCGCCATTGACTGCACGCATGTGGCTTTGCGTGCTCCGCGAGAGAATGCAGAGGAGTTCCGGAACAGAAAGGGGTTCCATTCCTTGAATGTGCAGTTGGTCTGTGACCACAGACAGGTGATTCTCGCTGTCAATGCCCACTATCCGGGCAGCTGCCACGATGCTTTCATCCTGCGCCAGAGTACTGTGGCAGAAATTTTCAAGGCACCGCATCAACCAGTCGGTTGGCTTCTGGGGGACAAGGGGTACGCATTGAGCACCTGGCTGATGACACCGCTCCGTGCGCCAAACACCCCTGCTGAGCTGCGGTACCAGGAAAGCCAACAAGCAACGAGGAACATTATTGAGCGCACAATCGGCGTGCTCAAACAACGATTCCGCTGTCTGGACCATTCCGGAGGAGCCCTGCAGTACTCGCCTGAGCAAGTTTCCAAATTCGTAGTGGTGTGCTGCATGTTGCACAACATGGCAATCCTCAGGACGCAGCCAATGCCACCAGGCCTTGCAGCACCACAAGAGGAGGAGGAGGAAGAGGAGGAACAGGCCGAGGACGATGATCAGCAGCAGCACCAAGGCAGGAGGGCGGCCCACAATGGTCAAACTGCAAGGGCCGTCCGTCAACGACTAATAGCAAGCCGCTTCTAGGGCCCCTGCCAGTGCTACAAACACGAATCAACCCAGCACGCAACCCCTAAGCCGGCCAAGGCACCAATAATTCCAACCACCAGCCATGTATATTTTGAATACAGAAACTTATTTATTGTACAAACTCTGTGTGTGTCAATTCCTCATGACAAACTCATAGAAATAAACACAAAAAAACAGTCAATAATATAACTGGTTCTCACAACCTGGAGATAATGTCCAAAACACTAAACAAAAGTTGGGCCATGAACCTCGGCCTTTAATAAAAAAATGACCAGCATTTTGGCACACCTCCTACTTTTTGCCCTTCGAGGGTGATCTCCTTCCCTTGCGCACTTCCCCCCTTCTAACCCTACTGCTCCTCCGTAATGGGACCTCAGTGGCTGCAGCAAGGCTGGTGGAAGGCTGCTGCTTGTCAGACCCTGACACTGCAGATGCCCCTGAAGGCCGGCCTCGACCACTTCTGGGCCTGGAGGGCCCGGCTGCAGACTGCACCAACTCTGCATGGGCGGCAGCAGTCTGTCCTACAGGCGGTGGCAAGTGCAGTGGAGAAGTGACAGTGTTGGCAGCAGGAATGCTGTCATCGTGAGAGAGGACAGCAACTCCCTGCTCGCCCGACACACTGGCACTCCCACGGGGCAGCACTTCAGCATCCGGAGCAATTTGCCTGAGAACAGATTGCTGGCCTGCTGAGGCGCGGTGACAGCCCCGGGGACATGTGCACGAACCATCGAGGATGGCAGCAGTCAGTGCTCGCGTGGCCTCAATCTGAGTCTGCATGAGAGCAGGCTCAGATGGGTTCCTGGCAGCCAGTGACTGAATTGCAGCAGTAAGCTTTAGTGTGGCATCCGCCTGTGCTACAGCGAAGTGCTCCACACTCCTTGCCAGTGCCTCAATGCATTCGGGCACCCTTCCCACTGCACCCATGAGCTCAGTGTGCATGACCACCGCCTGGCTGTTCATTTCTGCAATCATCCGCTCCTCCTCTGCGTCCATTGCATTAGGAGTGTCTGGCATACTCTCCCTCTGGGGAGAAGGCTCCCGTTCTTCCCTCCCCCCCCCATGGCGTTGCTGCAGCCCGCTGGGTCCTGGAACTTCACCATCATCAGCCCCTTCCCCCCTGCTCCCCCGTTCTTCCCTCCCCCCCCCATGGCGTTGCTGCAGCCCGCTGGGTCCTGGAACTTCACCATCATCAGCCCCTTCCCCCCTGCTCCCCTCCGGGGAAGGCGTGTTCCCAGTGTGGCCATGGGCTTCCTCGGGAGAGGGTGGCACTGATGCTCCGGCTTCCTCTTCCTCCTCAGCTGCAGCATCACTCCCAGTGGCAGCTTCAGGGACCATCTCCTCAGCTGGTGAATCACCATCTGAAAGCAGGGAGGTACAAGAGTGGCTTTAGCGTGAGGACAGGGTGGCAGTAAGGGAGGAATAAGTGCAGCGAGTTAGCAAGTTGGATTGAAAGTGTCAAAGGCTGGTATTGTGAGGGACAAGTGGAAGGACAGAGGACAAAAAGGTGATGACCTTACCATTGCTGTCCACAACGGGGTCGGCGTCTCCAGTGGCGATGGGACCGATCACCCGGCTTGCCACAATCCTGTGGACGCGCTCCTCCAGATCGCTGAGGGGTTGCAGCTGAAGCCGCCCTCCACCCGTCCGTTGCTGCTGTCTCCGATTATGAGCCAGCTTAGCCTGCAAGAAAAAGGACAGCATCTGAGTCAATATACAGCCATGGTCTTGCCTGATGTGCCTCCCATAGGTGAATAGCCCTTACAATATGCAGCCATGGTCTTGCCTGATGTGCCTCCCATAGGTGAATAGCCCTTACTGTATGCAAAGTGTGGAATGTGTGTGTGTGTTTGATGAAAGGGCCATAGGTGTTGGATGAGTGTTGTGCATTGGGGTTTTAAGACCCTCTGGCCATAGAGTGAGGTTGAGATGGAGGGATGGAGAGGTATTGAGAAAAAGCCACTCACCCTGACGACCCGAGTGAGGTCGTTGAACTTTTTGCGGCACTGGACATGGGTCCTGGGCACCATGCTCCTGGAGGAGACGCTCTGAGCCACCTCCCTCCACACTCTTCTGAACTCGCGTGGCAAAGGCCTCCTGCCACTCTCTGGGAACAGCATGCATCGTCTGCGCTCCACTGCGTCAACCAGAGCATCCAAGGCCCGCTCGGTGAAGCGATGAGCGCGTTCTCTCACCCTCTCCATTCTTGGCAGCAAAATGGATTACAGGTCTCTCCAGGCTGAGATTCAAGGCTGCAATGAGCAGGGTGTGGCTGGGGAGCAAGTGGCCCCCCCCCGCTTTAAGAAGTGTCCGGCGCCAGTGTGTCTGTGTTACCGCGCTAACTGGCAGCAGCTGCGCTGCGCTCGTGCGCTGAGTTAGCGCCTCACTCCTAGGCCTTTGCGCCTTAAGAGAGGTGTGCAGCGCCTAATTTAGCGCTTCACTCACCTCCCGGGGCGGTAAAAGTGAAGTTTCCTGTCAGTGCCGATAATTAGCGCCAGGCGCTAATATTTGCGCGCGGACGATATTTGCGCCCCAAATGGGGCGCGACCTAATTTCTACCCCTTTATATCGTTGCACTGCAGGTGTTGATTTTTCTAAGAAGAATGTGAAGCTGCTGATATCTTTTCAAAGAAATATTGGCTGCGGTAAGACCATATTTTTTAAGGTGTGATCTTTATTGAGATTTTGCTGACAGTTTTGGGTCTCTATACTCCCCATGCTTGAACATAACCTCACAATTTATTTCCACTATGGGTCCATATTTCACATGAATAATATATAAATAAAAGAATTTTTCATGAATATTTTATACGGCTTTCTAAACCAGAGAGCTCAGTACAGTATTTATACAGATGTCAACCTCTGTTTAAAGATGTGCCAGTCAAGTGTTTAAACAGTGCCACTTGCAAAAACTGTGTATGAGGAATAAGACAAGATGTGAATAAATGAAAACAGCATACAGGATGCCAGCCAACAATGTCATTAATGTTCAGAACCTGAAGCAGAATTCCACTATTCTTAATCAGTTACAAACTGATGCAGCTCGTTGGGAAGACCATGAAGATGAAATTAAGGGGATGCATGATGGGCAGCTGTGATTCATGACAATACCATGACTACGGATTGGCATTCAATTTTTTTTTAATTGAGAAACCAAGGTGAAAAGTTGAGGGCACCAGAGCAGAACATCACCAAGGTCGAAAAGAGTAGGAGCGAAGATGAGGTAAATTGAAACTAGTGATTAGATTGTAATTAATTCATTCATTCATTAAGTTCCAGATATTCTATTTCAAGCCCACAATGGTGCTTTACTTTAATATTTTGATGTGAACAAATAATTTTCTTGTGTTTTTGAACAAAAGTATGTGGCTGGCAGGGGGCAGTCTGCTTTCTCTGTGAGATCAGATGAGATCTCTCCGCAGCATTGAAAACATGGTCTTGGTATCTATGTGCTGTCAAAACTGATCAAAAGAAGATAGAAGAGAACAATAATTATATTTTTTTCTATGCTGTAACACAGAAAGCTAAGTAAGCATGTTAATTGTAGATAATTTAAAATTAATTACACCGTATTTTAATTGAAGAATTTCTTTTATGTATTATGGTCATTTAATGAAAAGTGGATTTTTTTTTATTGAGAGACCTATTCAAAGAGCGAAGGCCAATTATTCCGACACAACCAAGGATAAGAGAGGAGATGAAGGAATAAAAAATTAAGTGGTCATTTGAACATTCATGGCAAGTGCCCATTAGCCCAGTAATTTGCCCCGCTAGCATATCCGAAACTTAGGGTGGCACGCTACTGCTCAAAGCCTGGATAGGGCCGAAGATAAAGGCTTACAAAAATGTCCTAGTTTTCAATGAATAGCAGGGCCATCTAGTTAAGAGAATTGACCCCTCTGGTTCAATTATCTTTATATTTTTCACTCCTGGGGCCTTCACTTGTCCCAAACAGGCCCTACACCTACTTTCAGAGGACATAGATCCCACTGGCCCTATCAGCAGCAGTTTGGGAGGAATTCCTGGGAATACCCCAAGAAATGCCTCAGGAGAGTTTGAGCAATCCAATTCAGGTAGGCAGAAAAAGTACCCATGCACCCCTCCACCACCCCACCCACCCCCCCCCACCCCCAGCCCCATGACCCCAGCACAATTTCTTGTGCAAATGAAGAGGGAAGCATTACATTAATGTGATCAAGAAAACACCCAGCAACGTTGATGCAAATTCCAATTTCATCTCCTCCAGATTATTATCATTATTCGATTTTGCCAATTTGCAAGTTTGAAAATGTATCTCAACCATCTTACAAACATAAAAAGGCATTGAATGAAAAAAGGCTGTTTAGCCCAAATAAACCTGCTCCTATAAACTATGTAATGCTTTCCTTATCTCTGCCCAACTTATTTAGTCTTCTGAGGAATAGTTCTTTACAGTTTGTCCCTACCTACCTGAGGTAATCAAACAGCACTCCAAAATATCCATCTAACCTTACAGCTGGCATTATGCATCTTTTACCACCTACTTTCCATGGCATGGCATGTTGATGGTTTGAGAAACTCAGGGACCATCATGTTCCATAGAATGCTTAACCAACTCTGTCCATTATTATTCTTCAGTTTAGTTCCTAAACAGTCTTATTCATTTTTTTCAAGTTATTAATTGACTCAGCATTAGCTGTATTTTCATCTTTATCATGTTGGTTTACATGTGAACTAATTCCCCAATTAGCTGTTCCCAGTGAGGAGCAGCACGGGTCAGGAAAGAACTGGCCCTCGGTGATTGTTTCTCTTTCCATTAAATTAAATGGATGGAAAATCAAACTTTGCAGCCCATGATTTCCTCGCTAGGAGCGCCTGATTAGGGAATCAGCCTTTTCTATTGTTTTATGTGTAAATTATAATCTTTATGGGTGAATAATATTGGTTTGGATATTTAGGCCTCGATTTTGCCTACCTCGGCGGATCCGGTGCGGCCGGGGTCGGTGGCGAGGTGCGACCCCGCTGCTGGTTCCAGCCCGCTGTCCAAAGTGATCTTACGTTGATTGGGCTTGTTAAGCCCGCCCAGCGCGTTTCCCGGCCAATTGAAGGAAGTGAGTCTGATGACATCACTTGATGACGCGTCATCAGCAGGTTTCTAGACACAAAAGCCATCAAGGGGTATGGGGAGAGAGCGGGAATATGGTATTGAGATAGAGGATCAGCCATGATCAGATTGAATGGCGGAGCAGACTCGAAGGGTCAAATGGCCTACTCCTGCTCCTATTTTTCTATGTTTCCTTAAAGGGACCATGCGCAAATTGATTTTGACACAACAACAGAAAACGCTGGAAAAACTCAGCAGGCCAGGCAGCATCCGTTAAGAGAGAAACAGAGTTAACGTTTCAGGTCGAAGACCTTTCGTCAGATTTTGACAGTTGTGCTGTCAGTGTTCTACAGCACTGAGGTGCTGCAAACACTGACAATCACTGCACAGACGTGCACGGCTGGAGCAAGGCCTCTCCCATTGCTCCCTCCATATGCTTATGGAGGGAGTCACAGCATGCAGTGAGGTCCTCTTCCCTTCCCATGGGTGGAAGAGACCTCCCCAGGAGATCAACACAGCCTGGTTGCACATTGCACAGGAGGACACAAGCAGGGATGTCATCAGGAAGACCAGGCTGCTGTGGTGCAAACCTTTCAATGATCTCAGTAGATCACGAAACGTTACTGCAAAACTACACTCAACCTCATCCTGCTGTGCCTCTCATCACATCCCCATCACTCTGCCTTCCCTACCCTACTCCAGCACATCCTTACTCACATCAACTTACCTTGCACCTCCACCCATCTACATTATCACACTCCCATCTCACTAGTCACCCCTCACACTCACCCTCATCCTAGTCCAATCATAACAAGTAACAACACACAAGGGTAGACACTTGGATGTTTTAGCCAAACTTCATGTGAAGTTTCTGTTAATGTGTTGTCAAACATTGAAATCTTTATTTTCAACACTTTGCATTCTTGAACAGATTTGTGTGCACCTTTGGAAGTGGCTTAGTGAGTTGCAGTGAATGGTGAGACATAAGGATACCCCCGCAATGGCGATGAGTGTGAAAGGAATGGCTTGGGCATTGTAGGGATGCTTTATGGTGTTGGTGTGGGGTGGTGCCAACCTGGCGCATCATGTGGCAGCCAGGGTGTACAGCATCAAGTAAAGTAAATCTGGCGTCTCGGGCAGCAATGTGCGTGGGTGCTGATGCCCTCTGTCCTGTGCAGCATCAGTTGATTGCACAGAAAGTTGGTGTTGTTGTTGGTGCTGCTGGTGTGCCCAGTGCTGCTGGTGTTGGGGCTGATCATGGTGGGATTCTGAGGACCAAGGTGAGATAGTTTCAAGGGCACCGATGCTGATGGAATAGATGGCAGGTGAGGTTGAGATGATAGAAGCGATCTGTCAATGGTGAGAGAGGTGACACTGGATACAGAGTTTGCTCCAAACTCTTGCAAGCTGCATAAAGCTCAATCTGTCTTCCAAATGCAGTAAGCAACAGCTTCTGAGCTTGGAAAGTGAACAGCTGTGAGATGGGAGCTTGTATAGAACATTTGCAGCTGTCAAGTTAAGAAATCATCCCATGCTGACACAACTCCTGACCTCCTTACCTGACGTGATCCTCGAGCAAAGAATTGTTCATTTATTATTTTTCTTGATTAATTTTGTGTCATCAAAAGGAGGAATAGCAGCACTAGAAATACAACACCTTACCACTGGGTGCCTAGAGCTACCATCGATCACTCGAAAATCTAGTGCAGGCAGCACAACCAGATGCAGATTAAAACTTCCTCTACCTCAATAACAGCAACTTGCAATTATATCTCGCCTTTAATGTAGTAAAAGAGGTAGGTTTTAAGGAGCGCCTTAAAGCAGGAAAGAGAGGTAGAGGCGAAGAGGTTTCGGGAGGGAGTTCCAGAGCTTAGGGCCTAGGCAGCTGAAGGCACGGCCACCGATGGTTGAGCGATTATAATCAGGGATGCTCAAGAGGGCAGAATTTGAGGAGCGCAGATATCTCAGGGGATTGTGGGGCTGAAGGAGATGATGGAGATAGGGAGGGGTGAGACAATGGAGGGATTTGAAAACAAGGATGAGAATTTTAAAATCGAGACGTTGCTCAACCGGGAGCCAATGTAGGTCAACGAGCACAGGGGTGATGGGTGAACAGGACTTGGTGTGAGTTAGGACATGGACAGCAGAGTTTTGGATGAGCTTAAGTTTATCGAGGGTGGAAGATGGGAGGCTGGGCAGAAGTGCACTGGAAAAGTCAAACCTAGAGGTAACAAAGCCATGGATGAGGATTTCAGCAGCAGATGAGCTGAGGCAGGGGCAGTGTGATTTTCTGCCAGTGTGATTTTTTTTCTATTTCCCAAACCAACAATCTGACTCAATTACCACTTTTGCCAATTCAGTGTCCATTATGGAATAGCATGGTGCTGTTGTCCTATATTGAATGTACATGGATTTCACATAGGAAAAATTAATTTCATTTAAAAACACATGACACAAATATTAGAAATAAAATACTGAGTGATTGTCTATGGTACCTGTATTTTTATTTCAATTCCAATTCACAAATTTTACTTTTCATGGTGAATACAATTTCATTGGTACTCGGTAAAATAATGGGACTCAAGGTGGATAAATCACCTGGACCTGATGGCTTACATCCTAGGGTCTTGAGGGAAGTGGCGGTAGGGATTGTGGATGCATTGGTAATAATTTTCCAAAACTCCCTGGACTCAGCAAAGATCCCGGCAGACTGGAAAACTGCTAATGTAACACTCTTATTTAAAAAGGGCAGTAGACAGAAGGCTGGAAACTATAGACCGGTTAGCCTAACATCTGTGGTAGGTAAAATTTTGGAGTCCATTATTAAGGAGACAGTAACGGGACATTTGGATAATCATAATTTAATAGGACAAAGTCAGCATGGTTTTATGAAGGGGAAGTCGTGTTTGACAAATTTGCTGGAGTTCTTTGAGGAAGTAACATACAGGATGGATAAAGGGGAACCAGTGGATGTGGTGTATTTAGACTTCCAAAAGGCATTTGACAAGGTGCCACACAAAAGACTATTGCTTAAGATAAAAAATCATGGGATTGGGGGTAATATTCTGGCATGGATAGAGGATTGGCTATCTAACAGAAGACAGAGAGTTGGGATAAATGGTTCATTCTCAGACTGGCAATCAGTAACTAATGGTGTTCCACAGGGGTCAGTGCTGGGTCCCCAACTCTTTACAATCTATATTAACGATTTGGAGGAGGGGACCGAGTGTAACATATCAAAGTTTGCAGATGATACTAAGATGGGAGGGAAAGTAGTGAGTGAGGAGGACATAAAAAATCTGCAAGGGGACATAGACAGGCTAAGTAAGTGGGCAGAGATTTGGCAGATGGAATACAATACTGGAAAGTGTGAGGTTATGCACTTTGGCAGGAAAAATAGTAGAGCAAGTTATTATCTTAATGGCAAGAAACTGGAAAGTACTGAAGTACAAAGGGATCTGGGGGTCCTGGTGCACGAAACTCAAAAGGTTAGTATGCAGGTACAGCAAGTGATTAAGAAGGCCAATGGAATGTTGGCTTTCATTGCTAGGGGGATAGAATATAAAAATAGGGAGGTATTGCTTCAGTTGTACAAGGTATTGGTGAGACCGCACCTGGAATACTGCATACAGTTTTGGTGTCCATACTTAAGAAAAGACATACTTGCTCTCGAGTCAGTACAAAGAAGGTTCACTCGGTTAATCCCGGGGATGAGGGGATGGACATATGAGGAGAGGTTGGGTAGATTGGGACTCTACTCATTGGAGTTCAGAAGAATGAGAGGCGATCTTATTGAAACAGATAAGATTGTGAATGGGTTGGATCGGGTGGATGCGGGGAGGATGTTCCCGATGATGGGTGAAACTAGAACTAGGGGGCATAGTCTTAGGATAAGGGGCTGCTCTTTCAAAACTGAGATGAGAAGGAACTACTTCACTCAGAGGGTGGTAGGTCCATGGAATATGCTGCCACAAAAAGCTGTAGAAGCTACATCATTACATAAATTTAAAACAGAAATAGACAGTTTCCTAGAAGTAAAGAGAATTAAGGGTTACGGGGAGCGGGCAGGAATTTGGACATGAGTCTAGGTTCGGATTGGTCATGGCCCTGTGGGTAGCGTAGCGGGCCCAGGGGCCGTGTAGCCTGATCCTGCTCCTATTTCGTGTGTCTAATTCTGTTAGGTTCAGGAGATGGTTCTGTGATAGTAGATTGGCGGTTAGGATCAGATCAGCCACGATCTTTTTGAATGGCGGAGCAGGCTCGAGGGGCCAATTGGCCTACTCCTGCTCCTATTTCTTATGTTCTTATGTTCTTATTGTTGTAGAAATAAAATCAATAATTTTCCTGATATCAGTTCGAGAATATACTATTTAGTGGCATAAAGCCCAACTAGTTCACTAAAGTTCTTCAGAGAAGGGGACCTGCCACCCCTACTGGGCCAGTCCCACACATCCATACAAAAGCAAAATACTGCGGATGCTGGAAATCTGAAATAAAAACAGAAAATGCTGGAAATATTCAGCAGGTCAGGCAGCATCTGTGGAGAGAGAAACAGAGTTAATGTTTCAGGTTGATGATCCCCAGTTCTGACGAAGGGTTATTGATCTGAAACGTTAACTCTGTTTCTCTCTCCATAGATACTGCCTGACCTGCTGAGTATTTCCAGCATTTTCCATTTTTATCCCACACATCAGGGCAACTAGGCCGGAGTTGGGAGGAGCAGAGAGTGGCGGTTCAGTGAGTACTTAAACTCACTTTTGCGGGCTTTTTTTCAAAGGCTTACCAATCTCACAGACTGGCGGCGGCGTTCCAGAGCCACGACATGATTCAAAAAGTGATGCGGGCAAGAGGAAGCAGCTGATTGGGTGAGTACGGCCAGGTGAGTATTTATACTACTCTATAGTTTGACAGTTAAGGTTAATAGTTTATAAAGTTAAGAAGGTCTTAATTTTGTGGTTATAGTTTCTAAGGTCTCTGTTTTGTAGCGGGGAGTGCTAGTAAACAAGGGCCCTTGAGTATATCATTTAATTGTAGTGTAATTAGTGGCATTAATTTGATTTAAATTAATTTAAATTAATTAAAGGGTAAGTCATGGCAGCACAGCTTGGCCCCGTGGTATGCTCCTCCAGCACTATGTGGGAAATCAGGAACACTTCCTGTGTCCCTGACGACCATGTGTGCAGGAAGTGTATCCAGCTGCAGCTACTGGCAGACCGCATTGTGGCGCTGGAGCTGTGAATGGATGCATACTGGAGCATTCATGATGCTGAGGACATCGTGGATATCACGTTTAATGAGTTGGTCACACCGCAGGTAAAGGCTGCACAGGCAGGAAGGGAATGGGTGACCGCCAGGCAGAGTAGTAGGCACAGGCAGGTAGTGCAGGGGTCCCCTGTGGCCATCCCCCTCTCAAACAGATATACCACTTTGGATATTGTTGAGGGGGATGGCTTATCGGGGGAAGGCAGCAGCAACCAACTTCCTGGCACCATGGGCGGTTCTGCTGCACAGGAGGGGAGGAAAAAGAACGGGAGACCTATAGTGATAGGGGATTCTATTGTAAGGGGAATAGATAGGCGTTTCTGCGGCCGCAAATGAGACTCCAGGATGGTATGTTGCCTCCCTGGTGCAAGGGTCAAGGATGTTTCGGAGCGGCTGCAGGGCATTCTGGAGGGGAAGGGTGAACAGCCAGTTGTCGTGGTGCATATAGGTACCAACGATATAGGTAAAAACTGGGATGAGGTCCTAAAAGCTGAATATAGGGAGTTAGGAGGTAAATTAAAAAATAGGACCACAAAGGTAGTAATCTCAGGATTGTTACCAGTGCCACGTGCTAGTCAGAGTAGAAATAGAAGGATATTTCAGAAGAATACGTGGCTAGAGGAATGGTGCAAGGGGGAGGGATTCAAATTCCTGGGATATTGGAACCGATTCTGGGGGAGGTGGGACCAGTACAAATCGGTAGGTTTGCACCTGGGCAGGACCGGGACCGATGTCCTAGAGGAAGTGTTTGCTAGTGCTGTTGGGGAGGGTTTAAACTAAAATGGCAGGGGGTTGGGAAACTGTGCAGGGAGCCAGAGGAAAGGGAAGCAAGGATAGAAACACAAGACAGGAAGGAGAAAAGCAAAAGTGGAAGGCAGAGAAATCAAGGGTGTAAATCAAACATGGCCACAGTAAACAATAATTCTAAATGGTCTGAGAGTGTTAAAAAAACAAGCCTGAAGGCTCTGGGCTAGATTTTCATAGGGCCGTGGAGGTGGGTTTGGAGGTGTGTGGGGGGTTAAAATTGCGAAAAGTGGCGGGCGGACCTGATCCCACCTCCATTCCGCCTCCACACAATTTTGATAAAATCGTGTGCGGTGTTCCAGTCTCCGTCCCGCCTCCAAGAGGTGGGAGAGGCCATTAAAGCCCTTAACAAGCCCTAAATTGGCTCTGTAATGCCATTTTTAAACGTTTTAGCTAGTTTAACCCTTTTCCGACGTGAAGCACGCCTGATGTGAAACACACCAGAGAAACCTGGCGGGAGCACAAGTGGATAGCTGACTTGCAGGTCCACTATTACAACGGAGATGTGATGAAGGTAGTAGTAGAATTAGATCTGAAAGTCGCCTCTGATGCTGCTGCATTGAATGTCTTCAGAGACTGCCTGGCCTTTGCTGTGAGAGGACCTGGATGCAAAAAAAATTATCTCTCTCTCTCTCTCTCTCTCAGCTGCTGCTCATTTTGCATCCAGGTCCACTCACAGCAAAGGCCAGGCAGTCTCTGAAGACCTTCAAAGTAGCAGCAATGATGACTTCATCAGAGGTGACATTCAGACTGAAAGCACTAATTGGTTCATGGGTTCCCACATGCTTCAACTCAATTGCCCAATTAGGTGAAAATTGCATCAATCTCCCACATCCAATTGCAGTCGGGTGGATAACACCAAATTCGGAAGACACGACCCCAACCCGCCCCAGTATCAAAATCCAGCCCTCTGTGTCTTAATGCGAGGAGCATTCATAATAAGGTGGATGAATTAGCTGCGCAAATAGATGTAAACGGATATGCTATAATTGGGATTACGGAGACATGGCTCCAGGGTGACCAAGGCTGGGAATTCAACATCCAGGGGTATTCAATATTCAGGAAGGACAGGCAAAAAGGAAAAGGAGGTGGGGTAGCATTGCTGGTTAAAGAGGAGATTAACACAATAGCAAGGAAGGATATTAGCTCTGATGATGTGAAATCTGTATAGGTAGAGCTGAGAAATACCAAGGGGCAGAAAACGTTAGTGGGAGTTGTATACAGACCCCCAAACAGTAATGCTGAGGTTGGGGATGGCATTAAATGGGAAATTAGAGACATGTGCAATAAGGGTACAGCAGTTATCATGGGTGACTTTAATCTACATATAGATTGGGCTACCCAAATTAGTAACAATACTGTGGAGGAGGAATTCCTAGAGTGTATACGGGATGGTTTCCTGGACCAATATGTCGAGGAACCAACTAGAGATCAGGTCATCTAAGACTGGGTATTATGTAATGAGAAAGGATTAATTAGCAATCTTGTTGTGCGAGGACCCTTGGGGAGGAGCGATCATAATATGATAGAATTCTTCATTAAGATGGAGAGTGAAGTAGTTGACTCATAGACTAGGGTCCTGAATTTAAATAAAGGAAACTACGATGGTATGAGGTGCGAGTTGGCTAGGATGGATTGAGGAACGTTACTTAGAGGGTTGATGGTGGATAGGCAATGGCAAACATTTAAAGATCGCATGGATGAACTACAGAATTTGTTCATCCCTGTTTGGCATAAAAATAAAACAAAAAAGGTGACTCAACGTGGCTAACAAGGGAAATTAGGGATAACATAAGATCCAAGGAGAGGACATATAAATTGGTCAGAAAAAGCAGCAAACCTGAGGATTCGGAGCAGTTTAGGATTCAGCAAAAGAGGACAAAGGGATTAATTAAGAGGGGGAAAATAGAGTATGAGAGTAAGCTTGCAGGGAACATAAAAACTGACTGTAAAAGCTTTTATAGATCTGTGAAGAGAAAAAGATTGGTGAAGTCAAGCGTAGGTCCCTTGCAGTCAGAATCAGGGGAATTTATAATGGGGAACAAAGAAATGGCAGACCAATTAAATACATACTTTGGTTCTGTCTTCACAAAGGAGGACACAAATAACCTCCCAGAGATGTCGGGGAACATAGGGTCTAATGAGAGGGAGGAACTGAATGAAATCAGTATTTGTAGGGAAATGGTGTAAGGGAAATTGACGGGATTGAAGGCCGATAAATCTCCAGGGCCTGATAATCTACATCCTAGGGTACTTAAGGAAGTGGCCCTAGAAATAATAGATGCATTGCTGGTCATCTTCCAAAATTCTATAGACTCTGGAACAGTTCCCATGGATTGGAGGGTAGCTAATGTAACCCCACTATTTAAAAAAGGTGGGAGAGAGAAAACGGGGAATTATAGACCGGTAAGCCTGACATCGGTAGTGGGGAAAATGCTAGAGTACATTATAAAAGATGTAATAGCAGAGCACTTGGAAAACAGTGACAGGATCGGACAAAGTCAACATGGATTTACAAAAGGTAAATCATGCTTGACTAATCTACTGGAATTTTTTGAGGATGTAACTGGTAGAATAGATAAGGGAGAAGCAGTGGATGTGGTGTATTTGGACTTTCAGAAGGCTTTCGGTAAAGTCCCGCTTAAGAGATTAGTGTGCAAAGTTAAAGCACATGGGATTGGAGGTAAGGTACTGACTTGGATAGAAAACTGGTTGGCAGACAGGAAGCAAAGAGTTGGAATAAACGGGTCTTTTTCCGAGTGGCAGGCAGTGACTAGTGGGGTACCACAGAGATCGGTGCTAGGACCCCAGTTATTCACAATGTGTATTAATGATCTAGACGAGGGAACTAGATGTAATATCTCCAAGTTTGCAAATGACACAAAGCTGGGTGGGCGTGTGTGCTGTGAGGAGGATGCAGAGAAACTCCAGTATGATTTGGACAGTTTGGGTGAGTGGGCAGATGCGTGGCAGATGCAGTATAATGTGGATAAATGCGAGGTTATCCACTTTGGTGGCAAAAACAGGAAGGCAGATTATTATCTGAACGGTAATAGATTGGGAAAAGGGGAAGTGCAACGAGACCTGGGTGTCCTTGTGCACCAGTCACTGAAGGTAAGCATGCAGGTACAGCAGGCGGTTAAGAAGGCAAATGATATGTTGGCCTTCATAGTGAAAGGATTCGAGTACAGGAGCAAGGATGTGTTGCTGCAGTTGTAGAAGGCCTTGGTGAGACCACACCTTGAGTTTTGTGTGCAGTTTTGGTCACCTTATCTGAGGAAGGATGTTCTTGCCATGGAGGGAGTGCAGCGAAGATTCACCAGACTGATACCTGGGATGGCGTATGAAGAGAGATTGGGTCGATTGGGCTTGTATTCGCTAGAGTTTAGAAGAATGAGAGGGGATCTCATTGAAACTTATAAAATTCTAACAGGACTAGACAGACTAGATGCAGGAAGGATGTTCCCGATGGCGGGGGAGTCCAGAACCAGGGGTCACAGTCTAAAGATAAGGGGTAAGCCATTTAGGACTGAGATGAAGAGGAATTTCTTCACCCAGAGAGTGGTGAACCTGTGGAATTCTCTACCACAGAAGACAGTTGAGGCCAAGTCAGTAAATATATTCAAGAAGGCGTTAGATATATTTCTTAAGGCTAAGGGGATCAAGGGATATGGGGAGAAAGCAGGGACAGGGTACTGAATTTGGATGATCAGCCATGATCGCATTGAATGGCGGAACAGGCTCGAGGGGCCGAATGGCCTACTCCTGCTCCTATCTTCTATGTAACTAGGGATGGGCAATAAAGGCAGCCTTGTCAGCATCACCCACATATAAAGAACAAATTAAGAAAAACAGGTGATGATTGGGGGCGGGGTGGGGGGTTAGCTACATGTCAGAGTTGCATAAATTAGAACGTGCTTGGTTAATAGAGAAGTTAGTAGAAGTGCCTGAGTTGAGACCAGGAACTGTGAAAAAGCACAAGAGGGCAGTAAAAGCAATGGAGTAATTGTATGTAAGTATATCTTTCATGCCTCAACAAAAATAATTAAAAGTTAATGCCAGAGTACTGGTGGTCTGGACAAAGGAAAGCTTTTCTGGAGGGAACACTTAGTACTGCTGCATTTAAAAAAATCCAAGGTGAACCCTGGCCATCAATTTAATAAAAGCTACATCCTGACTATGATGCAGAGATGCCGGTGTTGGACTGGGGTGGACAAAAATGAGAAGTCGCACAACACCAGATTATAGTCCAACAGTTTTATTTGAAATCACGAGCTTTCGGAGCGCTGCTCCTTCGTCAGGTAAAGTACCTGATGAAGGAGCAGCGCTCCGTAAGCTTGTGATTTCAAATAAAACTGTTGGACTATAACCTGGTGTTGTGCGACTTCTCATTTTTGTACATCCTGACTGTTCATTACAAGAGTAATTGTGCCTTACAGAGATTCAATTTCTTATTGTGAGAGTCCTGACTTGCATCCTCATTCCACCCCCCCAGGTCCAGCTATCCCTTACGTATGAGGAAACAGCAATGTGGCCACTTTAATTGAGTCAACCCCCTTCCCTTCAGTTAATGAGCTAAACTGGTATTTTTTTCTGATGACTTAAGCAAACCACCTCCCCCCACTTCCAGACACTGAAAGCAGACAATGGAAATTTAACTCCTTCATCCCCAATACACAAGCACCTTGGCCAATGCTGCACAGCTATTGAACCCATGTTGGTGTTATTTCCAACATGCAGAATTTTGCCTCCACTGCTAGGTAGAGTAGATGGAGTTTTACTTAGTATCTGGTAGACTCTGTAACTAAGGTATGAATGCTTGATTCAGACACATGGATACCCAAAGTGGAAATTTTTTTTCCTACCCGGCACTGATACCCCTCCCCTACACCACTGACCTCCTGATCACTAAACAATATCATGAAGCAAACGCAACTCTTCCTCACAGCAAAGGAGGAAAAGTCACAAACACCCATTTCTGGGTTGCTCTCACACAACTAGTGATATAAAAATGAGAAGTCGCACAACACCAGGTTATAGTCCAACAGATTAAAAAACTAGTGATATGACACAGAGTAGCATCAGCAGAGATTTGGGATCAGGTTTCACACCTTCCATTAATCAAGAAAAGGAATGGTCCTTTGAGACTCTCGAAGGGAACATTTGAGGAAAAAAAATTTTTTTTCAAAGATTGACCCAAATTTTCCTGGAAAAATAACAGCGAGTTCATAATGCATGCCGTTATTAATGCGAAAATCAGCCAGCAAGTTCAGGCAAAGAAGAAATACGCCATGAGTTGTGAATCGCTATAACTTGCTGGTCGACTTATGCCGCTCCGCCGTTTGCCTCGCACAAGCATCAGCTCACCCTCAACCTCCCAGTTATTTTTAAGAACTTGCTGGATTTGCACATTAAGCTCGAATTAAACTCACCACAGAAAGCTAGGACTCATACTTAACAATGTAAGTACCCTTTTAATAACATGATAATTGTTAATGCAATGCCAATCAATCTCTCTGGCCCAGAAATGGTACAATTTAAACTGTTGAGTCTCATTCCTGCATGTAGTAAATTCTGATTAGAGATTTTTTTTTTAAATCTTACATTTCCTTTCTGTCTTTTTTCCTCTATCTCTTCATCCAATCTTTCTTTCCCTCTCTTTATTTCTCTTTCTGTACCTGGTTTGACTCTAATTCACCCATTCTAATTTACCCTCCTTCTCTGTCGTTCCTCTGTTTATTTCTCAATCCTGAAATCTCATTTGTTAAGGAGATACACTGTTGATCTCGTAATTCACTAAGGTCCCAGATGTCCTGTTGCCCTCCCTGCACTGTTATCAGCTCGCACTTCCAGCAACTTGCAGGTAAAAGTCTTTCGAGCTGAAGGTGCAGGAAAAAGTCTAACTAATGGCACACACTGCAAGCTGCCCCACTCCAGCAAGATTTGACCATTGTTACCCTCACACAAACTAAAGTAAATTTTCCTTTATTCTTTGTTGATCTATGATTTTGATTGAAAGGGTGGGCATCTATCCAACTAGTGGTTAAGTAGCTTAAGCTTCTATATTCAGAATTAGAAACAGCAGAAACTACACCAACAACTGGAATTTTTTGAGGATGTAAATGGTAGAATAGATAAGGGAGAACCAGTGGATGTGGTGTATTTGGACTTTCAGAAGGCTTTCAATAAGGTCCCGCATAAGAGATTAGCGTGTAAAGTTAAGGCACATGGGATTGGGGGCAAGTACTGACTTGGATAGAGAACTGGTTGGCAGACAGGAAGCAAAGAGTTGGAATAAACGGGTCTTTTTCCGAGTGGCAGGCAGTGACTAGTGGGGTTCCGCTGGGATCGGTCCTAGGACCCCAGCTATTCACTATATATATTAATGATCTAGACGAGGGAACTAGATGTAATATCTCCAAGTTTGCAGATGACACAAAGCTGGGTGGGCGTGTGTGCTGCAAGGAGGATGCCGAGAAACTCCAGTATGATTTGGACAGGTTGGGTGATTGGGCAGAAGCATGGCAGATGCAGTATAATGTGGATAAATGCGAGGTTATCCACTTTGGTGGCAAAAACAGAAAGGCAGATTATTATCTGAACGGCAATAGATTGGGAAAAGGGGAAGTGCAACGAGACCTGGGTGTCCTTGTGCACCAGTTGCTGAAGGTAAGCATGCAGGTACAGCAGGCGGTTAAGAAGGCAAATGGTATGTTGGCCTTCGTTGCGAGAGGGTTTGAGTACAGGAACAAGGATGTCTTGCTGCAGCTGTACAGGGCCTTGGTGAGACCACACCTTGAGTATTGTGTGCAGTTTTGGTCGCCTTATCTGAGGAAGGATGTTCTTGCCATGGAGGGTGTGCAGCGAAGATTCACCAGACTGATATTTGGGATGGCAGGAATGACGTACGAGGAGAGATTGGGTCGATTGGGCTTATACTCGCTGGAGTTTTGAAGAATGAGAGGAGATCTCATTGAAACTTATAAAATTCTAACAGGGCTAGACAGACTGGATGCAGGAAGGATGTTCCCGATGGCGGGTGAGTCCAGAACAAGAGGTCACAGTCTAAAGATAAGGGGTAAGCCACTTAGGACAGAGATGAGGAGGAATTTCTTCACCCAGAGAGTGGTGAACCTGTGGAATTCTCTACCACAGAAGGCAGTTGAGGCCAAGTCAGTAAATATATTCAAGAAGGAGTTAGATATATTTCTTAAGGCTAAAGGGATCAAGGGATATGGAGAGAAAGCAGGGACAGGGTACTGAGTTTGGATGATCAGCCATGATCTCATCGAATGGCGGAGCAGGCTCGAGGGGCCGAATGGCCTACTCCTGCTCCTATCTTCTATGTTTCTATGTTAACTCAGCAAGCACAAATGTACTTTGTGTGCAAAGTATACATGAGGTACAGCCCGTGTTGAAACCATATACAGAAACATCTTTGACAACTAAGGAGGAGAACCCTTGTGTTTCCAGTCATCTTTAAAACCAAAAGGACTCCTACTATGATTTTGAATCATAGAGCTGGAATTCTCTCTTTGCATCGGAGTTGAGGCAGGGAGTGACTTCCACCCAATCCTTGTACCCCACCGTAACTCTTGCCTATTTTCCTGGGTTGGGCGTCATTCCCATTGTAGCCATGCTCCCAGCAGGATTGCCACCACCAGGAGGCAGACCACTGTTGCATTAGAGGGAAAGGGGGGTGGGGGTGCTGTAGCAGGACCACCAAAGAGATGGACAGGACATTTAATGGGGCAGAAGAGATCTGAAGAAAATTCATGGATGAAGCTTTTGTAGGCCTCTGCTGAGGAACATAGGAACAGGAGTTGGCCATTCAGCCCCTCGAGCCTGTTCTGCCATTCGATGAGATCATGGCTGATCTGCGATTATCGATCTAACTCCATATACCTGCATTTGGCCCATATCCCACAATACATTTGGTTAACAAAAAAGGTATCAATCTCCAATTTAATATTAACAATTGACCTAGCATCAATTGCTGTTTGCGGAAGAGAGTTCCAAACTTCTACCACCCTTTGTGTGCAGAAGTGTTTCCTAATATCACTTCTGAATGGTCTGGCTCTAATTTTTAGACTATGCCCCCTAGTCCTAGACTCCCCAACCAGCGGAAATAGTTTCTCTCTATTTACCCTATCTGTTCCCCTTAATAGCCTGAAAATTTCGATCAGATCACCCCATAACCTTCTAAATTCTGGGGAATACAATTCTAATTTGTGTAATTTCTCCTCATAACTTAACCCTTGAAGTCCGGGTATCATTCTAGTAAACCTACGCTGCACTCCCTCCAAGGCCAATATATCCTTCCTAAGGTGTGGTGCCCAGAACTGCTCACAGTACTTCAGGTGTGGTCCAACCAAGGTTTTGTACAGCTGCAGCATAACTTCTACCCCCTTGCACTCTAGTCCTCTAAATATAAAGGACAGCATTCCATTAGCCGTTATGATTATTTTCTGTTGGAAAGGAAATGAAAATGCAGGCCGTGTTGATGACGCATCAGTCACCTGTTTGATACATATGTGGGAAGCAGATTAGCTGATAATGCAGTGCTAGCTGTGAATGAGGCAGAGGCCGAACTGTTGAGAGCAGTGGTGAACCTGCATTGCCACCCTTATATTGCAAGATGCCCTCGGTCATTGGCAAGTAGGTATTCCAAGATCTGTATATATAAGAGGTAATTGCATGATTCTGTGCTCCCAGTGGTGAGCTGCATTCATAGAGAGTGCAGGTCAGAGATAAGGTTACAATGCTGTAACCCTAATTCTTTGACCCACACTTCCTGTGATTGAGGTTCCCAGCTCAGACCATAAGAACACAGAATTACCCCTTTGGTCCGATCTCCTTGACACAATTTCTTTCACTTGTACCATTTCAACAACGAAATACTGTATTACAGGTGCTTTTAAAAAATCTAAAAGGATAATAAAAATTTACCCCAAAAAGTGTAGCAAAAATATATATTAATAAAAATTTCAGGAAAAATGGAAAAAATATCCAATAAAAATACATTTGCTAAACAGGTTTGTTAAACTTGGCAATAAAAATGTACGAAGCTTGTGACACTTTAAGAGCTCCTTCACACATGGAGATTCCATTTCAAATTGGTGCACAAGGAAAAAAATAGCAAACCAGGCACAAAAGCTGCAGAATCGAGCCAGGTGTTCACTTAAATCATTTTGCATCAAGTCTGAGGCACTAATGAAGCTAAGTCACAAAATGGGCGCAAACGTTACAGATCAAAATTCAGCAGGCCGCAGAATTACAGCCCACTAGGAAATGGGTGCAGAAGCTGCTTTCCTAATTCTGCAATCACCCTGGACCCATTGCGCACCGAGTCTCCAGGCACACTACATCACAGAATGTACCAGACAGTCCTTTCTTTCTTTGAACTCGAGGTAAATAACTTTGGAGAACATATTCTTTCTCAGGCAATAAGAATATTAGTCATTCCTACTGTTCAAGTAGATAAAAGGGCTATCTCCATGATTCCATGATCGGGCCGCTCCTTGCTGAAAGCACTCGGTCACAGCAGCCTCGTGATTGTTTTTTGAAAGGATAATAAAAAATTACCCCAAAAAATACCCCAGGACACTTGGGCAGGGCCTGAAACAATGCAAATTAGAATTTCAATTTGCTTGAAACCCCTTTGATGATTCAGCAATGAAAAATAACAGGGGCGAAATTCGACTCAGGTGGGAGCATAAAATGGGAGATAGCGAATCGGAAGTCCATTCTACTCTCCGTGGGATGTAAAATGAGCTGCCAGTTCTCTATCGCCCGTCTTATGCTACTGCCAAGTCAGGTTTTAATGTGTTTTGTCTTCACTCCCAGCTTCAAAACTTGCATATGTTAGAATTTCAAGGAGACAGGGTAGTTTCTGGTGCAATTGACTTATAAAAACTGACAATGTCATCACTGAGGGAAACCAACTAGATTAGATGACCACCCTGATGGAGAAGCAGATGCCTTTTGACAGCTTTCAATGCTTTATCTACCCGAGATAGCAAGACAAAGTGAGGGGGGCGGGGCGATTTTCTTCATCTAAATGCCCTGTGTGCACTAGTTCGTGAAGCAGTAAGATGAGAAATAAAGGTTAGAGACTTGTAATAGTAGGTCACTGCCCCATTTGCACATGACACATATTTTCAGCAGGGGAGGGCGCAGTTGAGGAAACTGCTACTTAAAACAGGCGGGAGCTTCATTTTAATATTTAAATAATGCAGAAGCTCAATTCTGATGACTCTGCATCATTTTCCACCATTAATGTCATGTCTGACAACAATGTCCCTTATAAATGAGTATCCAGGTTTGTTAGATGGGTCAAAAATAACAATGCTTTTACAGTTTGAGACCATTTTCATAATTTCTTTATGTTTATTTTCCTCTTGGCACATGAGCCTGTATGAACTGATCGCTGTAGTGCACCTAATAATTAACTGATGTGACAAGTTCCTCCTGTCCTAAGGTGGATTCTCTAATTCCTTTTTTACTATCACAATAACTGTCACCTTTGTTACACACTTTACAAGAATTCCTATGATAGGTTATCTGTCACTGTCATTAACGTTCTATTAACTTGTTTTGCTGCCTCACTCATCTCTTCACTAACTGCTTTTCCAAAACCGCTCATTTTCTCACATATTGCTAGACAATCTTATCCGGTTCCTGGTTGCATTAAAATAAACCTGTCTCAAATCGGCAAATTCACGCAGAGAGGCCACAGGCTGATTGGTGTAAGAAATGGAATAATGTCGCACTGGTGCAGTCAGGAGTGCTTCTCTGAAGCTGGGGCAGAGGCGCATTGCTGGGGCAGAATGGAGACAGCTTTTCATCTGACAGTCTATACCTGATCTGGGAGTGCTAGATTATTGGATTGGAAGGTAAATTTTCTGCTTCTGCCCATCTGAGCAATTTCCTGACCCGTGCTTGCTGCAGGCGCTAAAGTGAAAATTGTATCCATGGGTTCCCAAAATGAAACGTGTTCTACTCCTCAGCGCTAACATCCTTTTTGCCCTGATGAATGCAAAATTTACAAAGAAAACAGAAACAGAAACACATGAAATTAAAATTGTATCGGTCAGTGTCTCTTGGGTAATAGATAATGAAATATAAATCGTGATGGCGTTTATTAAAATTACGGGGAGAAATACAACTTAATTTGCTGCCAAATGCAAAATAAATTCATTATTCAGGAGCTTATGGGTGCATGACTGATTTAATGTGTTTTAGCAGAAAAGTACAAAAAGTGGAATAGGAAAGTTTATTAAGCCATCTCATTCCATTCTGTCTTGTCAAAATGTGGACCCAAAGGGAATTTGATTTATGCATTAGTCCCTGTTATTCTGAACAGCTACAGATTTTTCATTAGGAATAGACTTGTTAAGTTTGCAGTATATGAATCATAGCGATATGAAACTATCTCAGTTTGGATTTTTCACCTTGTTTTATCCAAAGTTTCCTAATCACATCCAACCTGATAGCAGAATCAACTGAAAATGCTACTCTTTCCCATAGAATCAACAGCAAAATTGTCAGGTTAGTGTTTTTCATCACAACTATTATAAACTGTAGTTTTTTGCGCCCTAAATAATAGTGTCCTTATTTTTTTGTTTTCACATTCTTTATATAATGAGCTCTCTCAGTTATTAGGGTAGATGTAATGTAATCAGATTGGATCATCCACTCCCAATAAAGTCTTTCGATATCAGGGAACTTAGATCTAGAAAGAAAGAACTTGTATTTATCTCGCCCTTCATACCCTCAGGATGTCCCAAAGCACTTCACAGCCAATTCATTACTTTTGAACTGTAGTCACTGTTCTAATATCAGCAATCATGGTAGCCAATTTATGCAGAGCAATGAAATAAATGACTAGATAATCTGTTATAGTGATGTTAGTGGAGGGATGAACGTTGGCCAGGACACCGGGAAGACTCTCCTGCTCTTCTTCGACTAGTGCCATGGGATCTTTTACATCCACCTTGAGCAGGCAGAGAGAACTCAGTTTAACAACTGTACATGTATCAATGATTGTTAAAAGAAAAAAGAAAGAAAGACTTGCATTTATATAGCGCCTTTCACGACCACCAGATGTCTCAAAGTGCTTTACAGTCAATTAAGTACTTTTGAAGTGGATTCACTGTTGTAATGTGGGAAACACGGCAGCCAATTTGCGCACAGCAAGGTCCCACAAACAGCAATGTGATAATGACCAGATAATCTGTTTTTTGTTATGTTGGTTGAGGGATAGATATTGGCCAGGACACCAGGGATAACTCCCCCACTCTTCTTCAAAATAGTGCCATAAGAGAGTAGATGGGGCCTCGGTTTAACATCTCATCTGAAAGACAGCACCTCTGACAGTGTAGCACTCCCTCAGCACTGCACTGGAGTGTCAGCCTAGTTTTATGTGCTCAAGTTCCTGGAGTGGGACTTGAACCCACAACCTTCTGACTCAAAGGCGAGTGTGCTACCAACTGAGCCACAGCTGACACATACAAGTCCAGATGGTACACGCTTGAAAGATAAAAAGAAAGACTTGCATTTATATAGCGCCTTTCACGACCACCGGACATCTCAAAGCGCTTTACATCCAATGAAGTACTTTTGGAGTGTAGTCACTGTTGTAACCTGGCAGCAGTTGGTGCCCAGTGGAGTCTAATACAACTGCATCATTACCCCAAATCTTACACAAAGGCATTGCCCATCTCATTCTTGGATGTTAAAATTCTCATCCTTATTTTCAAATCCCTCCATGGCCTCGACCCTCCCTATCTCTGTAATCTCCTCCAGTCCCACAACCCACCAAGACATCTGCGCTCCTCCAATTCTGGCCTCTTGAACATCCCTGATTTTAATCACTCAACCATTGGTGGCTGTGCCTTCAGCTGTCAAAGCCCTAAGCTTTGGAATTCCCTCCCTAAACCTCTCTGCCTCTCTACCTCTCTTTCCTCCTTTAAGGCGCTCTTTAAAACCTACCTCTTTGACCAAGCTTTTGGTCATCTGACCTAATATCTCCTATGTGGCTCGTGTCAAATTTTGTTTTATAATACTCCTGTGAAGCGCCTTGGGTCGTTTTACTACATTAAAGTCGTTATATAAATACATGGTCATCATTGCTGCTGCATTTAAGGTCTGCAAAGACTGGGAAGCTTTTGGCCTTTGCTGTGAGAGGGACCTGGAGGCAAAATGAGCAGCAGGAGACAGAAGTCTGCTCTCAGAATTTTTGACCACCACCGCCACCACCACCGCCACCACCACCGCCACCACCGCCACCGCCGCCGCCACCGCCACCACCACCACCACTACTACTACTACTACTACTACTCCAGGCTCCAAACTTCCACAACAATGGTTATGACTGCTAAAAGTTCCCCCGGAATGATGATTGATCAAATCTCCTTCTTAATGGTGGAGCTGCAGCTGATAGTCAGCAATCCAAGTGTGCTACCGTCAGGTTTCACCGTCGTGTTTCAGAGGAGGCGTGCATCACGTCAGAAAAGTGTTCAAATCAGAAAGGCCTCTAAAAATGGGATTATAGAGGCAATTAAGTGGTTGTTAAGGGCCTTAAGGGCCTATCCTGCCTCTTGGAGGCGGGACGGAGACGGGATCAGAAACCACGCATTTGGGAAAATTGCTCGGATGTGGGATGGAGGCGGGGTCGGGCCCGCCCGCCATTTTTTGCAATTTTAACACCTCACACGCCTCCCTTCCCGCCTCCTCGGGCCTGGCAAAATCGAGCCCATGAACTCAGTTTCTCTCTCCACAGATGCTGCCTGACCTGCTTGAGTATTTCCAGCATTTTCTGTTTTTATTTTACATTTAATCACATTGTTTGGGTGATTGGCCATTGAGTCACAGCATGAGGGCTATTGTTCAAGGAAGTAAGGGCAGATGGGTGAGATCACGATCTTTATACAATCAAAAGGCAAGTTTGCATACTAATTAGGCACGTAAAGTGAACAATACAAGAAAGACATGATCGTGAAGCCACAGAACTTGGATCACAGGGTGATCAGACGACACGGCAGGAAGGGAAACTGGATAAAAACTGAGATAAAGATAGAACTGGTGGTAGAGAATTGAAGAAAGAGGCAGGATTGCATCTCTATCCAGAGAAGTGGTTAATACTGTTTTTATAAAATCTATAGCCTTAGATGGCAAGACTGTTAGCAATCTGACTTGTCAACTGTTCTTTGTCATGTACTAAATAAAACTCAAATTACCACAACCATTTTGATATAGTCTCCTCCTGAATGTCTTGCAGGACCCTTGCCTAGTTTGACCCATCATCCAATGTGATTGCTCTGGGTTGCTCTGGGTTGTCTCCACTGTCATGCACTAGCAACTACTAGGAGCCTCAAATGAGAACTGGCTAGGGCAAAAGATGTGATTGCCTATTAGTCAGACGTGTCAATCTCCGCAAACATTGTGGAACCTTTTTATCCAAATTACAAATATTCAGTGCAAACAATGATGGCAATTTTCCTGCCCCTGCCAGCCCTTTAACACTTAAAAACGGGGTGCTAATTGGACCAAAATAGTGCATAGAATGAGCACCCTGTCTTACCGCTAAGTTGCTGTAACGAGGACCCTGGACCAAAATGTAACCGGTTCCCCGCCAACTACCCCAGACGGCTGCCGTGTACACCCCACCCACTGCCAGTATAGCACTCCAAGCAAAATATCCCTCAATGTGTGTCAGTGGGAACACTTTATAGTTAATTTAGTCACTATTTTGATCACTGCATTGCGCAAAAAGAGCATATTTGTGAAATATATTTGTGGACTTTTATGGTTATTGCAAACAATAGACACTAACAGATCTCCAATGGCGTTGCCCATGAAAAGTCATCAGGTATAGAAATGGGGAACTGCAGCGTCTAGAGCTTATGAAGCATCATCTAGTGGTAGAACTGTGCAGCTGCAGACATGAATCTGGCATTATAGTGAAAAATCCTATTGAGATGTCATCTACAGGCGTGACACAATGGTGATGCCCAAATAAGGAGCGTGTGAACAAAAAACAATACTGCTGATGCTAAAAATCTGAAAACAAAAACAAAAAAAGCTGTAAATACTCAGCAGGTGAGGCAGCATCTGTGTAAAAACAGAAGTCAGTCGATGTTTCAGGCCTTGACCGTAATTCAAGACTAGGAGATATTGCAGATGAACAGCATTTAGAAAGGAACACAACAAACAAAAAGGGAAGGGAAAGAAGTAAGAAAACATAAACACACAGGAAAAGAAACAGAATGAGTGTGATAAGTTGATAGGGTGAGTTGAAGTAAGGTGGGAGGAGGCTTGTGTGGAGCATAAACACCAGCATAGACCTGTTTGGCCACATGGTCTTTTCCTGTGCATTAAAATTCTATGTAATTCTATGTGAAGTGCTCGGTACGTGAACAGGAGATGATCAAACAACAGAGGTGACACTAGCAAGAGAGAAAAGGAGACATAATGAGAGAAATCAAAGAAACAATTGACATATATGAGACACAGAGCGTGTAAGAGCCAAAGGGGATACGGAGAAAGGGAAGGATGAAAAACCAACAAGGCGGATTAGCCTGCAGCGATCTGTAAGTCTGTGGGAAGAAAAAAAACATAAGAACATAAGAAATAGGAGCAGGAGTAGGCCATTTGGCCCTTCGAGCCTGCTCCGCCATTCAATAAGATCATGGCTGATCTTCTACCTCATCTCCACTTTCCTGCACTATCCCCATATCCCTTGATTCCCTTAATATTCAAAAATCTATTGATCTCTGTCTTGAATATATTCAACGGCTGAGCCTCCACAGCCCTCCGGGTTAGAGAATTCCAAAGATTCACCACCCTCTGAGTGAAGAAATTTCTCCTCATCTCAGTCCTAAATGGCCGACCCCTTATTCTGAGACCGTGACTCGTGGTTCTAGACTCCCCAGCCAGGGGAAACATCCTCCCTGCATCTACCCTGTCAAGCCCTGTAAGAATTTTGTATGTTTCAATGAGATCACCTCTCATTCTTCTAAACTCTAAAGAATATAGGCCTAGTCTACTCAATCTCTCCTCATAGGACAATCCCCCCATCCCAGGAACCAGTCTGGTGAACCTTCGTTGCACTCCCTCTATGGCAATTATATCCTTCCTTAGGTAAGGAGACCAAAACTGTACACAATACTCCAGGTGTGGTCTCACCAGGGCCCTGTATAATTGCAGTAAGATGTCTACTCTTATACTCAAAACCTCTTGTAATAAAGGCCAACATACCATTTGCTTTCCTAATTGCTTGCTGTACCTGCATGTTAACTTTCAGTGATTCGTGTACAAAGACACCCAGGTCCTTCTGAACACCAACATTTCGCAATCTCTCACCATTTAAAAAATACTCTGCTTTTCTATTTTTCCTACCAAAGTGGATAACTTCACATTTCTCCACATTATATTCCATTTGCCATGTTCTTGCCCACTCACTTAGCCTGTCTATATCCCCTTGAAGCCTTCTTGCATCATCCTCACAACTTACATTTCCACCCAGCTTTGTATCATGAGCAATCTTGGATATATTACATTTGGTCCCCTCATCCAAATCATTGATGTAGATTGTGAATAGCTGGGGCCCAAGCACTGATCCTTGCAGTACACCACTAGTTACAGCCTGCCAACCCAAAAATGATCCGTTTTTCCTACTCTCTGTTTTATGTCCGTTAACCAATCCTCAATCCATGCTAGTATACTACCCCCAATCCCATAAGCCCTAATTTTGTTTAATAACCTCTTGTGTGGCACCTTATCGAATGCCTTCTGAAAATCCAAATCCAAATCCAAATTCCCCCTTATCTATTCTGCTATTTGCAACCTCAAAAAGCTCGAACAAATTTGTCAAACACGATTTCCCTTTCATAAATCCGTGTTGACTCTGCCCAATCCTATTATTATTTTCGAAGTGCCCTGTTACCATGTCCTTAATAATAGATTCTAGCATTTTCCCTACTACTGATATCAGGCTAACTGGTCTGTAGTTCCCCGTTTTCTCTCTCCCTCCTTTCTTAAATAGTGGGGTTACATTTGCTACCTTCCAATCCGCAGGAACCGTTCCAGAATCTATGGAATTCTGGAAAATGACAACCAATACATCCACTATCTCTATAGCCACCTCTTTCAAAACCCCAGGATGTAGGCCATCAGGTCCAGGGGATTTATCGGCTTTCAGTCCCATTAATTTCTTCAGTACTATTTTTTTGCCAGTACTAATTTCTTTCAGTTCCTCATTCTCGCTAGAGCCTTGGTTTTCCACTATATCCCAGAGGTTTTTTGCGTCTTCTTCCGTGAAGACAGACACAAAGGCCGTGATTTTGTGATCATCCCCATCACTCAGCATTGGCAACCTTCCCCTGCACATCCCAACTCACTCGAACATCCTTTGTACCCTCACCCATCCCTATCTTTCTCTGTACAGAATCATGTCACCATCTTACTGTGCACCACTCACACTCTTATGCAATGCCAACAACGTAACAATGCACAGGGAGGGAACTTGGTTTGTGCACCTCACTCCTTCATAGTCTCCTTCTAAACATCTATGTCATCCATTCTTTACACTCACTCCATCAATCTCTCTCAAACTCCACTTGTGTCCCTCATTACAGGAGAAGGGACCCCACAATAAAAGGGAGAGGGAGAGGACAGGAGGAAGCCCACCATCCCTGGCACACCTAATGAGCGCTGACGAGGCAGCCCTGGAGATCGTCAGAGGTGCAAAGGAGCTGGAAGTGGGGGACGGAAAGACGGGCGTAGAAGAGCAAGCTGGTGATAGAATTGATTTCGAACCCTCTGATTCATCATTCATGAGTGACTAATATGGAATATGATGTTCATAGAGATTGAGTGCTAAGCATCTGCACAATGGGATGTGTCTGCACTTGTCTAACTCATGCCTTTACTCCCCACAGGACCATCGAGAGCCCCACTCCCCACTGTCCAGGAGGAAGAGCAGGAGCACTCCTCAGAGGAACCACCAGCCTCTGAGGGAGCAGCATCACCAGCATTCAGCGCACCCAGCACCAGCGCAGAGACACACACCTTTGTGGGGTTTTTGCGAGAAAGAGTAGTGTTGTCACCTGGTGTATCACAGCTCACAAGTGAGCAGGAGCAGATGTTGGAGATAGGTACAGCAGTGCAGAGTCCTCGTCGGAGGGCGCTGGATGCTCCCAGCTTTGCTCAGCTGCATGTAGACACTGAGCCTCGGGGGCCATCCAGAAAGAGGGCGGTGCTGGAGCTTCAGGAGCAAGTGCAGGAGGCTCTGAGTGGATTTGCTTCCATGGTAACTGCAAGTGTGCAGAGAATGGAGGAGTCCATCTTAAACATTAGCAATGCCATGGTGAACGCTATGGGCAATCTAGGTGCCGCCATGGGACGGATGGCAACCTCCATGGAGGACCTAACTCGTCAGACACAAGCCAACATGATGGCTCTTCTAGATAGATGGTCAGCTATGGAGGATAGAAGGCCATCTATTGTGGAGAGGAACCAGAGGCACATGGACATCCCAGTAATGAGGACTGTCAGTACAGAGGCAGGTCCACATGACCCCATCGATGTGCAGCAAGGTGCTCTTCAGCAACTTGCTAGCAGTGAAGTGCGGGTGACCCATGAGAGGGACGGTGATATTCGAGCACAAGGAAGTGGGGGCTCCTCTCCAAGCGCTCACACTCCCTTGCCACTGCCGAGCCCTCGGTCAGAGCCCCATCTGCCTGAGCCAACAGGGATGGCCGAGTCTGCCCCTGCACAGCCGCAGGAGGAGCAGACTTTGGCGGGGCCCTCCAAGGCTCGCAAAACGAGAGGACGGCCGTCAAAGGCATCTAAGCAGGAGCAGCAGGGAAGTGATCAGGTTGCCTTCACATATGCTGAAGCCACAGGGGTCTCACAAAGTGGAGGCACACGTAGGAGGAAGATGTTATGTTAATAATCACAAGGGTTCTCACTTGGGTGTTATGATAGATTTATTGGTAAAGTTTCTGTTCTTTGCCAATATTGTAATAAATTGATGTAGAACGAAGGTTTGGCATCATTGCCATCTGTGTGCTGACAATTTGAGGTGGCACAGTTTAGGGTAAGGGCGCCTTTAAAATCCAGCAATGCAGCTAACAGTGGATCTATAGTGCCCAACACATACTTGCAGCCAAAACACAGATTACGCCCCCCAAATTATTCAATCACCAACCTCACAGATTTCTAAATGACAAGATTTGAGAGTGCAGTCTTTACACTGCAGTTGCAGCTGTGAAGTCTCCAGCTCATTGGTGTTCACGCCACACTTAACTGGCGTGTTGTCAGAACACCGTGAAACCCGACCCAGAAGCTGGACAATCCAAAAACCCTGTGATCATAGCTCTAAAGTACCACTTAATAGGCAGTTAAGTGCCTTTAATCCCTTTCCCGCCGCTTGGTGTCAGGTCCGTTTGCAAATTGGAGACCCGACACTCGGGAAAGTTGCATGGAGTCAATCATGGCGTGTTGTTGGAATGTCGTCAAACCCGACCCAGAAGCTGGACAATCCAAAAACCCTGTGAAAGTAGCTCTAAAGTACCACTTAAAAGGCAGTTAAGTGCCTTTCATCCCTTTCCCGCTGCTTGGTGTCAGGTCCGTTTACTCTCATATTCTATTTTCCCTTTCTTTATCAATTTCTTGATCCTCCATTGCTGAATTCTAAAAACCTCCCAATCCTCAGGCTTATGATTCTTTTTGGCAACATTACAAGCCTTTTCCTTTGATCTAATACTATCTTTAACTTTTCTTGTTAGCCACGGTTGGACCGCTTTTCCTGTGGGGTTTTTGTGCCTTAAAGGAGTGTATATTTGTTGTAAATTATGTATAAATTCTTTACATAGATACATAGATACATAGAAGATAGGAGCAGGAGTAGGCCATCCGGCCCTTCGAGCCTGCTCCGCCATTTAATGAGATCATGGCTGATCCTTCAATTCAGTATCCCGTCCCCGCCTTCTCTCCGTAACCCTTAACCCCTTTTGCCTGTAGAAATATATCTAATTCCCTCTTAAATATATTTAATGAGCTGGCGTACACTGCCCTCTGTGGCAATGAGTTCCACAGGTTCACCACTCTCTGAGTGAAGAAATTCCCCCTCATTTCTGTCCTAAATGGTTTAGCCCTTATCCTTAAATTATGTCCTCTAGTTCTGTTCTCACCCGCCAAGGGAAACATTCCTTCTGCATCTAATCTGTCTAGACCTGTCAGAATTTTATACACTTCTATGAGGTCCCCTCTCAATCTTCTAAACTCCAGTGTGTACATCCCTAAACTACATAGTCTCTCCTCATAGGTCAATCCCGCCATTCCTGGTATCAGCCTGGTGAATCGCCGCTGCACCCCCTCCATGGCAAGAACATCTTTCCTCAGATGAGGCGACCAAAACTGTACACAGTACTCGAGGTGTGGTCTCACCAGTGCCCTGTACAGCTGCAGCAAGGTATCCCTGTTCCTGTATTCCAACCCTTTTGCTATGAAGGCCAGCATACCGTTTGCCTTCTTGACCGCCTGTTGCACCTGCATGCTCGCCTTCAGTGACTGGTGTACAAGAACACCCAGGTCTCTCTGTACTTCCCCCTCTCCCAATTTATTGCCATTTAAATGCTAGCCATTGCTTATCTACCATCATACCTTTTACTGTAGTTTCCCAATCTACCGTAGCCAACTTGCCTCTCATACCTACGTAGTTTGCTTTGTTTAGATTTAAGACCCTAGTTTCGGATTTAACTAAATCACTTTCAAACTTAATATAAAATTCTGTCATATTATGGTCACTGTTCCCTAAAAGTCCCTTTACTACAAGGTTATTAATTAACCATTTCTCAATGCACAATACTAGATCTAAAATAGCCTGTTCCCTAGTTGGTTCCTCAACATACTGATCTAGAAAACTATCTTGCATACATTCCATGAATTTGTCCTCCACACTATTACTGCAAATTTGGTTTGCCCAGTCCATATGTAGATTAAAGTCCCCCATGATCACTGTACCCTTGTTATATGCGCCTCTAATTTCCTGATTTATACTCTGCCCTACATTACAACTACTGTTTGGGGGCCTATAAACATCTCCCACCAATGTTTTCTACCCCTTGCTGTTTCTTAGGTCTTTACAAACTGATTCTACTTTTCTATATTTCTATTTTGCCCTGATGTCACCTTAGTCACTGATGCCTTATTACCTTTGTTACTCTCTCTCTGTCCCTTCCTGACCCACTCTGCTTATTTTTACCCCGAACTCTACTCTGCTCTAGAGCCTTGACATTTCTCCCGCTGCTTTTAAATTTACTCTTTCCTGAATCCTCCCACTCCCCCCTTCATTAGTTTAAAGCCCTATCTACTGCCCTAGTTATTCAGTTCACCAGGACACTGGTCTTAGCCCGGTTTAAGTGGAGCCCGTCCCAACGGAACAGCTCCCTCTTTCCCCAGTACTGGTGCCAGTGCCCCATGAACTGAAACCATTTCCTCCCACACCACTCTTTGAGCCACTCCTTTAAACCTCTGATCTGTTTGTCCCTCTGCCAATTTGCGCATGGCTCAGGTAACAATCCAGAGATTATTACCTTTGAGGTTCTGCTTTTTAATTTGGATCCTAGCTCCTCAAACTCCCTCAGCAGAACTTCATTCCTAGTTCTACCTATGTCGTTGGTTCCTACGTGGACCACGACAACTGGATCCTCCCCCTCCCACTCCAAGTTCTACTCCAGCCGCGAGGAGATATCTTTAACCCTGGCACCGGGCGGGCAACACAACCTTCAGAACTCTCGGTCGCGGCTGCAGAGAACAGTATCTATCCCCCTGACTATCCTGTCCCCTACCACAACTGCATTCCCTTTCACTCCCCCCACTTGAATGGCCTCCTGCACCATGGTGCCATGGTCAGCTTGCTCATCCATCCTGCAGGCTTTTCCCTCATTCACACAGGCAGCAAGAATCTCATACCTGTTGGACAAGGGCAAAGGCTAAGGCTCCACCAGCACTGCACCTGGGTCCCCTTACCTGCCTGAGTTGCAGCCACACCCTCCTGTCCCTGACCACTAACCAGACCTGTACTACTACCTAACCTAAGGGGTGTGACTGCCTCCTGGATCAAAGTGTCCAGGTAACTCTCCCCATCCCTGTTGCTGCGCAATGTCTGCACCTCAGACTCCAGCTCAAAAACTCTGAGCTGAAGTTCCTCAAGATGCAGGCACTTACTGCAAACGTGGCTGTCCGGGATCACAATGCTCTCCACAAACTTCCACATGCTGCAGTTGTGGCACACCACCTGCACTGCCATCCCTATATGACCTTGTTTTATTTAATTAAATTTAATTAAACTTGTATTTAAGTAACTTAGTTTACAGTGTAGTTTCTTGACTACTTACTTGATGTGGATTAAGCAGCAGGGCAACTCCAAAGACGCAGACCATCCTACCAGTAGTTTTCTGATTGGGGTTGCCCACCCCAAATACTGCTCCCTCCCATCCCCTTCCCCAGATACACCTACACACCCATCCCACATTGCCAACATTGACTGCTGGAGAGAAAGTGGGAGTTGTATTAAGGTCTGACGTTGTTAAAGTGAATGTTAAGACCAGATGGTTGCAAAGTGCCAACAAGCTTCTACTTTTCCACAATGCTACCTGACCTATCGCTGTAACCTCCTCCATTGCTACTGGACCCAGTATTTACAGCTTTTTCTGTTTTTGCTTTAAGGGCATCACAGCATGCATAACAAATCTACATCATGAATACATTTAAAAAAAGGGATTTATGCAACCAACAAAATGTGGTTATCTCAAAGTTAAATCAATTAAATCCTTCCAGAATAATTGATAATTCCTAGTTTGCTGCATTGTATTATTTCTTTTTTAATCATTGCTCTCAGAAAAATCTATTCATCAGGCATGCAATTACGTTATTGGGCTTTCAATTATTTCCTTTGTAAAACAAAGTTATTATGTTGTTGGCTGAATTTTGTATTTTGCTAACAAAAAAATTAACAACAACAACTTGAATTTATATTGTGTCTTTAACATATTAAAAAAAGTCCCAAGGTGCTTCACAGAGGTGTAATCAGACAAAAATGGATGCTGAGCCAAGGAAGGAGATATTAGGCGGAGTGACCAACCGCTTGGTCAAAGAGGTGGGTTTCAAGGAGGTTCTTAAATGAGGTGAGGGAGGTGGTGAGGCAGAAAGGCGGAGGTTTTTAGGGAGGGAGTTATAAAGCAGGGAGGTGGCTGAAGGCGTCACCATCAATCCCACCATTGGACAAAAGGCTGGAGACAGAGAAACAAAACGTTCGTAGAGTGGGGGAGGGAGGGGGTCCTGAAGTAATGGAGGAGGTTACAGCAATAGGGAGGGGCAAGACCATGGAGGAATTTAAACACAAGGATGAACAATTTAAATGTGAGGCTCTGGGGGGTCTAGGAGCCAAATTAAGTCAGCAAGAGTAGGGTGATGGGCAAGTAAGACTTGGGCGGCAATTTTGCTGACCTCGGTGGGTCCGTGGTGGGCGACGTTGGTGGCGGGTCCCGACCCCGCTGCTGTCTCCATCCTGGCCTCTGAAATGAATTTACCTTGATTGGGCTTGTTAAGCCCGCCCAGCGCGTTTGCTGGCCAATTAGAGGAAACAGGTCTGGTGATGTCATTTGATGACACGTCATCAGCCAGTTTCCTTAAAGGGACCATGGCCAACTTTATTTTGACATTTGTGCTGCCCGTGTTCTACAGCATTGAGGTGCTGCAAACACTGACAAGCACTGCACAGAGGTGTAAGGCTGCACCCAGGTCTCCCATGACTCCCTCCATATGCTTATGCTTATGGAGGGAGTCACAGCACACAGAGGGGTCCGCTTCCTTTCCCATGGGTGGAAGAGACCTCCCCAGGAGATCAACACAGCCTGGTTGCACATTGCAGAGGAGAGCACAAGCAGGGATGTGGTCAGGAGGACCTGGGTGCAGTGCCGCAAACATTTCAATGACCTCAGTAGATCACGAAACATTAGTACAAAGTCACATTCAACCTCATCCTGCTGTGCTTCTCATCACATCCCCATCACTCTGCCTTCTCTACCCTACTCCTGCACATCGTTACTCACATCAACTTACCTTGCACCTCCATCCATCCCTCTCTATCTACATTATCACTTCCCCATCTCACTAGCCACCCCTCACAATCACCCTCATCCTAGTGCAATCATAGCAACTAACAACACACAAGGGTAGGCACTTGGATGTTTTAACCAATGTTCATGTGAAGTTTCTAACAATGTGTTGTCAAACATTGAAACATTTATTTTCAACACTTTGCGTTCTTGGATAGATTTGTGTGCATCTTTGGAAGTGGCTTTGTGAGTTCCAGTGAATGGTGAGACATAACGTATCCCCCACAATAGTGGTGAGTGTGAAAGGAATGGTTTGGGCGTTGTAGGGATATTTTATGGTGTTGGTGTGGGGTGGTGCCAACCTGGTGCATCATGTGGCAGCCAGCGTGTACAGCATCAAGTGAAGTAAATCTGCCTATGGTGAGGCCATCCCTGGCCTCCCAGGCAGCAATGTGCTCGGGTGCTGATGCCCTGTGTCCTGTGCAGCATCAGTTGATTACGGAGAAGGTTGGTGTTGTTGGTGCTGCTGGTGTGCCTGGTGCTGCTGGTGTTGGGGCTGATCGCGGTGGGATTCTGAGGACCAAGGTGAGAGAGTATGAAGGGCACCCATGCTGATGGAATAGATGGCAGTTGAAGCAGAGATGACAGAAGCGATCTGTCAATAGTGAGAGAGGTAATGAGGTCAGACTGGATAGAGACTTGTTTAAAGACTTGCAGCATGGTGAATCTGTTGTGAAGATGCAGTGAGGAAGAGCTTGTGGCTGAGGGAAGATATCTCTGTAAGGTGGGAGCTTTAACTTGACATTTGAAGCTGTCAACTCAACAGCTGATTCAATGGCAACTGAATTCCCGCCTCAGCTTAACAGACGTGATCCTCGAGCAGCGAGGACACTGTGGGCGAGCTCGTAAAATCAAAAGGTGAGCTCAAATGTGTTCTTAATCATCTCTCAACAAGGTCATAATGACCTGAATTGGGTCCCCCGCCGCTGCATGTCGGGTCTGCTCAGTGCTGACAGACCCGACATCGGGGAAAGGCACATGGTGGCGGGTTCACAGCGGGGACCCGACCCCCTGGGGGAAAAAAACATTTTCCCACCCAACCTGCCACAGATCATGCTCGCTGACACCACGCAAAATCCAGCCCTTGGTTTCTGATAGGATATGGGCAGCTGAGCTTTAGATAAGATGAAGCTTAAGGAGAGTGGAGGATGGGGGGCTGGCAGGAAAGCTTTGGAATAGTCAAATCGGGAGGCGACAAAAGCATGGATGAGTGTTTCATTAGCAAATTGGCTGAGGTAAGGGTGGACATGGAATATTTTACTGAGCTGGAAGTAGAAGTTACAACATAGAATCAGGCCATTTGGTCCAACCCTCCATGTAAAATCAGTTTTAATCACATTTACCCGCCCTGTTCCACATCCCTTTATTCGTTTTCCTTTATCCATTTATCCAAACTAACCTTGAATGTTGACATAGGCCAGGAATTTCCTCGGAGCTGCTCCCACTTTACTGGAAGTGCAAAGGAAACACTATTTACATGCTTAAATGGGGTTTTTGCCTCACTACCAGAAAAGTTACAGGGACCGAGCAGAAGCAGCTCCAAGGAAATTCCCACCTATAGATTCTACCTCGACCGTTAGCCCTGGAAGTGACTTCTACAGCCTCATAACTGTGTGTGAAGAAATTTCTCTTGCTTTCTGTTCTAAATCTTACATTTCTTTTCATACATTTAATCTTGTGGCCTCTTATTCTAGACCCCTCAACCACTGGAAACAGTCTGTTTCTACCCTGACCCATTCTTTCATAATTTTTAATACTTCTATCAAATCGTCCCATAATATATGTTGATCCAAGAAAAAAATTACCCAATTTTTCAGTCTTTCTTCATATTTGTGTTTCCTTAAACCAGGCAGCATCCTAGTGAGCCTGTGTTGTACCCTCTCGAAAGCCTCACTCTCTTTCCTATGGTATGGAGCCTAATACTGCATACAGTAGTCTAAAGGTTTTATACAGGCCTATCATTACCTCTTAGCTTTATATCTCTGTGGTAAAACATAGAATTACACTAGCTTTTTTACAGCATCATCAACCTGAGGTGTTACTTCAATGTCCTGTGAACATTTATCCCCAAATCCCTCTGCTCTTCCACACCATCCATCCATTCAGAGCTAACTGAACAGTTATTTATTTCCAGCATTTTGTGGTTTTGTAGAAAAACTGTTCATCATTGGAATTCCTTTTGGGAATTCCAATGGCAGTCCTAGATTTGGAAGAGAAAGATAGGGAGGTGCAATTTAACCTGAAGCATTTGGGACCCGGTCACGCTCAGCTCAGGAGCTGTGCGACCTAGGTACACCTACTTGGTACGTCAGAAATATCTGTCATCAACATCTATACTTCATGAGTTATACTGACTCCTTGAGCACAATCTCTAGACAACTTCCATCTGACAGCTGTGCTCATGGCTGTGAAGGTGATGACAGCATTCAATTTTTTCATTATTGGATCATTTCAAGCCACCACTAAAGTTCTGCTTCAGGATTGCTAAAGACAAAAATTTAGCCAAGAGTCTCAGGGCTAATACTGCGAGTACCATTCTCTTGTTGTGCAGAATGAACCCGGGTCTTAGTGTGTGCATTTGAAGGAGGAACAAGAAGACAATGGCTCGGAATTTGCTGTTGAATGACGGCGAAAATGTTATTGCTCGCCGTCATTACTGTGTAAAACTGACAGAAACTTCTAGGGCTGGATTTTCAATGGGCCGTGGAGGCGGGTTTGGAGGCGTGTGGGGGGTTAAAATTGCATAAAGTGGCGGGCGGACCTGATCCCACCTCCATTCCGCCTCCACGCAATTTTGATAAAATCATGTGCGGTGTTCCTGACTCCGTCCCGCCTCCAAGAGGCGGGAGAGGCCATTAAAGCCCTTAACAAGCCCTAAATTGGCACTGTAATGCCATTTTGAAACGTTTTAGCTAGTTTAACCCTTTTCCGACGTGAAGCACGCCTGATGTGAAACACGCCAGTGAAACCTGGCGGGAGCACAAGTGGATAGCTGACTATCAGCTGCAGGTCCACTATTACAACGGAGATGTGATGAAGGTAGTAGTAGTATTAGGTCTGAAAGTCGCCTCTGATGCTGCTGCATTGAATGTCTTCAGAGACTACCTGGCCTTTGCTGTGAGAGGACCTGGATGCAAAAAAAATTCTCTCTCTCTCTCTCTCTCTCTCTCTGAGCTGATGACATCATCAGAGGCGACTTTCAGACTGAAACCACTAATTGGTTCATGGGTTCCCACATCTAATTGCTGTCGGGTGGATAACACGAAATGCGGATGACACGACCCCAACCCGCCCCAGTATCAAAATCCAGCCCCTCGTGTCCGCACATGCACATTTAAACCCGGAAATCAGAAGTTGCTGTCAGTGATGCCCAGCTCCTCCACAAGGTGCACTGGTGCAAGCTTCACATCAACACAGAATTAGTGAATTGACGTGAACTTCAACTTTTTATGCACTATTCTCATTGTAAAAACCATTGAAAATGTTAAGTCTTGTTGAATGAGGGGCAACTGATTTTTTAATGGTGTACTAAGTCATAATTAATGCTAAACAAACTCTTTGGCCCTGAAAAACTAATTTTATAAGTGTGGAGTCTCATTCCCTCAGAAGAACATTTGAAAAATGCACGATTTTTAATTAATAAAAACTAATTTTTTTTTTAAAGTTTGTTTATGATATTTCAGCTTCTACCTTAATCCCATGTGTATGTCCCAATCTTATTTTCACTTTCTGTACAATGATTAAAATGTGAATTATGATCCCTGCTTTTTACTTCCTGCTTTGCTATCTGTGAGAATTCTTCAATCTGATTGGCTGATCAGCTTACCTACTGCCTGCACTGTTGCTGGACACCACAGATGGCGTCAAATTCAAAGTCACGCCGAAATACAGATAATCCAAGCTTGAGCGTCTGCAAATTCTCTGTAGTCAGCTTTTTTTTAGGTCAGCGAGCGCCATCCCTTCTCCGCTGACCACAAAATCTGGGCCATTATATAGAGGACAATTGCATTGATGGGCTGGTATGCATTCATCAAGCTACATCACAGCAAGAGTCTAGCCCATCCCACTTTCCACAAACCAAATTTTTTGCTTTTAAAAAATCACGTTTATTCATTAAATTGACAAATCAAATTCCCCGCATAGCATTAGCACTGTAGGTGCAGAGGTCACACTGTTGTAGGAGTGTTATACATGACATTGTATTTAAATTAATGTCTTGTTCAGTTAAGCAAGCATTCACCCATATAGAACTGTTCGACTGGTTGCCAAAATCCTGAAAAATGCAATAGTGAGTGTGTCTTTGAAGCAGATCCTCAGACATTCCTGGTCTACTAATAATGTCAAAGGTTTATTCATATAAATTACAAGATATGCACTGCAGAACTGCAAGCCTCCATACAACTTGGCTTACTTTCCCTAACAGAACACTAGATATTGTTTGTTAAAAATTCAACGATTTTGACTGTCAGTGGTTGTGTTTTCAGTGGTAAACAAAAACACTACGTTCAGATGCAACAGAGCAAGAAATTCTATATTGAGCAGTCACTCTGGCTACGTTTGCCTCTTTGATAAGTTTGTCAAAATTATAAAAATGTGTAAAAAAGGGTGCAATACAAGTAGACAGTACTAACAGACAATTCCACCATTTTTAACGCTGCTCTGTGGATTGCTCCAATCCAAAACTGATTAGAAAAGACCAAATTAACCTGTTAAAACATGAAAAACTCAGCAAACATTATGCAGGATGGAAGATAATTGAAAAGGGAATATTTTTCACCACAGTAGTAACAGAGGTAAATAGTATTGAAGAGATTTCAGCCCTCAAACATGGGTATAGTAACCATTGCTGAGTATTCCCCTGTGCAACAATAGTAGGAGAGGCTACCCTGGAAGCATACTGCATAGCAGATGCACGGCTCACAGAAGGCACTCCTCTGGGCAATAAATCTACTGCAACAATCAGCTACCTGGATATGACAGTGGAGTAGTGCATTAGTAAAGTCAGGCTTAGCAGGGATGTTGTGACTGAGCTGTGCTATCTGGTTAAAGACTTCTACCATCCAGCTCCGTACTATCAGTTATAGTTCTCACTGACCTCAACTTGTAGGCCATAGGATCCTTCCAGTTACCCAAGGGAACATCTCAAGCATCAGCTGGTTTGCCATGCACCACTGCATAAAGGGGTTACTGAAGCCTAGTATCATCATGCAACCAGCTACATAAACTTCAGCATCAACCAGCAGCAGCAGTTGGAGTCAAATAGTTGACTTTTCCCACTGGGGAATTTTAATCCACCCTGCCTGGTGGCAATGGGGCGGGCAGTTAAAAAAGCTGTGCAAAGATTTACCGCTCCATTCCCGCTCAATTTTCACCAGCCGCTATCTTTATTGGGCCCTTTTTTTTTAGGTGGGAGCCTCATTAATACATTCAGACCCCAATGGCATTTTAACGGCACACTGCGCGGGGAGCCCAACGTCAGTTCCTCGCTCAGTAAAACCTGATGAATAGACTAGAGAAGCTGGGGTTGTTCTCCTTAGAGCAGAGAAGGTTGAGGTTTGATAGAGGTGTTCAAAATCATGAGGGGTCTGGACAGAGTAGATAGAGAGAAACTGTTCCCATTGGTGGAAGGGTCGAGAACCAGAGGACACAGATTTAAGGTGATTAGCAGAAGAACCAAAGGCGACATGAGGAAAAACTTTTTTATGCAGCGAGTGGTTATGATCTGGAATGCACTGCCTGAAAGGGTGGTGGAGGCAGACTCAATCACAGCTTTCAAAAGGGAGTTGGATAAGTACCTGAAGGAAAAAAAATTGCAAGGCTACAGGGAAAAGGCGGGGGAGTGGAACTAGCTGAAGTGCTCTTGCAGAGAGCCGGCACGGGCTTGACGGGCCAAATGGCCTTCTTCCGTGCTGTAACCATTCTATGATTCTAAGAAGAGGAGCCCCTCTAACGTAAATCAGAAACTTTCCTTAGTAGGGCCAGGCGGAGTGCTCCTTCGGGCTCCACAAGGAAAGTCTGGGCCTCTGCTGACTTGGGCTCCCCACCTTCTCACCCATGAAGTAGCCCTAATTTACCACCACCACCCCCCTCACCATACAACTTATCTTGGTGCTGGCAGGTACCCTCCGAGGCCCCGTTATTTTGGCCTGCCGAAAGCTGGCAAATGAGACCCGGGAGTTAATGTAGTCCAGGCTTCATACTGATGACGTCAGGCAGGTTTGACGCTTGTTCCACCCCTGCCTGCCCACCCAAAATCTACCTGCAGTTAAAATTGACCACCCCTCCCCCCCTTAATGGCCCTAATGATAGGCTTTTAAGTGGAAGTCCAAATTAAAATGAAATTTTACTCCTGGTAGCCTTCTCCTTGTAATAGGGCTATGGTGCATGGCGCCACCCTACAGTTATACCCTCAGATTTCCTTGGCCTCTGGTATTCAATTCTTGAAAGGGGTCCTTGTGTCTCAAATGATTTCTTAAATATAGTAGCATTTTAAAGCGTAGCCAGCAACATTTCCATAATTGCTAGCACCTGACATTCCAGTCCCCATGGCATTCCTAGCACTAAGCACTGGGACCACCATACAAATATTTACATGAAGTAACTATGCATTATCATTCAAGGGCAATGCTCTGGCATGCTGGCGGATGTGCAGGCACCCTAAGGGTTAAAACTTATTTTAACCCTTTTCTTCATCGGTATGATTTCTGAAGTAGTCTTGTACAGAACAATATGGTAGATTTTTGTTTATTCTTCGCGTCTCAATCAAACTGACCAGATTGGACTGGATTTTGCAGTCAGCGGCAAACGAACAGTGCCACCCCATAGATTTGCCCATTGACTTTTGGGTTTTTGCACTGGAAGTTCCTGTCAGCCCACTATCCAAAAAGCGCAGTGCCCTCTACAGAGCATCTAGGACCTGTGTGCACAGGGCAAGCAACTGTGTATCTCCTTAACCAATCAGATTGAAGAATCATAATGAGCAGCGCAGATTCTGAACCAGGAAGTGTCAGTCAGAATAGTGAATTCAATGCCAAATCAAGTACAAGAAGCGAAATAAAGAGAGGCAAAGAAAAATTGGATTAAGAGAGAGGGATAAAAGAGACAAAGAAAAAGCAAAAAAAAAAAAATTCTATTTTTTTATTTTTTTAAATCTCCAACAATAATTAAAATCTGAAGGAATGAGACTCCACACTTATAAAAGTTAATTTTCAGTGCCAGATACATTTTTTGGCAGTAATTAAGACTTATCACATCGTTAAAAGGGCACTTACACTGGAATGGACAAGCCCTAACTTTTTCTGGTGAATTTAGTGCGTATATATCAGGTAAGTACAGCAACTTCACACATTCCATATACTTCAATGGTGAGTCTCTCAGTGAGATACCATTATAGTGCAGCTTCTGGAGGAGCAGGGCATCTTGGACAGCGACTTCTGGATTTACGCATTTAACTGCGCATGTTCAGTCGCTGGATTTTGCTGTCCGATTTACACCTGAGTAACAGTGAGCGCTGTTAGCCGCAACATTATTTTTACTGCAAAATCTGTCCCATTCAGATCAACATATTTTAAGTTGTATGTCTGTCCTACCTTTGAACTCATGTCAAATTTAAAAGATAACACCTTCACTTTCATTCTTCATTTTCATTTTGATCTCTGGCTGTGCCTGCTACCTCAATATGTCTGCGAGAATGAGAAGACCATCTAGTCCATCAGTAAATGGTTATCAGCAGGTGCACAAGTGATAGATCTGTAGACATGCTTCGTTACATGTGACAGCCCATACCACTGCAAAATCTTCCACAAGCCTTACATTTAAAAATAGAAAAACAACATGAACAAAAACCTGTTTAAGGATTTTTCATTTTTGAAGGGCAGAGTGTGGATTGGACAGCTGACAGAAATGATTCAAAGGGTAAGCAATCAAAACCTCCTCAGAATTCTTAACGAAAATCTGGGTAAATGGTGTCTCATGAAGTAGTAATGAATTATCCGTGGTTTGACTCGGCAGACTTGAATGCCATTTACTTCACTGCAATGTCTGTAGTGTTGACTGATAATCTGTCTTGTTGTGACTGGCCTTTGGAGAACCGTTCCACCGAAATGACTGCAGCTTCTAACCAATGGCAGTTAATCACTGGCCAGGAGCACAGCATATATAATTTTTCCAGGTTTTGGATAGCAGACAGACCAAAACACTGCTTGCTTTTCAAATCATTGTGAATGCAATATTCATTTCTAGAGGTCGGTGTTAGTTCTGGTATTTAAAATAATTCATTTCTTGGATGTAAATCTTGTCATGCTGCTTGCTGCAGTGTTCCCTGAGAAACAAACAACATTTAACATTAAATCATATTGTTCAGCATTTCCAAACTTCAGTAGAAATCTCTGGCCCTAAGTCTAAACTGACATCCCTTCATAAAGTAGGTTTTTATTTTTTTCCTAAGCATCAAATAATAAACTTGGACCTGGGTTAAAGGAAAAGTTCAAAATGGATGAAAAGTTATCTACTGTGGGTGGTTTGGCCAAAACCGAGTTTTTTCCTTTGAAAGTTGATTTCCATTGGCTAAATGTAATGCCAGTAGAAGTTAAATTAGGAAAGATGGTGGGCGCACAATAAAACTTATCACAAGCAGGATATAGTTTCAGGCTCCACAGTTATTTTCCAATGGAAATGGTAATAGGTATATTAAACTTGGTGCCCATGAAAAACAGATGCCTTATACCTTACATGTGCTATTCTGTTGGCAGACAATACAGACAGAGGCATCCAGCCCAACAGCAAAGTATGGACCAGATGTAATTTTAAAGATCTAGTTGAAGGGTTGTGGACTGAGGGAGTGCTTCACTGATGGAGGTGCCATCTTGTAGAGGTGATGTTAAACTAAGAGCTCGCTTGTCTGCTCAAGTACATGTAAAAGATTCTACGGCACTGTTTGGAGAAGAGCCGAGTGTGATCCTAGACAACCAGCACCACCAAAGGAAATCATTTGTTCATTCTTTCATTTCCTGTTTGTGCACAAATTGGCTGTTACATTTTCCTACAAAACAACAGTGAGTGAACTTCAAAAATAATCCAATGGTTGTAAATAATAATCCATTGCTCACCGATGCTCAGTTTGGTTTCTGCCAGGACTTGCCGGCTCCAGACCTCATTACAGCCTTGGTCCAAACATGAATTCCTGAGGTGAGAGTGACTGCCCTTGACATCAAGGCAGCATTTGACCGAGTGTGGTATCAAGGAGCCCTAGTTAAATTGAAGTTAATGGGAATCAGGGGGAAACTCAACTGGCTGGAGTCATAAAGGAAGATGGTTGTGGTTGTTGGAGGCCAATCATCTCAGCCCTAGGACATCGCTGCAGGAGTTCCTCAGGGCAGTGTTCTATGCCCAACATCTTCAGCTGCTTCATAAATGAGCTTCCCTCCATCAAAAGGTCAGAAATGGGGATGTTTGCTGATGATTGCACAGCATTCAGTTCCATTCGCAACTCCTCAGATAATGAAACACTCCGTGCCCGCATGCAGCAAGACCTGGACAACATTCAGGCTTGGGCTGATAAGTGGCATGTAACGTTCGCGCCACACAAGTGCCAGGCAATCACCATCTCCAACAAGAGAAAGTCTAACCACCTCCGCTTGGCATTCAATGGGATTACCATTGCCAAATCCCCCACCATCAACATCCTGGGGGGGTCACCATTGACCAGAAACTCAACTGGACCTGCCACACAAATACTGTGGCTACAAGAGTAGGTCAGAGGCTGGGTATTCTGTGGCGAGTGTCTCACCTCGTGACTCCCCAAAGCCTTTCTACCATCTACAAGGCACAAGTCAGGAGTGTGATGGAATACTCTCCACTAGCCTGGATGAGTGTAGCTCCAACAACTCGACATCATTCAGGACAAAGCAGCCCGCTTGATTGGCACCCCATCCACAACCTTAAACATTCACTCCCTCCACCACTGATGCATCATGGCTGCAATATGTACCATCTACAAGATGCACTGCAGCAACTCGCCAAGGCTTCTTCGACAGCACTTCCCAAACCCGCGATCTCTACCACCTAGAGGGACAAGAGCAACAGGCGCATGGGAACACCACCACCTCCAAGTTTCCCCTCCAAGTCACACACCATCCTGACTTAGAAGTATATCGCCGTTCCTTCATCGTCGCTGGGTCAAAATCCTGGAACTCCCTCCCGAACAACACTGTAGGAGTACCTTCACCACACGGACTGCAGCGGTTCAAGAAGGCAGCTCACCACCACCTTCTCAAGGACAATTAGGGATGGGCAATAAATGCTGGCCTTGCCAGCGACACCCACATCCCATAACGGAATTAAAAAAAGAACTTTGTGATGTCCTTAGAGCATGAGAATGTGCTATACAAACTCACTTTCTCTGCTAGGATTTGGGGGCTTTGCAAAGTTGTCTTTGTCTACAGTTACATCATGCAGCTGATACCTCCAAGGAGTTACTTGTAAATTCTTTCTACTTCAAAGAGCTGTGTCATGTTTGATTGCCTCAGATTGAAAGCATGATGTGAATCTCCATGGGAACCATCCACTGATATATATTATATAGGGAGTCACTTCCCAAAAAAACAGAAATGCATGCATTTATATTGTGCCTTATAACACCGTTGAAACCTCACATACTAAATTACTTTTTAAGTGCCATGTGTTTGTACATTGAGGGAGAAACAGTCCTTCCTATTTGGGTATGTTGTAGGGTTGATGATAAACAGATGACTGGCTACATGCATACAGTTAATGTACCTTGGGGAGGGCAGCAATATGGAAAAACTTTAGCTGCTGCAGTGTATATATTGCAAAACAGGACCACCATACTGGAACATATGAACATAGAAAGATAGGAACAGGAGTAGGCCATTCAACCACTCTAGCCTGTTCTGCCATTCAATTAGATCATGACTGGTCTGTACCTCAATTCCATTTACCCGCCATTGATCCATATCCCTTGATAATCTACCCTAACATAAATCTATCAATTTCAGTCTTGAAAATTTTAATTGACCCAGCATCTACTGTCTTTTGGGGAAGAGAGCTCTAGATTTCCACTACCCTTAGTGAAAAAGTGCTTCCTGATTTCACTCCTTACTGGCCGAGCTCTAATTTTAAGATTGTTCTGGATTCTTCCACCAGAGGAAATAGTTTCTTTAATCATTTCAAATACCTCAATTAGATTAGCCTCAAACCTGTCGTCATAATTTAACCCTTTCACCCCGATATCATTATGGTGAATCACGCTGTACCCACTCAAAGGCACAGAAAAAAAGTTAACTCTTGTGATATCCCCTGTGGGTGTCTGGAAGGACCCTATGGCATGAAAGTTGAGGGCAATGGTGATATTCACTGCCACTGGTAGGGCAGTGCAAGTGATCGACCACTCCTAAAGTTTTTCTTATGCCACATAGTACCACAGTCTCCTTGTGCTTGATATTATTAATTGTTTGAAAAATAGCTGACTCCATTGCAGTAGGCCCACATAGAGTATTATTGGTGCAAGCTGTGCACCTCCAATGTTCTCTGCACCCCTAGACTACCTTCTCCTAGTCTTCCAGCACTACAAAGAACCTATAATTGGCCACCTCACCCATCCTCTTGGGCAGAAAACTCCTTTGTATTAAGAAGTATATTAGCAAAGCTGTAAATTAGTCAAATGTATCTTCCGAAAAGAATTCACAGATTATAAAACAATATGCAATTACTGCAATTTGAATTGTTAGGCAATATACTCAAAAATACACATTGACCCTTCCAAAATAAATCTCATAAAATGTCACTATTTTCCATGCAAATAAAGCCAGGAGTCAGGAGTAAAGCCTGCAGTGTTCTTTATACTTGGCTATAGGCAAAGCCTAAAGCATTAAACAAAAGCCAAGTGAGAAGTTCAAAGAAAGTGACCTGTAGCTTTCCAATTTTTGGACAAAGAGCAGAAGGAAACCTGGAACTAGAAGTTATTACTAGAAGACACACAACTGGGCCACTTTTCCTGTGCCTACTGTTCTGTACGTACCTATTTCACTGGAGTTCGGGAGAGGAAGTAGGAGTGGAGACCCATTGCACCCGCTTTCTGCCCACTTTCTTTTTGATGCTTATTTAGGGTCACAAGTCAGGCGGGATCAGAAATGTCACACCTGAAATAGGCGCTGAGATTTAAATGGGAGTTAAAATAATCAGAAGTGAAGTTAAAATGTTCCCCGTATTGATTTCATCCCGTAACGCTGGTGGCAGGGCACGTGTTGATACTGCCTATATAAACTTGGTATTCTGAGCTGCATCTGGAATTTATGGTACTTTAAAGGGATTGGCAGCAACTTGGATTTGAAGTAGTACATCAACTTTTGAGCAATTAGGAGACAAAAATGTCAAATTATTTGCTGCAGTTCAACTGCACTGTGTCCAAGAGCTTTTAGAATCATAGAATCATAGAATGGTTACAGCACAGTAGGAGGCATTCGGCCCGTCGAACCTGTGCCGGCACGCTGCAAGAGCAATTCAGCTAGTCCCACTCCCCCGCCCTTTCCCCGTAGCCCTGCAATTTCTTTCCCTTCAGGTATTTATCCAATTCCCTTTTGAAAGCCACGATTTAATCTGCCTCCACCACCCTTTCAGGCAGTGCATTCCAGATCATAACCACTTGCTGCATAAATTTTTTTTTCCTCATGTCGCCTTTCGTTCTTCTGCCAATCACCTTAAATCTGTGTCCTCTGGTTCTTGACCCTTCCACCTATGGGAACAGTTTATCTCGATCTACTCTGTCTAGACCCCTCATGATTTTGAATACCTCTATCAAATCTCCTCTCAATCTTCTCTGCTCTAAGGAGAACAACCCCAACTTCTCTAGTCTATCCACATAACTATAATTCCTCATCCCTGGAACCATTCTTGTAAATCTTTTCTGCACCCTCTTGAAAGCCTTCACATTCTTCCCTTCCTAAAGTGCGGTGCCCAGAATTGGACGCAATACTCCAGTTGTGGCCGAACCAGTGTTTTATAAAGGTTCATCATAACTTCCTTGCTTTTGTACTCTATACCTCTGTTTATGAAGCCCAGGATCCCATATACTTTTTTAACCGTTTTCTCAACCTGCCCTGCCACCTTCAATGATTTGTGCACATATACCCCCAGGTCTCTCTGTTCCTGCACCCCCTTTAGAATTGTACCCTTTAGTTTATATTGCCGCTCCTTGTTCTTTCTACCAAAATGTATCACTTTGCACTTTTCTGCATTAAATTTCATCTGCCACATGTCGGCCCATTCCACCAGCCTGTCTATGTCCTCCTGAAATCTATCCCTATCCTCCTCACTGTTCACTATACTTCCAAGTTTTGTGTCATCTGCAAATTTTGAAATAGTGCCCTGTACATCCAAGTCCAAGTCATTAATATATTTTATAGAGCGCTGGGGAGTTACACACCGTTTTTGGCTCCCATCATTGCCCTGATTTGGAATCCTATTGTACATGTGGTACTAGCAGGACATGGTGTGGCATTACTGCAGGATGATGGCTTCTACTCACCATTATCCTGCCAACTGAATGTATCTGTCATGAAAAAAACGATTGGGATCTGACAAAAAAAATGCTTTGGGAGGCTCTGATTCATCAGAGAGGCAGTGACAGAATTGCGCAACATGCTGCAGGAACGCATGCAGCCCAACTCCAGAGCAGGCACAACTCTGCCATAGTGATGGTGATAGCCACCTTCATTTTGTTTTCCTTTAGTTTCTTTCCAGTGGGCCATTGGAAACAGCAGTAACATCAATCAGTCTACAATGCGTCATTGTCTGAAAGCGGTGACTTTTTTTTATTCGTTTATGGGATGTGGGCGTCGCTGGCCATCCATAATTGCCCTTGAGAAGATGGTGGTGAGCCGCCTTCTTGAACCGCTGCAGTCCGTATGGTGATGGTACTCCCACAGTGCTGTTAGGTAGGGAGTTCCAGGATTTTGACCCAGCGACGATGAAGGATGAGCGATATACTTCTAAGTCAGGATGGTGTGTACCTTAGAGGGGAACTTGGAAGTGGTGGTGTTCCCATGCGCCTGCTGCCCTTGTCCTTCTAGGTGGAAGAGATCACGGGTTTGGGAGGTGCTGCCAAGGTTGCTGCAGTGCATCTTGTAGATGGTACACACTGCAGCCATGGTGGAGGGAGTGAATGTTTAAGTGGTGGATGGGGTGCCAATCAAGCGGGCTGCTTTGTCCTGGATGGTGTCGAGCTTCTTGAGTGTTGTTGGAGCTGCACTCATCCAGGCAAGGGGAGAGTATTCCATCACACTCCTTACTTGTGTATTGTAGATGGTGGAAAGGCTTTGGGAAGTCAGGAGGTGAGACACTCGCCGCAGAATACCCAGCCTCTGACCTGCTCTGACTGATGCTGTTACAAATTCAGGTCTGCTATAGATACCTTCTTGGATTCAGTGTCATCAGTCACTCCCGTAAGCGGTCTGAGTGTTTTACTTTGATGGGAGTTAACTTACATGACTCTATATCTACTTGTACAATAGCATAACCCAGGGATGAAACAATAGCATCATCCTCTTCTCATATGAATTGGATATTCTTGTCTTTCACATACATATTTCCTTAATCTCTCCAAAGGTGGACCAATCAAAAAGTACTAAGTACTTTCATCTGATGAAAGGTCATTGACCTGAAACGTTAACGCTATTTCTCTCACCACAGATGCTGAGTGTTTCCAGCATTTTCTGTTTTTAGTTCAGTACTAGGTATTACTTAACTTCACGTAAGGACGCAAAATGATAACGACTCCCCTATTGTTTCTGACCATCACCGGGTAACAGTATTAATATCTGGTTTCAATACACATTCTGAAAATGTTTGCAGCCTGTGGCCTTCCTTTTTAAACCAGTTCAAATCCAATTTGTTTCATAGTCCAAAGTATATAAAAGTAACACTTTTTTTCCAAATTCATTCTGTGGAAAAATTGTTTAAAAAAAATCCTCAAATGTGACAGATGTATGCCAACGCAAGCAGTTTTATAATTTTTTTCCATAGACAACAGGGGAAAACAGGACAGGGCCCTAGGTTTTTTTTTTAAATGGCATGATTCCAAAATAGCCCTATATGCTCCTGCACAGAGAAATGGCCCATGCATGAATTACAATGGCTTTTATTCCACCAGTATTCAGCTTGTGTGTGGTAATCTACACCAGATAGTGAAGGCAAAAGCCAGATTCTCCAGCAGCAGTCACGGTGCATTTATTTTCTGCCAGTCTATATGCCAACATTATTTGCGGATATTCAGCAAGTCAAGGGTTGAAATCAATTGAACAAAAATTGGGCAAGTTCTATAAAGGGTGGGTGATCTGCTCTGCCACTACCCAGGTGGTGAAGACAAAATCTACACCCGCAATGTATTTTTCTACTAGACCACCAAGACTCCAACAGAAGAAATAGCTATTGGCATGCTAAATTACATTGATTTACCACCATTTCTTATAGGGACATAACTGTCCAAAGTCAAAGTGTATCAAATAAAGAAAAGTAGCCCAACAGCCTCATTCCAATCACATTGGGTTCTCAATTTAGTTCTGTTCATCACTAACGTTCGATCACTTCCACTTCCCGCATTGTCAATCTATTAGCAAAACATTTAGGTCTTGAAATTCTGTGGGGGTTCACTTCGTCTCCCACCAAAATTGTGGTGGAAGATCGGGGGTGGGGTGGGGTGGGGGGAGAACCCCGATGGAATTTCAGGACCTCAATCATATATAAAAGATCAAATGGCTCTGGTTCTACTGTGGATCTCTGTATATATTCTAGTGCAACATCATAGTGGTTTTGAAACATAACCCATCAGATTCATTATTTAGCTTGGTGCCAAGTCATAGTAAAGTCTGCATCCTATAATGTGTGCTGTGCTGAATCTGAAATACAGATATCAATACTATGGACAGGCTGGTGAACGCAAAAACACAAATTCTAAAACTACCCAACTGTGATTTAATGTTTGTGAATATGATGAGTTTCCTACTCCTGCTGCAATCAAGATACACTTCGCAGACAGTCATGGCTCCCACTCCATGCTGTTGACCATCAACATAGCTTGGGGAGTACAATGAATATCCTTGGTTGCTGTTGATCATACATCTTTCTTCATTATGTTAGAAATCTCCTTGGAGTGTTGCCATTTTCTGGTATAATGAACAGCCCATAATATTTGAAGCATCAAATGCTGTTCTTTACAGGAAGAAAAAGCAAATTTAGTTTTTCAAAAACATTTAAAAAGACTACTAAGTTATGAACTGTGAAAATAATGGTTTGGAGAGTAATTTCAAGACATCTGTTTTACATTATTTATTAATTTGACTGTGTGCGCAGTATATTGTGGTGTGTTGCAAGATTATTTGAATGGAAGAGATATTTCACTCAATTGATAGCTCACTTTGGAGAAATACAACCCAACTAGGCTAAGATCTGACTATATTTCCTCAGCATGACCTCCTTCCCATTAGTCCCATGAACACAATGATATTTTAGAGGGGAAATGGTATAACATGAATGGTTTGGCTTCATGCGTCTGGAAAAAGCTATAGAAAGCTACTGGACAGCTACCATTGTTCCTTTGTTTCAGAACAAATCAAAGTGACCTAGCTGTTTGAGTGAGTCAGACTCATATTTAGTTGTCCATCTGGTTCAGTTTAGTCTGAAAACACAATTTTCTCATTACGCCACTGTTCCCAGAGGGAGAAAAACGTATAAATAGAATAATAATAACATTCTTATCTAGTTATTAGATCCTGAATTGTTTGATATTGCAATTTTAAAATGTGCTGGTGGCTAGTTGTATAATTCAGTTTTCCCTCCACGTTTCCCAGCTCAGCGGGTATTGGGTACTATGAATATATGAAAGGCAAAAGCTTTCTTATTGCTTAACTAGGAATATTGAACATTATGAAGGGCTTTCTTTAAATACACTAAAGGGAGAGTATCCAATCACTCTAGTAAATGCTGAGCAGGAAAAATGGCTTGAGTACCAAATTCACCTACAGTGCATAAGTAAATAAAAGAGTTAATTCACCAATCCCATGTTCAACTGGGGAGCCATGCTCAAAACGGTGTGCAGGTCAGAGAATCAGTGCTCCAGTTCTGCAGCCCTATCTTCTATCCAAACTCCTTTTAATCCCTGCTGGGAGCATGGGGTTGGTGAGTGTACCCTATAGTGTATAAACTAATTTAACACTTACTTAAGCACAAATGTGAAACTCAGGAGAATTAAGTGTCCAGAGATGTGGGAGCACTTTTTACGAATTAGTGCTCCTAGCGCAAAGCTTTGTATAAGAGGAGTGCATTTTGGGAGTTCAACCACAGAGGTCACCCATCTGGATAGTCAAGCTGAAAGCACTGTTGACCTCCATGTCCAAATTCCTGATATTTCGACGAAGAACAGGGGAGTTATCCCCGGTGTTCTGGCCAATATTTATCCCTCAATCAACATCACTAAAACAGGTTATCTGGTCATTATCACATTGCTGTTTGTGGGAGCTTGCTGTGTTCAGATTCGCTGCCGCGTTTCTACATTATAATAGAGACTGCACTTCAAAGAGTACTTCATTGGCTGTAAAGTGCTTTGGGACATCCAGTGGTATTGAAAGGCGCTATATAAATGTAAGTTTTTCTTTCTTTTTTTCTATATGTACTTCCATCGCACAAAGCTTTGTGCCAGGACCGCTAATTCATAAAATCTAACCCATTTCATATCATTTATCCTACTTTCAATATGCATGCAATTGCACTGAATAAATATGTCTGTTAAATCTTCCTATTTCAGTGACTTAGGTGCCTATTTTAAGTGCTGAATAAAGTTTCCTTTGACAAAAGTGCAAGTCTCAAATTTAATCTAAACCTATAATATTGATTCAAGTTAATAACATTATTTTAGGTGCAAATTTCTGTTAATCAAAAGCACTTTTGCCCAGATTACACCGATGTGATCAGTTTTCAGGATAAACTACATATTTTATTTCTGCAATCTACAAATTAAAGCAAACTACACATAAGAACATAAAACCATTTACATCAACAAAAAAACAATGCACTAAAATATGTAAGATTGGAAAGGAATTTTTGACATTTTGCCTTGAATTTCTGATAACCAGATTATTAATGGATTCTATAATCAAATTAAAAATAAATCTATGCATTGGTTTCTCGGTCGCTTTTTGTACAGAATCTGATAGTGACATAAACCAGCACCTCACAATAGTACAAAGGGACATCCTATTTACACAGGACTGTTAAAGCACATGCTTATCTATGATCTTAAGTTGCTTTTATACAGGTCAAGTATTCAATGCATAAACCTGAGGCAGTGTCCATGTGATTTACTTGTTATTAGCAAAATACTAAGAAGGTGGACCAGTCATTTGACTACAGTTCTGACGAAAGGTAATCAACCTGAAACGTTAGCTTTGTTTCTCTCTCCACAGATGCTGCCACATCAGCATGGTTCCCCAGTTGAGCATGGGATCAGTGAATTTATTCTTTCATTTACTTATGCACTGTAGATGCATTTGATACTCAGCCATTTTTTCTATTCAGCCTTGGAAGGTCATCCTAGTCCCAGCACATTGTTGCATGCAAAAGGGGAAATCTTATTAATTTATCTGGACAGAGGCCTTGATGATCTCTTGGAGGAGACCCAGTAAAACAGCGTAATCGTTCAAGGTAAATGGAGGACAGGCGATAATTATATCTTAGCCAATATCAAGTGTCAGAAAGATTAAATAGTGGTTCATATCCAAAATCCATGTCAGAGTGACATTATTTTACCACAGCATCCATTTTGACTCTGCAAGCCAATTTTCAAAGGTTTTCCTAAGCCAAAGGAAAGTTTCCTATTTTTGTTGTTTAATTTCCACAACATCAGTAATATCTTTACCCATGTTTATTCTTAAGATTAATTTACAGGAGATACCATTCTCAGAGTTTACTGAAATGAAGATAGTATAAAACATTAGTTTGGTGTTATCTTTATGCGAGGATAAAAGTTTCTAGGATTATTATGTGCCGCACGATCTGCATCCAAATTGCAAAGACCTGAACTGATGTGCCTACCTTGAAGGGTACTGCAAGGAGATCACTACCAGCAAGATGGAATTCAATCTACACCAGTTAGTGGCTTTCAATGAGTTTATTAATGAGTACTTGTAAATAGGACTTGAAACAAAATATGCATAAAACATAAAAACAACAATAACAGATTTGGACTAATTGCTAACTATAAAAAAAATTCAAAGCATATTGTGGGAGTAATGATTCCCCTAACAATCAGTTACTGAAGCAATTAAATTGCTATCTCCAGTGTGAGACTTAGTATGCTGGAAAATAAATCCAAGAATGTGTTAAATTTCAACTTTCCAGTAATGTCCTGTAGATGGGATAAATCCCAAGATTATTCAGAGAGACCCGTGTCCAACAAGACCGCATGACCATGAGTCCAGAGCATCAGATCCTGAGGGTGATGGTTTAGTTTTCATTATGAAGTAAATAAACCCGTACAATTTTAGTATGGTCTGGAGAGGGAAAATATAACAAAAAGGAAGACCCTACATTACAAGCATCAAATATGATTCCAACATGCACGAGGAATAAAGCATAGTTCCATAATTTCTATTTAGCAAGGAAATGGGTTTAGAAGAAGGGAAAACAAATAGATAAAACTAAAAATAGCTAGAACCTTTGAAATATAATCAGTAACATAACTCTTACCCTAATTAGCCAAAAAACTGGTCAGATATTCCAGGTGATTTCCCTCTCCCCACCCTGACTCCTTATCCCTCTATTCTCTTCTCCCCCATGTATGCATCAAGCCACCCTTAAATGTATTAATGCGATCTGCTCAACCACTCCCTGTGACAGCGAGTTCCACATTCTCACCACTCTCACAATGACAGTAACTCAGTGTTGTGCGACTGTAGATAAGCCACAAATGATCGACCATCTACTCCGCTGCCAACTTCTGCCTGAGTCCTGTAATGCTACTGACCTTGCCAAATACAATGATAATATGTAGCCTTGTGACAGGGAACAGTGTGAAGATATGATACGACAACAACCATTCTCTGTGTAAAGAAGAATTGGCCATGGCTAACAAAATTACTGGTGTCTTCCAGATCAGTAATGCATGATCTGTTGGTTAAAGCCTACAGAGAGACTTTTGGTGATGGCGTGTCTCATTGTAGGATCTTGAGCCTACATTGCAGACTAAATTTTAAAAGGGTCATAACCCTCCTATTCAAAAAGGTCTAGTAGATTCTAGCAAGCTACCTTTGCTCCACTTTTAGCAGCCTTAGCCCTTGAAATCCTTCCCTGAACTCCTCAGTGTTTCCCTCTCTGCCTGTAAAAGCATCCTCTGAATCTAGTTTTTGAGCAAGCTTTCAGTCACCTCTTCTAAAGGCCGATTTGTCTGATCCTTGCCTCTGAGGAACGTTCGGTACAAAGATCAGGAAAAAGGGAGAAATACCCAGTTCACCCCTTTTAAGTTGGACCAAGATTTCTGGGACTTTCCTGAGGGATGCATCTTGGCCAGCACCTGTAGTACATATAGTTAGAAGCAATTAAATGAGGCGAGAAGGGGTATTCCCAGTATCCCATCTCATTTTTCAAAACAATGTTGGCTGGATACCCCATTGCAGGGGTGCCCAGAAAATATGGCACTGTGCGCTGCCTCTGAGCCCCTGCTAACCCGAGGGTCTGCAGGAAGCAGGTCAAAGGTCAAAGGTGAGAACACTTTGGAACTATTTCAATATTCAGCATTAGTCCCTGCCAGGGGGTGGCCCTGCCCCACAGTAAATCCAGGTCATATAAATGGTGCAGGACAGAAAACCTGGTGATCCTGAAACTGGACAGGAGCACTTTGGATCTAATAGCAAAATACTGCGGATGCTGGAAAACTGAAACAACAACAGAAAGCGCTGGAAAAACTCAGCAGGCCAGGCAACATCCGTGGAGAGAGAAACAGAGTTAACGCTTCAGGTCAAAGACCCTTCGTCAGAACTGAGAAAAAAGCAGGAAATGAAACAGATGAAGTTGGAGGCTGGGGGAAGGAATAAAAGAACAAAAGAGGAGGTCTGTGAGGAGTAGAGACATTAACAGATGCTCAAGGCGAGACGAGATGGTAATAGGACAGGTTAAGAAACAAAAGATGGCTCAGAAGTGTGAAATGCGGACTCAATATGGAGTTCAACAATTTCAGATCATAACCTCGGCCCCTACCATATATATATATATATATATTTTTATCCACACTTTTGGTTTGTGCCTTTTCCCTTTTTTTTTCTCTCTCCCACATGGCAGCTGTCTTTCATTCTGCCAGCGCATTTCACACTTCTGAGCCATCTTTTGTTTCTTAACCTGTCCTATTACCATCTCGTCTCGCCTTGAGCATCTCTTAATGTCTCTACTCCTCACAGACCTCCCCTTTTGTTCTTTTATTCCTTCCCCCAGCCTCCAACTTTATCTGTTTCATTTCCTGCTTTTTTCTCAGTCCTGACGAAGGGTCTTCGACCTGAAACGTTAACTCTGTTTCTCTCTCCACAGATGTTGCCTGGCCTGCTGAGTTTTTCCAGCGCTTTCTGTTGTTATTATAACACTTTTGATCTGCTGTTCCCGTTCAGTATCGGGGTCCTCATTTGTCAAGCACCTTGGAACATTATATTTTGAGTGGCGCTGGGCAAAGGTTCAGTTTGGGGCCCCTACATTTTACTAGGCAGTGATATTAAATACTGGCTACTTTAATCTGGTGTCAAATCCGCACACATACAATCGTAAAAAAGCATTTTTGCAATAGGTAATATAAAAAATGTTGACAAAATGATCAATGATCAGCTATTACCATTGTGTATCATTGGATCCTCTCGGGGCCAATGACTGCCTTGAGACCCCATGCAATTGCACAAGTTGAACTGTCCTACTGCCACCCCTTTATATAAATGCCAGTTGTTGTTGTAATAAATCCTTTGCCAGACTCTGAAAAATATCCACGTGGAAACTACATGGGCCGTGAGCTTGTTAATGCACAACAGCTGCATACGATAATAATAACTCAGATTACTGCCTTTGTGATCGTAACAGTAATGGTTTTGTGTAACTATATCCCCCGGGGGGGTGAGGCTGTATTCCAATATAAATTAAATAGATTTATTGAACTCCTCTCAGATATTATTTCCAAAATCCTCAAAAAGTGAAGTGAAAAACAAAGAAAAGAGGACCAAATAGCTAGATAAAATGAGAACACTTTCCAAATTAACTAATTTATTAATATTCAAACGTAGAAATTGACCATTCAAATCCATACAATAATGGAAGTGACTCGCAGGCAGTAAATCAGATATTCCCATAAACTATGAGAGAAAATATTATGAGAGCTCACTGGAATGGTTTTATTTTGTTTTGCTTTTTTTTGGTTTGTGCAAATCTTGAGACGAGGACAGCCCTGGAGCTAAATTAGATAGTCCCCGAAAACAGGTGCAGCTAACCTGCGCCCGTTCAGTGTAATGCCAACTTCCGCTGCCTGCTCATTTACATGATCTCTTAAAGGGGAGGTTTAAGCAGGTGGCTGGAGCAGGTGGTCGAAGTTGTTTTGCAACTGATTCTGACCTGGGAAGCATTCAATAATGGCACAACATGGGAGAGAGCGTGCTCCAAGGTTTTCCGACGCTGCACTGGAGGCCTTGGTGGCGGAGGTGAACAAGAGGAGAGATGTGCTGTATCCACAGGGGCCTGGAGGCCCTCCAGACACACACGCTCTGAAGGCAATGGGAGCAGATAGCCGTGGAGGACAATGTCAGGAGTCAAGCCCCGAGGACCTGGATGCAGTGCCGTAAGACGTTCAATGACCTCACACAAGTGGTCGGGGTTAGTGAATGCATCTTCAAATGCCATATCCTACCAAATGCACCACTAGCCTCAGCCACTGCTCAATGCACCACACCCCCATCACTCACCTACCAACAATCTCCATCAATCACGACTCATACCTCACATTCATAGCTTCACTTCACCCTCACACACTTACCACTGTTGCAAGCCTCACACCCACATCTCACAGCTTGCACACACTGCCAGCTATTCAACCAGAACAGCCTCATCACCCAAACAGATTGCACGACACTCACTGACACACTTCCCTCTCTCTTGCAGGCCAAGGTGGCACATAACCAGAGGCAGCAGAAGCTAACCGCCGGGGGCAGGCGCGCATGCATGTCCTAAATCCTATGGAGGAGATGGTGCTGGCCATTATTAGAATGGCCATTGCTGAGGTCGTGGCCAGCGACGGGGCTGAAACCATAGAAGAAGTCGGTATCCTCATACCTAATCCTCCTTCTCACACCCCACTTCCTCCTCATCCCATAATCTGTTCTGATTTACAAGCTACAGATGGTGTAAGCATGCACCACTTACTTACCCCGCTCCCCTCACCACAACCTTATCCTTGTGCTTTTCTCCATTCAGATACCCAAGAACTGCAACCTGGCCAGGCAGTGGTGGAAGAGCAGGAAGATAGTGAAGATGAAGACACACCGTCACACAATTTCACACTCACGGCCATCAGCTCAGAAACTGACACTGCGCATAATTTAGAGGATAGCACAGAGGCGAGATCTGCACATGGTGAGACACAGGGCACGTGTGGTCTGCAGCCAGGGCAAGGGGCAAGGATAGCACAAGTGCCAGCTCGCCAGAGGGCGAGGTCGCACACGAGTTCTATTGCAGTAAACTCCGATGAGACCATTGATGGGGCAGGCTACAGGAGAAGGCTGATGGGTATGCACAATATTGGTGTATTGGGAAGCCTGCCAGAAAACCTAGGTGCAATGTCAAGGAGCATGGAGGAGACCGGCACCAAATTGGCACAGGGCTTTGCACAGAGCTTGGAGCCCATCCTTTGCAGTATGGAAGTGGTGGCCAACTCCATTAGCACACTTGTAGACCCAACCATGATGCAGCGTCTGATGGCCGATGTCTCAGTTTCCATTGCAGCACAAGCAGCAACCACCCAACATCTGAGTGCTGCAGTGGAAGCTCAGACTGCTGTCATCATGGCTCTGGATTCCAGTGTTCAAAGGGGCTTGTAGGGTGTCACAGCAGATAAAGCAACCTTTCCTCCAAAAGATTACTAGGGTTGCTGAGGTGCCACCCCGGGGGAGTGGCAATGGATCTGTGGAGCATGAACACATTGTCCTTTCTCAGGATGACAGCATTTGTCCTCCCACTACTGCCACTCTGCCAGTGCCCTTGCTGTTGCCTGTCAGCCAGCCAGCCCAGACTGCTGCTGCCCATGCCGAGATGGTACAGTCCAAAGCCGGGCCTTCCAGGCCCAGAGCTGCTTGAGGTCAGCCTCCAAGGCCATCTGCAGTCTACCCCACTGAAAGTCAGCAGCTTCCACCAGCCATGTTGCAACCACTGGGGTAGCACTGCGTAGGAGCACTAGGACGACAACAACAACAACAACAACTTGTATTTATATAGTGCATTTAACATAGTAAAACGTCCCAAGATGCTTCACAGGAGTATTATAAGACAAAAAATTGAAACTGAGCCACATAAGAAATTAGGGCAGATGATCAAAAGCTTGGTCAAAGAGGTAGTTTTTAAGGATCGTCTTAAAGGAGGAAAGAGAGATAGAAAGGCAGAGAGGTTAAGAGAGGGAATTCCAAAGCTTAGAGCCTAGGCTGCTGATGGCATGGCCACCGATGGTTGAGCGATTATAATCAGGGATGCGCAAGAGGGCAGAATTTGAGGAGCGCAGATTTCTCGGGGGGCTGTGGGGCTGAAGGAGATTACAGAGATAGGGAGGGGCAAGGCCATGGAGGGATTTGAAAACAAGGATGAGAATTTTGAAATCGAGGCGTTGCTTAACCGGGAGCCAATGTAGGTCAGCAAGCACAGGGGTGATGGGTGAACGGGACCTGGTGCAAGTTAGGACACGGGCAGCCGAGTTTTAGATGACCTCAAGTTTACATAGGGTAGAATGTGGGAGGCCAGTCAGGAGTGCGTTGGAATAGTCAAGTCTAGAGGTAACAAAGGCATGGACAGGCAAAGGCATACGGAAGACAGGCACTAAGGGAATGCACAAGGGTGTTTAGCTTACGTATGCAATATGGCATGATTTGAGTTATAAATTTGATTTAGAATGTTTATTTTGTGGAGGCTTTTATTTTTGCATTGTGGCCAAATGGACGCTGTGATGGTCAGTGACAGAGGGAAGATAAGGTGTGGGACTGTTGGTGAATGGGGAATTGGGGTTGCAGTTATAAAAACATAGAATCATAGAATGGTTACAACATAGAAGAAGGCCACTCGGCCCGTCGAGCCCGTGCCGGCTCTCTGCAAGAGCACAGTTACCAGTATTACACTCAGATGAGCTCTTCACAAACAGCTGGACCAGAAATGGGCTGTCTAGGTTGCCTCCTGCCTTCCTCTTCCTCCTCCTCCTCCTCAGCTGCTCGCTGTATAGCTAGTGGCAAGGGACATGCCCTCAGGATGGTGAGGTTGTTCAGCATGCAGCACACCACCACAAAAGTTGGCACCCACTCTGCCAAGTAGTGCAACGCTCCTCCAGAACGGTCCAGGCAGCAGAACTTTTGTTTCAGCAAACCAATGGTCTGGTCTACCACATTTCATGAGGCAGCATGGCTTTCATTGTATGCCTGCTGCACACATGGGCATGGGTTGCGCATCGGAGTCATCAGCCATGTCATCAGTGGATAGCTCTTGTCGCCCAGAAGCCACCTTTTGGTTTGCCGTCGTGACTGAAATGCAGATGGCACAGCGGACTGCCGCAGAATGAAGACATCATGACTGCTGCCAGGACACTGGGCATTGACCTGCATGAGTCGCTGCCAATGGTCGCACACCAGCTGGACGTTGAGGGAGTGGAATCCCTTTCGGTTTTGGTACATGGCAGAGTTGACATGAGGCACCCACAAAGCGATGTGTAGGCAGACAATGGCAACGTGCACCACCGTGAAGCCTGCAACCCTAGTGAAGCCTCGTGCTCACTCCGCCTACTCGTCTCTGGTAAGAGAGAATGAAATGTAGTCAGCTGTCTTTAAATAGAGAGTCCCAGTGACCTCCCTTTATCAACAGCGGATAGCAAACTGCGAGATGTTGCAAAAATCTCCAGCTCCAGCCTGGAAAGGAGCCCATGCATAAACGTTCATGGCCACGGTCACCTTCACAGCCACTGGCAATGTGGTCCTTGCCCTGCTCTGAGTTTGCAATTGTGGCTGAAGCAGGTGGCAGATTTCAGTGAAAATGTCCTTACTGAAACACAGACGTCTCACACATTGTTCCTCACTGAGGTGCAAGTAGGAGAATTGCTCTCTGAACACCCTGGGCCAATATAGCCTCCGGCAGAGAGCCCTTCTCCCCCTCCTCCTCCCTCTTCCAGCAGTTTGTCCTGCTCTGCATGGTCTCTGTTCATTCTCCAAGTCATGCTGGAGTCGAAGAGGAATGCCTACGAGTGCACCCATCTCTGGCAGCAAGTGGTTTGTGCAGAAGCCTTGAAGTCAGGAAAAAGTCCTTCAGCGTCTGCTATACCACTCCCTGTAGACTTTGGCAACTTGAAACAACTATAGAAAACACCAAACACTTGTACAATCATACCAACCACCAGAAGAAATCAAAGAAACATAGAAACATAGAAGATAGGAGCAGGAGTAGGCCATTCGTCCCCTCGAGCCTGTTCCGCCATTTAATGAGATCATGGCTGATCATCCAAATTCAGTACCCTGTCCCTGCTTTCTCCCCATATCCCTTGATCCCTTTAGCCTTAAGAAATATATCTAGCTCCTTCTTGAATATATTTAATGAATTGGCCTCAACTGCCTTCTGTGGTAGAGAATTCCACAGGTTCACCACTCTCTGGGTGAAGAAATTCCTCCTCATCTCAGTCCTAAATGGCTTACCCCTTATCCTTAGACTGTGACCCCTGGTTCTGGACTCCCCCGCCATCGGGAACATCCTTCCTGCATCTAGTCTGTCTAGTTCTGTTAGAATTTTATAAGTTTCAATGAGATCCCCTCTCATTCTTCTAAACTCTAGCCTAATCGACCCAATCTCTCTTCATACGTCATTCCTGCCATCCCAGGTATCAGTCTGGTGAATCTTCGCTGCACTCCCTCCATGGCAAGAACATCCTTCCTCAGATAAGGCGACCAAAACTGTACACAATACTCAAGGTGTGGTCTCACCAAGGCCCTGTACAACTGCAGCAAGACATCCTTGTTCCTGTACTCGAACCCTCTCGCTACGAAGGCCAACATACCATTTGCCTTCTTAACCGCCTGCTGCACCAGCTACTAACCTGTAAGTAGTTGATGATCCCTTTAAATAGCACTGGTGGGAGTCCTTCCCGCTGCTGAATGCGTGTTCTGGCAAAATATCTGGTCAATTTCGCAAGCGGCGCAAACATCGCCGCGACCGGGCGCTAGTTGCTTTGCGCCCCCCGTTAGCGCCCTCTTAGGGCGCTAACGGAAGGCGCAAAGCAACCAAATTTTTCCCCCTAAAGATTTTGACATAAGCCTATCAAGGTCAATAAGAAATAAAGTGGGCAGTTTTAACATCATACATATAAAGCTGATACACTGGTGGCAAGCTATTTCTAAGTGTATTTTGGGGTCAAAAATGGAAGTGTCCACAAGTGAAAGGCGGCACCTCTGACAGTTGATCAAAAATGAAAGTGCCCTCATCTCAAAGCACTCCCTCAATGCTGCAATGAAGTGTTCGCCAAGATTATGTGCTCAAGTCCCTGGAGTGTGATGAGAACCGACAACCTTCAGACTCAAGAAGCGAGAGTGGTACCAAATGAGCCAAGGATTTAGAATCTCGGCCTTATCAGTGTCAGGCTTCAGAATTTTACACGATAATACAAATGGAGAGAGTGAAAGAATGAAAAGACAAATGAAGTGATAGAAAAAGAAAAACAATGTAAAAAAGAAAAAATAAGAAACTGAGAAGAAAATGCTTTTTTAGGAGTCCCACACTGAATAAGGTAAAATATGTAAAAAAAATCAATATATGACAGATAATTGATAATTTAATTAAAATTAAATATTTGTCATATTGTGCAAGAATGAAAGCAATTTTTATAATTTGTAAGTATCACGAATGATAACATATTCCATGTACAAATAAATATTGCCGCCAAGAGAAAAGAATTAAGACCGTGTATAATTTCTGTAGTTGGAATGTTTTTCCTGTTTGTCGCTCATCACACAGATAGGCAATGAATGCTCTGGTGTGGAACCTTTTCTTCTTTACACCTAATAGCGCCCAATTGCCTTGCTCAGGTACTGCATGAGTAAGTCCAATGTACATTACCTTTTACAGGGACAATTGTCAATCTCCACCCACCTGGTTCTTGCCTGAAAAAGGCGCGGCAGCGAGAGGAACATCCAGGAGGAATCTCATGCCACTGGTAGCTGCTGCACAAAAGGATCCCAAACCATTCTTGTTTTAATTTTTGTGGGACCAGAAGGAGCAGGAGTGTTCCTCCAGACCCCACAAACATACTGCAGTCCACTGTCGGGCCATGCAATCCCCCTCCGGGATTGTCTCCACCTACCACCTCCCACATCCCCCTATCGCCCCCTCACTCCCAATCCCGACCTGCCAACTAGATCAGCGTACGAGCCAGCCGATTTCATCTCCTCCCACAGCCGTGAGCTGCAGCACAGCGCCTGCTTGCAACCTGCAGGTTGCATTCAAAATGGTTTGGGACTCTCGACACCGGCTTCGGATGGGCGGCACAGCCATTCTGCTAACTTCGTGCCCACCTTGGCCAGAAGTCAAAAATTACCAACCCCCCCCCTCCCCCACCAACATTCCCTCAAAAATATGTTGCAACTTAATTTTTTTTTTATTCACACATGGGATGTGAGTGTCACTGGCCTGCATTTATTGCCCATCACTAATTGCTTTTGAGACGGTGGTGGTGAGCCGCCTTCTTGAACCGCTGCAGTCCGTATGGTGAAGGTACTCCCACAGTGCTGTTAGGGAGGGAGTGCCAGAATTTTGACCCAGCGACAATGAAGGATCGGCGATATACTTCCAAGTCAGGATGGTGTGGGACTTGGAGGGGAACTTGGAAGTGATGGTCTTCCCATGCGCCTGCTGCTCTTGTCCCTCTCGGTTGTAGAGGTCGCGGGTTTGGGAGCTACTGTCGAAGAAGCCTTGGCGAGTTGCTGCAGTACATCTTGTAGATGGTACACACTGCAGCCATGGTGCACCAGTGGTGGAGGGAGTGAATGTTTAAGGTGATGGATAAGCTGCTTTGTCCTGGATGGTGTCAAGTTTCTTCAGTGGCGTTGGAGCTGCACTCATTCAAACAAGTGGAGAGTATTCCATCACATTCCTAACTTGTGCCTTGGAGATGGTGAAAAGGCTTTGGGGAGTCAGGAGGTGAGTCACTCGCCACAGAATACCCAGCCTCTGACCTCATAGGATCATAGAAATTTACAGCACAGAAGGAGGCCATTCGGCCCATCTTGTCCGTGCTGGCCGACAAAGAGTTATCCAGCCTAGTCCCACTATCCAGCACTTGGTCCGTATCCCTGTAGGTTACGGCACTTCAAGTGCATATCCAAGTACTTTTTAAATGTGATGAGGGTTTCTGCCTCTACCACCCTTTCAGGCAGTGAGTTCCAGACCCCCACCACCCTCTGGGTGAAAAATGTTCTCCTCAAATCCCCTCTAAACCTCTTACCAATTACTTTAAATCTATGCCCCCTGATTATCGACCTCTCTGCTAAGGGAAATAGGTCCTTCCTATCCACTCTATCTAGGCCCCTCATAATTTTATACACCTCAATTAGGTCTCCCCTCAGCCTCCTCTGTTCCAAAGAAAACAACCCCAGCCTATCCAATCTTTCCTCATAGCTAAAATTCCCCAGCCCAGGCAACATCCTCGTAAATCTCCTCTGTACCCACTCTAGTGCAATCACATCCTTCCTGTAATGTGGTGACCAGAACTGCACACAGTATTCCAGCTGCGGCCAAACTAGTGTTTTATACAGTTCAAGCATAACCTCCCTGCTCTTATATTCTATGCCTTGGCTAATAAAGGCACGTATCCTGTATGCCTTCTTAACCACCTTATCTACCTGTCCTGCTACCTTCAGGGATCTGTGGACATGCACTCCAAGGTCCCTCTGATCCTCTGCACTTCTCAGTGTCCTACCATTTATTGTGTATTCCCCTGCCTTGTTAGCCCTCCCCAAAAGCATTACCTCACACTTATCCAGATTGAATTCCATTTGCCACTGTTCTGCCCACCTGATCAGTCCATTCATATCTTCCTGCAGTCTACAGCTTTCTTCTTCATTATCAACCACACGGCCAATTTTTGTATCATTTGCAAACTTCTTAATCATACTTCCTACATTCAAGTCCAAATCATTGATATATACCACAAAAAGCAAAGGACCCAATACTGAGCCCTGCGGAACCCCACTGGAAACAGCCTTCCAGTCACAAAAACACCCTTCAACCATTACCCTTTGTTTCCTACCTCTAAGCCAATCTCGGATCCAACTTGCCACTTTGCCTTAGAAACATAGAAACATAGAAAATAGGTGCAGGAGTAGACCATTCGGTCCTTCGAGCCTGCACCGCCATTTAATGCGTTCATGGCTGAACATGCTACCTCAGTACCCCATTCCTGTTTTCTCGCCATACCCCTTGATCCCCCTAGTTGTGAGTATTATATCTAACTCCCTTTTGAATATATTTAGCGAACTGGCCTCAACAACCTTCTGTGGTAGAGAATTCCACAGATTCACCACTCTCTGGGTGAAGAAGTTCCTCCTCATCTCAGTCTTAAATGGCTTCCCCTTTATCCTTAGACTGTGACCCCTGGTTTTAGTTTTCCCTAACATTGGAAACATTCTGCCCGCATCTAATTTGTCTAAACCAGTCAGGATTTTAAACGTCTCTATAAGATCCCCCCTCATTCTTCTGAACTCCAGAGGATACAAGTTCAGTTGATCCAGTCTTTCTTGATATGTCAGTCTGGCCATCCCAGGAATCAATCTAGTGAACCTTCGTTGCACTCCCTCAATAGCAAGAATGTCCTTCCTCAAGTTAGGAGACCAAAACTGCACACAATACTCCAGGTGTGGCCTCACCAAGGCCCTGTACAACTGTAGCATCACCTCCCTACTCCTGTACTCAAATCCCCTTGCTATGAAGGCCATCATGCCATTTGCTTTCTTGACTGCCTGCTGCACTTGCCTTCCCACCTTCAGTGACTGATGTACCATGATGCCCAGGTCTCGTTGCACCTCCCCTTTCCCTAATCTGCCACCATTCAGGTAATAGTCTGCCTCCCTATTTTTACCACCAAAGTGGATAACCTCACATTTATCCACATTGTACTTCATCTGCCATACATTTGCCCATTCACCCAACCTGTCCAAGTCACTCTGTAGCCTCCTAGCATCCTCCTCATTGTTCACACTGCCTCCCAATTTAGTGTCATCCGCAAATTTGGAGATATTACAATTAATCCCTTCGTCCAAATCATTAATATATAATGTAAACAGCTGGGGCCCCAGCACCGAACCCTGCTCCCATGAGCTTTTACTTTCCTGACCAGTCTGCCATGCAGGACCTTATCAAAAGTCTCGCTAAATTCCATATAGACTACATCAAATGCACTACCCTCATCGACCCTCCTTGTTACCTCCTCAAAAAATTCAATCAAGTTAGTCAGACACGACCTTCCCTTAACAAATCCATGCTGACTGTTCCTGATTAATCTGTGTCTTTCTAAATGAAGATTTATCATGTCCCTCAGAATTTTTTTCAGTAATTTTCGCACCACCGAGGTTAGGCTGACTGGTTTGTAATTACAGTGATGCTCCACTGTTAAAAGCCACAAGGGACCCATGAGAAACCTGTAGGGATCTCTTCAACATTGTTTTATTTTTAAAAAGTGATCCTGAAATTGGTCAGACGGAGTTCCACTGTAAGTCCAGCAGGAGTCAAGTCGAACAGCCGCAAACTTAGATAGGACAATTCTCTGCCTCACACTGGAGTTTGCAATTACGTTGTTACACAATAAAGCCTCTGCCTGCCCCAAACAAGGCCACTCATGAGGAAGGGTGGGGCCAAGGCTAGGGGCTCCTGACGCTGGGAGTTCTTGTTTTTTCAGCATCAGAGGAACCCAGCGTAATATGTCGCAAGATGAGCATTACCAACCTCCTGAAGGGCAGAAGTATGGCCCAATGGGGTGGAGATGCAGCAGTTATGAAATATAGACAAGAGATTTCTTTACAGGGAGTTACTACATTGTTAGAATTATTTTGAAATACAATTAGATTTCCCATGGGATTCAGGATGAGGTCTGAATCCTTGAAAGTCAGAGCAGATGGGAATTTTTTTTTAAGTTGTAGAGCATCATCTGACACAGGGAACAACGGGGCTATGATCCACTTTTTCTAGGGAGGGGAGCCTGGAGACCCACCCCCAGGCTGGCTAGCTTCCACTTGCATAAACGGGTTCCAGCAGGGGTCAATGCAGATGGAAGATTGAGGTGGTACTTCCTTGTCTTTAAGAAGAAAGTAGAGAGAATGATGGCACTCTGTGTACTATCATATGGAATGCAACCCAGGATTCAGAAGGTATTCCTTAAGAGGGGTGAGTTGGCATTTACGGCCAAGGCCTCCTCCGCCAAAAGGTTGGGTCCTCCTTTGCCAGATTATGGACTGTAACCCCTCAACTCAAGAATCCTAAATTCGTGCGCTGGGCATCCTGAAGAAACACCAGGCTCGAACAGTGCAGTGAGCCACATTGTTACCGGCACAAACTGGCTGATTTGGCTTTTTCCTTCTCCCCAGTGGCTCTTAATAGTGCCAGGAATCTGTCATGAATATGTAATGAAGGTGCATTGATGAAAATTGGACTGGTTGTGGGAGGAGTTACACTGATCAGAGGAGGTGCAGCTTTGGCTCTATTCTGGCATTAAATCCACTGGGGAGGAACATCTGGGACAAAATGTTGGAGACCAAAAAGCTACCAGTTACCCTTTGGATCCCCAGTACAGTGCGAGGGAAGGATTAACCTTGCTAGCTACAGTTAAACATTAATATTACCAGTGCATTGAAAAGCCATAATGAGGAAAAACGAGCAGCCTGCATGTAGAAAAGATAATTGTGCTGAAATTAATGCATGAAGCAGTCTTTGCTGAGGGACTAGAAGAAATTACTAAGGCAGAATATTAATTCCATCTGGAAAGAAATCATATAAGTACCTGAGTTGAAAGTATATGTACTGGAAAAAAAACTCCCATAGGACTGCAACATTTGTATAGCTATTCCCAAGTTTAAATTTAAATGATTAATTCCCTTAACAGTTGCTGCTTTTAACACAGAGCTAATATTACCCACATCTCTTTGCTGAAATTCTTCATGGTACAGCATACTGAATTGCCTGTCAAACTCCCATCATTAAATGCCACATTCCTTGAAAACACTGAACTCAATGGGAGAAATGTTAACCCCCCCAGGACGGGCGGGAGGGGGATTCATAGAATCATTGAATAGTACAGCACAGAATGAGACCATTCGGCCCATCGAGTCTGCAAAAAAATCAGAAACCCGACTCCAACCCACCTCACCTTTCACTTTAGGTTTTAATGGAAGTGGGTTGGAGGGCAGGCGACTAACCCGCTCTCTGGAGGCAAGTCCCAAATGTAACTATTTTAATGAGGCTGCATGCCTCACATTGTAGCTCCGTTTTAAATTTAACGCTGGTCCCGGCCGGCTGGGTTTCCCATGCCTCGGGAAACCCGACAGCTGAAGGAAGGTGTGAACAGCTGGATGGAACAGGTAAGTGTCTTTCCAGCACTGCTTGTGGTTCATTAGGCCCGCCCCTCCCCCTCCCAAGCAAACCTGTAAACCACCCCACAATCAGGTCCCCCCTGTGTCCGGTCCCCTCCCGATATCTGACACCCTCCCGATATCAGCTCCCTCCCAATGTCCAACACGTTCCCAATGTTAGCTCCCCTCCCAGTGTCAGCTTCCCTCTCGCTTAGCTTCCCTCTCGATGTCAGCACCCTTCCCGATGTCCGCTCCCCTCCGGATGTCCGATCCTTGGCTGCAGCCTGGAGCCACCGGCCTACCCGCCCAACAGCCTGCCTCTCAATCTAGCTGGCTGCGGCCTGGAGCCACCGGCCTACCCGCCCAACAACCTGCTTCTCAATCTAGCTGGCTGCGGCCGGAAAACAGAGAAAAAAAATTAAATCAGGTCCTGCCGTTAAATTCGGCAGGACCTCTGGGAAACTCGTACTTCCGGGTTTCCTGGCCACTAAACCTCCTGCCTGCTCTCTTCCCACCTCGCAGTTATTATCAGGGTCAACCTTTCTCAATTTTGTATTGATGTTATCTTCTATTGCTGTTCTAGCCAGGCAAGCATGTCTGGTTTTCTCCCATCTGTTCACCACTAAGTATTCCCTGATGGTATACTTAACTAACAGATTAGCTAACAACTAGCGGTTCTATCTTTCTTAGTATTGCTGATCTATAGAAAATTAAATTGTATGTATTGAAGGGAAACTGCTATGCCCCTGCATCAAAGAGCTATGATCGGAACATGGTGATCCTGGTGGGTGGCTTCATTAGAATATTGGAATCACTTCCACAAACTACTTAATCTCTTTCTCAAGCTGTTGTAAGGTAATAAAGTTCCAGGCTGAACATACATCAGAGGGAAAAAAAAGCTTTACAACAGAGAGTGAAGGTCGGTAGCTACAATATGGACTCCAGATGTTTGTTTTCACACATACAAAATCAAAGTCCCAATCCGACCCAGACCTTGATTTTTTTTTGCCCTTCTTTGATTTATTGCTTATCTTTTTTTTCTTTTTGTGTCTGTTCACCAAGGTGACTGATGGGGAGGTCGCAGTGCTAAGAAATTGAACTTTTTTGTGGTTTACACCTGATGACATGGGTCACATGCAATGCAGTGCTCGCTCTCCATCACCCTGTCAAAGTGTCTAAAGCCTAATATTAGAAAAGGATTTCAGTAGTTTTTTTCCCCATTTCCAACGCTATTATGATTCATTACATATCTCATGCTTTTTTGAGTAAGATTGCTGAATTACTGCAGAATATGATGGTAGTTTTGTGTTGCATGCTAATGTCTACAAGAACCTGAGGTAAAACTGTTCAAACTCATTTCAAGTTAACCGACAGAAAACAATAATTTTAACCCATTCCTCGGGGTTAGCATGGATTCTAGGTGGCAAAGTAAAACAAACTGCTTGTTCCATATGGATTCTGATGATTAGTCACACTCAAAATGTTAACCTATCTTTCTTTTTCAGATGTCGAAAAAAACCTGTATTTCTAGCATTTTTTTACAGATGCCAATATTCATGGCTTTCCATCATAACCTCTAATGATGACTTGTGTAACAATATTGGTATAATTAGCAGACAGACAAGCACCTGGAAATCATTGGAGCTGCTGGTGTTAAACTATGTCACAGCAATGGTTCAGTACTCAAAATGGTTGGCAGACGTCCTGAGGCCTGGGGCAGAATTTTACATCATTAATCCACCACATGCACCAATTCATGAGACATAACAGCACAGGAAAAGGGATAGGGTCTTGTCAGACTTGTTCTGCATCTCCTATGCATTTCCGGAGTGGGCCAGAGAGCAGGCACAGGAATTCCCCCCTGAAACAGGCGGGAGCTTCATGATATTATAATGACACAAAATGACATAATTGCGTCTTCAGTATAATTTCCGCCCCCACCCACCTTGATTACACCCCAGATCTACCTGAAACGTCAGGGATGTTCTGGGTCATAGATGCACAAATATGAAAGAACCTCCCGAGGTTGCTATGAGTGGACATACTGTCACATGACGGCTGGTTTTAACTCCCGCTGGGATTGAAAGAAAGAAGAAAGAAAGATTGGATGGCAATCCCACGGTGGTGTCCTTGTCGGAGGCCCTGAACGTCAGCCGCTTGGTCATTTTGGGTGGAAAGTGGCAGCTGGTTTGTAAAGTGGTGGAAACGGAGATCGGGCAGCTGAAGGTCGCCCGCCAGCACCAAGTTAAGTCTGGGAGAGGGGGTGCAGCAAGGGTCTGATGCTGTCGTGGGGAACAATCTGGGCCAGCAGACCCCCAGACTTTCTTTGTGGGACACAGAGAAGCACTCCTGCTCCTCATGACCCAGCAAGGAAAAGTTTTGAAACTTTCCTTAGAGGGTTTTGATGGTTTCTCAATGGTGACCCACTCAGAGGTGGGTTAAAATGTCATCAAGCTCCCATGTACATCATGAGATCCCAATTTGCATTTATTAATGAGACTCCTGCCAGAACCTCATCTGCCACCAAAACCAATTACATTAAAATGGGGAATTAGTGGGAACGGAGCATGAAAAGAATCTGCTCTATTTTAACTGTTCCCTCATTCCTTTCCCTCCACTCAGGGAGAGTTAGGATTTGCTCCTATAGTGTTTGAAGTGCTTAAAAATGGTGACAGAAATGGTTATGCAAGGATTAACATGCTTGAACAATTGTAGCTCCTAACTGGAAATCCAGTGTGAAACTAAAAGATGTTTATGCAAAGCAGGGTGATTATAAGCTAGTGATGGGTATTGAAGCGAACGAAGAGTTACAACACTCCTTACCACCTTAACATGGCTGGTGTGAAATAGTTGATGTATAGAACAGATTTACATAGCGCACAAGGGGTGATGGAAAGACAAGTCAGAAAGTTATAGAGAAGTCTCCAGCCAAAGAATACTGAATACAAGAGGTATAGATCTGGGTATTATTGGCCACAATTTCGCCGACCGAGGTGGGTCCAGGGCGGCCGGGGTCGGTGTCGCAGGTCCCAGCCCGCTGCCTACTGCAGCCTGCACTCTCCAAGCGATTTTTCATTGATTGGGCTTGTTAAGCCGCCCTGCGAGGTTCCCGGCCAATTAAAAGGAAACGGGTCTGATGGCGTCATTGATGACGCGTCATCAGCCGTTTTCCTTAAAGGGGCCATGTCCAAATTGATTTTGACAGTTGCGCTGTCAGTGTTCTACAGCATTGAGGTGCTGCAAACACTGACAATCACTGCACAAAGGTGCACGACTGCACCCAGGCTCACCCATAACTCCCTCCATATGCTTATGGAGGGAGTCACAACACGCAGGGAGGTTCTCTTCCCTTCCCATGGCCAGAAGAGACATCCCCAGGAGATCAACGCAGCCTGGTTGCACAGGAGGGCAGAAGCAGGGATGTCGTCAGGAGGACCAGTCTGCAGTGGCGCAAGCCTTTCAATGATCTGAGTAGATCACAAAACATTACTGCCAAGCCACACTCAACCTCATCCTGCTGTGCCACTCATCACATTCCCATCACTCTGCCTTCCCTACCCGACTCCTGCACATCTTTACTCACACCAACTTACCTTGCACCTCCACCCATCCCTCTCTATCTACATTATCACTTCCTCATCTCACTAGCCACCCCTCACACTCACCCTCAACCTACTGCAAGCATACAACCTAACAACACACAAGGGTAGGCACCTCGGTGGTTTAGCCAATGTTCATGTGAAGTTTCTGTTAATGTGTTGTCAAACATTGAAATCTATATTTTCAACACTTTACCTTATTGAACAGATCTGTGCTCACGTTTGGAAGTGTCATAGTGAGTTCCAGTGAATGTTGAGACATAACTCCCCCACCCCCCCACCCCCCACCGCTAATTGTGATGAGTGTGAAAGGAATGGCTTGGACATTGTCGGGTGCTTTATGGTGCTGGTATGGGGTGGTGTCAACCTGGTGCATCATGTGGCAGCCAGGGTGTACAGCGTCAAGTGAAGTAAATCTGGCCATGGTGATGCCATCGCTGGCCTCCCAGGCAGTAATATTGTTGGGTGTTGATGCCCTGTGTCCTGTGCAGCATCAGGTGATTGCGAAGAAGGTTGGTGTTGGTGTTGGTGATGTTGGTGTGCCTGGTGATGTTGGTGTTGGAGCTGAACGTGGAGGGATTCAGAGGACCAAGGTGAGATTTTTTCAAGGGTACTGATGTTGCTGGAATAAATGGCAGCTGAAGTTGCGATGACAGAAGCAATCTGTCAGTGGTGAGAGAGCTTGCTCCAAGGAGGTGACTGTGGAGAGAGAGTTTACTCCAAACACTTCCAAACTGCATAAATCTCAAAAGTGTCTTCCAAGTCCTGAAGGCTCAAGCTTCTGACATTGGAAAGTGAACAGCTGTGAAATGGTAGCTTTCATACCACTTTTGCAGCTGTCACCTATTCACAGCAATGGGGAGATATAGAGAACCCGACCTACTTACCTGGCGTGATCCCCAAACGACATGAAGCCCGTTAAAAAAGTGGGAAAATAGAAATAGGCTGGCAAAATAGTAGTTAACAGGGGCTGGATTTTCATTGACCCGTGGAGGCGGGTTTGGAGGCGTGTTGGGGGTTAAAATTGCGAAAACTGGCGGGCGGACACAAGTCCGCCTCCATCCTGCCTCCACGCAATTTTTATTAAATCGTGTCTGCTGGTCCCGACTCCGTCCCGCCTTTAAGAGGCGGGATAGGCTGTTAAGGCCCTTAACAAGCACTAAATTGCCTCTATAATGCCATTTTGAAAGGCCTTTGTGATTTTAACCCTTGTTCTACGTGAAGCATGCCTGTTCTGAAGCACGATTGTGAAACCTGGCGGGAGCACATTTCGAAAGCTGACTATCAGCTGCAGGTCCACTATTGCAATGGAGAAGTAGTAGTAGGATCTCTCTCTCTCTCTCTCTCTCTCTCTCTCAGCAGACTTTTGCATCCAGGTCCTCTCACAGCAAAGGCCAGGCAGTCTTTGCAGACCTTCAATGCAACAGCAATGATGACATCATCAGAGGCGACTTTCAGACTGAAAACACTAATTGGTTCATGGGTTCCCACATGCTGGAATTCAATTGCCCAATTAGGTGAAAATCGCATCAATCTCCCACATCCAATTGCAGTCGGGTGGATAACACGAAAAGTGGATGACACGACCCCAACCCACCCCGTATCAAAATCCAGCCCCAAGTGTTTAACAAGCATTTAACTATCTTAAATGCCTCCCCCACCGCTTGGTGTCGTGTCTGTTATGAAATCGCAGACCTGGCACTTTGGAAACTTACATGGAGGCGGGTTCAGAGCGGGCTCCCAACCCGCTGTCAATCATTTTGATTTTGACAGCGGACCCGCCTCCGAACCCGCACTCTGAGCGCCGGCTAAATCGTGGCCATTATCTTTGTTAGTCAAACAGCTGCACTATTGGAGGACTACCTGGCATTAATTTCCAGGGTTGCCATATCAGTTTATACTTTCCACCCATTTCTTGCATACTGCCAAATTATTGTTCAGGGTAAGTGTGTTTTAGGCAATACTGTACAATGACAAAGATATGTTTTAGCGTAATTAATCTTATTATTGCTGACATAATGGCCCTGAAATTCGCCTCTCCGGCTTGCCGCGGTGGTAAGGATCGCGCGCGCATTTACCTACTGCGCCTGCTGTTGTGTTTGGGCCCACGGGAACTTCAGCTCCTGGGCCTGCTCCAAGAGCCGGCGCACAGTGCTTGCGTGTCCCAGGGGCAAGTTAGTGCGATGCGTCCCCTGGGATCACGTGGGCCATGGAGAGCCAATGGCAGCAGACCATCTTTCATTCATAGATTTGACAGGAAGAGCTGTCAAATCTGTGAACTGAAATCGGCCTCAAAAGAACAGCTAAACTTAAAATAATTTTTTTTTAAAACCATCACATTTATAAAATAACTATAGTTAAATAAATTAACCACTTTAAACAAAACTTAAATTTTTGAAAAAATTAAAATACTTTTTAAAAGTGATAAAAATAAACTTACCTTTCTTTAAAGTATCTAAAAAAGATAAACCTGTTGAAAAAAATGTTAAATTATACTTAATTAACCACTTACCTTGTTGAAAACGGCTCCTGCACCTCCTTTTTATAAGCATAGTTTCTTCACTACTTACCCTCCCGTAGAAACCTGAAAAAAAATCTAAGTGTGCTGCGTGCGCGCAGCCTCTACCGCGCACGAGGTTCACCTAGGAACCGCCCCCTTCACCAGACCGGAAGTTCCGGTTTCCCGCGCATGCGCAGTGCATGCAGGAAACCGGCACTTCGGGACGCATTATGGGTGAGTACACACTGTACTCACGCGGGAAGGGCCGAATTTTTGGCCCATTATATTGATGTATCCAATGTGCAGTGCATTATTAGCCTTCATAATTCAATCACCATTGCTACAGAGGTATGTTTATCTGACTGTTTACTGAAAGTTGAGCTAATCCTTACTTGAGCTGAAACCTACACTTTTGACACTACAGGGACTGGATTCAATGTTCCACTAGTATCGCAATTGAAGGAGGATGACCAGCAAGAGCAGGCTACCCATGATATCAGGTAGTAAAGCAACTTCTAGGAACATAGGAGCAGGATTAGGCTATTTATCCCCTCAAGCCTGTTCCGCCATTGAATCAGATCATGGTTTATCTGTAACTTAACTCCATTTAACCGCCTTTGATCCACATCCCGTGATACCCGTACCGAGCAAACATTTATTAACCTCAGTCTTGAAAATTTCAATTGATATAGCATCCACTGCCTTTTGAGGGAGTGAGTTCCAGTCCTTCTCACAATGTTGAAAATTAAAATGATTTCCCAAAGATGATATAGTCTAGCAAGCCTTGATCGAGAATTAGTTACAGTAAAGGCTCTCTTTGATGGGCACGGTGTTAAAAATGTTAATGTATGTAGTCAGTCATCAACAATCCTCAGACAGGAGTGTATTTTGCAATTGGTGTGACATGTGAATCTGCTCTGCCAAAACATAACTCATTGTGTTGTGACTTCCTATGATCAATGTGGCCACATGTCAACTGCCATGTCAATTTTATATGATGTGCAAGCTTGCCAAAGTTAGACACTAAAGACAATCTTCAAAAATGTACTTTTACATCAAAGGAATTAAAGGTATAAAACACAAGAATATTGCAGTGTTCAGCAGTCCTGTCACTGCTGATCTACATTTGGATGCGTTCAACTTCATAAGCAGATGACTTATGTATTGTCAGCGACTGTCGTTTCAAACGTTCGTCAGATAGGGCTAGGAGAACAGTTGACTCTTTAAATTGATTCTTTACAGTGTCAGTTTAGCTCAGATGTAGCACTCTTGCATTTGAGTTAGAGATTGTCATCGGGTTTTTTGCATGAGAAAACAGTGTGGGAAAGAGTCTGAACGAAAACGGATGGGTTCTCGCAAGATAAGTTGAGCAAAGATTCAAGTCTATAGATGGTTTTTAGTACTGCATTTGGAAGTTATTGGTAGCAGCACAAGCCAATTGGCATTACATCAGCTCCGGTGGTGGAATATAGGTGAATGAATGAATGAATCTCATGAGGCTCTTTTAGGAGTAAAAAAAATATGGACAACATTTTAGTTAATAGAGAAGGAGCGATCTTAAAAATGTAACAGCAGATCATGACAAGAATCTTCATCATCTATTTGAGAGAGCACTACAGAAGCTTGAAGTTAAATCAAAAGAAATGTCAGTTATGCCTTACAGAAGTGCCACAGGTCATTCATTACCTGTTGGTAGGTTGAAACCAGCTTTAAAGAAAGTTAAAACTATCCTGCAGACACCTAACCTAAAGGGTTACTTTTCACTCAAACGCCAACTTTCAAAGTTTCAGCCTCAGTTGTCAATGGTAACTGAATCACTAAGATATTTAGAAGATAAATGTCTTGAATGGCATTGCTCATGATGCGGAGATGCCGGTGTTGGACTGGGGTGGACAAAAATGAGAAGTCGCACAACACCAGGTTATAGTCCAACAGTTTTATTTGAAATTTTCAAATAAAACTGTTGGACTATAGCCTGGTGTTGTGCGACTTCTCATTTTTGAATGGCATTAGTTGCAGACTCATTACCAAGTTGTTACCATCCAGTTCGTGTAGTGTGATGATGCATCAGAATCAGGTCTAGTTGCAGTTTGTATGCAAATAGGACAGTCAATGGAATATGCTTTGAGATTACGTAATCAAACAGATTGGAACAATACAAATTGAGAAATAAATATGTTCCATACTGTATTGGCGTGAGCAGTTTTAGCAATACACAGAAGGTAGGCTGGAAATTTCTGAGCACATGCAACCGGGAGGAGTCAGCACGATGCGAGTGCTATCGATGACTGCACTTGCGTGTCCATTTACTTCCAATATTCGGAATTTGAATATGTTAATTATTCTGTGTTTGCTCCTGTCCATAAAGTGGGTGGCCTTAGTGAGTGTTTGCATGTGAATCCCAGCTGACAGGAGCTTAAACAGTTGCATTTTCACCTGCAAGACAAGGGATTCCTGCACCATGAATGTTCTAAAAACGATACCCAGATTTTAAGATGCTATGCCTGAGGTTATGGTGGACAAAGTAGAAAAGAATGGGGCAACAAGCCTGACAGGAGATAGTGGTGAAGGTGAATGCTGTCACCAACTAGTGCAAAAACAAAAAAAAAACAACCATTCCCGAAATGGATGATTTTAATAATGTTAGATATTATTCCAGTTCGACATTTTGTTAAATCACCAAATCACCTGTTGGGAGCTAACCGTTTAGCGAAGGACCCGAGCGGAACTTTAAAAACAGTTTCGAAAAGTGAACGCACGGCCAGTCGCAAGACGTGTATCAGCGTTCGAGCGGCACAGTCCATGTGTTCCATTGGAATCGGAGGGAATGGTCTCTTGGTTCGAATTGGAATATGGAGATTCTGAGTAAAGGCGACGTTTGCACTGCTGGCTTGTACAGGTATGTGAAAGTGATAAAGGTACCGGTAGCCTCCAGCACTGAGTACTTCGCTATCATCAAACCCATCAGTCGTGGAGCGTTCGATAAAGTGTACCTGGCTCGGAAGAAACGTGCTGAGAAGAAGCTGTACGCTGTCAAGGCAAGTACAGAACACAATGGCCAGCTGAAGGGGAAAGTGCAATTGGCGAAGACCTATTGCTAAATATAATCAAAACTAAACGAGGCATGTTATGTGGCACGATCATCGTGTTTAAATGTATTCAAAGGTTATAATTTTTTTCTACAACACTTAATCATGTCCTGGGATTGGGGCAGAAACAGTTTTGGATGGGTTCAGATTTTACTTAGACCCATATACAGGAAACTCTCTTTTAACCGGCACCCAAATAACCGGAAATCTCTCTTAACCGGCAAAATTCTTGAGTAGGTAACCGGAGTTTTCCTTCATCTCTCCTTTAAAAATAACTTAAAAAAAAACCCTGAGGCGTTTGCCTTGTATCGGAGCATGTAGATTGGGAGGGGAATGTGCAGCCCGGGTAGGCAGCGGACACGACAGATGGTCAGCTGGCGGTTCCCGGGGAGACGGAGCTCCGAATGCAGGCGCATGTCAGTGTGTACGGGGCTCTCGTACGTTGGGAGATATAACTCTCCGTTATCCGGACTTTTTGATTAACCGGCACCACGCCGGTCCCGTCGGTGCCGGTTAATAAAGAGTTTCCTGTATTACAAAGTGCCTGGCTTTTATTCCCCAGTTTTCTGTTGGATCATCAGATCTGTACGGTTTGACTTTGACATTAAAAAAATAGACATTGTGACATGTGATGCATTAATTCTTTTTCCCTGTTAGTTTCCTTTTCCGGCCAGTGGTTTCGCTGAGAAGAGCACATGCACTTCCTGTCCAGGAGCAAAGGTTGTGGGATGCGCTTCCTGTCTGGGAGCAAAGGTCAGCGAAGGGCCAGGAGGGGAAAAAATAGCAAATCATAATTTCTATACCAAATCTCATGATTTTTAAGAGTTTGTCTTTTGATTTATGAGGCGGGCGGGTTGACAATACTGTATTTTATTCTGCAGGTTGATACCGGAGGAAGAGGAGAATCAAAGGAGCAATCCAAAGCATGTCTGATTACTCCTGAGGCGGATTGCCCACATCTTCTCTGTCTTTCGGATGAGACAATAAACCGAAGCCCCGTCTGCTCTCTCAGGTGGACGTAAAAGATCCCATGGCACTAGTTCGAAGAAGATCGCGGGAGTTATCTCCGGTGTCCTGGCCAATATTTATCCCTCAATCAACATAACAAAAAAAAAACAGATTTTCTGGTCATTATCACATTGCTGTTTGTGGGAGCTTGCTGAGCGCTTTGGGACGTGAAAGGCGCTATATAAATGCAAATCATTCTTTCTTTCAAATAGCCATGTCTATAGGCCACAATTTAGCTACCCAGATATTTCTGAGGAGGTCTGCCTGCACTGTGTATGATTCACGAGGGAGGCTATGTGCCCAAAATGAAGCCCATTCTGGGTATCAGTAAATGGCCAGAATGACCAGTTCCAGAAATGTAAGGGCAGAAAGGATGCCAGGTTTATGTTCCAATGATTTGATGTATGAAACCCTTGGAAGATGTGACTGTGGCGAGGCTTTCAATTTTGCAAAGGGGGCCTCAAACAGGTGCTGGGCCCCCATTTTGCATATGCAAAGAGCCTAATGCATATTTAAGGCGCAGGTTGATGTTACTCAAATATTCCAGATTCTTAAAGGAACAGGTAAACTAACCTCAATGTTATCTGCAAGATTGGGGCAGTGGTTTCACATTCTTGCAACCTTCCTAATGAATGCTCTTTCTTGGATTCACTTTTAACCAGCTTGACTCAAACTCTAGGATCTCTCTTTATAATATATAGAATTATATATCATTGAGAGTGAGTTACAAGGCTTTAGGGAGCGGTCTGCACAGAGCGGGATTAAAATGGAGTATACTTAAACAGAGTATTTTATTTGGGAATTTACAAAGAGTGGGAATTTCTAGTAAGTATTGGGTAAGTAGTAGATGTAAAAAGTGAAATTTAGTTTAACATTTTGATTTTACCCTAGAACTTTAGAAACTGTAGTTAACAGAAGCTGCCTACCAGTAGCAGTTAACTGTCAGTCAGCTATAAGTGTTTGTCTTGAATAAGTGCTAATCACCAGGAGCAGGGGACCTGAGTCAACACTTGTAAATTGGGTGAGGCTCCTAAAGTATAAGAGTAAACAGGACTGCAGAGCACAGAGCGGGATTAAAATGGAGTGTACTGAAACAGAATGTTTTATTTGGGAACTTGGAAAGAGTGGGAAGGAGTTGCTGATTTTTGCCTACGCTACTTGTAGTGCTTTGTGTTACAGGTAGCTATTTAATTTCAGTACCCATAACTTAATCTAGATCAAGTAAGTAGTCAAGAAACTACACTGTAAACTAAGTTGCCTAATTACAAATTTAATTAAATTTAATTAAATAAAAAAACATCATATAGGGATGGCAGTGCAGGTGGTGTGCTGCAACTGCAGCATGTGGGAGTTTGTGGAGAGCATCGCGATCCCGGACAACCAGGTTTGCAGTAAGTGCCTGCATCTTGAGGAACTTCAGCTCAGAGTTTATGTGCTGGAGTCTGAGGTGCAGACATTGCGCAGCATCAGGGATGGGGCGAGTTATCTGGACACTTTGATCCAGGAGGCAGTCACACCCCTTAGGTTAGGTAGTGGTACAGGTCTGGTTAGTGGTCAGGGACAGGAGGGTGTGACTGCAACTCAGGTAAGGAGACCCCAGGTGCAGTGCTGGAGGAGCCTTAGCCTTTGCCCTTGTCCAACAGGTATGAGGTTCTTGCTGCCTGTGTGGAAGAGGGAACAGCCTGCAGGATGGATGAGCAAGCTGACCATGGCACCATGGTGCAGGAGGCCATTCAAGTGGGGGGAGTGAAAGGGAATGTAGTTGTGGTAGGGGACAGTATAGTCAGGGGGGTAGATACTGTTCTCTGCAGCCGCGACCGAGAGTTCTGAAGGTTGTGTTGCCCACCCGGTGCCAGGGTTAAAGACATCTCCTCGCGGCTGGAGTAGAACTTGGAGTGGGAGGGGGAGGATCCAGTTGTTGTGGTCCACGTAGGAACCAACGACATAGGTAGAACTAGGAATGAAGTTCTGCTGAGGGTGTTTGAGGAGCTAGGATCCAAATTAAAAAGCAAAACCTCAAAGGTAATAATCTCTGGATTGTTACCTGAGCCGCACACAAATTGGCATAGGGACAAACAGATTAGAAGTTTAAATGCGTGGCTCAAAGAGTGGTGTGGGAGGAAAGGGTTTCAGTTCATGGGGCACTGGCACCAGTACTGGGGAAAGAGGGAACTGTTCCTTTGGGCTACATATAGACTGGGCAAACCAAATTTGCAGTAATAGTGTGGAGGACGAATTCATGGAATGTATGCAAGATAGTTTTCTAGATCAGTATGTTGAGGAACCAACTAGGGAACAGATTATTTTAGATCTAGTCTTTTGCAACGAGAAAGGGTTAACTAATAACCTTGTAGTAAAGGGACCTTTAGGGAAGAGTGACCATAATATGAAAGAAATTTATATTGAGTTTGAAAGTGATTTAGTTAAATCCAAAACTAGGGATATAAATCTAAACAAAGCAAACTATGTAGGTATGAGGGGCGAGTTGGCAACGGTAGATTGGGAAACTACATTAAAAGGTATGATGGTAGACAAGCAATGGCTAGCATTTAAAGAGTTAATACATAATTTACAACCAATATACTTTCCTTTAAGGCACAAAAACCCCACAGGAAACGCAGTCCAACCGTGGCTAACAAGAGAAGTTAAAGACAGTATTAGATCAAAGGAAGAGGCTTATAACGTTGCCAAAAAGATTAGGATTGGGAGGATTTTAAAATTCAGCAAAGGAGGACCAAGGAATTGATAAAGAAAGAGAAATTAGAATGTGAGAATAAACTAGCGAGAGACATAAAAACAGACTGTAAAAGCTTCTACAGGTATGTAAAAAGGTAAAGATTAATGAAAGTAAATGTGTGTCCCTTACAGGCTGAGACAGGAGAAATTATAATGGAAAATAAGGAAATGGCAAAGAAATTAAACAAATACTTTGGGCTGGATCTTGATTCGGGGCGGGCTGGGGTCGTGTAATCCGCATTTCGTGTTAGCCACCCGAATCTAAATCGATGTGGAAGATTGATGCGATTTTAACATAATTGGCCAATTGAGTTCCAACGTGTGGGAACCCATGGCCAGTGAGTTTTTCCAGTCTGAAAGTTGCTTCCGATGACGTCGTCATTGCTGCAGCATTTAAGGTCTGCAACAAGCCTTGCTTCCTCTGCAGACTGCCAAGCTTCTGCCTTTGCATGTTAGAGGCACCTGCAGGAAGAATGGCCAACCAGAGATCTAGGTCTGCACCTCGATTTGATGACGTCGCCCTGCAAGCTTTAATTGAGGGAGCCAGAGCTAATAAGGAGGTGCTCTTTCCTTCTTCAGGGAGGAAGAAGCCTTCCCATCAAATCAAGGCTGTGTGGATCCAGGTAGCAGAGGAGGTTCAACTCGTTGTCCATAACCCGCAGAACCTGGCTTCAGTGCAGGAAGAGGTTTCATGACCTGCTGCACACTGGAAAAGTGAGTATGAATTTCCCATCACCCCCATTCTGATCCCCATTGCCTCTCCTCACCAGCACTCAGCTTTGACAACCTCTTCCTCCACATCCCACTTGACACTGACATCCCTGCACCCTTACCCATTCCCTCTCTCTGTATGGTCAAATTTGCCTAACTATTCGACTATGCAGCCCTCACACTCCCTATCGCTGTGATGCTATGAAAACAACTTACAACACACAGGTAGGGCCCATGGTCTTGCCACCTCACTCCGAATTTGTCTCCTTCTAACCATCAATGATATAGATTCTCTACACTCACTCCTTCATTCTCACTCAAACTCCACTTGTCTCCCTCATTGCAGGAAAAGAGAGCTCACAATAAGAGGGAAAGAGCACGGACAGGAGGAGGGCCACGCTCAGTAGCCCAGCTCACCCCCTGGGAGGAGGCGGTCCTGGAGATCGTGGGAGTGGAGGAGGATGCGCAAGTGGGGGACGGACAGACGGGTGCATCAGAGCAAGCTGGTGACAGAATAGTTTATCATCTCTCTCATTGACATTGCATGAGTCACTGATAATGATTCTGATGCTCCAGCAGACTGACTTATGATCATCTGCAATATGCAATGTGCATGTAACCTTGGACTCACATCTCTGACTCTTTCCTTTACTCCCCCCCCAGGACCATCGCGAGTAGCCGTCCCCACCGTCCAGGAAGAAGAGCATGAGCCTCACTACTCCTCAGAGGAAGCTGCAACCTCTGAGGGCGCCGCGTCAGCAGAATTCAGCGCACCCAGCACCAGCGCAGACACTCACACCTCGGAGGGAACATCGCGAGATAGAGTAGTGTTGTCACCTGGTGTATCACAGCTCACAAGTGAGCATCAGCAGATAGTGGACACAGGGACAGCAGTGGAGAGTCCAAGTCGGAGGGCGCAGGACTCTCCCAGCTCGGTACAGCTGCATGTCGACCCTCTGCCTAGGGTCCATCCTTAAGATCAGCGGTGCTGGAACTCCAGGAACAGATGCAGGAGTCTCTGGCAGGTTTTGTCTCCAGGGTCGCTGCGAGTGTGGAGCAAATGGAGGAGTCCATAGCAAACATGAGCAGAGCCTTTGTGGAGTCATTGGCACATGAACGCATCACCACGGAAAGGATGGCAACCTCCGTGGAAAGGATGGCTACCGTAGAGGAGAGGATGGCTACGGCTATGGAGGAACTTAGTCACCAGAGTGTAGAAAACATGGTCATTGTTCAGAATAGACTGGCATCTCTTGAGGAGCGATGGTCATCTACTGAACACAGAAACCAGACCTTCATGGAAGTCCTTCTGAGTAGGACTTCCAGTGCAGATACGGGTCCCCATGGCCCCCCTGATGTGCAGCAAGGTGCTCTCAATCCACTTGCAAGCGCAGAGGTGGAGCTGATTCATGAGAGGGATGTTGGTGGCAGACAACAAGGAAGTGGGGGCTCCTCTCCAAGCGCTCACACGACCAAGCCACTGCAAAGCCCTCGGTCAGAGCCCCACCAGAGTCCTCACCCAACTGAGATGGGCGTCTCAACCCCTGCACAGCCGCAGGAGCAGCAGACTGTTGCCGAGCCCTCACAGGCTCGCAACCCCAGAGGACGCCCGCCAAAGGTGTCGAAGCAGGAGCAGCAAGAAAGTGAGCAAGGGGCCTCCACATCTGCTGAAGACACAGGGGAAGCACCACGTAGGAGCACGCGTAAAAGAAAAATAATGCACAAGTAGTCACAAGGGTAGTCACTTGGGTGTAATGTTGTGTTTAATCTTGAAATGCCAGCACTTGCTTGGTGTGATTAAAAATTCTGCTGGCAAACTGCTGAAGTTGTGGCATCTGTCATTTCGCAAATGGGACTTCCAGATCGAGGGCTTAGGATGACTTGCAATTGTCAGTATGGTGGTCAGAGTGATAGGAATCCGTAGGTTCCTGGCCATTGTCGATGGTCTGATAAGAATGTGCGAGGCAAAAGTGTTTGATTGTGCAGGCTAAGCAAATCTGGTCAAGTGCGTCCCTTGCATCTCGGGCAGCAATGTGGTCACGTGCTGGCGCCTTCTGGCCTGTGCAGCTTCAGGTGGGTGAGGAGCAGCTTGGCGCTCCTGTTGTTGCTGCTGCTGTTGGTGGTGCTGTTGTTCATGGTTCTGCTGCTGCCATGGCTGGTCTTCGTCCAAATCTGATGTCCAGGAGGAAAGGAAATAAATGGTTCCCATGCTTCTGGTATATGCCTCAGTTGAGGAAGCGCTCAGTCAATGTGGCAAGAGGGGTTTCCCAGGAGGTCACACTGGAGATGGGTGTCAGGCTCCAAACTTCCACAGCTGTGGTTATGCCATATAAAAGTTCCCCCAGACCTCAGACAACAAAGTCCTGCCAACTGCAAATGATGGCTGATCACATCTCTTATTTCATGGTTGAGCTGCAGCTGATAGTCAGCAATCTAAATGTGCTACCGCCAGGTTTCACATTTGTGGTTCAGAACAGGCGTGCTTCACGTGGAAAAAGGGTTAAAATCACAAAGGCCTTTCAAAATGGCATTATAGAGGCAATTTCGTGCTTGTTAAGGGCCTTAATGGCCTATCCCGCCTCCTAGAGGCGGGACGGAATCGGGACCAGCAGACACAATTTAATGAAAATTGCGTGGAGGCGAGATGGAGGCGGGCTTGTGCCCGCCCGCCAGTTTTCGCAATTTTAACCCCCCACACGCCTCCAAACCCGCCTCCACGGGTCAATGAAAATTCTGCCCTTTGTGTCTGTCTTCACGGAAGAAGACACAAAAAACTTCCCGGAAATAGTGGAGAACCAAGGGTTTAGCGAGAATCAGGAACTGAAAGAAATTAGTATTAGTAAAAAAAATGGTACTGGATAAATTAATGGGACTGAAAGCTGATACATTCCCTGGACCTGGTGGCCTACATCCTAGGGTTTTGAAAGAGATTGCTATAGAGATAGTGGATGCATTGGTTGTCATTTTCCAAAATTCCACAGATTCTAGAATGGTTCCCACGGATTGGAAGGTAGCAAATATAACCCCATTATTTAAGAAAGGAGGGAGAGAGAAAACGGGGAACTACAGACCAGTTAGCCTGACATTAATAGTAGGGAAAATGCTAGAATTTATTATTAAGGACGTGGTAACAGGGCACTCAGAAAATAATAATAGGATTGGGCAGAGTCAACCCGGATTTATGAAAGGGAAATAGTGTTTGATGAATCTGTTAGAGTTTTTTGATGTCGTAGCTAACAGAATAAATAAGGGGGAACCAGTGGATGTGGTGTATTTGGATTTTCAGAAGGCATTTGATAAGGTTCCACACAAGAGGTTATTAAACAAAATTAGGGCTCATGGGATTGGGGGTAATATACTAGCATGGGTTGAGGATTGGTTAATGGATGAGGTAGAAGATCAGCCATGATCTTATTGAATGGTGGAGCAGGGTCGAGGGGCCAAATGGCCTACTCCTGCTCTTATTTCCTATGTTCTTATGTAGTTTAATTGGAGGTTTCAAATTATTTAATAAATGGGCAAAAAGTGAGTTATCTATCAATGGCATCTAAAATCCTAAATTAAATTACAGCCTTATCCATGTTGAGTTTACAGAACATATTCCGCAGTATCAATGGAATGAAACCCACACAATGTCAATTAAAAGTAAAGCTGAAATACCATAGATTGAAGAAGCTGTTATGATATTGTTGAGTTATCCCAGGAGGGGGCAATGGGTAAATTAATGTTCTATTCTAAAGCAAAATTGTGAAAGAATTAATATTTTCTGGAGGAGTCCAACACTAGTGAGATGCCGGCTCCCTGCAAAAGCACCTCAGCTAGTCTCACTCCCCCACCCTTTCCCCATAGCCCTACAATTTTTTTCTTTCAGGTTCTTATGCAATTCCCTTTTGAAAGCCATGATTAAGTCTGCCTCCACCACCCTTTCAGGCAGCGCATTCCAGATCCTAACCACTCGCTGCGTAAAAAAGTTTTTTCTTATGTTGCCTTTGGTTCTTTTGCCAATCACCTTAAATTTGTGTCCTCTGGTTCTCGACCCCTCTGCCAATGGGAACATTTCCCTCTATCTACTCGGTCCAGACCCCTCATGATTTTGAACACCTCTATCAAATCTCCTCTCAATCTTCTCTGCTCTAAGGAGAACAACCCCAGCTTCTCCAGTCTATCCACGTAACTGAAGTCCATCATTCCTGGAATCATTCTCGTGAATCTTTTCTGCACTCTCTCTAAGGCCTTCACATCCTTCCTAAAGTGCAGTGCCCAGAATTGGACACAATACTCCAGTTGAGGTCAAACCAGTGTTTTATACAGGTTTATCATAATTTCAAAGATTTTGTACTCTATGGGCTGGATTTTGATACTGGGGTCGGGTTGGTGTCGTGAATCCCACTTTTTGGGTTGTAGACCCGCCTCCATCGACTTGTGGCCAACCCATTGTATTTTCCCTTGATTGACCTTGTTGAGCCCGCCCAGTGGGCTCAGCAGGCCAATTAAGGGCCACCCGGCAACAGGTGACGTCACAGATTGACATTTCATCTGTCAAGAGCTTTTGACAGATGAAATATCAGCATTTGACAGCTCTGTGAAGCTGTCAAACACTGACAATATGATTTCTAACTTGAGTCCTTCCTCTCAGGCTGAGTTAGAAATCATTCCACCACAGAAAACAGAAGGCTGCAGTTTTTGACAGCACCACGGCTTTTCTGCTTTCTGTGCCGGTGAGATTTCTGACTCCCGAGAACTGAAGGGCTGACACCTGCAGGAGGAAGTTAAGGTAAGTAAAACTTTTTCCCACACTTTGCACTTACCTTACACACTAACCTCTGCACACATGCACCCATCACTCACCTGCCCACTGGACATATCGACCCCTCCAACCCCTGCAGACCCACGGTCCGCCCCAATAACTTGGCGTGGTTGCCACCTGTCGGGAAGCCCACATTTCAGCGATTAAAATAGGGATAAGGCAAAAAACTGCCTGTCACTAATCCCTTCCCGCCTCGGGGAGACGGGTCCCAGCACAGGTCGGGTACCCGCCACCAGCGAAACTGACATGGAGGCAGGTTGGAGGCGGGATGGGGTCGGGACCCATGAATCTGCAACTTTAACCCCCCACACGCCTCCAAACCCGACTCCACGGGTCAATGAAAATCCAGCCCTATACCTCTATTCATGAAGCCCAGGATCCCGTAAGCTTTTTTAACTGCATTCTTAACATGCCCTGCCACCTTCAACAATTTGTGCACATATACCCCTAGGTCCAAGTTTGTGTCATCTGCAAATTTTGAAGTTGTGCCCTGTACACCCACATCCAAGTCATTAATATATATCAAGAAAAGCAGTGGTCCTAGAACCGAACCCTGGGCAACACCACTGTATACCTTCCTCCAGTCCTAAAAACAACTGTTCACCACTACTCTCTGTTTCCTGTCACTTAGCCAATTTCATATCAATGCAGCCACTGTCCCTTTTATTCCATGGGCTTCAACTTTGCTGGCAAGCCTATTATGTGGCACTTTGTTGAACGCCTTTTGGAAATCCATGTACACCACGTCAACCGCATTGCCCTCATCAACCCTCTCTGTTACCTCATCAAAAAACTCGATCAAGTTGGTTAAACATGATTTACCTTTAACAAATCCGTGCTGGCTTTCCTTAATTAATCCACACTTGCCCAAGTGACTGTTAATTTTGTCCCTGATTATTGTTTCTAAAAGCTTCCCCACTACAGAGGTTAAACTGGTTGGCCTATAATTGCTGGGTTTATCTTTACACCCTTTTTTGAACAAGGGTGTAACATTTGCAATTCTCCAGTCCTCTGGTACCACCCCCGTTTCTAAGGAGGATTGCAAGATTATGGCCAGTACCTCTGCGATTTCTCCCTTCACTTCCCGCAGCATCCTAGGATACATCCCATCCGGTCCTGGTGACTTATCTACTTTAAGTACAGACAGCCTTTCTAGTACCTCGTCTTTATCAATTTTTACCCCATCCAGTATCTCCTCTACCTCCTCCTTCACTTTGTCTATAAATGTGAGAAGTCGCACAACACCAGGTTATAGTCCAACAGTTTTATTGGAAATCACAGGCTTTTGGAGCGCTGCTCCTTCGTCAGGTGAACTTCACCTGACGAAGGAGCAGCGCTCCGAAAGCTTGTGATTTCAAATAAAACTGTTGGACTATAACCTGGTGTTGTGCGACTTCTCACATTTGTCCGCCCCAGTCCAACACCGGCATCTCCACATCATGGCCACTTTGTCTATGGCAGCATCTTCTTCCTTGGTGAAGACATATGCAAAGTACTCATTTAATACCTCAGCCATACCCTCTGCCTCTATGCGTAGGTCTCCTTTTTGGTCCCTCATCGGCCCCACTCCTCCTCTTACTACCCGTTTACTATTTATATGCCTATAGAAGACTTTTGGATTACCTTTTATGTTAGCTGCCATTCTATTCTCATAGGGGTAAAAATTGAGTCGCGCCCCATTTGGGGCGCTAACCTCGCCGGGGCGCGACTTTTAGCGCCCCGAAAAAATTAGCGGCCCCGCGCCGGAACTTCAGTGGTTGCGCCCCAAGAGGGAAGCGGGGCGCAACTGGAAGCAGCCCGCATCCCTCTTGGGGCGCTGCGAGTGAATATCCTGGCGCTACGTGCCGCGGTATTGCAGGCCTTCCTCCCCTTCTTAAAGGGGAGGGACCCTGCGCAGCGCGAACCGGTTCCCAGCTGGGCCCCCAGGGATCGGGAGTGCCGGCAAAAGAGCCCGGCACTCAAGAGAAGTGCCGGGCTCTTGGAGCGCAGCCGGCACTTCACGGTGGGGGGGCTTCACGGGGGCCGGGGGCAGGTGCTGGCAGGCGGCCAGCAACAAAAATGGCCGCCTGCCACCTCCGCTTTAAATATCGCCGCCCCGGCCGCACGTACGCCTCCCTGAACCCGTCGGACATAGCGTCTGGCGGTAAATCAGGGGGCGCGACTGAAGATCACGGCCGGGGCGCGAGCGGGGTGCTGCGCACGGCGATGACGTCATCGCCGGCGGCGCAGCGCCACAGGGCGCTACCGGCTGCCGCCGCCGCTAACCTCCCACTAAATTTTTCGGGAGGCGTGGGCGGCGCTGCGCCCGGGCGTTAGCTGCTTTACGCCCCATTAGCGCCCTCTTAAGGCGCTAACGGGAGGCGCAAGCAGCTGAATTTTTCCCCCATACCCTCTCTTTTCCCTTCTTATTTTCTTTTTCTCCTCTGAACTTTCTATATTTAGCCTGATTCTCAGATGTATTCTCGACCTGACATCTGAAATACGCGCTCTTTTTCTGCTTCATCTTACTCTCTATCTCTTTCATCATCCAGGGAGCTCTGACTTTAGTTGCCCTACCTTTCCCCCTAGAGTGAATGTACCTCGACTGTACCCGAACATTTCTTCTTTAATGGCAGCCCATCGTTCCCCTGCAGTTTTGCCTGCCAATCTTTCATTCCAAATTTACCCGGGCCAGATCCATTCTCAACCCACTGAAATTGGCCTTCCTCCAATTAAGTATTTTTACTCTAGATTGCTCCCTGTATGTTTCATAGCTAATCTAAACCTTATGATATTATGACCACTGTTCCCTAAGTTCATCCATTGATACTTGCTCCACTTGACCTGCCTCATTCCCCAGAACCAGATCCAGCAATGCCTCCTTCCTCATTAGGCCACAACATACTGATCAAGAAAGTTCTCCTGAGCACACTTCAGAAATTCTTCCCTCTCCCTGCCCTTTGCACTATTACTAACCCAGTCTATATTAGGATACCGGTGTTGGACTGGGGTGGACAAATGTGAGAAGTCGCACAACACCAGGTTATAGTCCAACAGTTTTATTTGAAATCACAAGCTTTCGGAGCGCTGCTCCTTCATCAGGTGAAGTTCACCTGACGAAGGAGCAGCGCTCCAAAAGCCTGTGATTTCCAAAAAACTGTTGGACTATAACCTGGTGTTGTGCGACTTCTCACATATATTAGGATAGTTGAAGTCCCCCATTATCACTACTCTATAGTTCTTGCATCTCTCTATAATTTCTCTGCAAATTTGCTCCTCCATATTTTTCCCACTAGTTGGTGGCCTATAGAATACACCTAGTAGTGTAATGACACCTCCATTGTTTCTTATCTCTAGCCATATAGATTCTGTCCTTGACCCCTCCAGGACATCCTCTCTCTCCAGCACTGTAACATTCTCCTTAACCAATACTGCCGCACCACCTCCTATCTTTCCTTTCCTATCTTTCCTGTTCACCCTATATCCAGGAATATTTAATACCCAATCCTGCCCTTTTTTGAGCCAGGTCTCCGTCATTGCCACAACATCATATTCCCATGTGGCTATTTGCGCCTGCAGCTCACCAACCTTGTTAACTATGCTTCTTGCGTTCACTTACATATACTGTAAACCTATCTTAGACCATCCTGTGTTCTCTCTTAGTCTGACCCCACCTAATACCTCACTATTTCTTACTTTAGTGCTATCCGTCTCTCCCAATCCGTTGTGCTCATTGTTTCTCCTTTTTAATGCTACATCCTGGTGCCCATCCCCCTGTCAACTTAGTTTAAACCCTCCCCAACAGCACTAGCAAACCATCCCGTGAGGATATTGGTACCGGCTCTGTTGAGGTGCAAACCGTCCGGCCTGTACAGGTCCCACCTGCCCCAGAACTGGCCCCAGTGCCCCAGGAATCTGAAGCCCTCCCTCCTGCACCATCTCTCCAGCCACACATTCGTCTGCTTGTAGGGTGTGGTTGTAGTAGGAGTCAGCCTTTCCCCTGACTCAGTGAGCAGTTCGAATCGCTCCCACGCCCCAGGTTCAAAACTTGGACTTATTTAGGGGTTGTGAATAAAGATGCAGTAGACCACAGGTTCCAATGAAAGAACTATAACTTTTAATTAAAGTTAAAAAGGTAACAAACTTAAACACACTTCACACTTAAACAGGTTTGGGGAGCACACGGTTACAGGTGAGGAAAATGACAGTATACAAGAAAAATAAAAACCTTTATCCCTCCCAAAAATCCCACTTCTAGCTAGGTTTCGGTTTCAGGAGATCAGGGATAATGCTCACCAGACAGGGGTATTAACAGTACGAAATCCAGCCAGGTAAGTCGATGGTGATTCTGGTCATCGAACATCTTCCTTTACCCTGGCCTTAAATCTATTTGATTTCCGGCTCTTCCCAGTTCTGATGAAAGGTCATCGACCTGAAACGTTAACTCTCTTTCTCTCTCCACGGATGCTGCCTGGCCTGCTGAGTTTTTCCAGCGTTTTCTGTTGTTATTTCGGATTTCCAGCATCCGCAGTATTTTGCTATCATCTTCCTTTACCTTGTGGCTTCTGGGCAGTGCTGCGAGAGAGCCTTGTTGTTCCAGCGTAGTCGGTGAGTCGAAAAAAGAGAGAGTTCTTGGGTCCTGCTATAGATATAGTCCTTTTTCGCGCCCCCCCCCCCAAAAACTCCTCACGAAAAACTGGTTTTGTGATGCAGTGAGTTTTCAGGTGAGTCCTGTTCATTGTCTTTGTTGAAATTTTGATGGGCTTTCAACTATGCTAAACCAAATCAAATGGCTTAGATCCTGTTGCGCTGTTGTTCCATGGAAGCTTGTATTGTTCTCCTGCTTTGGGTTCCTTGCTGGTCCTAGCATTCCTATGGGCTCTGTGTTTTGGGTGGGGCGGCCTTTCCCCAGGGCCTATTGTCCAAATGGTTATGTTTGCTGGTCTTTGAATTCCCAGACCATCCACGTGCCGGACATGTCCAGGCATGTTTCCTTTAAAGTTCCAAAGTCCTTATTTTTTTTCCTTTCGATATATTTTTGGGGATCTGCAAATTTTGGAAATCTTACAGTCCCTCCTGCGATACTTCAGTTCACTACAGTATCCCCCTGTACAGCTGAGCCACCTGTGGTGCCGCAGACTTGACTCTGGCTGCACTCCCCAGAGGGACCATCACCCTCACCAGTACTCAGAACAGAATACTGGTTGGAAAGCGAGATGCACTCAGGGGACTCCTGCACTACCTGCCTGGCCCTCCTCTTCTGTCTAACAGTCACCCATTCCCTCTCTGCCTGCGCACACCTTAGCTGCGGGGTGACCACCTCTAGAAACGTGCTATCCACGTAGCTCTCAGCCTCGCGGATGCACCGCAGTGGCGCCAGCTGCCGTTCAAGCTCCGAAACCCGGAGCTCGAGCTCCTCCAGCTGACAGCACCTCCTGCACATGTGGTTGTCCAGGACACTAGAAGCATCCTGGAGTTCCCACATGGCACAAGATGCACATTCCACTGGACTGAGCTGCCCTGCCATGCCTTTATTTATTTGGCTTTTAACTAACTTTACAGAAACTTAAGACTAAGATCCTGCGCCAGACTGGTGTGCCAGCACTCTTCCAGCCACCACATCAAGCTCGAGGGTGGCTGCTCTGAGACAAGGTCTATCCGCTCTCCATCTGGCTCATAAATCCCCTCCGCAACCCCAACACTCATGCCCAGCACTCATATAATGAGAGCCATGCTGCCTCCAGGAACATCATCAAGCAGACCATCGGCTTAGAACCTAAGAACATAAGAACATAAGAAATAGGAGCAGGAGAGGGCCATATGGCCCCGCGAGCCTGCTCCACCATTCAATAAGATCATGGCGGATCATCAACCTCAACTCCACTTTCCCGCCCGATCTCCATATCCCTTGATTCCCCTAGAGTCCAAAAATCTATCTATCTCAGCCTTGAATATACTCAAAGACTCAGCATTCACAGCCCTCTGGGGCAGAGAATTCCAAAGATTCACAACCCTCTGAGTGAAGAAATTCCTCCTCATCTCAGTCTTAAATGACCTACCCTTTATCCTGAGACTATGCCCCCTAGTTCTAGACAATCCAGCCAGGGGAAACAACCTCTCAGCATCTACCCTGTCAATCCCCTTCAGAATCTTGTATCAATGAGATCACCTCTCATTCTTCTAAACTCCAGAGAGTATAGGCACATTCTCCACAATCTCTCATCATAGGACAGCCCTCTCATCCCAGGAATCAACCTAGTGAATCTTCATTGCACTGCCTCCAAGGCAAGTATATCCTTCCTTAGATAAGGAGACCAAAACTGTGCACAGTACTCCAGGTGTGGTCTCACAAAGGCCCTGTACAATTGTAGCAAGACTTCCATACACTTATACTCCAACCCCCTTGCAATAAATGCCAAATGCCATTTGCCTTCCTTGGGCTGGATTTTGCCAATGGGGAGCTTTTGGAGGCGGGACTCCCACTTGTCGGGTTTCAGTCCCACCTCCATCAACTTCTGGCCAACCCATGCTATTTTCCCTTGATTGACCTTGTTAAGCCCGCCCAGCAGGTTTGGAAGGTCAATTAAGGGAAAGCCGGTTACAGAGAACGTCAACGTATGACGTTTCATCTGTCAAATATTTTTGACAGATGAATTGTCATTATTTGACAGCTCTGTGAAGTTCTTGAATACAAGAGCTCATCAAACCTCTTTCTTTTGCAGAAATTAGATGGTTGTTGCATTGGAGAATGCAAAGGCCATCTGTCATCTCTGCCGCGGAGGTGCGAGACTCTCCGCATACCCAACTCTTGAAGCCTGCAGGAAGAAACAAAGATAAGTAATCTTTTTTAAACACTTTCCACTTACCTCAGATACTCACCTCTCCACACTTGCACCCATCACTTACCTTCACAGCACACTTTTGCACCCCTTCGACCCCCGCAGACCCACTACTCGCCTCGGTGACCTTGGCGGGGTTCGGAGCCTTCGGGAAGTCTGCACTTGTGTGGGCAAAATGGGACTAATCCTCTTATCTGCCTGTTAACTACCTGTTAACAGGCAGTTAAGGGGCTGTAATCCCTTCCCGCCTCCAAGGAGACGGGACCCGGCGTGGGACAGCTACCTACCTCCCGGCAAGATGGCACGGTGGCGGGTTGGGCACCCGCCCCCAGATTCTGCCATTTTGCCAACTGTCCCGCCTCCAAACCCGCCTCCCCAGGGCTGGCAAAATCAAGCCCCTTATTGCTTGCTGTACCTGCATGCTAGCTTTCTGTGTTTCTTGCATGAGGACACCCAAATCTCTCTGAACACCAACATTTGAAAGTTTCTCACCATTTAAAAAGTATTCTGTTTTTCTATTCTTCCTACCAAAGTGAATAACCTCACATTTTCCTACATTATACTCCATCTGCCACCTTACTGCCTACTCACTTAGACCATCTATATCCCTTTGCAGTCTCTTTGTGTTCTCCTCACAGCTTACTGTCCCACCTAGCTTTGTTTCATCAGCAAACTTGGATACATTACACTCGGTCCCTTCATCTAGGTTATTAATATAGATTGTAAATAGCTGAGGCCCCAATACTGATCCTTGCGGTACCCCACTAGTTACAGCCTGCTAACCAGAAAAAGATCCGTTTCTCCCCAGTCTCTGTTTTCTGTCCGTTAACCAATCCTCTATCCATGCTACTATATTACCCCCAACCCCATGAGCCCTAATCTTGTGTAATAACCTTTAATGTGGCACCTTATCGAATGCCTTTTGGAATCCAAATATACTACATCCACTGGTTCCTCTTTATCTACCCTGCTAGTTGCATCCTCAAAAAACTCTAATAAATGTGTCAAACACGATTTCCCTTTCATAAAACCATGTTGACTCTGCCTCATCATGTTATGATTTTCTAAGTGCCCTGATGCCACTTCCTTAACAATGGATTCCAGCATTTTCCCGACAACTGATGTCAGGCTAACTGGCCTGTAGTTCCCTGTTTTTTCTCTCCCTCCTTTCTTGAATAGCGGTGTTACATTTGCGACCTTCCAATCCACCGGGACCATTCTAGAATCTAGGGAATTTTAGAAGATCAAAACCAATGCAGCCACTATCTCTTCAGCCACCTCTTTTAGAACCCTAGGATGTAGGCCGTCAGGTCCAGGGGATTTGTTGGCTTTCAGTCCCATTAGTTTCTCTAGTATTTTTTCTCTATTTATATTAATTATGTTAAGTTCCTCACCCTCATTAGAACCTTGCTTCCCCATCATTTTTGGTATGCTTTTTGTGTCTTCTACTGTGAAGACAGATACAAAATATTTGTTTAACGTTTCTGCCATTTCCTTATTCCCCATTATAATTTCACCTGTCTCAGCCTCTAAGGGACCAACGTTTACTTTTGCTACTCTCTTCCTTTCTACATACTTGTAGATGCTCTTACAATTTGCTTTTATATTTCTTTCTAGTTTTCTCTCATTCTATTTTTTCCCTTTTTATCAATTTTTTGGTCATCCTTTGCTGGTTTCTGAAACTCTCCCAATCCTCAGGCTTACTACTATTCTTCGCAACATCATAAGCTTCTTATTGAAGCAACGGTACCGCTGCCTTGACTGCTCAAGAGGAGCCCTCCAGTACTCGGCTGAGTGGGTGTCCCATTTCATGGTGGTCTGCTGCATGCTCCACAACTTGGCCATCATGAGGGCACAGCCCTTGCCAGCAGAGATTGTGGGACCACCTTAGGAGGAGGACGAGGCAGAGGAGGATGAGGCTGAGGAGGATGACAAGGAGGAGGAGAAACAGGAGGGAGGGAGGAGGCAGCGAGACAATCAGCTTTCTGGACGGGCTGTCCGTGACCGGCTCATCAGACTGCGATTCACATGAATGAAACCCCAGATCCCCATTGCTCATCATATCCTCATCATACCATCCCTGTCTCATGCCATATCTCAGCGTCCTCCTGGGCGCAAAGGTGAAGAGAGACCACTAAATATTCCAAACACCATTAATAAATTTATCTGTAAACATATCACAGATATCACATGAATTCTAATAACTAATGACCCTTGTGCCTGCCATAGTTGAATAGCTGTCATTGTGTGTAAGACGTGAGATGTGGGTGTGAGTGTTGCTAGGTAGAGATTGTTGGTGGGTGAGTGCTGGGGGTGTGATACATTGAGCAGTGCATGAAGTTTGTGTTACAGATGGTGGTATGTAGCACTTGTTGAAGCCTTCACTCACACTGACCACTCGTGAGCTCGTTAAACTTCCTCCTGCACTGGGTGTGGGACCTGAGGAGCACAGTGCTGCCTGTGACGTGGTGTGCCACCTCCCTCCACATAGTCCGGCAGACTTGGGGCGAGGGCCTCCTGCCAATACAGGACCGCCCGCCTTCTCTCCACCGCTAAAACCAATACCTCCAAAGCTTCATCGGGAAACCTCCGGGCTCTCTGGGGCGGTGATCTGCCATCAGGATTTTGCACCCGCCCCCCCACACCCCCGCCCCGCCCCCCGAATCTGGTGGGATTGTGCGGTGGAGGGGGAGGACGTGCGTTTGTGCCACTTTTCCCCCGTGTTCCCGCCCCTCCCCATCTTAAATTGCCTGAATTCAGACACGGGAAGGCTGCTCGCCAATGTTCCCTTTAAGCTGCGTGGCCATGCAGCGTTCTGGAGCTCCCGCACAGCCGGCTCACCAGCTTTTAAATAGGAAAAACCACGCATGCGGTATTTTGAATAGGCTGCGCAGCTCCTTAAAAGGGCCACGCATCAATAAAAAAATTTAAAGGGCACATTGCTGTTCACCCCAAAGAAGTGGGGGCCCATATTAAATAGCAAAGTTGCATCCATCAGGTCATGCACGGCATTTTAACTGTAGGTCCAACTAAGGCCCACACAGTCTTGAATGTGCTGGCAAAAGCTGTCATCAGCATTTGTAAATAAGTGCTCCTTCTCTTTGTTCTTCTTCTTATGTTTGTTGAGGCAGCTGCACACCCAACAATGCTAAGAATGAGGTGCTGCTGCATCAACGGACCTCCCTTTAAGTGTTGAAAAAAGCCTGTGGCAATCATTACTTGAGTTTAGACTACACCCGCTATTGGTCCATCTTTTCAGTGTAATGCCAATGAGCTTGGGTTTTTAGACTAGAATCGTGACTACAATCATTTTAATGAGGAGTGAGGATGAATTTTACGTGCAGTCTAGACGATTTTCAACTGGCACTACTTAACCATTTTTAGTCTAAACACCGCCCATTCCTTGGCTATAACGAATTTCTAGCCCTAGGTGTCATCTGTAAAAGAGCGTCATTAATAAATCCAACAAGGAATTAATGAGAACCTTATTTAACAGAGAGTGGTTAGAATGTGAAACTTGCTAACACATGGAGGCATTGAGGCAAACAGCATAGATGCATTTAAGGGGAAGCTAGATAAATACATGAGGGAGAAAGGAACAGAAGGATATGTTGATGCGGTTACATCAAGTAGAGTGGGAGGAGGTTCATGTGGAGCATAAACACCGGAATAGACCAGTTGAGGTGAATGGCTTGTTTCTGTGCTGTAAATTCTATTTAATGACTGAGCACTATATTGGCTTAAATAACAAGGCTTAGAAGTTCCCAACCTTACCGCTGACGGTTTGGAGCATATTTCTGCAAAAAATGGCAGCCGCCTCGCTTCCGCCCGCTTCCAGCGTGGGAAACGGTGGCCGCCATTTTGCTGAAGTCCATAGCGCTGCCGTTGCCAGCACTGGCCTCTCAAATTCAAATGAGCAGCTCATGAGGTCAATCGGCATGCAACGCCTGATTTGACACACGACTGCGATTTTCAATGTCGCCACACGCCATAATGCCCTCTCCAAATCACGCATGGAAGAACGTGTGTGTAGCAGTGCTGCAGAGACGCTGTCAGCGCTTCTTAAAGGGACATACACATCTTTCAGTTAAGTTTGGATTTCAGCTTTTGGGCTTTTTTAATATTTTATTGAAGTAGTGACTTGATACAATACATTTAAGAAGTTGTTAAATTGTGCAGAGAGTGCTGCTGGATATTTGCAAGGCTTTGGATGGTAAAAGAAGGCCTCTAAGAAGATAGAAATGCTGGAAATACTCAGTAGGTGTGGAGAGAGAAACAGAGTTAATGGCCGCGATTTTACTGGCGCTCAGAGGATGGGTTCAGAGGCGGGTCAGCTGTTAAATTCAAAATGATTGACGGTGGGTTGGGAACCTGCCGTGAACCCGCCTCCACACCAGTTTCCAAAGTGTCGGGTCTGCGACTTCAGAACAGACCCGACACCAAGCAGTGGGCGAGGAATTTAAGGTAGTTAATAACTGCTATTTTTTCAAGCTTTGTCTATCTTCACACAATTTCAACGTGATTCACATCGTTCGGCAAACATGCCAGCTGAGTGTGTCGGGTCTTCCAACGAGCTGAATAGTTCACAGCTGCAACTGCAGCATAAAACCTAACCTCTCACATCAGTTCACTTTCAAATGTCAGAAGTTGCTGATTTCAGGATTTGGAAGACACAATTGAGCTGTATTGAACTCTATATGCACTGTCAACTCCTTGGAATAAGCTCTCTCCCCATTGACTTACTGCTGATAACATCTAATCCTCAACTGCCATATATAACAGCAGAATGGGAACCATTTATACTCTCTCATCCTGGTCCTCAGAATCGGAAGAGAATCAGCCACGGCAGCAGCAGAACTAGGACACCAGCAGCACCAACAACAAAAGCGGCAACCTTCTCCTCACCCACCTGATGCTGCACAGGGCAGAGGGCATCAGCGCAGGGCTGCACCTCGCCGCAGGAGATACCCGCAACACAGGGTTTACAGGCAGAGGATGAGCTTCCTCAACATGACTGAGCAGCAGTGCCAAAGGAGGCTGAGACTTTCGCAAGAGGTGGTCGCAGACATCTGCACAATGCTGCACCAAGACCTGCATCCCAGAGGAACGGGTGGACACGCCTTACCAGTGACTATCAAAGTCACCACCGCCCTCAACTTCTTTGTGTCAGGATCCTTCCAGGGATCAGCAGCAGACATTAGCGGCATCTCCCAGTTGGCCGCCCACAGATGCATCACGCAGGTTACCGATGCCCTCTTTGCCAAGTCCGCAAATTACATCCACTTTTCAACTGATGAAGCAAGTGTTACCATGTGGGCGCTAGGCTTTGTCAATATGGCTGGCTTCCCACGGGTGCAGGGTGTCATCGACTGCATCCATGTGGCCATCAGGGCATCCCCACACAACCCAGCTGTATTTGTGAACCGCAAGGGCTTCCACTCCCTTAACGTCCAGCTGGTATGTAACCACAGGAAGAGCATTATGCACGTGTGTGCCAAGTTCCCTGGCAGCTGCCATGACTCTTAAATCCTGCGCCAGTCCACTGTGCCTCAGCTCTTCGCTTTGCCAAACGAACTTTCCGGCTGGTTCCTTGGAGACAAGGGCTATCCCCTGAAGACATGGCTAATGACACCATTAAGGAGGTCATCAAACAAGTCTGAGGAGCATTACAATCAGAGCCACATTTCCACCAGAACTGTCATAGAACAAACAGTCTTGTAGATGGTACACACTGCAGCCACGGTGCGCCGGTGGTGGAGGGAGTGAATGTTTAAGGTGGTGGATGGGGTTCCAATCAAGCGGGCTGCTTTGTCCTGGATGGTGTCGAGCTTCTTGAGTGTTGTTGGAGCTGCACTCGTCCAGGCAAGTGGAAAGTATTCCATCACACTCCTTACTTGTGCCTTGTCGATGGTGGAAAGGTTTTGGGGAGTCAGGAGATGAGATACTCGCTGCAGAATACCTAGCCTCTGACCTGCTCTTGTTGCCACAGTATTTATGTGGCAAGTCCAGTTAAGCTTCTGATCAATCGTGACCCCCCCAGGATGTTGATGGTGGGGGATTCAGTGATGGTAATGCCATTGAATGTCAAGGGGCGGTGGTTAGACTCTCGCTTGTTGGAGATAGTCATTGCCTGGCACTTCTGTGGCGTGAATGTTACCTGCCACTTATCAGCCCAAGCCTGAACGTCGTCCAGGTCTTGTTGCATGTGGGCCTGGACTGCTGCATTATCTGAGGAGTTGTGAATGGCGCTCAACACTGTGCAGTCATCAGCGAACAGCCCCAGTTCTGACCTTATGTTGGAGGGAAGGTCATTGATGAAGCAGCTGAAGATGGTTGGGCCTAGGACACTGCCCTGAGGAACTCCTGCAGCGATGTCCTGGGGCTATGATGATTGACCTTCAACCACCACAACCATCTTCCTTTGTGCTAGGTATGACTCCAGCCAGTGGAGAGTTTTCCCCCCGATTCCCATTGACTTCAGTTTTACTAGGGCTCCTTGATGCCACACTCAGTCAAATGGTGCCTTGATGTCAAGGGCAGTCACTCTCACCTCACCTCTGGAATTCAGCTCCTTTGTTCATGTTTGGACCAAGGCTGTAATGAGGTCGGGAGCTGAGTGGTCTTGGCGGAACCCAAACTGGGCATCAGTGAGCAGGTTATTGGTGACTAAGTGCCGCTTGATAGCACTGTCGATGACACCTTCCATCAATTTGCTGATGATTGAGAGTACACTGATGGGGCAGTAATTAGCCAGATTGGATTTGTCCTGCTTTTGTGGACAGGACATACCTGGGCAGTTTTCCACATTATCGGATAGATGCCAGTGTTGTAGCTGTACTGGAACAGCTTGGCTAGAGGCGCGGCTGGTTCTGGAGCACAAGTCTTCAGCACAATAGCCGGGATGTTGTTGGGCCCCATAGCCATAGCCTTTGCTGTATCCAGTGCACTCTGCCGTTTCTTGATATGATGTGGAGTGAATCGAATTGGCTTCTGTGATGGTGGGGACCTCAGGAGTAGGCCGATATGGATCATCCACTCAGCACTTCTGGCTGAAGATAGTTGCAAACGCTTCAGCATTGTCTTTTGCGCTCACGTGCTGGGCACTTTTAATAAGTTTAGCTAGACTGTAACGTTCCGGATATTATGAGGGTCCGGAAAACTCCCCCAGAATTCTGCAACTCCTCACCAAAGAGTGTACAGAGATTGAGTTTGCGAGTTTGATACAGAAGTATTATGTGAGACAATTCTAAAAATATATAGATTTATTAAAGAACCGACATGTAATTTACAGTTGGTGAGTCAATTGCAACATTAACAGTTCCAAAAAGAGAAAGCTTACAATCCTATTATCAGCGAACCTTACTCTCAAATCATGGCTGGTGGAAGGCTGCTGACTTTCAGTGAGGGACACTGCAGATGGCCTTGCAGGACAATCTCGAGGAGCTGGTGGCTGGGAGTGTCAAATTGAGTGATGGTGTTTCTTCTTCTTCTTCACTCTCCTCTCCGTCTTCTTGTTCAACCACTGGCTGGGCAGGCTGAATTTCTTGAGTATCTGAAATGAGGAAGGCACAAGGCTGAAGTTGTGGTGAGGAGAGGGCGGGAAAGCCAGAGCTGCATGCTTACACCATACGCAGCGTGTAAATCAGAAGTGATTGTGATATGAGGGGGAGTTGGGATGTGAGAAGGAGGATAACGTATGAGGATACCAGCATCCTGTATTCTTTCAGCCCCACCGCTCAGCCATGCCCCTGCCAAGAATGGCCAGGGTGGGTAAGGGCTAGAGACTGCCTATTTTTAAATGATTTTTATGTTTTTATTTTAGAAGGCAGTTCCCTTTTAAGGGCTCGAGATTGCTTTCTAAAATGACAGCCTTGCTTTAAGAAAAGGCAGGACATTTGACCTCCTGCTAAGCGCACAGCTTGAGGCAGCGCGTTCCACGCTAGGCTGTGCGCTCCAATCATTCACATCAGCAGGCAGCACCATAATAACAGCGCTGCCTGCAATCTTCTTACGGACACGAGCAAGCCTCGCCCTGCAGTGGCACCGCCCATTTTCGGGCCTTGTCGGATTTCTAGGCCCAAGAATTTGAGTGGCTTTCTTAATAACATCATCATTTTTAATATAATTACCTGCAAACTAATGGGCAATTCTGGTAACAGTAGAAATTAACTGGAAAATTGGATGAGCACTAAATTGGCAAAATCTAATGTGATGGATTTCTACCCATTTTCTGATAGGCTACATCAGTTTGCAGCCCATTAGTAAGCCATGACTGATCAGCATATCTACCCGAACATCTCTGCATCACAGTGTGCAGTTAGTTGAAACTTCTTTCTGTGGGCTAAGCAATCATTTCTGGAAAAAAATACTTATGTCAGCCATATCGGGTTTACTTCTCTGTGTAGCGTCAAAGTGTTCACCTTTTTGAATACATGAATAATGGAGCCAAAATAATTCTGCAGTTTTTTGAGTAAACTTTTGATAATGTAACACTCATTGGAAGATGGTTGTGGTGGTTGGAGGTCAATCATCACAGCCCCAGGACATCGCTGCAGGAGTTCCTCAGGGCAGTGTCCTAGGCCCAACCATCTTCAGCTGCTTCATCAATGACCTTCCCTCCAACATAAGGTCAGAACTGGGGATGTTCGTTGAAGACTGCACAGTGTTCAGTGCCATTCACAACTCCTCAGATAAGGAAGCAGTCCATGCCCGCATGCAGCAAGACCTGGACGACATTCAGGCTTGGGCTGAAATGTGGCAGGTAACATTCGCGCCACAGAAGTGCCAGGCAATGACTATCTCCAACAAGCGAGAGTCTAACCACCTCCCCTTGACATTCAACGGCATTACCATCACCGAATCCCCCACCATCAGCATCCTGGGGGTCACCATTAACCAGAAACTTAACTGGACCAGCCACATAAATACTGTGGCAACAAGAGCAGGTCAGAGGCTAGATATTCAGCGGCGAGTGTCTCACCTTCTGACTCCCCAAAGCCTTTCCACCATCTACAAGGCACAAGTAAGGATTGTGATGGAATACTCTCCACTTGCCTGGATGAGTGCAGCTCCAACAACACTCAAGAAGCTCGACACTGTAAGATTCTCAAAATTCACAGATCCCCCAAAACTCGAAGACAAACCCTAAGGAAAAAGACTTTGGACTCTTTTTCTAACTATTACAGGTGGTGAAGTGCATTGGGCCTAACCGAAGGACTTTTTGAGCAAAAACCAAGATTTTGGTATTTTTAAAGACATGTCTGGACTTGTAAGGGAGAAAAGGCTGTAAAGGAAGGTGGGTTCAACCTCTGTAAAGACAGTTTGGATATTGGAGTTAATGGGAACTGTCTGGGGAACCGCATGATCTCGCTGGGAGTGTAAATCAGCCCCTATCAGACATTAACATTTTAACAATAAACCCAGGTAAAGAACAGTCCCACCCAAAATTACAGGCACGATCAAAACCATCACAGGACCCATCAAAAACATGCATAAAACAAATCACTTGGACCTGCTCTATAGAAATTCTAGGCCCAGTCAAGAAACCCAAAACATAAGGACATTCAACTACAATTAAACAACAGATCGACAGGATGGAGCTATCCCAAAACCACTTCACACATTTACAAACCAGTTACTGTTAACGAGCCCTCCAAAATCTTACAATGACCGGGATTTGATTTGGCACGCAACAAAGGAGGCTTCAATTAGTATAATTGAAGGCCTGCTTTTCTCAAGTTCAAGCAACAAGCAGGACAGCAGAAGCACAGGAGTCACACAGACAAGCAGCAGGCAGCAAGGAACAAGCAGTTCAAGGAACAAGCAGTTACGTGTCCAGCCAGGAGGTCGACAGCTCGGAACCAGACCGTTCAACAAGGCGAGGGGGCAACAGAAAGAAATTCAAACGAGAAGGCCAGCAGCTCTAGAAGCAGGCCGACCCACAAGAAGAAACCAGAGCAACAGCCCCAGTGACCATCAGACACCTCGCGGCAACAAGGGCCTTACGAAACTTTTTACTTAAAAGGACTCTAAACCCGATCTCTAACAGAGGAAAAGTGGGTGCTCACCCGATAAATCCAATCCAGCGAATCCCGAAACCGCGAACCAGCTCAACTGTCAAGGATTTGTTTGGTGAGCATTATCCCTGGTTCTCTAGAGCCCAACTTAGCTAGTGAAGTGGGATTGGGAGGGGTGAGATATTCTTCTAATGTTATTTCCCTCGCTTGTACCGAAGTGTTCCCCACTTTTAGAGTGTTAAGAGTGTTTGTGTTGTGTTTTACTTTCTTGAATAAAGATCAAAGTTTTGCATCAAAACCAGTTGTCTGCTGCACTTTTTGTCACAACCCCCAAATAAGTCCAAGGTCTAGAACCAAGGGAGTGGGAGCGATTCGAACCGCTCAGAAGTCAGAGGTGAAGCTGACACAAACCACCACCCCCTACAACACCATCCAGGACAAAGCAGCCCGCTTGATTAGCACCCTATCCACCACCTTAAATATCCACTCCCTCCACCACTGGCATACCGTGGCTGCAAGTGTGTACCATCTACAAGATGCACTGCAGCAACTCGCCAAGGCTTCTTCGGCAGCACCTCCCAAACACGCAACCTCTTCCACCTAGAAGGACAAAGGCAGCAGGCGCATGGGAACACCACCACCTCCAAGTTCCCCTCCAAGTCACACACCATCCTAACTTAGAAGTATATCGCCGATCCTTCATCATCGCTGGGTCAAAATCCTGGAACTCTCTCCCTAACAGCACTGTGGGAGTACCTTCACCACACGACTGCAGCGGTTCAAAAAGGCGGCTCACCACCACCATGGGCAACTAGGGATGGACAATAAATGCTGGCCTTGCCAGCGACGCCCACATTCCGTAAACGAATTTAAAAAAATACCATTGAAGTTACTGTAGTTTACCAAAACTATTTTTGCTCAAACAGTGGAATTTGTGTTATTCTTGCAAAATAGACTGTGTGATAAAAATAATTCACTACATATATTTTGAGCCGTACTGTATAAGGAAAAAGTTCTTCAGGCTCTTTACATTGCCAAGTAATCTGTAAAAAACCTGAGAACAGATAGAGCTGAAGCAATGTTTTCCTCACATTGTTTATATATGTTCACATTTTTTTTTTTAACTGACACAAAATACAAATTGGAAACACCCACAGAGATTTCACAGAACACACTACAGCATCAAAGCCATTTTACTGAATTTCGGAACAGTTTTAAGTTCAAGTAAGCATGGTATTTCATTGCAGCTCCATAAATATTATAAACCCAACATGCATTTTTACATTTATATGGTAACGTCTTTAATGATTTATATACAATACTGTTGCCAATGAGTGTGGGAAAGGAACGCTCCAGAAAGCTGGGCTGAACAATGCAGCATTTTCCCAGAGAATCATTTCAATAAAAACTGAAAACAGTATGAATTGTATTTCCAGCAGAGCATGTCAAACTACTGCTGAATGTTTCTGAAAATGCTGATTTTACTTTTTGGAAAGCTAAGATCAGTGCATTATTATTGCTGCATATTGTACACAAACCATACATTATAGATGAATAACGGACTTGAACAATGTTTACTTATGCCTTACATTATTCACGAATAAAGCACAATTTACATTTTATTACCTGAAAGAAACAGCCCTACATAAAAAAAAACTAATAGAGCTAGAATTAATCTGAGATGTTATAACCATATGAATTTATACATACATACGTACGAATGTATGTTTGCTGTTACCAACATACTGCATTTAGAAAGCTAAATTTGAAGCTTTCATTTTTCTAAATTAATAGGAAGGACACAACACACAGAGAACTAGCTGTGACTAGTGTATAAAAATGAAAAACTGTAAATAATTTGAAGCCAGTATCTTAAATATCAATACAGTGAATTACTTTTCTTGAAAAATATAATTCTGCCCTTTTGACTCAAAACAGCATAATACCCAATGGTTTTGTAGATGCTTTAACATTTACATTGATGATTGCTTTTAAGTATTCAGTTCTAATGAGGAGATCAAATAATCTGACAAGTATAATCCATATGTACGCAGGCATACAGCAGGAACATTTCAATAGTCTTCTCTTCCAGGACTTCCCATGATGACTGTAAATTCTGATGAGAAGTTTAACCTCTGTGGTGAGGGCTTCAACATCCTTGCATTAGGATCAGGATTGTGTCAGGCAGAGAGACAGAGAATCATGGTTCAAATAATCTCTATAATATGAACAAATTCGATAACCTGGAGAAACAGGGGTCAGGGAAACTGATTAGTGATGTTTGCTTACACCGTAAGAAGTCCAGTTACTAAGGTAGTAGTTAAAAATATTACACTGGGGGTAAAAAGTACTGTTTAGCATCTTACTTATTTAATTTTTATTGAGAATATTTTCTACTTTTATTTCAAAACCAATTTTCACTACTTGGGAGGAAAATTGCTCTCCATGTTAGAGGTGGCATATGTGCTAAATGTGCCTTGAGGCATAATGATTTGATGTGTTTGTGTCATTGTTCCTGAAATTGCTCGTGGCAGAAAATAGGTGTTACCTGAGATAATGCATGAACCCTATGCTCACAGTGCTTTCGCTGGTTAAGGAGCAATTAAATAGTTTTCTGCAAAAATGCTCATTATTTGAGACACAAATCACCCTTAATAAAGACTAAAACAAGAGACAGTGTAATAGATTTGCAGAACTGTATTTGTGCCAATCTTTCTGTTGAAATTTCCAGTATCCATGACTTTGTTGGAGACCTTGGAGGAGTAATAAAAATGCAAGAAAGGAAAGCCCAGGACATAAGGGCTTAAGAGGATTAATTTCTACCCCATGGATTGTAGGTGCTGTGACCAAACCAGCTTCTTGTACCTCACACAGGAAAACTGTGTGAAGTGGCTGTGCCTCAGAAGGGAAGTCATAAAGAAATTCTGCTATTTGGTAGAACAATATAGTAACTTCACTGCCAGTGCCAGTTAATAGTGATGACTTCCTTAAATCTCTATGCAACCAGTTTATTCACAGAATACAGCCTATTGTTCCTTTATGACATGGGAACTGATGCAGGAGAAGATGGCACACTGAAAGAGATGTGTTAAGGTAAGACTACCCAGTAGTACAGTGTACCAGGCACACAGTACATGCCACACAATGTTGCCTGTCAATCTACTCCACATTTACTGCTCTCCCTGTCAAGCCCTCAAACAACTTTACAACTGTGTCATTGGCCCTGAATTTCCGATCGGAGGCTTCCTGCGAGCGGATGCCTCCGATCGGAAAAAATCTACACACTTACCTGCTGGTTCCGTAGGTCCCGAGACTTGTAATCCTAGGCCTCTGCTCTACGAAATGCGCAGAGGCCCAGGTATCCCAGGGGCACAGGCAGTTCGCAAGCGCCCCTGAGATCACGTGGGCCATGGGGAACCAATCAAAGAAGGGAATCCCCCTTCACACTTTTGTCAGGTCTCTACACACAGATCTGTCAAAAGTATGAATGGGGATCACTTAAAAAAGTTAAACATCAAATAATTTTTTTTTAAATCACGTATTTAAAATTAGCTAAAATTACATTAAATTAAATATTTTAAACAAAAATTTTATTTTTTGAAAAATAATTTAAGTTTTATATGGGGCTAAAAATAAACTTACCTTTTTTAAAAGTATTTTAAAATTATAAATGAGTGAAATTAAAAAAAAAAAATGTTTTTATACTCTTATGCTGGTAAAAGCAGGCCTTAAGCGGAACTCCCTGCCTGCGGAGGCCCTTTTCCCGTGCAGGCAAATGATGCAAGTGCCAGTTTTCAGCGAATGCGCTTCGCATGCCTGAAACCGGCATTTACGAGGCCCCTACGGATGCGTACACACCTCGTATGCACCCGTGGGGGTCAGAAAATCCAGCCCATTGTATCTCACGCATACCCAGACCTCAACAAGGCACATAGTCAAGCTGCAACATAGAAGTGAAAGCCTTGCCTCACTTGCATCTTGCAGGAGTTCACACATCAACCCATTGTAATAGAAACATGGGGGTCAATTTTAATGTGTGGTGCGCATTGGGCAGGTGCTGGGCGGCACGAGTAGTTTTGTGTCAGCCGTGGCTCAGTGTGTAGCACACTCGCCTCTGAGTCAGAAGGTTTTGGATTCAAAGTCCCACTTTAGGGACTAGAGCACAAAAATCTCGGCTGACACTCCAGTGCAGTACTGAGGGAGTGCTGCACCGTCAGAGGTGCCATCTTTTGGATGAGACAATGAACTAAGGCCTCGTCTGCTGTCACAGTTGGACGTAAAAGATTCCATGGCACTATTTTGATGAAAGCAGGGGAGTTATCCCCAGTGTCCTGGCCAATATTTATCCCTCAATCAACATCACTAAAACAGATTATCTGGTCATTATCACATTGCTGTTTGTGAGACCTTGCTGTGCGCAAATTGACTGCTGCATTTCCTACATTACAACAGTGACTACACTTCAAAAGTACTTCTTTTACATTTAAAAATGTTGGATTTTTTTTCTTTTTATAATTAAATATAATCTCACAAGCAGTTAAGGATAAACCTAATGTTGGGTCTTATCTTGACAAATCCATTAACCCTTGCTGCACCATGGACAACGAATCTGATCCATGTGTAATCAGGCTGCAGACACTGAGGATAAGGTAACACATCCAAGGTTAAAATATTTTTATTTACCATTTCTAAGTAAGTCAGAGGACATTTTTTCCAAAATGGATGCTGGGACATTAGATACCAGAGTCTAAAAAAAAAATTTTAATTTTAATTTTTTAAGAAAAAGCCTTAGAATAGATTGAATAGTGTGTAGTGAATGTAAAATATAGTCAAGTTAATATAATCCAAACAGAAGAGAGCAGAAACGTGGAAGAGATAATGAAAGGAAAGGAAGACAAACAGGTAATGTGATTTATTTTCATTTAAAATAATTTTGTTCATTGTTTTCAATATATAAAGTTAATATAATAACATTTGAGTAGCTTTATTAGGATAAATCTTCATTTAGAAAGACATGGATTAATCAGGGACAGTCAGAATGGATTTGTCAAGGGAAGGTCGTGTCTGACTAACTTGATTGAATTTTTTGAGAAGGCAACAAGGAGGGTCGATGAGGGTAGTACGTTTGATGTAGTCTATGTGGATTTTAGCAGGACTTTTGGTGGGCTCCCGCATGGCAGGCTGGTCATGAGAGTGGGGGCCCATGGGATCTAGGGCGGGTTGGCAGGTTGGATCCGGGGGTGGCTCAGAGGCAGGAGGCGAGGGGTGGTGGTCAAGGGATGTTTTTGTGGCTGGAGGGCTGTTTCCGGTGGAGTTTCGCAGGGCTCAGTGCTGCGTCTTCTGCTTTTTGTGGTGTGTGTCAGTGATTTGCACTTGAGTGTAGGAGGTGTGGTTGGGGGGTTTGCAGATGGTGCAGGAATTGGCCGTGTGGTTGTTGGTGGAGAGGAAGGTTGCGGACTGCAGGAGGATATCGGTGGACTGGTCGGGTGGGCGGAGCAGTGGCGGGTGGAGTTCGGTCTGGAGAGGTGTGGGGTAGTGCATTTGGGGAGGGCTGGCAAGGCGGGGGAGTGCATTGTAGATGGTGAGATGCTGAGAGGTGCGGAGGATCAGAGGGACCTTGGAGTGCATGTCCGCCGGTCCCTGAGGGTAGCAGGACAGGTGGATAGGCTGGTTGGGAGGGCATGTGGGATGCTTGCCTTTGTTGGCCGAGGCATGGAATGGCGTGTAGGAGCGGGGAGGTTGTGCTTGAACTGTGTAGAGCACTGGTTGGGCCGCGGCCGAGGATGTGATTGCACTGGAGGGGGTGCAGTGGAGATTTGCGGGGGTGTTGCCTGGGCTGGGAGGTTTTGGCTATGAGGGAGGATTGGATGGGCTGGGGTTGTTTTCTTTGGAACAGGGGAGGCTGAGGGGAGACCTAGTTGAGGTGTATGGGATTGTGAGGGGCCTGGATGGAGTGGATGGGAAGGATCTATTTCCCTTGGCCGAGGGGTTGGTGACCAGGGGGCATAGATTTAAAGTAATTGTTCGGAGTTTGAGGGGGGAGTTGGGGAGAGATTTTTTCGCCCGGAGGGTGGTGGGGGTCCGGGGGGATTGGTGGAGGCGGAGACCCTCATCACATTTGAAAGGTGCTTGGATGTTCACTTGGGGTGACGTGATCTGCAGGGCTGCGGACCAGGTGCTGGGGGGTGGGATTGGGCTGGATAGCTCTTTGTCGTCTAACGCGGACAAGATGGGCTGAATGGCCTCCTTCTGTGCTGTAAATTTCTATGATTACGGCAATATTTATGTTTATTTCGGCATCACAGTTCATGATCTGAAGAGTATAAAAGTGGTCAGCCAAGGGAGATTAGAATTTCCCTGGAGCTGCCAGCAGTCTGAGGGTTAAAATGAAACAAGATGCAACAAAAATGCTTTAGTCTACATGGGAAACATACCCCAAAGTAATTTCATTACTAATTAATCAAATTATTTTTTAAAAGCTCCATAAACAACTTTTCTACATTGCAAGAACAGAAATGTCAACCTCTGCACATAAGTGTACTGGAGCTGCATTATTCATTTCTGTAAATATTAAAATGGAGGAGTTAGCAAGCATAGCACTAGACCATATCTAATGGGAATTTCACGCTCAAGCGCGGGGCACTCTTAGCAAAGTATTAGCACAAGCTCAAACAGTTATTACTAAGTTAGGACTGGTGCCATTGTTCCAGCTATGTAGACAGAACACAGGCGAGTGACAATGCAATGACAATGTATAGTCAATAAGTTAGCAACATTACACTAACAATAATGTTGGGTAAATCGAGCAGATATAAACCTTTCTTTATATTATGTGCATATGAAATGAAAAGGAACAGAAGTCATTTTTTCAAAAGCAAAATACTGCAAATTCTGGAAATCTGAAATAAAAACAGGAAATGCCGGAAACATTCAGCAGGTAAGACAGCATCTGTGGAGAGAGAAACAGAGTTAACGATTCAGGTCAATGACCTTTCATCAGAACTAGGAGAAGTTAGAGATACAACAGTTTATAAGCAAGTACAGAGCAGGGAAAAAGGGGGAGGGGAGGAAAGAACAAAAGGGAAGATCTAATCATAGAATGTTTACTGCACGGAAGAAGGCCATTCGGCCCATCGAGCCCGTGCCAACTCTCAGCTAGTCCCACTCCCCCACCCGTTCCTCGTAGCCTTGCAATTTTTTTCCTTCAGACACTTATCCAACTCCCTTTTGAAAGATAAGATTGAATCTGCCTCCACCACCCTTTCAGGCAGTGCATTCCAGATCTTAACCACTCGTTGCGTAAAAAAGTTTTTTCTTACATCAAGGCAAAAAGGAGTGGTAATGGGACAATAAAGAAACAAAAGAAGGGTCTGGAGGTGGTGAAAATGACAACAGCAGAACCATTACCAGCACCTGCTGTCCGAAAAAAATGGGAGCAGCGGTTATGATCTGAAATTGTTTAACTCAGTGTTGAGGCTGGAAGGTTGTAAAGTGCCTAATCAAAAGATGAGGTGCTCTTCCTTGAACTTGCATTCAGCTACATTGGAACAGTGTCGGAAGCTGAGGACAGAGAGGTCAGAGTGGGAGTAGGAAGGTGAATTAAAAGGGCAAATGACCAGAAGCTCAGGGTCACGCTTGAAGGCTGAATGGAGGTGATCAGCAACATGATCACCCAATCTGCGTTTGATCTCCCCAATGCAGAGGAGGCCAGATTGTGAGAAGTGAATACAATCATTTTTTGCCTGCATGGGGTACCTTGCATGGCCTATTGATTGGCAAAGATATGAGCCTTTGTATTAAGAGCAATTAAGAGACCAGTGGAATCATAGAATCATAGAACCATAGAATGGTTACAGCATGGAAGAAGGCCATTCGGCCGGTCGAGCCCATGCTGGCTCTCTGCAAGAGCACTTCAGCTAGTCCCACGCCTCCGCCCTTTCCCCGTAGCCCTGCAAATTTCTTTCCTTCAGATACTTATCCAACTCCCTCTTGAAACCCGTGATTGAATTTACCTCCACCACCCTTTCAGGCAGTGCATTCCAGATCCTAACCACTCACTGCGTAAAAAAGTTTTTTTCCTACGTCGCCTTTGGTTCTTTTACCAATCACCTTAAATCTGTGTCCTCTGGTTCTCGACCCTTCTGCCAATGGGAACAGTTTCCCTCTATCTACTCTGTCCAGACTCCTCCTGATTTTGAACACCTCTATCAAATCTCCTCTCAATCTTCTCTGCTCCAAGGAAAACAACCCCAGCTTCTCCAGTCTATCAAAGTAACTGAAACATAGAAACATAGAAAAATAGGAGCAGGAGTAGGCCATTCGGCCCTTCGAGCCTGCTCCACCATTCAATATGATCATGGCTGATCTTCTATCTCAATACCATATTCCCGCTCTCTCCCTATACCCCTTGATGCCTTTTGTGTCTAGAAATCTATCTATCTCCTTCTTAAATATATTCAGTGACTTGGTCTCCACAGCCTTCTGTGGTAGAGAATTCCACAGGTTCACCACCCTCTGAGTGAAAAAATTTCTCCTCATCTCAGTCCTAAATGGATCTAATACTATCCTTAATTTCTTTTGTTAGCCATGGTTGGGCCGCTTTTCCTTTTTGTTTTTGCGCCAGAAAGGAATGTATAACTGTTGCAATTCATGCATTCGTTCCTTAAATGTTAGCCATTGCCTATCCATCGTCATGCCTTTTAATGAAGCTCCCCAATCTATCACAGCGAACTCACTCCTCATACCTTCGTAGTTTCCTTTGTTTAGCTTTAGGACCCTAGTTTCGGATTGGACTTCTTCACTTTCCATCTTAATGAAGAATTCTATCATGTTATGGTCACTCTTCCCTAAAGGACCCCGCACAACAAGATTATTAATTAACCCCTTCTCATTGCACAATACCCAATCTAGGATAGCCGGTTCCCTAGTTGGCTCCTCAACATACTGGTCTAAAAAACCATCTCGTACACACTCCAGGAATTCATCCTCCACAGTAATATTGCTAATTTTGTTTGGCCAGTCTATATGTAGATTAAAGTCATCCATGATTACTGTAGTACCCTTGTTACATGCAACTCTAATTTCCTGTTTGATGCCATCCCCTACATTAGCACTACTGTTTGGAGGCCTATAGACAACCCCCAACAATGTTTTCTGCCCCTTGGTGCTTCTTAGCTCCACCCAGCCTGATTCTACATCTTGATTTTCTGAGCCAATATCCTTTCTCACTATTGCTCTGATTTCATCCTTTACTAACAACGACACCCCACCTCCTTTTCCTTTTTGCCTGTCCTTCCTAAATATCGAATATTCTTGGATATTCAGCTCCCAGCCTTGGTCACCCTGCAGCCATGTCTCCGTAAGCGCAATTATATCGTATCCATTTACATCTATTTGCACTGTTAATTCATCTACCTTATTACAAATGCTTCGTGCATTCAGATAATGCCTTTAGATTTGTCTTTTTAACATTTTTAGACATCTTAACATTTTTTTGTACTATGGCCCTATTTGTCTCATTACCATTTTTTCTTACCCAGACCCTATTTGTTAGTGCACTCCTTTGTTTATATGCTCCGTCCCTTCCTGACACAATCTGGTTATCCTTACCCCAATCACTTTCCTGCACTGCTTCCTTGTCTTTTCTCTTTAGCATTCTAGATTTCTCTCCACTGGGACCCTCCCCCACCTTATTTAGTTTGAAGCCCTATCTACCTCCCTCATTATTCGATTCGCTAGAACTCTGGTCCCAGCATGGTTCAGGTGTAGTCCGTCCCAACGGAACAGCTCTCTCTTTCCCCAGTACTGGTGCCAGTGTCCCACGAATCGAAACCCACTTCTCCCACACCAATCTTTGAGCCACGCATTTATCTCCCTGATCCTATTGACCCTATGCCAATTTGCTCGTGGCTCCAATAATAATCCAGAGATTATGCCCTTTGTGGTTCTGCTTTTTAATTTAGTCCCTAGCTGCTCAAACTCTCTCAGCAGAACCTCTTTCTTTGTCCTACCTATTTCATTGGTACCTACATGGACCACGACAACTGGATCCTCCCCCTCCCACTCCAAGTTGTCCTCCAGCCTGGAGGAGATATCCTTTACCCTGGCACCGGGTAGGCAACATAGCCTTCGGGACTCACGCTCCTGGCTGCAGAGAACAGTGTCTATCCCCCTAACTATACTGTTGCCTAATACAACCACCTTCCTTTTTACTCCTCCAACTTGAACGGCTTCCTGTACCACGGTGCATGGTCAGTTTGCTCGCCCTCCCCGCAGTCCCCGCACTTGTCCACAAGGGCTGCAACAACCTTGAATCTATTGGACAAGTGCAGGGACTGAGGCTCCTTCAATACTACCTCCTGGATCCCCGCACCTGCCTCACTCGCAGTCACACCCTCCTGTCCCTGACCACGTGTCAATTCTAATGTATTTAATCTAAGGGTTGTGGCTGCCTCCTGGAGCAAAAGGTCCAGGTAACTTTCTCCCTCCCTGATGTCTTGCAATGTCTGCAGCTCCGTCTCCAGCTCCTCAACTTGGAGCCGAAGTTCTCGAGCCGCAGACACTTACCGCAGATGTTGTCGCCCTGGACAAAAATATCCACAAGCTCCCACATATTGCAGCAGCAACACATCTCCTGTTCTCCCATTATTTTACTTATTTAATTAATTAGTTTTGTGTTAAACAAATTATTTACCTCATTTAGTTTATTAAATTAATTAAATTAAGTTTAGTTTTTAAAATTTAGTTATATGTTAACTTAAAACTTAGCCCACAGTCACTACCAATCACTTACCTGCCTTACTGTGACGTCACACTGCTGTTCTCTCTTGTTGATGCAGGTCTGCTGCTACTTTTGTCCCTGCTCTCGGGCCTCGGTCTGCTACCACTCAGGTCCTCCGCTACTCTGCGGGAGAAGTTAGGAAAAGCAAACACCTCCTTCCCCCACTTTGTCGAACTCCCACACTTACCAAACTACCAGTTGTTCACTCTGTGCTGGCTGCACTCACACAGGCCCATGTGTTTATACTGTTTGTAACTCAGATGAGTCAGCACTGCTCTGTTACTGTTTCAGGAACCAGTTTAATCTAATAAACTAACTACACCAGCGCTCCAGCAGGAGAGCTTGCTTGTTTGTCTCTGCTTAAGCCTGAAGAAACTTAAAAATGTAAAGTTTAAATTTTAACTTAAACAGTTGATCTTATTTAAGAGATACTAGCAATCAACACTAGATTGTAAAAGAGATTAACCCTTAAAACTCCCACACTTACCAAACTCCCAGTTGTTCACTCGGTGCTCGCTGCACTCAGTGCTGGCTGCACTCACACAGGCCCTCATTCCTGGAATCATTTTTGTAAATCTTTACTGCACGCTCTCTAAGGCCTTCACATTCTTCCTAAAGTGTGGCACTCAGAATTGGACACAGTACTCCAGTTGGGCCGACCCAGTGTTTTATAAAGGTTCATCATAACTTCCTTGCTTTTGTACTCTATGCCTCTATTTATGAAGCCCAGGATCCCGTATGCTTTTTAAACCACTTTCTCAACCTGCCCTGCCACCTTCAATGATTTGTGCACATATAACCCCAGGTCTCTCTGTTCATGCTCCCCCTTCAGGATTGTACCATTTAATTTATATGTCCTCTCCTTATTCTTCCTATCAAAATGTATCACTTCACACTTTTCTGTGTTAAATTTCATCTGCCACGTGTCCACCCACTTCACCAGCCTGTCTATGCCTTCCTGAAGTCTATCACTCTCCTCCTCACTGTTCACTATACTTTCAAGTTTTGTGTCATCTGCAACTTTTGAAATTGTGTCCTGTACACCCACATCCAAATCATTAATATATATCAAGAAAAGCAGTGGTCCTAGAACTTACCACTGGGGAACACCACTGTATACCTTCCTCCAGTCCGAAAAAGAACCGTTCACCACTACTCTCTGTTTCCTGTCACTTAGCCAATTTCATATCCATGCTGCCACTGTCCCTTTTATTCATGGGCTTCAACTTTGCTGTCAAACCTATTATGTGGCACTTTGTCGAACGCCTTTTAGAAATCCATGTACACTACGTCAACTGCATTACCCTCATCAACCCTCTCTGTTACCTCATCAAAGAACTCAATCAAGTTAGTTAAACACGATTTGCCTTTAACAAATCCATGCTGGCTTTCCTTATTTAATCCACACTTGTCCAAGTGACTGTTAATTTTGTCCCTGATTACTGTTTCTAAAAGCTTTCTCACTACCGAGGTCAAACTGACTGGCCTGTAGTTGCTGGATTTATCTTTACACTCTTTTTTGAACAGTGGTGTAACATTTGCAATTCTCCAGTCCTCTGGCACCACCCTCGTATCTATGGAGGATTGGAATATTATGGCCAGTACCACTGTGATTTCCTCCCTCAATTCCCTCAGCATTCTAGGATGCATCCCATCTGCTCCTGGTGACTTATCTACTTTAAATACAGCCAGCCATTCTAATACCTCCTCTTTATCAATTTTTATCCTATCAAGTATCTCCACTACCTCCTCCATTGCTATGTTTATGGCAGCATCCTCTTCCTTGGTAAAGACAGATGCAAAGTACTCATTTAGTACCTCAGCCATAACCTCTGCCTCCATGCATAGATCTCCTTTTTGATCCCTAATCAGCCCCACCCCTCCTCTTACTACCCTTTTACATGCCTATAGAAGACTTTTGGATGACCTTTTATGTTGGCTGCCATTCTATTCTCATACCCTCTCTTTGCCCCTCTTATTTTCTTTTTCACTTCTCCTCTGACCTTTTTATATATAGCCTGATTCTCAGATGTATTTGCAACCTGACATCTGTCATACGCGCTCTTTTTCTGCGTCATCATATTCTCTATCTCTTTCGTCATCCAGGGAGCCCTGCCTTTCCCCCTAGTGGGAATGTACGTCGACTGTACCTGAACTATTTCCTCTTTAAAGGCAGCCCATTGTTCCACTACAGATTTACCTGCCAATCTTTGATTCCAGTTTACCCGGGCCAGATCCGTTCTCATCCCACTGAAATTGGCCTTCCCCCAGTTAAACATTTTTACTCTAGATTCCTCCCTGTCCTTTTCCATAGCTAATCTAAACCTTACAATACTATGATCACTGTTGCCTAAATGTTCACCTACTGACATTTGCTCCACTTGACCTGCCTCATTCCCTAGAATGTCAACGTCAAATCACAATATATATCTCACAAGAGTTGAAATTCTGCTAATTTTACAGTACTGGTTACTGCATTTGTGAAAAACTTCTACATACATTATTTTAACAAAATCATTAAAATCAATAGGCTAATGACTAAAATAATAATGTAGATGCGGGCAGAAAATTGTAAAGGGACATTGATACATTAACTGAGTGGGCAAAACTGGCAGATGGAATTCAATGTGGGGAAATGTGAAATCATCCACTTTGGACCTAAGAAAGATAGATTAGAGTATTTTCTAAATGCCGAGAAGCTAGATACTGCGGAGGAGCAGAGAGATTTAGGATTACAATCAAGATAGCTTCTGGGCAGTCAGCTGCCTAGGAAACAGCCATCCAATTAATCCCACACCCCTGCTCTTTCTCCATAGCCCTTTAAATGTTTTCCCTTCAATGGAAGTTATTGAATCTGCTTCCACCACCATTTCATGCAGTGCATTCCAGATCACAGCTGTGTAAAAAAAAATGTCCTCATGTCGCCTCTGGTTCTTTTGCCAATTACGTTAAATCTTTGTCCTCTGGTTACCGACCCTTCTGCTGTGAAGGAATAAGCAATATACCTATTCAGAAAAATACACCATCCTATAGAAGAATTCTGACTTTATTAAAACATGACAAACTAGGTTTGAAAATCTAGAAGCCTCAACAATGGAAAAAAGCTGTAAACAGCATACAGGCTATTAAGATAAGATAAGTTGTTGACACTGAATCAATAGCCTTATTGAAACAGGAGGTTGAAGGTTCCTGAAAGAATGAAGCTTTGGAAAGAAAACAATGGTATGCCCTGTTAAGGTGTCTTAAACCAACACTTCCAAATGAAACACAGAAAATTAAAGAAACATATGCCTTCATAAAAATGACATCAAATGAAAGACAGGAGACACGAGTCTGTGTTGCAACCAGCTGAGGTAACTAAGAAGGCAATGGTGCACCTGATTGAGGTGTTCTAAATGCAAAAGATACAAACAGAAGACCTTGGTAAGAATGACATCAAATAGATGCACCAGCCATCACATTGTTTTTGTGTTAAGCTTGAGACACCTACACAGGAGATATAATTCTTAATGCTACCAGCTGAACTGACTGTAAGAATAGAAGGGGGCAGCAGAAAAATGACTAGCGATAATTAGCTTACATCAGCAGAAAACTTCAAAGGAAATACCACTGAGAAAGGGTATAAAAATTGAACTTTCAAATGGGATGATAGATTCGCTGTAAAGGGGCAAAGCGATTCTCGGCTTCAGAGGCAAGCTCTGTAAGTCTTTAACTCTTTGTATCTCGGGGATCAAGGTACTTGTATTTGATTTTGGTGGATATCCTGGAATAAAGACTATGGGGGAAAAATTCAGTTGGTTGCGCCTCCCGTTAGTGCCTTAAGAGGGCGCTAATGGGGCGCAAAGCATCTAGCGCCCAGGCACGGCGATGTTTGCGCCGCTCGCGAAATTAACTGGACATTTTGCAGCGGCGCTAAACACTACTGCCACGATCTCCTGCGCCAGCAGATCGTGATGTCAGTCGAGTGCGCAACGCCCCAGTATCGCCCCAGAGCAGATATTGAGTGGCGCCCCCTGCCTTACCGCCTGACGCTAGCAACGACAGGTTGAGGGGAGCGAATTGCAGTCATGAAGGGACTGGGGGAGCACTATTTAAAGGCGACCGCTTCCTGCCTTTTATTGTTGGTGACATTTTTGAACCACGCATTCTGAGAGAGAGAGAGAGAGACTTCTGGAGAGATTCAAAGCTGTGTGAAGGAGTTTTGGGTACTGAGCAGCACTTTGCAGGTTCATTTTGATTTGCCATTCCTTGTATCGATTTAGAAGAGACTGTGGGGGCTGCACTCTAAGCTCTTTCCCTGGTACTCTCCATTGTTCTTTCCAGCAGATTTGATGTGCAGGTCTCTCCAGGCAGAGATTCAAAGCTGCAATGAGCAGGATGTGGATGGAAAGCAAGATCAACCATCCCCTTTAAGAACTGGCCGGTGCCATTGTGTGTGTGTTCCATTGCTGACTGACATCACATGAGCTTCACCAGCGCTCTGAGGTAGCGCCTCGCTCCTCGGCCTTTGCGCCTTAAGATTTTAAATTTAGCGCTACAATCACCTCCAGGGGCGATAAAAGTCAAGTTTGCAGTCGGTGGCGATAATTAGCGCCAGGTGCTAATCTTTGCGCCTGGCCGATAATTGCGCCCCAAATGGGGCGATACTGAATTTCTCCCCCTAAGAACTGTAAAAAACTAGCGAAGCTAAGATTTGAGAATAAGGATCTCTGATAATAAAATTGTAAGTTTTTTGTATTTGGAACTGTTAATGTTGCGATTGAAACACCTACTGTAATTACATGTCAGTTCTTCAATAAATCTATATATTTTTAGAATTGTCTCACATAATACTTCTGTATCAAACTCGTGAACTCAATCTCTGTACGCTCTTTGGTGAGGAGTTGCAGAATTCTGATAGAGTTTTCCGGACCCTCATAATATGTTACAGTCTAGCTAAACTTATTAAAAGTGCTCTCTGGAGGACGGTAACATCTTCAGGTTGTTTCTTTCCTTTAGGGGGAGATAGTCTGGACCCTTAGACCCAATTAAGCGTCTTTAGGATTCGGCTACCTCAAACTTCAGTTGAAAGTGAACATCTGGGGAATACGCCTGATCCGGGGTAGCCCTGAAGGGGCTAGGACTAGTAATTTTCCCTTCACTGCTACTGGAAACAATGTCTCCTTATTTACTCTATCAAAACCCTTCATGATCTTGAACACCTTTATCAAATCTCCCCTTAACTTTCTCTGCTCTAAGGAGAACAACCCCAGTTTCTCGAGTCTCTCCACGTAACTGAAGTCCTTCATCCATTGTACCATCATTCTAGTAAATTTCCTCTTCACCCTCTCTAAGGCCTTGCCAATCTTCCTAAAGTGTGGTGTCCGGAATTGGCCACAATACTCCAGCTGGGACCTAACCAGAGTTTTATAAAGGTTTAGCATAACTTCCTTACTTTTGTACTCTATGGCCTAGAAATCTGGAGGTTTAGTGCCAGCCATTAAGGCCCGTTTTGAAGAAAAAATGGCGGCCGACTTGCTTCCGCTGACTTCCGGCGGGTCCCGCGTTGGCTGCCACGTTGGCCAGGTAGGCAGCGCTGCCGTTGGCAGCGCTCTCTGTAGAAATGGAAATGAGACAGATTTTGACGACAATGAGTGTGCAACGCTGATTTGACACACGATCTGCCATTTTCGATGTCGTCGCTTCACTTACTACCCTCTACTAATCACGACCAGCTGAGCAAGCGTTCAGCAGCAGGAAGGAGCCCCCAGCAGTGCTATTTAAAGGGATCATCATCAACAACCTGCAGCTGACATGCTTTTTCAGTTCTACTGGCTCTCTCTAAGTTTTTGCAACTTTTGGAGCTTTCTAAAGATGTTTAAAGTTGCTGAGGTGACAGAGAGTGTTGCTGCAAGTGGAGAGCACCTTGCTTCTGAGTTCAAGGGTTCTGCTCACAGCACTTTCTCACACTCATGGGGGCTATACTTGCAATCCCCCTCACGATCGAGTATGACAGGGAGATGGAGTGGAGGCAGCGAAGAAGAGGACAAGATGCTCACAGAGGGAGGAGGAGGAGGGGCAGGAGGGCTCTCAGCAGGAGGGCTTACTCACCTAGAGGCTTCAGCAAGCACTTCTCCTACCTGCACTTAAGCGAGGAGCAGTGTATTAGGAGGTTCCGCTTCACCAAGGAGGTTGTCATAGAACTCTGCCACCTCCTGCAATCAGACTTGCAGCCTTAGAGCAGGGCAACGATGGTTCTCCCAATGGCCCTCAAGGTCACCCTGGCCCTCAATTTTTTCATCACCAGATCCTTCCAGTCTGCAGCAAAAGACATAGCTAACATCTCCCAGTTTGTCATCCATCGCTGCATCTGGGAGGTCACAGGGGCTCTCTACTCCAGGAGAAGGGAAATCATTGTCTTCTCTCTGAACAGAGAGAAGCAGGACGAGTGCGCATGTGGCTTTGCTAGGATAGTGGGCTTCCTCATGGTGCAGCGTGTCATCGACTGCACACACATGGCTTTGTGGGCATCGTGCAACAATGCTGAGATTTTCCATAACCACAAATGCTACCTCTCACTTAATGTGCAGTTGTTGTGCAATCACGCCCAGCGCATCATGATAGTGAATGCCCGCTATCCTGACAGCAGTCATAATGCCTTCATCCAGCGCCAGTCCGGTGTGCCAGCTTCTTCCAGCCACCACGTCAAACCCGAGAGTGGCTGCTCGGAGATGAGGGCTATCCACTCTACACCTGGCTGATGACTCCCCTCCGCAACCCCACCACTCGTGGCCAGCAATCATATAATAACAGCCATGCTGCCACGGGAAACATCATCGAGCAGACCATCGGGGTGCTAAAGCAGCGGTTCCGCTGCCTTGACCGCTCAGTCGGAGCCCTCCAGTACTCGGCGGAGCGGGTGGTCTGCTGCATGCTCCACAATTTGGCTATCATGAAGGCGCAGCCACCAGGGGTTGCGGGACCACCTCAGGAGGTGGGGGAGGAGGAAGAGACGGAGGAGGAAGAGGAGGAGGAAGAAGAGGAGGAGGAGGAGGAGGGAGGGAGGAGGCAGGTAGCAAATCCCCATTCCGGATGGGCTGTCCTTGAGCGCCTCATCAGACTCTGATTCCACTGAATGAAACTCCAGATTCCCGTTGCTCACCACTTCCCCATTATACCATCCCTCTGTCACGGACCAACACAGCATCCTCCTGGGCGCAAGGCTGAAATGAGAGCCACCACAAAACACACATTCCAAACAAAATTCATAAATTTATCAAAATCCAATCACAATGAAAATCTCAACTATTCACCCTTGTGCATTCCCTTAGCTCTGTCTTTCTGTGCCTTTACCTACTCTAGTGCTCCTACGCAATGCTACCCCAGTAGCTGCAGCATGGCTGGTGGAAGGCTGCTGACTTTCAGTGGGGAACATTACAGATGGCCTTGAAGGACGACCTCAACCAGCTCTGGACCTAGAATACTCGGCTGTAGACTGCACCACCTCAGCATTGGTGGCAGCAGTCTGGGCTGGCTGGCTGATAGGCAGCAGTAAGGGCAATGACGGAGTGGCAGTAGTGGGAGTAGGAATGCTGTCATCCTGAAAGCAAGTTCTTGCACCACAGACCCACTGCCACTCCCCCAGGGCAGCACCTCAACATTCCTAGTAATCTGTTGGAGCACAGATTGCTGGACTGCTGTGACACCCTGCAAGCCCCTTTCGACTCTTGTAAACCTAGCAACGATGGCAGCAGTTTGATCTTCCACTGCAGCAGTGAGACATTGGGTCGTTTCTGTCTGTGCTGAAATGGAAGCTGCAAGATCGCCCATCACACACTACTCATCCGTGGGTCCACAATGTCTCTCCTGGAGTTGTCCATCATTTCCATCCAAGCTCTGTGCAAAGCCCCATCCAATGTTGGAGCTGAACTCCTCCATGCTTCTTGACACTGACAAGAGGCTCTCTGGCAGGCTTGCCATTTCACCTAGGATTTCCGTGTGCAAGCCCATCACCATTCTTCTGAAGGTAGCCCCATCGAAGTCCTCATCTGAGTCCTGTGGAGCAGAACTCATTCACGAACTCGCTCTCCGGGGAGTCGGCATCCAAGCTACCCTTTCCCCATGGCCTGGCTGCAGCCCATTCATGCCCGGTGACTCACCACGTGCAGATCCCGCCTCTATACTACCCTCTAAAGTACGCACAGTGCCATTTTCTGAGCTGGTGTCTTCAATTGTCAAATGCAGTGCCGGTGTCTCCTCTTCTTCGTTTTCTTGTTCTTCTCCTCCATCAGTATACTGATGAAGGTTAAGGACAGGCTGTGCTGGTGGCACTTCTTGGGTATCTGAAAGCAAAAATGCACAAGGGTCTGGTTGTGGTGAGGGGAGGGGGGGGAAGCAAGATATTCATGCATACACCATCAGCAGCTTGTAAGTGAGAAGAGATTGTGGGATAGGGGGAAGTGGGATGTGAGAAGAAAGATTAAGTATGACCATACCGTCATCATCAGCAATGGTTTCAACTTCTCCACTGGCCACGGACTCTGTTATTGCCCCTCCAATAATTTTAAAGACAGATTCCTTGAGGTTGGTCAGGGGCTCAATCCTGGCTTGGCCGCCTCCTGTCTATTGTTGCTCATGTCTGTAGTGAGCCACCTTTGCCTGCAAGAAAAAGGAAACTGTGTCAGTGAGTTTGGTGCAATGTGTTTTGGTGATGTGCCTGTCATGGTTGAATAGCTGTTGGTGTGTGCAAGGTGTGAGATGTGGATTGCAGCAGTGGTAAATGTGTGAGGGTGAAGAGAAGCCATGATTGTGAGGTATGAGAGGTGATTGCTAGAGATTGTTGGTAAGTGAATGATGGGGGTGTGGTGCATTGAGCAGTGTGTGAGGCTTGTGGTGCAGATTGTGGGATATGGCACTTGCTAAAGCTTTCATTCACCTTGACCAGCCGCGTGAGGTCATTAAACATTTTGCAGCACTGGATCGATGTCCTTGGGACAATATTGGTGGCCAAGACGGATTGTGCAATCTTTTCCTATAACCTTCTGCTGATGAGCTTGGACGGTCTCTTGCCACCCTATGGGTAAAGGACAGCCTGCCTTCGTTGGATCCCCAGAACATAGGATTACATAGGATATACAGTACAAAAACAGGCCATTCAGCCCAACCAGTCCATGCCGATGTTTATGCTCCACTTGAGCCTCCTCCTGCCTTTCCTCATCTAACTCTATCAGTATAACCCTCTATTCCTCATATGCTTATCTAACCAGCCCTTAAATGCATCTATACTATTCGCTTCAACAACTCCCTGTGGTAGCGAGTTCCACATTCCCACCACTCTCTGGGTAAAGAAGTTTCTTCTGCATTCCTATTTGATTTCTTGGTGAGTATTTTATGTTGATGGCCTCTTCTACACAAGTGGAAACACTCTCTCTGTGTCTACTCTATCAAAACCTTTCATAATTTTAAAGAGCTCTATTAGGTCACCCCTCAGCCTTCTCTTTTCAAGAGAAGAGACCCAGCCGGTTCATCCCTTCCTGATTGGTGTACCCTCGCATTTCTGGTATCATCCTTGTAAATCTTCTCGGCACCCTCTCCAGTGCCTCTATATTCATTTTATAATATGGCGACCAGAATTGAACCAAGGTTCGATATAAGTTTAGCATAAATTCACTACTTTTCAATTCTATCCCTCTAGAAATAAACCCTAGTGCTTGGTTTGCTTTTTGTATGGCCTTGTTAACCTGTGTCACTACTTTTAGTGATTTGTGTATTTGTACTTCGAGATCCCTTTGCTCCTCTACCCCACCCAGACTCACACCCTCCAAGTAACAAGTGACTATTCTTCCTACCAAAATGTAATACCTCACATTTATCTGTGTTGAAATTCATTTGCCAATTATATGCCCATTCTGCTATTGAATCTGCTTCCACCATCCTTTCAGACAGTGCATTCCAGATCATAACAACTCATAGGTACATAGGAACAGGAGGCCATTCAGCCCCTTGAGCCTGTTCCACCATTCAATTAGATCATGGCTGATCTGTATCTTAACTCCATCTCCCCGCCTTAGTTCCATAACCTTTAATACCCTTGCCTAACAAAAATCTATTAATCTCAGTTTTGTAATTTTTAATTGGCCTAGCCTCAACAGCATTTTAGGAGAGAGAGTTCCAGATTTCCACTTTCCTTTGTGTGAAGAAGTGCTTCTGGGCACCACTCCTGAACAGCCTAGCTCTAATTTGATGGTTCAGCCCCCTTGTTCTGGACTCTCCCACCAGAGGAAGTAGTTTCTCTCTACCTATCTTATCAAATCCTTTCAAATCAATTCAAATCGCTGCATAAAAGAAAATCTCCTCATCTCCCCTCTGGTTCTTTTGCCAATTACCTTAAATCATGTGCTCTGGTTACTGACCCTCCTGCCAGTGGTAACAGTTTCTCCCTATTTACTGTCAAAACGCCTCATGCCACCAGTAGTCATGTGAGGAGCATTGCCACGAGGCTTCCTCCCTCTCCAGAGTGGTGAACAACAGTTGTTATTGACCAGAACCTGCATTCTCTTCAACTTTTTGTCAGAATTCCATCAGCGTGATCCTGGATCTCATACATGGGCTAAAGTAAGGCTTTCTGTTGCCTGCCAAGAAACTCTGAACCACGAAGAAGAACTGTTTCAATACAAATTGTATACAACAAACCTTAACCAGCATTGGGACAGTGATTACCCCTTTACCCCTTCTCAATCTAATCCTTAAGAATTGTCTTTAAGTTAAAGTTGACATTTGCCAGAACCACCAAATATCAACATATATTGAATCAGCAATTGGGACAAATGTTTCCTCCCCTATACCTTCCAAAAAATATCTTTGAGTTCCCCTCGAACTGTGCCAGGTCATGACACCACACTACAGTTTGTAGGGGGTGGTGGTTTGTGTCAGCTTTACCTCTGACTTCTGAGCGGTTCGAATCGCTCCCACTCCCTTGGTTCTAGACCTTGGACTTATTTGGGGGGTGTGACAAAAGGTGCAGCAGACAACTGAGTTTGATGAAAAGAACTTCAATCTTTATTCAAAAGGTAAAACACAAATGACAACACTCTTAACACTCTAAAGGTGGGGAACACTTTGGTACAAGCGAGGGAAATGACAGTAGAACAATACTTCACCCCTCCCAACCCCACTTTACTAGCTAAGTTAGGTTTTGAAGGACCAGGGATAATGCTCACCAATCCTTTGACAGTTGGGCTAAATTGCAGTTTTGGGGTTCGCTGTTTATGGCGGTTAGTGTCTGCCGTACCCCGTACGCGGTAGAGGACTTCACCTGCGTCTCTGGTCAGTCTTCGCGAGTCCGCTGATGTGGTAGGGTGCGTTTTGGCTCTATCAGGTGAGTACCCAATTTCCTTTGGTTAGGAGTAGGGTTTAGAGCCTTTTGGTAGAAATCTTACCCAGGGGTGAGTCAGGAGTAGTTTGTAGTGTGGAAACTTTGCAGTTCTTCGGGTTTTCTTTCCTTGAGTTGGTCTTTGTTTGTCGCGGTGGCCTGCTATTACCCGGTCAGTTGGGGGTAATGTGCGGTTGTTGGTTTCGTGAGGCCTTTGGTTTCCGCGATGGCTTTAGGCCTTGTCTAGTGTGTCGGTCGACCTTGTGGAGCTGTCGATGTCTTCTTGCTGCTTGTTGCTCTGGGTGACTGTGTTGGGACCGTTGTTGGAGGTCCGCCGAGGTGATATCTTCACGGGCTGGACTCAGGTGTGTCTGAGTGGTGAGCGATGCCGACTCGCTTCCAGCTCGGTTTGTGTTCTTCCTGGTTTTTTCTTCTTCTGATGACCATCGGTTGTGACTGACTTTGAACTACTTAACAGGCCTTCAATTATAATAAATTGAAGTGGCCTTATCTTCCCGCCAAATCTACTCAGTTCATTGTCTGGTTTTTGGCGGGCTCGTAAATCGGTAACGACTTACTAGCGCGTTAACTGGTTTTTTAACAGGCATTCAATCTCACCCATTGTAGAATTCGCAAATTATCACGATTTAAAAATAATAAGAAAGAGACATACAGTTTCGTAAACACAGCTTTATTTCAGCAAAATGCTGTCAGGTTTCAAAACGGACACAAGCAGACTGTAAAATGGCCACCACGCCTCGTGGCAGAAGGTTCTAGACTTTCAGTAGGCAGACAAGATGGCGTTTCAATAAACATTTCAGCAAGATCGGACAGGACTCAGCATATTGAGATAAGACAAGACGAGATCGTTTTGCATTTTAACACCCAAGCCAGGAATATAAGTGCTGGAATCGGGTTTTCCATGCACAAATGAGAGCTATTGTACTGGGCAATCAAGGGGCCCATCCAAAAGACATTGATACGCAAATTCCCCACGGCTCTACGATGAGAGAGCCGTTCGCGGGTACTCACAGCAAGAATTCGGAGGCCCCCAAAACCCCTCCAGGGAGACTCCTAGCCGGTTCCACAAGGGGAGAAATATTAACGGGTACTCAGACAGTTACAAGTATCACCGAAACCCATTAACAACAAGTACCACCCCATACAAGAAGTTTGAGCGCCAAAACATGACAAAAGATGGACATTAAGATTGGGCGGGAGATAAGGAATTACAGTACTATAACTGTAGTGTCCAAATGTCCATCTTTCTCTTATTCCTTTGACTCGCTAGAGAACTCTTGACTCTTATTCTCTGATCCGCTGATTTTCCGGGAGTCAACCTCGTGGCTTGCTGCGAAGATCTGTGGAGAGCTGGTCTGCGAAGGCCTGTAAGCGGGTGCACCATCCCGAGAAGTCGGTAAATGGTGTTGGAATCGAAGGCCCGAGAGGAGATGAGATGAGATGAGATGAGAAGAGAGGAAGATGACTACACGTGCCACCGCGGTCAGTGAGCCCCGACCGCGCTCGATAAATCGGTAACTGCTTCCCAACTGGCATCGGAAGACTGTTCTTCGAGTTCTACTGACAACTGGTGTCGGGCACAGTAAGACTCTTCTTCGAACTGTATCTGGAGTCCGAGGTCAACACAGATCTTCATGACAGCAGACAGTCCAGCCTGCTAGCCAGAGCAAAGTGAGTAAACAAGTGGGGTACAGAGACCCCTGAGCAACATGTGGATAGTCAGGTGCTGTGGTGAAAACATCCGAACAGAGTTTCGGAATTCTCCGAGTTATCACGAGTGGTGAGCATGAGTCTCGATCCTTACGGATCTAGATTAGGACAGGTATTGATAGGGGAGGGTTTATGTTTTAAGGATAATTATAATGTGTGTCCCCTTTTACGATGTGTCGTGCGCTCCTCGTTTCCCTAAACCTAGTTGCATAAATGTATGTAAGTTTGTACTGTCATTAATCTGTGCTTATGACATGTATTTCATAATCTTGAATAATATGCAATAAAGATTTCCCATTTCGCACTATTCAACCGGGTCTACCTGAGTTTTCTCTGCATTATTGCTCTCGCACCTAAGTCTAGTGTCAGAACCGTAAGGGCGAGTGGGTCGAACCACTCACAGGTGTCTAGTGTTACCAGGCTGGCTGGAGACCAGAACAGGCAACAAGGCCTAACCCCGCACTAGCACCCAGGCTAAGCACAGAGCCACGCGAACCCCTTACAGGAAATGGCAACCACGAAGGGACACTGGCAGCGAGAAAATAATGTGTTAGACCCTGGTATGAATGGGCGAAATGTTATGGAAGAGAGAATAGCAGATTATGTTTTTGGAAAAGTTAATTTGACTAAGAGATGGATAAGTGACCTGCTGGTGGATAAGTGTCCGCTAGACGCAGCCATCAGGTGGACAGGCAGTAAAGAACACAGAAAATCGGTAGAGAAAGCGGTCTGGCTGATGTGTTATAAAAGGCAATTCCAGCTTTCGGACCAGGTCATCGTAGCGCAGGCAGCTCAGATCATGGGTTTGGTGGTGGAGATGGAGGAAAAGGTCGCGGGGGGGCAGCAGCTCATTGCGTCCTTAAATGCGTTGCATCAGGAACGCCAGTTAGTCGCCAACCACCATGAGGCGAAAATAGATTACCTTGAGTGCCAGGTCACTGAGGCAAAATTAAATGAGGGCAGAATAAGGGAACGATGTGCCCGCCTAGCTGCTCAAATAAAAGCCCAGGAAGAGAGCTTAAAGGGGGTTAGGGCGGCATATAAGATGGCACTCGAGGATAAACATGAGGGGGCCGATCACAGCGTCTGCCAAAGAGAGATAGGGAACCTTAAAGAGGCCCTGAATAAAGCGCACGGCATGGTGTGCCTTATCAGCCCGTCAGCACACCAGCCGCCGGTGGGTGGGGAATTCCAAAAATCCCTACCAAACAAAGCAGAGGAGGCATTTGCCACTGTGCCCTCCGCGCCACCCAGCTATTCGGCAACCTGGGTAAGGGAGGAAGTGGTAGAAGTAGAGGAAGAGGTCCCCGAGGTAGTACAGCCCCCTGAAGTAGTAGTGAAGCCGGGACCGTTGTGCCCGCTTACAGGTATCAAAAGGTGCCCGGAGAGAGCCAATGGGGCAGAGGGGAATCTCCTCAGCCAGCTTGTGTTGCCGCACAATGCACACCAGCTGAGGGCTATGATCAGTCACGTACGGAAGCTGTCCGAGTCAGACGACCCTTCCGTACATTTCAGGGAGGTAGAGCAGACCGCAGCCATTAACGGCTGCGACGATGTAGAAAGGGCAAAAATGCTGCTGTTCTCACTGGACAGCTCGATCCTCCAGTGTCTCTCAGACGCGAGTAAAAGGGGTAATAGGACCTATGAGGAGTTAAGAGAGGAGGCCCTAGAAGTGTTGGGGGCGGACGACGAAGGTCCGTTTGTTAGATTGGGACAGACTATGCAGATGGAGGGAGAACCCCCGAAGGTTTTCGCCGACAGGCTGTGGCCAGTATATCAGCGTAGCTGCCCAGGCGCGCCAGCGCGTCACCGCATAGACGGTGTCGGTTTAGCTCACTGGCTCAGATGTTTAGTAGCCAACAGTTTGCCAGCCGTCAGGGAGCAGGCAAAAGCATGGTTTGATCCCACTAACCCCGCCACAACAGAGGAGTCGGTCCTAAATCGACTCACGGTAGGGTACCGTAATACTAGGAGTACGGGAGC